>CM039642.1:11453980-12053980 GCA_022405125.1 Anthidium xuezhongi | reverse complement strand
TAATTCGAGAACGAGTATCGTTTCCGAACACGTTCTTTTTTTCTCCTTTTTTCTTTCTTTGTTTTTTTCTTTTCTTGTAAGTAAGAAGTGGCGCTCGTCGCGACCTCGAGCGCGGGCGTGTTTCCGAACGCACACGCGAGCTAGTTGCGCGCACGCGATTTCGCGGTCTCGGCGTCGCTCGGTATACGAAGCGGCAGGTATAGGAGAGCGCGTCGTGTATAGCTTCCGGCGACGAGCGACGGCGGGTAAAGTTAGTTTTTGCGGGCCCGCGCGCGATCTCGGCGTCTCGGCCGTTTTGGAGCGGCAAGGACGGAGCCGGAAGAAATTGGTAGGTACCGGTACGCGTCCAACGGTTATAATTTCGTCGTGCGTTCTCGACGGAAGGAAGAAACTCGATTCGCTCCGACTCGGAATCGTGTTGCGTAGTCGTCGCGCCACGGAGACTATTTCATAATAAGGGACGGCTTAGCGTCCATAATTGTATGTATTTTAAATATTTCGAAAATTGCCTTCCTAGGAAACTATTGGTATAATGGCAATACTTGGAATATAATCCCAGGGTAACCCGACCGCATAGGCGGCGGAGTACTTAATTTTGACTTTCCTTTTATTTTCCCACGTGTTCTTTTTTTCTCGCTTAATCGCCTCTTGGTTCTCTTTTCTTTCGCTCCGTTTCGTTTTTACTCGACGACGCTTCCTAACGGAACATGGGTCGGAAATTATTGTCAAATTCGGCATCGACTGGTCGATTCCGTTTTGCCATGCACGGTCGACTCGCGACGTTTCGTCTCAAGGTTGTCCCGCTTTTAGCGCGCTAACGTCGGAAATCCTTTTGGGAGCCGTCTTTGTGCTTTCACGGACCAACGGAACGAGCTAAAGCGGTCGCGGAGCCGAGCGGAATCGTTTGTCGGTTAACGAAACAAATTGAGACAGAGCCGGGATACGAATACGGCGATATTCTAACGCTGTTTTGTTAATAAACGGGAAGACGGGAACGGGAACGGGAACGGGAACGGGAACGGGAACGGGAACAAAAAACAAACCGTAGCAGAGCGAGACGGAACGATTCCTCTCGTCTCCGCGATCGTTTCAGCTCTGTAGGTCCTTCCCGTGCACGCCCAGCAGGCGGTCGAATCGAAATCGAAGAAAAAGCGAGAAGAGAGCGGGCGAGGCTTGGCGCGACTTGGCGCGACTTGGCGCGACTTGGCGCGACGGGCCGAGTCGGCTGCTCGTAAAAGATGTAAGCGCGTCCAGCGGCAACGTTCGCGAAACGATCGTGAAAGATTCAGCGGAACGACGGTAGAAAGACACTTGTTCGCAATTCCCGAGCGCAAACTTTCACTGGAAATTCCCGCAAGGAGGTACGCGTAATAATGTAACGACCGGCTACGTCGTTGGAAGAAGGCGACGCGTGGACAGCGCGGACGACCGACAGGCCCGTGTGTTCGTAATCGTTTCGCGATTCCGCGATAGCTAGCTATCAGAGGAGTCGTCTTGTTCCGTACTGCGATTCATTTTTTAGCGAACGCTCCGAGAGCTGGGAATCTCGTGAGATTTTCAAAGGGAGCTCGACGCTTTTTCTGCCGGACAAATTGAGAGAGGACGGGAAACGCGTATCGAGGGGGGAAGAAAGAAGGGAGGAAGCGAACGTTTTCATTTTGAAAATGCGACGGCGGATGGATCTGGACGGGAGGGATGTACGACGAAGCCGCGCGGTAAATCAGAAATTATCTTGCGTCGCGTCCGAGTTGCGCGCTGCCTTTTCCCATCGAAACGCGCATAAATACCGAGCGGTCTAGAGCGAAAGAGCGAGCGGACGAACCATGCCACGCATCGTACACCATAACACCGTACACCAAACACCCTGCCCTACCCTACGATATACGCTTGGTCCAGCCTGCATACATCCTACGGTATACGCGATACGCGATACGCGATACACGATACGCGATACACGATGCACCGCGCACCCTGCGCTCGGTACGCGGTTCGCGCGGATTCGTCTCTGCTTGTGTGCATCTCGCCTCGCCCCGCCCCGCCTCGTCTCCGCTTCGAGCCGCAGATATATTAATACGTAGACTGTACGTCGCGGTGCGCGTCACTTGATGGACGGATGACCGGACCATTCCGCAGATTGCTTCGCTCCCGATTCCGACCGGAAGGAGATTTATAACCTCTCGTCGTTATCTGCCTCGCACCGCCAACGACATACTCTACCTCCCTCCGCCGTCCCCCTCGCTCGCACTCGTTCACCAGCCCGCGAGCAAGCGAGCAAGCGAGCGAGCGACCGACCGACCGACCGACCGACCGACCGACCGACCGACCGACCGACCTCGCTTTCTCGTCGCGTTCGATCATCGATCGATCCTCGCCGTCTTTTCGAACGAATAAATCGGGGAGAGCGATTGAAAAAATCGAGAGGAGCGAAGCTCGTGGAACGTTTCGCGTTCTTTCGTCGAACGCGGGACCGGTGAAGCGGACGGACAACGGTTCTTTCGATTGGAATCGCGGAAACACGGCGCGGCGACCCTCGTGTCGGCCTGAAACGCGACACGGGCGTCGCGATAAATTAGATTTAATGACTGTCGCAAAAAAGCGCGATATGAAAGTCGAACGCGCGCGGGACGAACCGATAGAATTAAATTCTAGGATATTCGATTACATCCTCCCACCTTCACCCCTCTTTCTGCTCGTCCTCTGTTCGCGCTCGCTTGTTCCGTCCTCCTCTCGAGCCAATAAAACCCACCCTCGCTCTGTTCGTTGCTGTACATTCGAGTTTTCACCCTCGTCGACGTTCAACAAAAAAAAGAGAGAGAGGGAGGGAAGAGAGGAAAAAAAATCCCTAGGTCTTGTATAATAGACACGCGTCACCTATAGAAAATAAGATGCGATGCAAGCATCGCGGATCTTTGTTCCGTCGTTGGTCAAAGCGGTGGCGCGACCTTAGCCCGTTGTTCCGGTGGTTCGTTCGGTGGATGGGTTCGATCGAGCGAGAACCGATCGAACGAGCACGAACGCGATTCTTACGCCGCGTATATTTGTACGTATTACATATGGTACGAGCTGCTGGCTGAGTCACGCGCTCAAATTTGTTTGTCGGAATGGTGCGTTGCGGCGCGGAGCGTTGCGGCGCGGAGCGGTGAGGCGCGGAGCGGTGTGGCACGGCGAGGAGAGGAGCGTCGGTTAATACCGACCGTTACTATTAGAAGGTAGAATATAATCTCGTTTACGTCGATGACTCACGTCGCGATACTCGCGGCCAACATGATTCATTCGATTCGATTTAAACATCGATTTCGAAGAACGAGTGGAAAAAAAAACTTTACGATCGCCACTTGTCTCGTCTTCTTTCGATCTTAAAAAACTCTGCTCGCATTTTTCTTCTCCATCTCGGTCGGAGCCTCGTTGATTCCTTTCCCAAGCTAATGATTTATTTCTCGCGGAAAACGATCCCGCGGGAAGAAGATTAGCGGTATAAAGAAGAATCAGTTTCGGAAGTGGAGAGAATAACAGTATTCGAATATTAAAAGGAAACAAGTTGACGCGGTCGCGCGGTCGCGCGGTCGCGCGGCTACGGTGCGAACGAGTTTCTTCGCGGAAACGAGATCGGTTTGGTGGCTAGAAAATACCTGGTCGAGATAAAGGCGAGAAACCCATTGTCTCGCGCCTCCTTTCGTATTCCTATCCGGCCGTTAAAAATCCTCCGTTCCATTGTTTATCATCGAGATTGCGTCTCGAAGGAGAAAATCGAGAACCACCCACCGTTCCCCGGACGTTCGCATCGTCGCACCTGTCGAACGTTTTCAAAGTTGCCGCCGCGCCACACCGCGCCACGCCGCACCGCACCGCACCGCACCGCACCGCACCGCACCGCACCGTCTCGTGTCAACGAAGCGTCGAAAGAATACGCGTTAGGCGAAACGTTTCGGACGGTGTATCCATCGCGTCGTCAGGTCTTCGGTGGCGGCCCATTGTCTGGACTATGAATTAATCCGACGATCGATACTCGCAAGGAACGCGTCTTAGCTGGCTACACGCTCGGTACGATGACTCGCGGAATCCCAGTCGGCGGAATGGCCGCGGACCTGGTAATTTTCATCCCAAGCTCCGCTATAGAATTCGTGTACGCCTCGGCGCGCGATTAAGACGAACCGCTCCGTCATTTTCCGAATCGTCGCGCGACGCGCGACGCGCCACGCGCCATGCGCCACGACCGATCTACGGGTCGAGAAATTGAAGATTCGCGGTGCTTTTGTTTTTTCAGCAGGCGGGCCGACGCGATAGAATATTCAAGCGGAAAATAAAAAAGGGTTCCCGGACGATGGGTGGGTGGGGTATTGCATTAACCAAGATTGCTGGCGATAAAATGAAAATAATACGGAATGACGTGCGCGTCGGAGAAGGAGGATACGCGAAGTGTATAGAGGTGTACGTGTATGTGTATGTAAGCGAAGGCAGGGGCCGCGGTAAGGGGTGAACGAGAGAGGACGAGAAGAGCGAGTCGAGTCGAGTCGAGTCGAGGTTGTGAGGGGGTGAAAAACGGATAAAGATAAAGTACGGAGCAAAGTAGGTTCGTGGGTGAGTTGCCGGCAGAGGCAGGCAGCGGCAGGCAGAGGGTAGGCAGGCAGGAGATTGTTGGAGTAAGAAGGAGATAAGGGTGGAAGGTAAGAAAGACAGAAGGAAGGAAGAAGGTGGAGGATGGCCGAGCGGCACGTTGTTACGTAGATAGTAGCGATGGTGGTGGTGGTGGTGGTAGTGGTAGTAGTAGTAGTAGTAATAATAGGTGTAGTAGTTGTAGCGTCGGAGGGAGCGACGAAGGATGAGGGAAGACGGAGGCTGCGGGCGCGAAAAAGGGGTGGCAGGAAGGCGCCAGGAGTCGGTCGTAATTGCGTGAAAACTTCTTCCGCGCAAAAACGTTTCTTCGATCGCGTTTCCGGTGCTCGCGAGCGAGACTTTGCGGAACTGGTTTCTCGTCCCGTAAACGCCGCGATCGATCCTCGTTCTTAGGATCTCGCGGACGGAGTTTCGAAGCGAGCAACGTCTCTATTAGCCGACAGGTTACGGTGTGTCCCGAGGGTCGGTAACGAATCGGAAGGATCGTTCGGTTGGTTTACGTGTTCGACTCGACGGAGAGGAAACAAGGCGAGCGAGCGAGAGTAGAGGACAGGCGTCGATACCCATCGTCGCGGTAATAGCTGTAGCGAATACGTGGTAGCGGCACCGGCACCGGCACCGGCTCCGGCAACGACAACAGACGGAACAGGAGAGCAAGGGCAAGAGGTAGAGGAAGAGGCAGCCGGTCGCGGAGGTGGCAGAGGAGGTTAATGTATTCGGTCGTCGAGCGTAAAGCGTCGTCGCGCCTTTACCACGTACCGCGTAAAGCGTGCAAGTGCACGTGTGGAAATGCCACGTACGCGAACTTTATATGGTACGAGCGACGGGATCGCGCGGCAAGAAAGTCGCCCTCGATTTTCCTCCGCGTCTTTCTTTCGATCCTGACTTGAAATAATTGCGAATTGAAATGATTGCGAATTCGCGGTAATTTAAAAGTTTGATATCGGTGGCATGATTTCTGAGCGCGGGTGATCGATAATCGCGCACATCTTTTGTTTTTGTGTGTTGAACGCGGGCTGGAGGAACGCGTTCGGATTGCACGTTGGTTGGCAAACGGTCCGCTCGTGGGAACCGCGAACGGAATGGTTTCGAGCAGCGAACGAACGCCCACGCGAGTTCGGTCCACGAACAGCGCACCGCCGGCTGCACGACGGGTGGCCAATCGGTGAAAAAAACCGGGACTAAAAACAGAGGGCCTCGTACACAGGGGTGGTTCCATAATCCTGCGCCCTGCGACGCGGGGGTGGGGTAAATGCGCGGGTGCGACAGCGCGAATTCCTGCCGCCCCACTCTCGATGCACCTGCACGTGCATCGCATCGACTGCACACACGACTCATTCATTCTCTCCTCCTCCTCCTCCTCCTCCTCCTCCTCCTCCTTCTCCACCTCCTCCTCTTCCTCCTTCTCTTGCTGCTGCTGCTGCTGCTGCTGCTGTTTTTCCACCTCCTTCTCCCGCCTCCTACCACCCCTTCCACCGTATCGTTCGACAACCAAGACCCCATTCTCCCTCGTATACCACCCTCCCGATTCTTTGCCTTTTAATTCTCCTGTTCCCTTTCCTTCTACTTTTACTTCTGCTTCTTCTTCTTCTTCTTCTTCTTCTTCTTCTTCTTCTTCTTCTTCTTCTTCTTCGACGAGTCTTTGACTCGGAAGTTTGAGGTGGATCCGATGGTTACCGTTTACGATTCAACGGTTCATCGATCGATCAAAGATAAATCGGAACGATATCTTCACCGCGTGTAGAATACCGTGCAGACTTTACTGCCAGCTCCGACTTGAAGCTTCACGATTTCTTCGAGTGTTTGCCGCTAATGAAAAGGACAAGTACGAGACAAGTAAGGGTGTTGCGAGAACGGAGAAAGTTCGATTTGGTTAATTTGTAAGGGTAGTGGCCGCGGATATCGGAGCAATCGAGGTTGCACGAGTTGAAGGGAAATCCGAAATTCCTGGCACGAACGGCCGATCCTCGGTGCATTAACGTTTCATCGCGCTTGGTACATACGGCGTGGCACAGCGGGGTAGCACATCGATCGTTACGAAGTTTGGACTCGAGTCGAGCGTCGCGGAGCGTCGGAGGAGGATGAGGATTGGTACGAGAACGGGACTGGGACTGGGACTGGGAATGGGAACGGGAACGGGAACGGGAAAGAGAAAGAGGAGGGTGCGGGGAAGTCGCATCCGTGCCAGAGGGACACCGAGACCGGGCCAGACAGAGACGGACCATCGGACAGACGCGTCGAGACGTACCGAGAAAGACGTACGAGAGAATGGAAACGAAGAGCGCTACGAAGACTACGTCGTCGACGACGTAGGGGAAGGAGAGTAGAACGTGGGAGCCGTTGGTGACGAACGTCGGGACGAAAGAGAAAGAGAAAGAGAACGAGGGAGGCGGAGAGGGAGGTAGAGCAGAGAGGAGAAGGCAATGAAAGACTCGGAGAGAAAGAAAGACGCGCAGAGAGTGGGACGAGAGGAGAGTAAGTTGACTTTGCATTATTTAAACGGCGTCCTAGCACCGTAACACGTGTTCTTTTGAAGTCTCGCCCCCTTCAAATATTCAGGCTGACGTCACCGCCGTCATATTCTTCGCTAGTGGAAAGCCAGGAAAGCATATACATACTCTCGGAATACACGCGGCGCGGCACGAGGCGGCACAGCGCGTCGCGTTCCTTCCATCGCTTTCTCGCCTTTTCTACCAAGCCTCTGCCTCTGCCTCTACCTCGCCTCCACCGGCTCGGTTTATCCTTGGTTGTTTCACGCGAACATCCGATCGAACCGATCGTCCACGCTTCTTACATCGTTTCTCTTGCCCCGACTCGATCGGTGTCCCGCGCGCGCGATTTCGAGAACATCGAGGATCCAAAGGAGTCGATGGTTCGTCGCGGGCTATCGATCGAACGCTCGCCGCTCGAACTTCTCGGAAGATTCGCCGACCAGGAGACGGACATTGTTTGCTTATCAACGCGATACCGAAGCAACGAGGCGCTCGGTTTGCGTTTCTCGGAGTTCTTCGGCCGTTCCGGAAAAAATGAATGCGCCTCGGAAATAAATATTATTATCGTAGCCAGGCACGAACGTTAAAAACGATATTGTTTCGTCGGTCGGATTATCGCGAACTGGCGAAAGCGTTTTACGCGCGCTTTTATGCTTCGTTATTTTTTCTTTTCCCGACTCGAACGATCGTTCGTGGAATTCTTCGCGTTCGCTTCGCGCTCGCTTCGCGCCAAACTCGTTCCCCTCTTCCGTTCCCTTGTTGCTTCGAACTTGTCCCGTAACCCTTTCGAAAGTTCGCCCCGCCAATCGACCAGAGTTTCCTTTGGTCAACGATTATCCTTCGCGATCAATTTTCCTCGTTTCTTCGTTTCGTCGTTTCGTCGTTTCGTCGTCGAAATTGGCAGTGTTTACGTGTTGTATCGATCGCGATTCGTGATTTTTAGTAGACGAGTAGTCGCGCGTTCGGCCCGCACCCTCGAACCGCACGGCAACCTTACGTCATGCCCGTACGGAACACGTTCTTTATTATATAACGCTCGAGAACCTTCAACGAACGGCTGAATAGGCCATTCAGCGCGTTTTCTAAGGGACCGTTAAGTTATTCCGCGGATATAATTGACGCCGAAGTCCGCGTGGGACTTTTGCCGCCGCACGTTCTCCCGCAATGAACTACGTGAAAAACATTCGGTTCCGCGTTTACCTCGCGCCTCCCCCTCGAGCCTGCTTCCCTTCCGTCCTTCGTCTTTTCTTCTCCTTTCGTTTGGCCAACGATCCGCGGCCAAAGGAGAGCGCGAGAGGGCTGGAGGAGGGAGAGAGGCTAGCCGGTGAAAACTCGCCAAGTAGCGGGGAATGAAAGTAAAAAAGAGGCAACTGGGCGATGCTAAAGCGTAATTGAAACTTTGTTTCGGCCGCGACAATGCCGGAAATTGTTCCTGCGAACGATTCGACGAGAGGGCTCTTTCCCGTCTTGTTCTCGGATCGCTTAACTTCCGGCCAACCGTTTCAATCGAAGAAGAACGAGTACAACTCTCGCTCGCTCCCCCGCTCGATTATCGCGTTTTCTTTTCTTCTTTGCTCGTTCAACACCCTGCCTCGTTCGAGCCTTCGACGCTGGCTCCGACCACTCCGCGATCGTTTATTTCCTCTTTTTCTTTTCGCGAACTCGCCTTTCGTTCCCGTACAATTTCGATACCGAGTAATCGTGCAGATAAAGAACGAAAGAATTAAAGAAGGAATGAGAAAGGGAGGAAAGGAGAAAGAGAAGGCAAAAGGGGTTCGTAAGAAAGTGGCGTGGGTGTTCTTCGAGGCGAGAGCCGGACGTGGAAGCGGATGAATCGCAATGGGCGCGCGCCTGCTTGTACTTGTACAAACGCAACGACGTGTCGCGTCGAGAGAGGGCAAAGTGGCGCTCTCGAGAAGCGCCTGTCTGCCGTAAAGAATGCAGGGAGCTCCTCGTTTGCTTAGCTCGCTGCAAACGGTCGGGGCTGCGCTTTCAGGAAGAACTACGGCACACCAGGCCACCGGGTACTTCGAAACACACCACACCACATCGTCGCGCGTCGCGCGTCGCGAGTCAGACAGACCGGGCAAAAACGCGCCTCGTCCCGGCAAAAACGCGGCCACGACACCACCGCGGTGCACCGGCCTTCTACCCTCTACGATCTTCTTGCGTCTTCGCTCCGTCTCGTTCCTTCGCTTCCTCTCTTCCTCGCTTCCTCGCTTTCTCGCTTTTTCTTTCACCCTCCAACTAGTTTCATTTTTTCCGCCGTTTTGATCGCACAACGTAGCGCAGATTTCAATTTTTCTAGTCTTACTAGAAAAGTTTTCTAGTCGCCACTGCGACTTTAAAAACTTAAAAAACTATTGTCTTTCGGCCACGGGTGTATCGATATCGGGGAGCAGGGTCGCGAATCGATTAGTAATTTTGCGGACGTTGAACGCGTTGGTAATAATATACGTGAAACTTTTTTATCGAACGTCCAGACATTTATTTGCAAGTGAAAAATACGTTTGATTAGAAGTGATTGAATTTGAGCGTCAGGCGGGGACTTTGATGAAATTTCCCGTATCAAAATATCAATTATCCTTATTTTTTGCTTTTGAAACATACTCGTTAGCGGTAATGAAATATCCCAGCAGCGTGGAACAAATCAGCCCTGTCGATGACCGCACCGGTATTCCTTCCCCTATTTTTTTCGCCGCTCCAACGATCCCGCCTCCCTTATACGTCTATGACGTAAATTACCACGATCTAATAACGTCGAAAAACTCGTGACAGCTGACGGGATAACGCGGGGAGGGGGGGACTGTTGGACTTTTGCTTTACGCGGTATCGATTTCACGCAGCTTTTAAATATGTATTTCGTTCGATTCTTAACCGTATTAGATACGTTCGAACGCGATTCCGGTAAGTAACGAGCCAGACGTTATTTATATCGAAGTTGGTTAGAATTTCGGTGGACGGGAATCGGCCTAAACGATTTTCCAACGCGCCGTTAACAACCCTGGTTCCCGGTTCCATTTATAAAAGGACACGGATTTCGTGTCTTGAGCCGTGCGCGAGCGTCCCATTGTACAATAATACGCTCTCGAACGAATTTGCACTCGAATTACAAGGTGGGAAATAAATGATGACGCTGCGCGTTTAATGGACTAAATGGAACGAGTTGCGGGTAATGCGAGAAACCGTCGTCGCGTCGTCTCGAACGGATGCTAAAAGACGCGTGAAACGAATCGATCGGCCGCCACGCACCCCTCCGTCTCTTTTCTTTTATAATTCCTGTTTCTCCGAGTGGTGCACGCAATCCACGATAGGACGTTTATCCCGTCCCCGATGATCGTTTCCGCCGGAAAAATTGCCAGTTTCTTGCTTTCTTTCGATACCGAGGGAGAGCGAGAGCAAGTTGGACGGGGACGACGATTCGGTAGAGCGCGAGCGGAGAGAAACGCGCTGGTCTGAGAAATAGAGACAGAGAAGGAGGCGATAATGAAATTCATTAGCGTAGCGAGAGGGTCGCCGTCGTCTTCGTCTTGGTCGTTGTTGGCAGCACCTTCGTCGCTGTCGTTATTATTATCGTAATACGCATATAATGCCGTATAATACGAGTCGTCGTGACACAACCCGGCTCGTCCTAACATTGGCGTCGCGCGAACTCGCTTCTCCCAGCGCGATTATAAATCCTATTACGATCGTAGGCTGCGCGGCTACGTAAAATTGTACGGGCCACGCGAGAAGCGAGCCAGCCGCTGCAGAGATAAGAGGCTCGCTGATAGATTTTTCAAGGGTCCCGCGAGAATAATGATCTATCCGTGGCGACGGCTCGGTAAATAGAAAGAAAAAGAAACGATTGGCGAACGATTAGCGAACGATTAGCGAACGATTAGCGAATCGAACGGATCGCGAGCAACGAAGGGGTGGCTGTACAGGGTGGATAAGCGACGATTTAGGTCCATGGAAAATGCGAATACCCTCGCGCATTATGTAATTTAAATGCGCTCGATTTAGCGTAATTAATAAAAATTGAGTTGCAGGCCGGACGAGTAGACCTATCGATTTTTCTGCTTTACGTAATCGTTGATTGTGTTCGGTGGAGAGCGATACTCGGTCGCGATAATAAAAATGACGCGTGTCAGTTCAGGGCCGTACGAAGGTAATATCTGCAGGATGGCCCCATCACGGCAACTTATGATTCTCTAATTGAACCGGTCCATTCAGCCGCCGCATACAGAATAGAGCCCACATCCTAGACCGTGCCGTCGCCATTCTAATGGCAAATTGCATCAATATTATATGCAGATTTCACCGTGCCGCTTTATGCGAACATAAGTACGTACAGCTAGTCGGCTTTGCCGACTGACTGGCTCGATCTTTCGCGAGCGTGGACGACCCGCTCCCTCGATCTGCCTATACGGTGTGCGCGCTCTACGCTGTACAGCTCGTAGAGCTAGGCTTCCCTAGGGAAACCGCCGATGCAGAGCCTCACGCTTAAAAGTTACTACAGATTATATCTTGACCCACCATCGATTTCGCTCGGCCGTTCGTGAATTCTAAGCCAGACGCGTACCGGCTGGCATTTTCCCTAACGCGGCCGTTTTTCGGAAATTTTGCGAGGAAAAGCGAAGGTCGAATCGTTGGGGCGTAGCTACGTAACTTCCTAGCGACGCGTCGCGAATAACATAACCTAGATTCGCGGCAATAAGCCACATCCTATCGCGCACGCACGACTTTCGTAGACGCGCGGCTCGCGAGCTACGCACACAGGTCGAGCGGAGCCGAGCGGAGTCGAGCGGAGTCGAGTTGAGTCGGGTCGAGTCGTGCCGTAGCGTGCCGGCATATAAAGTAGAAATAATAAGGCGCAGAGTAAATTCGACCTACTTAACGCTACTTAGCGCTTACGCTGAATACGTTATGTTTTGCACAATATTGTATCGTTGAGCGCGCTCGTTGCGTAATTCGCGAATTTTCTCCTCGCTCGTCGGCTCGTCGGCTCGTCGGCTAGTCTGGCGAATCGTGGCGCGCGAGCGACCCTCGAGAAACGAGACGGAATGAAACGGATTGGAGAAGAGGCGCGAAAAATATGTTATCGACCATCGACGTTTATTTATTCAGAGGTCGTAGCGTGTATAGCCGACGCCGAGCATCAGCCTGGAATCGAACGGAACGATGTTGCGAGACGAAGAAACGAACGAACGGGTACGGGTACGGGTACGGGAACGGGAACGGGAACGGGAACGGAATCGCGAAACGGCAGGAACGCGTCCGAGTGCTATCCCCTCCCGTTCCCTCTAAAATTAGAGGTACAATGCCGCGTGTAATTTATCCGGCGCTGAAAGAAGCGCGTCATTCTGGTTATAAAAGAGACAATAAAGAGTATTAAAAGCGGAGAGCCAACAATGCAGATTGCGAAGGCTGCAATAATACGGTAACCTTCGTAACTGTGTTGCGCTCGCGCCCTCGCGCGCACACGCCACGAGCGAACAAGCGACCGACCGACCAATCGACCGACCGACCGACCGACCGGTACGCGTTCATAAAATTCTGGGCATAATGCGCGTGTTATTCGTAACAGTAGCAATTTTATTACGCAGGATGTACGATTTATTTCCGTCGGGAAGTAGAGAAGCACGGGATAAAACGGGGGTGAGAGAGAGGGGGAGAGGTATACGTAAGAAAAGAACGCTTTGGGCGTTGTATGAAAATATTTTTAAGGAAGTCGCGCGACGTCTCTCAATTCTCGAAGTAACGATTACCCTTGAACCAACTGCGGTGTCGTTTACCGATAATTTATTGCATCTCGACGCAACAACGCGTTCGCCGGTCGATCGATTCGCTCGAAAGAGTCGCTATCGAATTGTATCGAAGGTGGTAGCTGCATTTTTTCTCGCAGTTCACGTTTCTGCTTCTGGCTGCCTCGACTCTTAGGTCTCTGGTACCGTCCCGACCCGTGCCCCCAGTCCTCTTCTTTTCTCATCTCTTCTCCTCTTCTGCTGCGTTAGCCGCTCTTATGCTGGTCGGCGCGACCGCGGCAGCGGCCGCGTCCCGCGTTATATAATAAATTATTTCATAAATTAAGAGCTATTAACGCGTAATTATCCTTCGCGTGTGCGTGTTTTTCCATGACTGCGGTTATAGACCGCGTTACGCGGAATATGCGCGACACGGGGAAATGAATAATACGCCGGCGGGCGCGGGTCACTTAGGGGCTGGCTGGAAAGCCCGACAACCCCCGGGACATCCGTCAACGTTATTCCTCCTGAACGGATAAATTCGGCTTTATCGCGGCCCACCGATGAAGGCTAATTTTTATCGCCGATCCTCCTTCGCGTTTTCATTTTTCTTCGTCTGCCAGTACCTTACGGCCTTTTATTCAAACTAAAACTTGTTACAAAACACCTTTGTTTTTATTACTTCTGGGGGTCGTTAACAATGATAAAACAGTCACAATGATTTTACATTAGAATGTGTAATTACAGCACACTGTATAAATGTACAAAAATTAGACTTAACTTCACGGAGATGACAAAGAAAAAATGTGTCACGCAGCTAAAAGGGCTGTTGTAAAAGCAGAAGATCGTGGTACGTTTTGGTATAAGTGGGGATCGGCTGGAGCAGTGGGCGCGTGTACCGGAGGGTTAATTGTTCGCGAGGAACTTTGACTAATGAATTCTTCGCGTCTGCGTGTCGCGCTCGCGTATAAACAATAGAAGAGACGGCGCGATAGAAACGATTAAAAAAGGAACGAAAAGCAAAATACGATAACGCGAAATGTAAGTAAGCGCGATAACGTCGGAAGTGTGTTTACAGAATGACACAGTTTGCCGACGACGTCGCGTCCCGTTCGCGTTCCAGCCGCGATCGAGCCGCGATCGAGCCGCGATCGAGCCGCGATCGAGCCGCGATCGAGCCGCGATCGAGCCGCGATCGAGCCGCGATCGAGCCGCGATCCATCGGCTCGCGCGAAACTTGCGTTTCTACTCTCTTCGAGGCGCACGTGTGCCAGCTAAAACGCTGCCGCGTCCGCGTTATTACCGATTATTGCGGTTGTTTGAATAATCGAAACGGTTGCGCACTTGCCGCGATAAACGAAACGGCTTATCTCGCGGAGAAATTGCAACGCCGGCCCGTTCGTTGGCCGATCGGAGGCGTCGAGTCGTACGTCGGTCGCGAGTAGGCCCGACTCGTTTTCGTCTCTGCGCTCGAGCAGACTCTCGGATCGCGCGATTTCGCTTCAACCGCGGCGACTTTGTGTTATTTTAATTTTCGCTCTGTTTACCGTTTCCCCCCTGTTCGCGTATTTACCCGCGACGCGAACGTTGCGATGACTGCGGTCGCATCATTTTGTAAATATTGTTCCGCGCGCTAAAACGCGCGCGCCACGCCGCTCCCACCGTGCCGCGTGCCGTTGCTCGATCCCCTCCTCCTCCTCCTCCCCCCGGCCCGCGACAACACCGTGGCTGGCAATTTTTCCCAATGAAAATTGCTCGAGTGCCGGCAAACGATCGAGCAAGGATCGTTGACGGTACGACACACGACACACGACACACGACACACGACACACGACACACGACACGTGAACAGCGAACGAGCGTGGAGCGAAGAGCGACGGGCACGGTCAACCGGTCGTTCGATGATTATTAAATCGTTCAACGAACCGTCCCGGATACGTACGTCGAATAAATTAACCGGGGTTCGTTTCGCGCAAGATACATCGCATTCCTGACAAAAATAACAATCGCGGAAAGTCACCGTTCGAATCGGTTCTGAAAATCTTTGAAAATCCGTATTTCGAATTTTCACCTTTGACCGAGAAACCTTTTGCCTGAAAAAATTGCAAAACGCTAAACCGAGACGATGGAAAGAATTTGCAGCAACGGTTAACGCTGGAAGGATAAACGTAATTTCTATCCCGTTTCGTAACGTTTGACTACGTTATCGAGATAGTCGCGGGCCGCTCTCCAAAGACGTTGTACATATGTACATATTGTACGTGCGCGCTCGTACGTGTAATTCATTGTAATTAAGTTGCCGGTATAACGGTCATTTAATGGAGAGAAATTCAGCTTTGCTCGTATCCGTGTCCGTGTCTTTCCCGTGGACGTCACCGGCGACCTCTTTAACGCCGCGTTTTTACCATTCCAAGTAACCGTGAACCGTGTATACTCTCCGTATAGGTAGATACCGAGGTTTACGAGTATACAATTAGTCCTTTCCCCGCTGACAATAGGGTCATTGTGTCACGATTTTTTGATAAAGCGCGCACGGATGGGACGGCGTTGGATAGGATGGAGGGAGGGTGGGGGAGGCGCATCGGTGCACCGTCTCGCTTGCCACGCACTGGATGCTCATTACGCGACGAGCATCGTGCAGCATACGAGATCAAAGCGAGATCGTTCTTCTTCTCTTCCTTCTTCTTCTTCTTCTTCTTCTTCTTCTTCTTCCTCTTCTTCTTCTTCTTCTTCTTCTTCTTCTTCTTCTTCTTCTTCTTCCTCTTCTCCTTCTTAAAGACACTGCTGTGAATAGGAATGTCTTTGAATAAAAAAAAAGAGAAAGAGTCTGTATTTTGGCCGTGCGCATCCCTCTCGACTCTCGACGAACACACAAAGACGGATTCTGGCGGGAGTTTCGTAGGAATCTTGCGTTCATTTTTTGTTTGATCATTTGTAGTACCGTGTCTAAGCGCTTTCTCGCACAACTGTCGTTTCAGACACGCTCACCTATCAACGGGATGACGAGCAGTTCGCGAGTATCTAACGTTTTCGGCAAGATCGTGAAAAAAGGTGAACGCTAGATAAATGTTGGTTGATCGCATCGGGAATAGAGTTCCTTTGGCCGACGCGGCGATTTCGCGTTAATTCTGGTTGCGCGCGGGACCGCGACCGGCAGCTCGCGCGAAGGGAAGAAAGAGACAGACGCGGTGACAGCGCGCGATAATTTAGAGATCGACCGGCCGATTCGTCGTAAATCAAGTCGCAGCAATTAAATAGGACATAATTTCGCGATTAAAGTTTCAGTAGAGAAAGAGGGCGAGGTAGAACGCGTTCCAGCGAGCCCGTATTAAAATGACAAAACCCGCGTATATCGCGGCACCGATCTACCTCTCGGTTTTCCTCTTCGCTTCTCCCTTTCTCCCGCGTCGTTCTACCTTTCCTGCCCGTCTCCGTCTTGTCTGTTGCGCGTTATCTAGCCGCGCGGTCTAACTTGGAGGCGAGCGGCTCTCGTGACGGAAGCGGTAACGACCTTTGTCGCCCGTAAGCAGTTGTAAGCCGATGCCCCAACTGGCCTCCGCTTTCTTCCAATCCCCGATAAGCGCGTATCGCGTTCGCAGCCGTTTCGAGCCTCGAGTCGCAAACGGGATTCGCGAAACCGTCGCGTCCCGTCTCTCTACCGATTTTCGTCCGCTGGAAGCGGCCGGTCATCGATCCGTGTTTAAACAACGAGCGAACGAAGAAATCGCGAAGGATAAACGCGACGGCTGCTTCGTGTCGAACGTAACGGACGTTTAGAGTGGCGAGCGCGCGATAATTTGCAGCCGCGAAGCTGCGAGTTGCCGCGATAAATCCGCCGAAACGCGGTCTCGCCCTCGTCGAGGTATCTGTTCGTTAGGTAGTCGCGTCGCGACGCGAGCAAACGCTCGCCAGCCGCGGCAGAGGAGAAGCCGGTGCCATAGAAAGGGAAAGAAGGCTCTCTGTACAAAGAAGACCCGACGAGATAGATAGCGGCGGGTGAGTCGCGGAGAGAAGGGCGAACGGCGAGCACACACAGGGAGAACGAGGCGCGTTCATTATGATTCGTGTATTTATATAAGGTCTAAAAATATACGCGCGCTGTGCCGCCGGGCCCCACCCGGTATTTCATCTGAGAATAATATTTTAATGTACATACGTCCCCTCTTTCTCCGTCCTTTGCCCCTTCCTTTGCCATCTCGCTCTTTCGCCTCTTTCTTTTTCTATTTCTCTCTTCCTCCTCGCCCTGGACTTGCACACATTCAGCCCTGCTGCCGCCGCCACCGTCGCCGCTACACGCCTTCTCTCTTTCGCTTTCTCTACCGCTCTCAACCTTTTTCTTCCTCTTCTTCTTCCTCATCTTCTTCTTTCTTCTCCTCTGCTCCTCCTCAGTGTTCGCCTTCGTTGTCTTCTTTGCGTTCTTCTGTTTCTTTGTACGCGTCCTTTTCCCTTTCTCTCTCCGGTTCGCGATAATCCTGCTGCCCTTACAACGTTTTCCATTCGTTCTCTTTCTATCCTCCTACCTCGAGCATCCCTTCGTTTCCTTTTTCATCGCTCGACCGTTCGTCTCTCCCGCCGTTCCCGCCGTTCCCGTCGTTCCCGCCTCAGATGCCTCTCCCGTCCCTGTACGCGTCGCTTTGTGCTCGGCGCGTTTTTTGATGTTTCTCGGCGAGCGCGCCTTGCGTTTGTCGTGTTGGAATTGTGCAGCTACGTGTTTCCGGACGGTCGAAGCGGCCGTATCGCGCCCAGGTTCGCGTTACTACCCCCTCGAACCTGTACGGATCATCTTTTGCCGTTCGCCTGGATTTCGGAAGTACGAAACGAACATCCTGGTCGCGTCGGTTTTTATTGTCCACCTGGGGGAAAAAACGATATAGCGGGCCAACTGTTTAAGCGCTACCGATACAGACTCGTCCATTCGTTTGCAGCGAGAGCGATAAATAAATGATATTCTATGAAAGAAAAATCATTGGTCGCATAGCCTGGCTGAAATCGGGCGCATTTGTCAGTCGGTGTTCCCCGAGCGACCGACGGACACATAAACCCGTAACACGGCAAAACCTCGAATCCGTCGGCTAATATTTTTCGCTCGGAACGCCGATCTATTTTTCAGCGTCGTTAGCTTGGATGCGTTCAAATTACGTTTCGATCGGTCGTTGGACGGAAGAGGAGAAGAAGTCCGTTCGCCGATGGAGACGGACGATGTACGCGAATGCAATCGCGACTCGGAGAAACGACGAGATTGCCGCGATAAATTTCGATGTAATCGCAAACAGGAGGATAATAAGATATGCGCGCGAAGCCACGGAGGAAAGCGCGCGACCGGCTAACGGAATCGTCGGCGTTGCTCGGCTCGGCTCGACGAAGCTACGGCGTAAAGCGAGGAGAAACTCTTTGAAACGAGAGATCCATCGTATTTCAATTGTAAAGATCGGGGCGGCGCGCGGTGCCAGCCGTAACTTTTTCTCCGCCCAATATCCGGGAAAGCATCGGGTTCCGGTACCTACGACGCGATCCACGCGCTACCAACCTCCTCTGCTCTTTTTCTTTCGATCGTATTTGTTCTTTCTTTCTGACGGATGCTGCGATTCATCGCGTATCTCGTCTCCGGATCGTAGCTAGAGCGAATTTACATTTTTCCTGAATCGTGAACAGCCTACAGGCCACCGAAACAGAGACAAGAGGATGATACGTTGGACGTCTCGCGCTCTCGATATTCGAGCCGATTAGGGCGTGCCAGTAGACCGATCTCCAAGATAACGGGCTAGCGTCTTTGGCTCGTATTTAGAACGCGAGCGAGCTCCGCCGCGAATTTTTCGCGTTGTTACGCGTGGAACGCGACTTTCACGATCGCCTTCCAGCCGCGGTAACTCGTTCGAGGCCGCGATTCGAGAACAAGAATATCGAAAAGTCCGATTATCGCGCGGCCAAGTAACCCGTGTCGATTGGTGCGTCAGCGTGACGCGCTCGCTCGGCTAGCAACGATCGGGAATTAATAAATACTCGTTCCGATCCGACGGAACAGTTGGAAATATTAGCGACGCGGAGCGGAGGCACGATACGTTGCGTCGTGTGCGCGTTTACTCGCGGCCTCGTACACAGCCGAGCGTACGAAGGAGCGAGCGTACGTGGGTGCACGCGTGTGCGTCGAGCTTGGGTTACGAGAGTGTACCGATGCACAGTACACGCCGCGCACCGCGCTCGTCCCGCAGGGTCCCGAAGAGCCCCGCTTGCTCCACGTTCCGCACCCCTCACTCCGCACCCCGCACCCCGCACCCCGCACCCCGCACCCCGAGCCGCGTAATGTATTGCCTGGTACGAGCGGTAATCTATAGGGTTTTAATAAATCTTATTCTTCGTATGAAATACGATAATAATAATTTATAACGTAAACTATAAGCTCACTGTAAACCGCATGGCCGCGTTCTCTGTACCTCCCCGCGGCCCCAGCCCCCCGACGCTCCTCAACCTTCCGGTCTCTCCTCCGCGTCACTCTCGTCTCTCTTTTACATCTTTCTCGCTTCGGCTCGTTCGTCTTTCGCGTTTCTTTCGCAGTTTCGCCGTTTCTCCGTTTTCCCTCTTCGTCTCGCGCGCTTCGAATCAACCGCCTCGACTACCTACGCGCGGCTCCGTTCGCGGCCTCTTCTGCTCTCTTCGCCTCCCTCCCCCTCTCCTTCCCTCTCTCGGCCTCTCGCTCTCGTACTCTGTACCGTGTATACGTGCTGTACGTCTTTAAATAAACTTTTATTTATACGACCAGTCGCCGAGATGAATTTGCGCGATTCCTATCGTACACGGCCGGATATGCACGATGGATTCGAGTCGCTTTCGTTCCCACCAAATGTATTCTCCGAAGTCATTGACCGTCGGACGCGCGTTCCGAGAGGAACGCTCCTCCTCGCGTTCGCTCCGATCGCGGAATTCGCGAAAAAACAAACAATCGCGAAAAATATCAGGCCCGAGTCGCGATCGATCGAACCACAGATCGACGACCGACCGACCGACCGCCTTGGCGGCGTGAAATTTTCACCAGGCTGGAATGCGTCATGTCCGATCGGAGCGGCAACGGGCGTAGGGAGCGACGGGGGGATAAAGAAACGAAACGCGAACAAAGTAGCGATCCGGGCGGTGATAGATCGTCGCGGGCGTTGGTAGGCAATTAAGAAAGGAAAAAGCAAGAGAAGGCGGGGAAGGCAGGATGGAGGAGAGCGGTCAACCGATCGGACATTCGGATCCGCAAGCGGCGCGGCGGCGCGGTTAGCTTTCGCGTTTAATAACATCGGGGCGGCGCGCGGATTATAGGTACGTAATATATTACTCCCGCATATAATATGTAGAAATATTGAAACGGCAAAGCGGCGAGAAGCGGAGAGAAGCGAAGAAGCGTGGAGCCCATAATCGTGCTGGTTGCGCTCGTACGAAGCGTAGAGGAGAAGAGAGGTGCGCGACCGCGCGACCGCGCGGCCGCGAGCGCTCCCGCGACGGTGTGTACGTGTACACGCACGTAACCGTGTAGCAGCCACGCACACAGTCAGCGACACAAAGGCGAGTAGTCATAAATTTCAATAAAACACTCGGTGTGCGTAGAGAAGGCGGCGGAGGAGAAGAGGGGTTGGTCGAGACGGCAGGGGAAGGAGTCGGAGCTGGAGAGAGAACGGAACGAGAGGAAAGGAGAGAGTTGCTTCGACACGACTCATATACGTTCATTACGAATGCATACGAGCACGTTAGATTGTACGTTAGTGCCTTGTAATAAAATATTGTAATGGTGGCCTACTTCTACGCCACACTGTAGTCGCCGTATAATATCTCCCGCGGCATTCTTACTACGGCGTTATTTATTCTACGCTGTGCACAATGGCGGCGGCAACGACGCTGACGACGACCGCGACGACCACCGCGACGACGCTGCCGGTCCTCTGCTCTTTTAGCCCCTTCGAATCTTCGATATCGCCTAAAACCCTTCGAGATCTCCTTTGTCGGTGACGCGCTCCGACCAGATAACCGATCGAATCGTACAAATTTATCGTTTGTAACCGCGATACGTTCGGATTAAAGGGTTGCTGGGACGGATTTTTCACCGGGGATAACGCTGTCGACCGACATCGATAACATCGCCACGAATTCGCGCTTCAACCATATTTCGATGGCGCACGAATTTTCCCGATTATCGTCTAAAGAAAAGAACGTTTAAAAATCAAGTTACCAGTTGGCGAGGTCTCGGGCTGATTCAGAGTTAAATGGCTCGGTACGGTAAGAAAGATTGGAAACTGACGCTTCAAGGACGCGTGCACGGGGAGCAACGAAGACTCGAAGAATCCTCGAAGTCGTTGTGGGTGCTTTCTGTGTGCTTTCTGTGTGCTTTCTGTGTGCTCTCTGTGTGCTCTCTGTGTACGTATCCGAGGACGCGCAGAACCATCCACGTGCTTCGATATCGGAAGTCACCGTCTCATCGTCTCACCGCGCTGGAAACGGAGCGTCGATATTTGCTGAATATTCTGTTCGTTTCGATTATCGCCGCCGCTTCTTTCTTTTTTTAACGGAACGTTAATTCGATCGTTTGGCGAGTAAAACGCGGTAAAATTTTGCTCGAATCGAATAATTAAGCTTCTTCCGAGAGCGAGAACCTTGTCCGCTAAGACCGCCGCGCCACGGACTCGGCCCGGTTGCCCGATGAATATTTAAAGCTGATTTTCTCGCAAACGAAACTTCGTGCCGAGCTGAACTTTATGTCGCGGTTCTTGAATATTGTTTTTCCCGGCTGCGACGGAAAAATGAAATTTATGGCGAATCCGCGTTGTTGCATCGAAGCAGAATCGAGCCGAGCCGAGGATGGCTTGCCTACTTTCGGGACACCTTGTACAACATCGGGTAGGTGTTCCGCGCGCTCGACGTGCCCGATGTTTTATTTGTATATCATTATACAACCGCGCCTCCTACCTGTCTCCCCTTTGCCTCGGCTCCCTCTCCTCCTCCGCTTCTTCAATTTGTTTCTCGTTTCTTACCGAGTACGTATTTGTTTCGAATTAAAAACAAAACGGTTACATAAGCGCGCTAAAGGAAATAATTGAAAGGCGGGATTGAAATATTAAATTAATTTCGCTCGGTAGCAAACCGAAAGCTTATTACTTCTAATAACTGGAGTTTCAGGGTTCTCCGGGACCTTTCCGTTTTCTAAATTTCTTCGGTGCGTTCGTTACACGAGAGAGATTAATAATTATGGGAACGAGATGAAAGCGGATGGGAGCGCAAACCGTAGAGTGTAGAGTGTAGAGTGTAGAGTGTAGAGTGTCGCAACGAGATCGGAACAAACGAATGAATGAACGCGCGCTCGTTCCCTTTGGCGTTGTTGCGCGACGAGATTCCACTTTCTTTCCTCGGTTTTCTTCGGTTAATTCGCTTCGAAGGTTTTCGTCGAGTTCGCGGCGATGAACGAGTTTCGACCAATGGGTGTTCGTTATCGCGCGTAATCGGAAAATGAATCGAGCGCGGTCAGATTTGTAGAGCGGAACGGTGAAATCGCGTCCTTGCGTTAGCCGTGGCAGTGGATCCACAGCTGGTCGACTCCTCGTGGAGTTTCCGAACGGTTTCGAAACTGACGCTCTTCGCGGCCGTCGATGATCCCGTCGTTGCCTAATATATAATATCCGTAAGAATATTTTTTCCCTCAGGGCTGGCTGGCTCCCGATACTTTGGAGACGGCGTTACGAAAACGTTGATTTACCGCGACACGAACGAACGACAATGTTTCGCAATCTAACGGGCGTCCTATTGAACGCCGTTGCTCCTAACCACTCGACGATCAATCGAAATTCCTTTCCTCTTACTCGCTGCGCTCGCTGGAGGTAGAAGCGGCCGGCGCGTGGCCGTCCAAGGAAGCGAGTACGCTCGATTTCTTAATTGCTCCACGCGCTGTCCGCTGCTGAAATTCCTCTCGTGCTCTCGCGCTCTCGCGCTCTCGCGCTCTCGTGGTTTACGGCGAACCGCGGTGCGGCGGCCGGTCCGCGAGCGAGGAGTTTCGTTAACGCGTACGCGCGAGCCCGTTCCCGTTCCCGTTCCCGTTCCCGGATCGTGCGTAAACAGAAATTCTCGTTGGCATTAAAATGCAAATTTCCCGGGAATTATTCGATCAATTATAGGGGCCGGAAAAAGTACGGTCGCGCCCAGCGCGAAATAAAAGATCCGTTATGAAATGTGTAAAAATTCGAATGAAAATCAATATCGCTTTGAACGCGACGAGACTGGACAGGAACGCGTAAAAACACGCGATCCGAGCGTAACGCGTTAACGGACAATGAAGCCAGGCTTAATCCGTTGGGACGGAATTTATTTTACTTTAATACGTAAAACTCGAGCGGCGGCGATTCTCGTTTCCAGTTGCGTTGTATCGCGTGTGGAAGAGAAACGGTACGCGCGCACGCGTCTCATCCTCCGTGTACGAACGCGATTTTTATATTTTAAGTATTTACGAGCGGCTCGGTTCCCCAGGCAAATTGTTTACGATCGTTTCGCGGCCGAGTGGACGGGGTCCGCTCTCGTAATTGGTCCTAAAATTCTTCGGCAGCTGGCTTCTTTCAAACGGACCAAAAACTCTTTCGACGATCGTAACTCGTCCGTTTCCAGACCGGCTTCCAGTCGCGCTTCGCTACAAAGAACGCGACTTCTCGGAGATGATTCCGTTCTACCTACCTAGCTTGATAATTGATCGTTGATTTCGTGACGCAAAGCGTTTACCGCGAGTATACACCGGCTGACGTTGCACTTTTCACAAGCCTTTAGCCGACCTTCGAACACGATTTCCAAGGCGTTCCTCGACGCGTGGGAGCAGCTTCGGTTGACGCGGCGAGAAAAGGGTTCGGCTTTGTTGCTTGAAAATAGAAAATAGGAGCGTAATCTTTAATAGCGTAGCGAACATGGTTGTTTCCAACGCGTGTATAAATTCGAGACTCGTGTATCGAGACAGATAGAAAACTGGTCGCAAGTAGAAAGTAAGTTTGCAGGAACTTTTCTAATTGCCTTTGTATAGCGCGCGTTACGAAACAAGCAGCGCGGGTACGTATCGCGAAGATAAAGGGGCTGTGAAAGTCGTGGAGGACACAGGGTCGAAGGCAAGTTTTCGGAGCAAAGGGTGCGGAAAAGAAGCGGTAACAGGCATCCATCGGTGAATAGAGCGCGGGTAGGAGAACGAAGGCCTCGAGCGAAGGAGAGCCGGGCGTGGATGGACGGATGGACGGATGGACGGATGGACGGATCGCGCGGACGAGGCAGGGAAGGAAGGCAGGCGAGCAGCGCGAAAGCTCGTGAAAGAAATTCGCAGCGAAAAGCGTACGCGCTGGCACGCTTTAGCAGTAATTTCGTATTAAGGCCGGCGTGACGTGTGTGGCTGGTCGAGAAGGCCGAGGGAGTATTTGCGAGGGCAATGCACTCTGGAATGCACGAGTCGACCAGCCGGCGGTACGACGTAATATTATATATTTTATCGCTTTATTTGTTCTAACTTCTCCTCTTAGCCCCGACTCGCGCCTCGCTTCGCCTCGCCTCGCCATGCCGCGCCACGCCGCGTCGCGCCGCGTCGCGCCGCCTCGTGTCCTTCTCGCGTTGCGACCTGCCGCTTCGATCGTACCGCGTTTCTTTCAGCCGCCCTCGCCCTCACCCCTTCCCTCTTCCCTCTGTCACTCTCCTCTCCTCTTCCCTTGATTCCCATCTTTGCCTCGAGTCCGACTCGCTCGTTTGCAGAGTTCGCGAAGCCCGAGGATCGTCCGTCGATTCGTCGATTCGTCGATTCGTCGATTCGTCGACGCGAAATCGCGTGCTGTTTTTGCTTTGCTCGATGAGAAAGAAAAACGAAAAATAAAGAGAACTGCGTGCTCTGGATGATTTCGACACGAGGCAAGGTATCGTCAGCTTGTTATTGACCGGACGGTACGCGATAACGCGCGGTATTTTTATAGACCCACGGGGTTACGTGCAATAATAAATATCGTGACGCGAGATTAAATAATAAATCTCCGCGCGAGATAGCAGCGCCGCGTTAACGACGACCAACCGCGAATCTCTCTCGAATCGTCGATCTCTCCGCGTTCGTTCAAAATTTTGGGGTTTGAGCTCGTCGAGCGGCGATTTTCTTGGCCGCTGACTCGCGAAGTAGACGCGTTCCGAAGTCGTTATCTTTTTCAGCGTCTGTTTCGGTGAACGATCGAATCGAGTGGCAATTTTTCTGGCCAGCTTCGAGTCAGCGGCGCGCGACGAGGGAAATTGGAAACAACGAACGGTTTGTCAAGCCGAAAAATCGTGGTGGTAGGAACGCGTTGGCCTCGCATACTCGCACACCCGGCCGAGCCTAGTCCTCACCTGGGGTGAGGGTGAATGCTAAAAAGCCGGACCTGAATAAATAAACAGTTTTTAATTGCGGCCCGCTGCTGCCGGATAAAAACAATAATTATTGGCTTGCCGTACCAGCGTGTATCCTCGTGTTACGTCCCTCGACGCGACTCCGAGTCTGCTCACCCTCTTCTTCGTCCGCCTCGCCAACAGACCTCGTACGAGCATTCCACGAGTTCCCGTCCTGCTGATTATGCCTCCACTCGAATACGCTTTCCAAAGAATTCCAAATCGAAACTTTGCTTCTGCGTTTCCCTCGCTTCTTCGATGTCGCGCGAAAATTTCGAAACGCGAGCCATTCTTCGAGTAGCTGATCATTTGGAAACGTTTTGGCGGTGATTCATCTCCGTACGAAAAGAAAAGAGAGAAAAAGAAATGATTCCCTCGAATGGAATTATCGCTTTCCTGTCTACACCGCCGCTAGTTACACCCCGTGTACAGAAGACGCGAGAGTTTAGCGGTTGGTTCGCGCGATTTCCGTTCGTATTTCTGTTTGCACCGGTTCTCGCGAGAGAACTCGTTCCAGGAACGAGAAGGTAAATGATTTATCCATCTTCGTTGCCCTTTTTCCTGCTTCTCGGTCGAGGGCTTTCTTTCTTCTTTCTTCTTTCTTCTTTCTTCCTTCTTCCTTCTCTGTTCTTGGTTCGCCACGGTATTTGGTGGAACGGCCCTCTCTTCTCTTTTCTTCTCTCCTCTTCTTCTTTCTCGTCTGTAGCGAGGTCCGTAATAACCGGCGCCGAGTACAGACGAGCACGGCTATAAATATCGTATAGTAAACACGAGAGCAGATAAGGGAGAGCGTGAAAACTTCGGGTATAATAAAATACAGATAAGTCCGCGAACAAATAGTCCTGACCGTGGAGTTTCACGGGGATGGAAGGGGAGAGAAAGAGGAATGCGATGCCGGGGTTGAGGTGTGGCAGTCCGAGTCGAAGTTGGCGGCGAGGCGAGGCGAGGCGAGGCGGGACGAGGCAGGGGTGGTTGGAATCGTGGGCGAAAAGGCGGAAACAGGAATAATCGTGAAAATTACTCGCGGGCCAATTTCTCTTATGCGGGGTGAAGAAAGGTTCGAGAGGAAACGGATCGCTAGCCTCCTTTCCTGGCTTTTCTTTTTTTCTTTCTTCAACCCTATCTTTTTCGCGCGAAAAAATTTGTTGAAAGAGACGCAAGGACACTGCCACTATCGTCGTATCGATCTTTCGCGGGCCGCGCCGTTACGTTCGAACTTATCTCGCGCTTTAACCTTTCCGAAGCCGCCTTACCCCACGTTTTTGCTTTCGAAACGCTCGTTCCGCTATGTTCTTGCTTCTGAAAGCGCGAAAGTAAACGGAACGATAAAGACATTTGTGCGCTGGTCGGGACGAACGGAAAGCTTTTTGGGGTGAGTAATAAAAAAAACGCGTCGATTCCCATCGCTAATCGTTTTCTGCGCTCTTCTGCACTCTCTGGGAAGAAAGGAAGGAAATCACGCGTAAAAACGCGGGGAAAAGAACGCGTAAGGGTTGTGCGCGGAGAGGGGAAGGGTAAAGGCAGAAGAAGAAAAACGGATGGACAAAAGCATAACGGAGGAGCCGCGATTAACGCCGACGTTTTCTTGCGCTCGCTCGGCCAGAGCGATGTTTGTTCTGGGAAATGCAATCACGCTGTCATATAAAATATAACGTGCTTCCTTTTCCTCTCTCTGCCTCGTTCTCCCCCGTTCGCCTCGCCACGGTACACCGCGGTTTCTTTACCTTGCCTCGTCGACGAGCCTCTTCTCTCTCTCCCTTTCTGGATTTCCACGCTAACCGAGGAACACTGACATTAGGCCTCCTCGCCGTGCTTCGCAGATTATGCGAAAACTACACAGTCCGTTCCCCGTTCCCCGTTCCCCGTTCCCTGTTCCCTTTTTTTCCTATTATTGCCCTTCCTTCCGAGAACGCGTTGCAACCCTTTCCCTCTTCTCGCGAACCTTATACTTTTCCCTCCGTTCCGTTTCCTTCCCTTCGTTTCCGTTTTTTCGATCGCAAACTTCTGTCCAGCACCGGCCTTCAATTCGACCCGTGGTTCCTTCGCTTCTTTTTTCTTTTCTTTATTTTCGAGTCTCGACCGGAAAACGTAGCCGCCCAGCTACACCTGCTTCGGCCTCCTCGTCTAACGTTCCTCGGGGTTGGGCGTTTTTAAAAAGTAGCTCGCATCTGTATAAAGGGCGATAAACCGTCGTCGCGTCAGTTACGCGTAGATCGATTTCGAAATAACGGAAGAACGTGGTGGTGGTGGTGGTGGTGGTGGACAACGTTTTAAGAGGTGGACAACGTTGAATTGTCAAGCGAAAAGCGTAGCGCGCTCGTGCTGGAAAACGATAGAAATCGTGGCGGTGGCTCGCGTGCGAACCAACCGTTGATTCTTCCGCGCGCCTCCGGCTGTCGCTCGAGCTTTACGATGAAATTTTCAACGCGTCCCGTTCTCGAGTAAGGAAGTCGGAAGCGGCGTGACAAGGGACGCATCGTTTCGGCGGAACGATGAAAACTCGCGTACGGCTTAGGTTTTGGTGGCGCGTATACGCGCTAGCGTTCCTTTCGCGAAGAGAGAGCCGGCTGGCAAGGCACGAGAAGACAGGGAGAGAGGAAACGAAGCGAACGAGCAAGCAAGCAGCAAGCAGGCGGTGTGGGGCTCTGACCTAAGAGAAACATATTTCTTTATTATTACTCCCACCAAGCTTATTTTTCTTACCCACCGACTTGGATTCCAGATGGTTGGTTCGCCTCGCCTCGCCTCGCCTCGCCTCGCCTCGCCTCGCCTCTTTCCTCTCCGCGCCTTTCCCTTCCACCTCCCTTCCAGCCTCTACCCCGTTCTCGCTGCCTCTCTTTTTATCTGCTCGTCTTCTTAGACAAGAAAACCTTAACCCCGAACTGGTCGTTTCTCTTTTTGTACGCGCGCTGTCGGTGGTTAGCCAAGGGAGAGAAAAGAGCAGCAAGGGCGGGAGAAAGGGCCGCAGCCGGTGCAGGGTAAAGCAACGGATCGTGGCAAGAAGTCGTAAGGTCGGTTTTCCTGCGCGTCGGTTTGTCCCGGGGCGATGTCCATCGAATAGAGTCGTCCCCGAAGGTGCACGCGATCTCGCTCGTGCCGCGACGGGAACGTTCGACGAACCGAATATTCGAATTTCGCCGCGAATATAGCAGCGGGAGAATAGCCCACGACCGAGCCGAACCCGCGCGCTTTCTCTCGGTCCCGCGCGACCGAAGACCGAAAACTTTCTCGAGCAACTGTACTCTGGTGGCGTCAGACTGCCGCGTTGGCTGTTATTATTTGTATATTATAATTTAGATACAATTATATCAGCCTCCTCGTCGCACTCGCTGCGGCAACGATATCGCCGTCCCTCCCCCTCCTGCCCCTTTGTCCTCGTTCTACCGACAGAAACGCGGCGCGGGTCGGACAAAGAGCGGAGAGCCGAAGAGAGCACGAGACAAGATTCGATACGGGTTCGTGGTTGTGTGCACGCGCGCGAGCAACCGAGAGTCCGTGGCTCGGTTTGCGGAGCGAAGGAGAGGAAAAGCAGGGAGGAAGGTCGGTCGGGCGAGATGGAGGGTTGCGGGGGAGGGGTAGAGAAAAGAAAAGGGACAGAAAGGTATAATAAAGTTTTGTAGGGGGGCGAGGAGAGCGGAATCGCGTTGGCCGGTGTTGGAGAGAGTTTCGAGCGAAGAAGAAGGTGTTCGTAGACGGTGTACGCGAGCAGAAGGTAGAAAACGGTGGGGTTAGGGTGAAGCGACGGGGAGACAGGTGAAGAAGGAGAGGAAGGCAAGCCGGTGGTCGCGAAGCGGCGGCGGCGGCGGTGGCGGCAGCAGCAGAGGAGGCTTGCTGGTGCGGGGGCGGGAGCGGGAGCGGCGGAGGCGGAGGTGCGGTCGTTGGCGGCGACGACGGTGGTGCGAGCGAGACCGAGATAGCAATAAAATATATTACCGGAGAAAAATGATGGCACTGCGAGACAAAGAGGGCCGATGGCATTAGCCGCGGCAGCCTCGAGGAATTCCAGCGGCGTTATTTCGTTGCGTTACCTGCAACCTGACTTACCTACCTGGCTGCGTTCGTCTGAAAATCTACCTTCCACCGAGCCGACCGATATCTCTTCGCTGCGCTCACCTGCGTTCCTCGCCCTCTCTTCTCCTCTCTTCCTCTCCCTCCACCCCCCCCCCCCTCTCACTCTCTCCCTCTCACCCCCCTCACCTGCCTTTACGCGTCTTTGTATTATTTCGACCGTTCGACGTCCGCTACTTTTCGCATCGGGAAACGGACCGTACCGATCTTCGATCGCCGATCAACCCTTCAGCGATTTCGCACGCCGCGCCGCGGTAAAAAGTAAAAAGGAGGCGCGCGGAAAACGGAGCGAGTAGAATAGCGACGATGGTGAGAAATAGAACGGGTAGGTGGGTGGGGATCGTGGCCGAGGCTAGAGAAGGCGAAGGGAGGGAAGGGAGGCGAGGACGTTTTGTAATTTCTATAATTTAAACTCCGCGGCAGCTGGCGTGGCTCGTAATTACTTTAACCCGAGAAGGAACGCGGGAGCGAGCCTGCGTGTGTTTACTTTTAATTCCTTCTGTTAGAGACGCGTACTCGCGCGGTTACGTTCAGTTACGTTCGGTTCTCGATCCGTCGTCGCGTCTCGAACGAGACGAATTCGTCTGTTCCGCCCGCGTTTCGAGCTTCCTTTCCTTCTTCTAACCTCTTCCGTCTTCCGGCCGTACCGAGAAAACGCCTCGACTTTTTTTTTCTTCCCCTCCTTCGGAACCTCCTCTTTCCTTTCCCCGTGGCGCGGCTTGCCTCGCCTCGCCTCGCCTCGCCTCGCCTCGCTTCGTTTCTCCGACTCGTTGAAAAATCGTCCGTCGTAAACGGGAACAGCGGTTTTATTGTTCCACTGCAGACAATGCCCGGGAATATTATAAAAACTTTCCGACGGAATATATTAATGTTAACTCATCGCTTTACCGTTAGGCAAACTTTTCGGTCGAGCAAGCACCCGCGTCTTTGTGTCTGTCCGTCTCCGTTTCTGTCTTTCTTCGACTCCCTCGTTCTTGCTTTGCCGTTCCAGCTCCCTCGCCCTTTCCCATCCCCCTGGCGCCCGGCACCCGGCACTCGGCACCCGGCACCCGGCCCGGCCCGGCCCGGCCGTTGCACCGCGTTTTCCTTTGCGTTCCTTTCATTTCGCGACTTTAAATCGCCGCGCGACGACGCATCGCGTTTCTCCAACGGAACAAAGTTTCGTCGATTTCGCGGAACTACGCGCTTACTTCGTGCTCGTATCGATCGTTGGAAAGGGACGACTCTAACTCGAGGATCGCGGATCGGGAATCGCGCGAGATCGATCTCGAGCGGAGAACGCAAAGGGATGCGTTTGTCCCCGTAATTATTCGATCGAGCTCGAGTCGGCGGTCAAACCGTTCCATCGGCTGCTAGAATTCGAACTGGTTCGCGCTCGAGAAGCGGAACGACTCGACGCTGGCCGGCCGACGATAAACTTTAATGTATTCGAAATTATTAAAATATATTCGTCGCTGCGTGGCGTAGATATTTTAACGAGCCAGCGTCTCCTTTATACGCGATGCGACGCGATGTCGCGATGCGAACCGAACGAATTACGCTTACAAACAGTTATTTAAATTTATATCGCGCGTAAATCAATCTTCCTTCGCGTTCCGTTCCGTTTCGCGGAGGAAGCCGCGGTCGGAGAGAAAGGTAACTGTTTCGGGAAGGGAAAACGCGCGCGGAAAACCGCTCAGCAGCTTTTGCCCGTTGTAGATATTCCGCGATCGAGCGATGATTTAGGTAGGTAATTATATTCGGTACCGCGAAGTGGGATTGCTCGCGCGGCAAACAATTAATTGCGAACGAATAGGAAGGGGCTCGGCCCCGCGGAATATTACCGCGCTTATTTTTCATCCGGCCTCTCCGGGCGCGCATTTCGCGCCTGTTTTTAATATTACACCGCGGTCGCGAATGTTTTAGCCCCCTTGGCCCACCCCCGGCCACCCACGCTCGTTCGGCTCCCTCGCCCACCCCCTTTTCGGGAAGCGGCAGTATCGCGTCCGTAACGAATTTACGATATTAATTTGGCGTACCGCCTTGGCGATTTATTATCTACGCCGCGTCCGAGAGAACCGAAACAAAAAGAAACAACGGGAGAGAGAAAAAAATGTACAACGTCGAGAGAACGGCGCCGTTTCTGCTTGGAAGGGAATGGAGAGAAGGTCTGCGCGCGCTCGCTCGTGTTCGTTCGTGTTCATCGTGTGCATCGTGTGCATCGTGTGCGGACGGCGTAGAGCGAGAACGGTGGACAAAAAGGAGAAAGAGCGTCGAGGAATAGGAGGAGAGGGTGCGAGAAGAGGGTTAGCCCTCGAGGGAGCCGCGACAATTCGCGAGTACGCGCGCGCGCTGCCACCGGGACAATCGTGCACGCACACAGAAGCGGCGCGTATCCGTACGCGAGGCCAGGCGATAAAACGATAATTCTATAATTTATTCCCGTAGTATGCGTGTACGTGCGAATGAAGCATTGGGCTGCGATCGCGCTAGCGTGTTACGCGTAGGTGCGCTCGCGCGCTCTCCCGCTCGCCTATATGGGCCGCACAGTTGGCGTTAATATATCATCGGACGCATCTGCCCCCAACGACGCGTTTCAATATGTTCTACGAGTGTATAACCGTTTCTATAGAAATATTCTGGCCGCTCGGTTCGGTCGTGCGCGTCGCGGATACAACCGGATATAAATACGCGGTGGCGTGGCTCTCTCCACGCGCGTTAGACTTTTAGCCGAGCATCGAAGGCGGATTCGAGAAATCGTGGCGCACCTGGGGCGCCGATATGCCTTTGCTCTTCGTCGTCCGGTTTTTCTTCGAGCGTGGCTGGTAGTCGCAATTTTGTATCGGCCATTAGCACCACCTCGCTCGGGGTTTAGGTGTGCTGCTTGATGGAAATTTATGACAACCACTTGATTGGGTTCAACGTTCCCCGTATTTCATTCTCGCGAACCGCCTGCTCTGGCTTGTTCCGCCTTGTTCCGCTACACTTTGCCTTCTTAACGACCTCGACGACGATTAAAACACGCGCCCCGCTTTTTACCAGCTTCGCAACCAACGAACGGCCGCGTCCGGAAACTTACGAGTCGATCTTCTTCCGGAGGACGCGACGCGAAGCTGCAGGACGAGCCCACAGTCTCGTAGCGAAGCGTAAAACATAAGAGATAATGGCGTGACGAGTTAGCTAGCTGGCGGAGGCAGGGAGGAGCGTGTAGGAACGCGGGAAAGGAATAATAGAAGCGTCGAAATTGCCCTCAAAGATTCCGTGTTCCCGTTCCCGTTCCCGTTCCCGTTCCCGTTCGTTGTACACGTTGATTTACGCGCGGCCCGTATGCGCACATCATCCAATATTTTCTTGTTTCTTTTTCCCTTCCTTTTCGTTCGTTTGTACAATTATTAATTGTTTCCTCGCCGCGTATTACCGATCGTAAATTTTCGTAAAGGACCCGGCGGAAATTGGTCGGTTTTAGCAGCGATTCGCGAAACTGGTAGCCGTCTTCGAGCTGCTGCCTCCTTCCCCTCGGCCGCTAATGGAAACGTCGTTACGCCATTGGCTCGAATTAGCCGATCGAACGATTAATTCCCCGGCGATTTCATTTAATTAAACTCTCTTTGCCGGGCGCGCGTCGCAATCGAACGACGTTAAATTATCTCGGCAGCGGCGCGTTCTTCGAATCGGCTCGAGATTACGACGTTTCGCGGATTAACGACGTTGCTCCTCGAACGAGCAAAGAGAGGGAAAGAGAGGGAGAGGAGAAAACGATCGAAGCGAAAGGCAGTACCGATTGAAACGACCGTGCGACGACGGTGCGCGTTTTGGGGGCAAAAGATCGACCGTTCGATAAAGTAGATATCGATCGACGAAGGAGGGTTGGAGGGGACGGAGGGTGGGGGTGGGCGTGGGGGGTCTACACGGAATGTTTCTGGAATCGAAATAAAAACGCGGCCGGGCAAGCATCCATAAAAACCCTTTCGCCGCCGGCAATTAGCAATAAAGTTTTCATCGTTTAATAAAGGTCGGTACAAATAAATGGGACGATAAAAAATCGACATACAATACGCGAGGCTGTGCGAGTCTCCCATAGAGCGCGACAAACGTATAATTCTCGGATGTACGTGCAGAGACTGTATCCCGTGAATGCGCGACCGTACACCTACCGCCAGATTTTCCGCGTCCGCTTTATCGCGCTCGCTCGACTTTACGAGATCGACCTTTTATTTCGTTTATCGCGTATATAAAAAGCGCAAAACGCATGTATTCCTGTTCCCTTTTCCGTCCCTGTTCCCTTTTCCGTCCCTGTTCCCTTTTCCGTCCCTGTTCCCGTTTCTGCTCCCGTTTCTGCTCCCGTTTCTGCTCCCGTTCGTCCGCGTTGTTCGTTTCGAATCGAATTGGATCGAATCGAATCGAATCGAATTGCTCGATTTTTCCCGGTGTCTTGGCTCTCTCTGTTGACTTCTTGGCGGTCAGTTTCGCGATCATTTCCGGACCGATTCGATCGGGGCGGGCCGATGCATTTCACTCGGGACGTTTTCCGAGCGTGGAAATCGTAGGCGAGGCAACGGATTCTCGAAAATGAAAGAGAACCTGTCGAACGGTTTAACGAGACAGGGAACGAGAGGAGGGAAACGGGGAGAAAGGAAGACGAGAACGGAGTGGAACAGGGAGAAAAGAAACGACGGTGAATGCAGGATCGTGGCGAGGAGGAGGAGATATTGCACCCGAGGCAACGGGGAATGCGCGTGCGTCTGTGCGTATATCCGCGGCGGCCGAGAAACACAGGGACGAAGCGAGGAAGCGTGAATGGAAGAGCCGCGGGGCACGCTGGGAGTGAAAGCCGGAAAAATATGTCATCGTTTCATCGACAGTCATCACAAAGAACCGAACGAACGAACGGACGAACAGATCAACGAACGAACGAACGAACGAACGAACGAACGAACGAACGAACGAACGAACGAACGAACGAACGAACGAGCGAAACGAGCGTAGGAACGATCCGTGGCAACGAACCGGGCATATCGTATATGCGTCCACGTGTGCGTATAAGCCAGCACAGCCTCCCCTTCCTCCGATTTTCTTGCTACGCGTACCACCCTCTCCCTGCCCTCTTTTTCCCTTCTGCCGCTGTTACCGCTGCTACTGCTTCTCCACCTCCGTCTCCGGTCTGCAGCACGCTCCACCGTTGCCTGCCTCCACGGAGATGCAGTCATTGTGCGCTGCTCATCCCGGTGTATTGTCATTCGAAACAATGATTTCATAAAAATACACGCGAATATGCCCTGGATGCTTAGTTGCGTACGTGCGTGCCCGCTCGCTCGCTCGCTTACTCGCTTGCGTGCGTGCGTGATTCCACGCAAGGTACGCGAGCGAGAAGCAAGAGAGGGAAAGGCAGGAGAATACCGATCGAGGAGCGGTCGATTTACGAGGAAAATATTCACTCGACTCGGGAGACACGATGCCAAGGGAAACGGCGAGAGAGAAGGGAGAAAAGGAATGGAAGAAAGGAAGGAAAAAAAGAAAGGGAGAAAAGAATCGCGCGCTAGCGGTTGCATACCGAGGGCGGTTGCAGTCACGGTACGGATCCGCTTAAAGGGATTTAACCGAGTTTCCCGAGTCAAGGCGAAACGGTATCTTGGGCAAAAGGTTGAAAGGTTTGGTGGAAATTTGTTTCCGCGGTAGCGAAAGAAAACGGAGGGTGGCCGGTGGCCGGTGGCCGGTTCGGATCGTTCGATCGTCCCCCTCGAAAGCACTGGCGTCGCTTATTAACGATACGTCCATCCTCTGTCCCTGATTTTTTTCGTTCTTTTTGCGCTGCTCTTTTTGCTCGGGAACGCATCGGCTGGCAAAAAGTATAACACGCAACGGAACGTTGATACGTCGAGCGTGGCTGATGGCTCGACATCGCGAATATCGCTAATATCGCGAATATCGGGATATCGAGTATCCGACATCGTGAAATTCTTCGGTTTAACGCGGGGCCGCGAAAAGTTCGGCTTAACACAGGGGCGGAAAGGTTAAGGGGATGAGTAAAAGGGACGAGGCTAGGGGCGTTTTTCGGGCTTCGTGACGCCGTGTGCAACAGGTTATAGTTTTTGGCACACACCGCCGCTTCGCCCTTTCCCCGTTCCCTCTCTCTCTCCCTTTCTCTTCCTTCTCCTTTTTCTCTTTCCCTCTGTCAGCGAATCTCTCCGGTTCTTCTTCCCTGTTGCGATCACGAAATTTCTGTTATTCGTGTCGCGTGCACCGACGTTTCTCGTTTTCGAACGGGCCGGTGCCGCGGTGGTCGATGATCGCGTGGACCGAGGAAATTCTCGTTCGCTCGGAACGGAGGCGCGGAAAGGTCGAGCGCTTTCGACGAATCTTTGGCAAACTGGTCGAGGCAGAAAACGCCGATCGAATGAAACTGGATCGGATCGGGTCGAATCGAATGGAATCGAATGGAATCGAATCGAATCGAATCGAAAAGAAGAGGAACGGGACGCGAAGCGGTGGAGTATCGTCGAAGCTCGGATAGGATTGGAATTTTCGCTTGTCCCCTTTTCCGCCCTTGCTTTTGCATCTTTTTTTTTCGTCGAGCGAGCCCTCGCGGCACTGCACCGCGTCGAAAAAAAGCCCGATTTTTTCCTCGCTACACTTCTGTGTTATTTGCTTTATGGAACGCCTGTTACAGATAAATATAATAGGCATTCATCGCCGCGTATTGTCCCCGACGAAGCGCCGTGCGCGCCGGGGCTTTTACATTTTTTCCACTCCCCTTCCTACTACCCATTTTTTTTGTCTCACCGCCGCCGCCGCCGCCGCCACCGCCACCGCCGCCGTCATTGCCGCCACCGTTGCCAGCGTCGCATCAGCGCCGCGCTAGCATCGCGACGCCGCCACACACGCGGTGCACGCGAGCTCTCATTTTTATTATTCGCGTTTTTTGGAATTTTTCCAGTGGCACCCAGCATTGTTTCACGGTTTGTCATTGTTATACGCCCACATCCTGCCAAGCGAGAGGCGAGGGCTCTAGAACGGGGATCCACCGAACCCTGCAACGCCACTTCCCTCCTCTGTCACCAACCTCCTCCGCCTATCGTTCGCTTCGACCCCCCAACCCTTTTCGTTCCCCGTTCCCCGTTCCCCTTTTCCTAGCTCTCCGTTCCTAGTCACCACCGCGTCCCGGATGCGCTCCTCGCGAATCCCTCGATCGCGCGATCGCGATCATCGTCGTCGCGAACCACGACCACGACCACGACCACGACCACGAGCACGATGACGATGACGACGAGGATGACGCGAACGATCTCGACGCGGTACGGCGAGCAGACGAAGGACGATGACGATGGTTGTGGATGAGCGCGAGGACGATGATGACGGGTTGCGCGCCGGGGGAACGGAACTGGGAACGCGAAGGGAGCCAGCCCTTGTCGAGCTAACGGGGGTCTCTGATGACTATCGAATGACTTCGGGCGTTATTGATTCCGGCAACGTTCCGTGGAAAAATGCGATCCTTTCCTGTCGGCTGCGATCCGATTCGTCGATCGTTCGCCGGTTTTCTCTTACTTCCTCTACCCCTGCCCCTGCGCCGGCCCCGGCCCCGGTCCCGCTCGTGCTCCCGGTTCCGAGCCGACGTTGTTTTTCGCCGTAACGGGGCGGCGATAAGCCGAGAAACGAGCACGAAATCGAAAACAAACGGATGGTTCGACGAGATCGATCGTTAAACCGGGTTGGTGAGGTATGGCCAATTAAAGCGACGATCTCGCGCGAAGGGGTATCTGTGAACGGGAAGCGGGTATCTACGAGCGGTTAGGATCGAGCTTGTATGATAAATACGATTCGGACATCGACGCGATCGCGTAGAGGTTCGACAACGATAGCGACCCCCTATCGCACCACGAAATACGCCGCGTGGTCTGCGATAAACGCGCGCGCTCGTTCCGCCTCACGCCATTAAGCGTGTGTACCCCGTTGGGTGGCGTGGCGTTGCGTTGCGTTGCGTTGCGTTGCGTTGCGTTGCGTTCGTCATTTCAACTTTACGTTTACTTTCACCCTCGCCCTTTACGTTTACGATTGCGATTACGGTTACGGTTTCCTATCCCGTTCGGTGTCTCGTTTCGCCGGAAAAATCTCCTCTGCTCGGTTACGATTCGCTATCGCGTGGAATTTCAATGGGTCCGCGCGCGACAAAGCGCGATCGCTGCTCGGCCGAACGAGAAAGGCCTCGAAACGATCCACCGAAAGACGCGTTCCGATCGATCGGACGGACGTTCGATTTCTTTCTTTTGTTTTCCCTTGCGAGCGGATTGGTTCCATAATTTCGTTCCAACCACGATGAAAAACGCTCGCTTTCTCTCGTTCGGAATCGAGAGGTCGAACGAGGGCACAGTCGTTTTTCTTTCGTTCCCTTTCGTTCCCTTTCGTTCCCTTTCGTTCCCTTTGCGAGCAGATAATCGGTCGGCTCGCGGATGGATCGAGGCCTCTCGATAAAATTTCCCGGGCCAGATAGGACGTGGTTTCTCGTTGCGCGTCCCCGTTAACCGGCTTTTGCTTCCTTCTGGGGTGGCGATCAGCGAGCGCAAGCGAGCTAGAACGAGCTAGAACGAGCTAGAACGAGCTAGGTAGGAAGCTAGCAGCGGTTTTCGCTCGAATTTCGAACCGTGTTCCTCTATGATTCCACGATTGGAAGTAACGGCGTAGGGAGCGTGAAGAGGTTTGAACAGGCAAGGCGGAGGGAGAGAAAGAACGAGGGAGAGAAGAGAATTGACCTCGCATTATCGGCCGGCCGATATTTGCACTCCACTCGTACTCGCGCGCGCACCGACCAGAGGCATCGCGCGGCCTCTTTCCACCAGCTTTTTGTCCGCTCCAGGCGAACCGTACGCGAGCGTTTTTCTCCTCACGAGTCGAGCCTTGTATCTTCGAGTCTTGTGTCGGCGCTCGCTTCTATCTCGCGAAAATATCGCCGACCCTCGTCGCGCGTTGCTCCCTTTTCTTTCAAGCGTTTTTCTAACGGTGTGTCGCGCGTTCGCGTCCTAGGCGAAGATGCGTTCGCGATACCGTCCGTACTAGCTTTCGATACCCACCGCTTATTCCATCCCTTTTTCTTCCTATCGAGCCACCGTATCTCTACGCGTTTTCTTATTCCCCTTATTCCCCTTGTTCCCCTTTTTGCGTCTCTTTGCTTCTTAGGAGAGCGGAGCGGCGAAAACAGGAGGAAGAAAGCCGAAGAATAAAGCCGCGACGGTCGATTGCCGGCGTCAAAGGAGTGTGGTCGATCGCGAACGGGTACGGATCAAACGGGAATAAAAGTAGAAAAGGGGTATATACGGTGGTTGAAGAGAAAGTCGATGCGAAAGAGAAGAGCGGAACGGAGATACTCGAGGCAGCCGTCCGTGTGTCGGTTCGATGCGTGTTCGACTGCGCGCGGCCGGATGCGGCTTACGGGTTATTCAAATGAACGGTAAAAATCATCCATAACCGAGGAGGGTAGAAGGCGGCCTGGTTAGTATTGGTTATATTTAAATGGGTTTAATGCCCCGACCGCGTACCCTCGACCAGCACCGCCAGCCGGCAACCGTCCTGCCTCTGTCCTCGCTTCTCCCGGCCTACTCCTTCCTCCCACCGATCCCTTCCTTCCCATCCTTCCCATCCTCCCATCCTACCCATCCACCCCATCCTCTTTTCTCGCCACCCCACCCACCTGCGAGCCGCCGCGGCTCGAGGGTTAAAGTACGCCGTCGATAAAAAGCAAGTGTGCCGGTGCGGTGAGAGAAGGGACTGGGGTAGCTCGAGGAGGAAGACGAACGCAGGGGGTTGACGGAGAGACGAAGGAACGCGGCCGCGCGAAAAAGAGAGAGGAGCAAAACGGAAAGGGGTAAGAGAAGCCGGGCTGGCTCCTGCTCCGGCTCGGGGTAGGGGTTTGGGTCGACGGGGGTACAGAAAGAGGAAAGAGCTCGAGAGAAGTCGGTGTCATTTTCATTCTTCCACCTTTCTCTTCCTCTTCTCCGGCACCTTCCTTTTTTTTTCTTTCCTTCTACGCGGGCTGTACTCTCAACAATTAGGTATATCTCGGGCCACCCTCGACATTGTTTTCGCGGCATCTCGAGTGAGCTTTTCGCTCGAGATTCTTTCCGCGCGCTGCGACGAGCTCGCGTCCCTATCCGTCTCTTCTTTCTTTCCTTTTTCCACCGATACTCTCGCTCCGCTCCGCTCCGTTCCGTACCGTTCCGTGATTGCCGCGGCTGTCCGCCGCGCCCGCTCGCTCTTTCACGCGACGACAGACGACTGCGAATCGTGCGGTAGAAGAAAAAAAAAAACACAAAACGCCCCTTCTTTTTCCACCCCTTTCTTCTCGTGCCTTTGGAACAATCGTTGCAGTCTAATTTGCCTCGATTCGCCGAGACCTCGCTCGTGAATCGTACCGGCAAAACGAAGAAGGCAAATATTTTTTCATCGCGGTAGCAGAGGAAAATGGGCACCGCGATCTGTCGCTAATCCGGACATCGCGAAACGGTATCGAATTTTTGCGTCGGTTTGTGGCCCTACTAAAAAAGGCGGAAAAATCGGTACTCGGCAAAAAAAAAAAAAGGAAAAAAAAGGGAAAAAAGGAATCGAGACACGGGCAAAGAGTCGCGCGCGAGGGGTGGACGGAGGTGAACGAAAAGCCGCGATCGGACGCGGCAACAAAAATTGCGTGTAGTTGCCGGGCGACGATAATTGAAACGGTGCGTAACACCATCCGAATCCTCGAAACCCATTTTATATTTTAATCGCACTTCGATAGGCTCGTCGCAACCCTATCCTACTTTTATCCCGACCCCCCTCTGTCGCGTCGCCGCGATCGCTCCCTCGTCCAACAGAATTTTTGTCAAATTTTGTTTCGTTTCGTTTCGTTTCGTTCCGTTTCGTTCCGTTTCGTTTCGACCCCTTTTTTTCTCTCTTTGCTCTTTTTTCCAGCGTATTTCCCGTCGACGCGCGGATGGATTTTTTTTTTTTCGAAAACGATATCAAAACGCTTTCTCTGGAAGAATGTCGGTTGATCCGATCGAAAGGATCAACGACAATCGTGTAAACGGAGCGCACCGAGTGACCCGTACGAATTCGCGTTTACGGGTTTCGCGTTCGATTTAGTTCGAATCAGTAGGCGATCTTCGAGGTCGGTTATAAATACACGCTGGCGCCAAGGATCACCGGCTGATTTACGATTCGTTCAACGTCGCTTTTTCGCCGTTTAATCGTTGATGCATCGTGTTCCCCTCGCGTCCGAATCCGGAACGATTTCACAAGTAGTAGCGCAGCGGCCCGCGTGGAAAATCGAAAATTGGCTTGCGACACCGAGAAAAGCACCGGAGGATAAGAAGGGAACGCGATACGTTAAGAAAACCAGTATTTACGCCCATTCGGATCTGACCGCGCGGAATTTATTAATTTCTGCGTAACGTTTACGAGCGAGCGGAGGTCGACCGCGTAGGCGACGACGGCTGATTCGGTTACGCGCTCGCGACCACGCGCCTTGATCGATAACCGTCTCTTAATCGATGTCTTCTTCTTTCTGTTACAGGTAAGTACACGGACGATGGAATGCCAGCTTCGATTCAGGTGTCGGCTCGTTGTCGCGCGAGTAAATCGCTCGGCGCCACGAATTTCCGAGCGGGAACGAGAAAAGTTGGCCGGAAGACAAAGGTGGAAGACGGTATAGACGCGGCGGATTAAAATTGCTCGTAATCGCAAAGATTTTACAGCGAAGAGAGGTGGTGGAGAGGGGGTAGGGGAAGGGTTGGAGAGACGGCGGCGGTGGCGGCGGTGGCGGCGGTGGCGGCACGGTTATTTACGATTTTTAATATGCGGAGAAACGCGGCCCGGCCGTCTATCCGCTCGTCCATCCGCCTCGCTCGGCTATGAATAAACATTAAGTTCCTCGTTACTCCTTTTAATAACTTTTTATACTTCATATTTTATTAATGCAAGACATTCCGATCGGGCCCGCTACGGCGAGGCGAGGCGAGGCGTGGCGCGGTGCGGCGCGGTGTGGCGCGGTGTGGCGCGGTGGCGGCGGCGACGGAGCGGCGAGTTGCGCAACGTGATTTGCGTTTCAATAACGCGCGTACCTACTCGCTGTGCTCAGCCTTTTCTTCTTCGTCCTCTTCGTCGTCTCTTCTCTCGAGAGCCGATCGCTCTTTTCGATTACTTGGATTTTTTCTGCCACGCGTTCTCGCGAGTTTCGATAAAGGAAACGCGGCTCGAAATATTGAACGCGTTTTCGAAGGCCGCGAGGAACAGCGCTTCGGTCTCGAGGGGCGAAGAAGAGGCGCGGAAGGAGGGAGAGGAGCAGGTGCGCGCGTGCACGAAGAGGGCAGAAACGGCGTAACTGTATTGGCCCTGCACGGTGGCTGGATTTTAATCGAAGCGCAGCGTATAAAGTTGCTGAAAATCAGATTATCCCTGCTCGTCCTGTACCTCGTCCTCCTCCGTTGCCCGCCCTCTTCCCCCGTCCCTCCTCATCCTCCTCCGCCGCCGCCCTCTGTGATCTCTGCTCTCCGGCTGGCCACCACTGCGAACCATTTTTTATTCTCCAGTTTTTTATCTCGCGGATTTTTATTGATTCCTGCAAATCAAACGTTCCATCCGCCGCGCTGCACCGCGCTGCACCGCGCCGCACCGCGATCGAGCCGATTCAAGCCGCTTTCGCGGCCTCTCCAACCGACTACTCTCTTCGCTGATCCCCCTCTGCCCCCTCGGTAATCGAGGAACGCCATCGTTTCGCGGATGCTTTTTCGCAAACGTTTCGCGTCGAGCCTTCGGCCCCACTCGACGCCATCGAGATCTTCCCGATCGAAATCTCGATGTTTTCTCGAAAATAAACTTTCCGTAGGCTAGAACGAGCTTTATTTCTTTACGCCGACGCGTACGGTTTCTCAGAAGCGTTCTAGCCGTTCCACGAGTTAATGGAATGTCGCGTTGTTGCCGCCGCGACCTTCGCAACGATTCTCGGTCCCGTGCCGAGTCGCTAGATATCCCGCTAACGAACCTAACGAACGCCTTTGCCAGCACCGTTCGATCCGAAGGATGCCGAATACTTTTGATGAATCCCTTTTTTTCTCACCGTTTGACGCACCGATTTAATTACCATCCGACGCTGCTACGCTCTGTCGGTCGCTTGATTTTTTCTAATCGCGTTTTTGCTCGATCCACGCGTTTCTCGCGGTTAGCTCGAAAATTTCGCGAATGAGGCTCGACTGGATCCAGGGGGAAGAGCACGTAGTCCCGCGTCGAAAATCCACGAGGCAATAATTTCGCGCGACTAAGCGATCGTTGCGGAGGAGGAAACCGGAGGAAAGAAAGAGAGAGAGGGGCAGCTCTTGCATGAACGTTACAGTATTATTTTTAATAACGACTGGCGAGAAGTGGGGACCCGTTTGCCATTACGTTACGCGGTAAATAATAAACGTTTATAAGGCCTTGAAAGTTATTATACAATATATACGTTGGTATACGCCCGATGCCATTACTAGTATCGTATATTATTAATGCAGCGGCGCTCAACCGACCCAGCGTCGCCGTCGCCGACGTCGCCGTCGCTCTTAGCCTCGATTCCTGCCACACTTTTCTCCTTCTCTTTAGTTTTCCTCGCGGACTCGTTCGTTAGGACGCCGCGCCGGTACATCGGCGAGCGATGACAAAAATATGAAGGGTGCGCGGAAGCTGCTTCGTTAATCTTTAACGCGCGTCGAGATAGATTTTTTACGCTTCTTACGATATTTCTCGGACAAAAGTTGTTACTTCCCGTCGCTTCCCGTCGCTTCCCGTCGCTTTTGAAAGCGGCACGTCGTAAACCAGCGTGGGCTAAAAGAAAGGGAGAGCCGTAGAGTTTGAAAATTCCGAAAACATTCGGATAAAATTCGAGCGCGATTTACGACGAAGGCCTGGGGCTTGGTCCGGTCGCTCGCAGGTGTTGCCGCGTCCTTAGACCTCGTAACATTAATAAAGAAGGTAGCGGCGTGACTATCGTGCCGCGAAATGTCGGAACACGAAATTCGTTGCACGCCGGCGATCGCTATGATCAACGACGCGCTCTTAGAAACGGAAAATATCCGTCAAGGTGACTCGGCCGTGAAACGACGCCCGCCACTCGCTTTGCCCGCTTCCAATGTAATTATCATACGCGCTGGCATAATTTTGCGGACGGATAATAAAACGTTCGAGGATAATTACAACGGACCGCGCGATCGTTTCTCCGATTCCGCTTCGTATCGTGGCTCCGCTTAGTTATCGCGGTGAAATTCGAAAGAGTCCCGAAGCCAGCCGAGAGAAACAAGATGTCGTCCTGTATCGCGACTACGGACAATAAGTTTCGGTAAAGTCGCGACAGGCTAATTGCGCAGTTATTTCGTTCAGATAAGACTCGCGTTTCATGGTCGCTTCACGCCACGCGAAGATTAGGCGAATTATTATATTTTACGTGTAGCATCGTGCCGGGACGATAGCGCAACCAAAGTTTCGTATCAATATTTATTGTAAACGATAAGATTAAAAGGAATTTGTTAATGCGCCGCTCGTATTTATATTGTTGCGTCACGCGGCGGCTCGAGCCAACCGTACACACCGAGTCATGCTTCTCTCTATCGAATAAAATTAAACGGTTCTCATTCGGTGGTGGGTAAAACGGCGCCAATTCGAGTCGAAACTGGCCTAAACTGTTTTGGGCGACGCGTAAGCGGAAGAATTGCACAGGTGATCCGACGATACCGGCAAAAATCGTGTCGCTGATCGCGTCTGCTAGCTCGAGCCATCCCGATCCTAATTGAAGGCCGTCCGTGGGCCAGCGCGGCGTCTTAACGAGGATAATTTTCCGGGAAGCAGCAGGAAAGAGAAGAGGGGGTTGGGAAGATGGTCGGGTAGTTTCGTCGCTTTTCTTCGGCGTCGGATTAAAAAGAATGTCGGCGCTAGGCGGTAACGAGGCGCTCTTCGATCGATAATAATTTAATGATAGTTATTCTCGAACAGACTGTTATTTCTCTAGAGGCGTGGCCCGGCTAAAATATATTTTTATATCGTTCCGATCGCTGACTGGAATGTCGAGTCGAGTCGAGTCGAGTCGATTCGTCACGAGGTCCGCGTAGAAAATACGCTGGTGCTCCGTTCTCGTGGCAGGAACGAGGGAGATCCGCGCCGCGGGAGCGCTCGTGCGGGCGAGCGAGCGGAGAAGCGAACGTACGAACGAACGAACGAACGAACGAGCGAACACGCGGAGAGAAAGAAGAAGGAAGACCGACGAGGGACACCTACGTACGTCTTCTGTTGCGCTGGTGTGCGCGTACGCGGGCTGGTACTTATATATAGAATTAAATATACGATACATTATTCATTTTAAGTTCTTTCTCCTTGCTTGTCCGGAGAACGTACGTATTACTCGCACACTACGCGATCGCGCACACGAACGCGGTCCCCTCTCTCGCTCTTTCTCTCCGCTCCCTGCTCTCCTTCCTTTATCTCTCGCGAACGCGTTCACGGACACGCGTACCCTCGAAACCTGCGAGCGCGAGCGCGGCCGCGACCGCACTGTTATAACTTTTTATTTTAAAGAAGGCAGCGTCTCATTTGCAATTCTATGCAGCACGTCGATACGCCTGATTTATCGTTACTATACTTATAGCGAGTCCGCGAGCTTCTGCTACAATTTATATCGCGAGAGTGTGCGACAACTTTGAAAAGATCCCATCCCCGCGACGCTCGTACGTTTCGATTACAACTATTTATCGACGATATTGTATAGCGTTCGTTAAGAGATCGTCGCTTCGGTTTCCTGGTGTCGTCGCCTTTTGAAAATAAAACGTCGCGGCGCGCGCGCTCAGCGAAGAAAAACAGAAGGTTCCGATGGAACCGCGGTCGATACGCGAAACACGGAAGACGTAACGGGTCAATGAACGAAATTAAAAGCGGCGAACGTTCACGGCGATACGATAATTACGTTGTAACACGACGATAAGGAAGATTGTGCGCGCGACCGCGCGTCGACGTTAAACGAGTTTCGAGCGCGTGCCACCGGCTCGAAACGAGAAAATCCGGTCGAAAAGCTGGACAAGCGAGTCCGTGGGAAGAAGCAATAAAAGCAGAAAAAGAGGAGAAAGATGAAGAAGAGGAGGAGGAGGAGGAGGAGGAGGAGGAGGAGGAAGATCTCGTTTGTCGTCGATAAATCGAGCCGGATCGATGGGTCGTTTGGTAAAGATCGTGTTATCGTTCGGAGGCGTGAAATCTGCAACGGTTTCACCGCGGGGATTCGTGTCCAGATAAGACACGCGTGGCGAAAGGTGTATTTAGCGTGGAAATAAGACACGACCTTGATCGACTGACTGTTCGCGGATCGGGGCTACGCTAACTCGTAAGAGAAGTAGATCGTAAAAAAAAAAGTCGGCAATAAAAATGGTAATGCACCGGGCAATACGCGCATAATACCAGCCATTATCCACGCGCGTCTTCCTTTATTATCTTCTTTATACTCGATACAGTGAGGATCGTAAAGATCGCGATAGTAAAAAGTATTATTTTGTAGCTGGCTGATCTCTTTTCTTCCATCGCGTTGTTCCGTCGCGTCGGGGAGGACCGAGCGGACCTCGTTTTCGAATCCATTTAACAATCGGACACCGATCGCGTTCTGCATCGAGCAAAGACGCGAGAAAAGAAAGTACGCGAACAGAAAGGAAGGATAAAAAGAAAAAAAGCACGGTTGAAGAACGGGGTTGGAGATCGTGTTGCGCGAGCGAGCGGGCGGGCGCGTGCGAAACGAGCCACGAAAAGTCCCTAACCCGTCCCGTTCGACGGGAGCGAGCGAGCACCATTGTTCGACTTATCGGCCTCCACCACGTGCTTTACATAATGGTAGTGTCGAAAATGCGGTTTAACGATATCTAAACACGAGTACTCGGCCGTTTTAACTGGAAACGCAACGCGGCAGGGGGTGGCCCTGTTGCGCGACAGAGAACAGCTCGTGCGCGCCGCGTCGACCGAGCGCTCGTTGTGTTTTCCACCGGCGAAATCCCCTTTGGTAGGGAATATTCTGAACTGGATACCCGAGGTTCTCTTCGTCGCGCACACGCGTGCACGCCATCCGCCAGCGAGAGAAAGAGAAAGGAGAAATCGGGGATGGGAAAAGGCACGAGAACGGGAACGGGAACGGGAACGGGAACGGGAACGGGAACGGGAACGCATTTGCTGTGACGCGCTGCGAGAAGCAGATATCGGTTTACATCCGAACAATTACTGCCTTTTATCGACCCCAAAACGTTATGCTAATTGGTTCGATATTCGCGGGACGCTCGACGAGACCCGATCCTTACAACTTTATTTCTTCTTTTTCGCTCGGACGTTTCACGCGTTTCTCATCGAGTAATCGAAACGAGATTCTACGAGTGTTAAATTATAATATCTTGTAATATCTTGTCGCGCAGCTCACAGTCCAGATCCCACCATCCTCGCGGGTATTTTTATCACGATAGAATGATACTTTTTTGTAATTGTCATTACACGTAATTACAACAGTCGGAGATCGACTTGTTCGTTTCAGCATTGTAGCAATAAATATTTAGCTTTGACTGACGCACTTGATTAGCCGTAAAGTGTTAATTAAAATTGGAGCAAATACTTAAATTTCGTTCAGAGGTTTACACAAGTAATTAAGGTTAATCTGTGTGTACTAATTACATCGTACAGTCTGATTACTTGAATGGAAAAAAAAAGATAAATTGGTCACTTGCTCTGGAAAAATAATAATATTTTGTAGGTAATTACTCTTTTATTTTCCAGAGTCTTGGAGAATTTCAGTAATTTTCTTATTTCTAGTATCAAAGGATGGCGTTAAACGCAACAATTTCCTTAACGGATTAAGGGTTTTTAGGTCAATATCGAGAGCCGAAAGCCGAAAGCCGAAAGCCGAAAGCCGAAAGCTGAAACTGGTATTTCATAATTTATTTAAAGCGGACGTAATTAACGCCACGAGGTCGTAACTAGACTTTAATTTCTACGCAATTTCCCGTTCTAAAATTTCACTTTTGACCTCCAAAAGCTGGTCTATGATCGCCAGAGCCAGACGGCGGTATTGTTCGAATTTCGATTCGGATCGTTCCGCGTTCACGGGAGCGACGTTCGAAAATAAAAATAAAAAAAAAAAGAAAAACGAGATAAAAGTGGCGCTAAAACGGAGCAAGACTTGCTTTCGTGTAAGAGGATCGATGTAAATTGCAGGGACGCGTTCGCGAAGGAAGCGTACGGCACGGTGTCGTAAGACGAGAATAAATATTTTTGTGATCGTTAATTGCGTTTGACGCGTCGGCGAACGGTGGAAATTGGTCGTCGGGCCGTTCCATTTGCGTATCATTAAAGTGGCGGAGTAACAATAATATCGGTACACGTGCATAAACATTCGTATAATAATTATTCTATTTAACGTGGTTGGTATCGTTTTGCGATTCGGCTCGTATTTTTACGACGCGACCAGCCGAACGGAGCGACCGTAAAGTCGTCGCGACAACGCCACCGGATAGCTGCGTTTACGACTCATTAAATTACGACATTGTACAACATCTGTGTGCGGCTCGCTGTGCACGTATCTATGTATTTTATATATAAATATTCATACGATCGCGACGCGCGATAACCGTCAGCTACAGTAGAGTTCCGGTTTTCTCGAACGGCCCGATCGAACCTAACGCGGTCCAACTGTCGAACGACCACGAACGACCACGAACGACCACGAACGACCACGAACGACCACGTACGACGATTAGCCGCGTTACAAATATTCCTTCAACTGTTATCGCATTACGCGTAATTGGACGCTCCGAGAGAAGGAGGGAAACTAGTGGTGGCCGAGCGTAATCGTTCGAAGCACACCTTACGTGCAATTATGTTGCTCGTAATCCGTGATCCGTGATCCTCGTGTAACATAACGTAAGGTAAGGCCGTGTTCACGCTCGCGAACAAATTGCTGCAACATTCTTGCTAACACGTCGCACCGATATCTCGGTGTAGCGTGAAATCTCCGTCTTTCGACGAACTAACAAATACGTGTTGCGATCAAATTTTCCTTGACTTTCCAATTTCTTGGACGATTAATCGTCGGCAACGGTCTGTGATACTCGGCGCGCGAGAGTATTTTTCCATTCGGTTTACACCGTGAATAACTGTCTAGCGAGATAGCGGTTCGAGCAACTAACTCGATTTACCGTAGTAACCCGAGTCCGGCTTTACGCAGGTTTGCTTCGAGCGTGGGGTGTACGCGTTATAACGTAACGCGCGCGTAACCGAGCTTGTTCCAATACCTCGACAAAGAGCTACTAAGTAAGCGTAAGTAGAGCTATCGTTCCGTCAGGATCTCTTCGATCCGAGATACGGGACGTCCTGCTTGCCAACGCAGCGCGCGTTCCACGCGGTTTCTCCTGCTCTTCGGGGTGAAGCGAGAGCCGCGAGCGCAACGAAGAGAGGAAAAAGAGGGTGCTCGATTAAAAGCCGTCGATTCTGGAGAACGGCGCCGTCCAACTTTGGCCGCGAACGATTATTCGTCGACGACGAAAGAAATCGGCCGCGCCAGACGGTAATAGCTACGATTATCATATTTGATGAAATATCGTCGTTGGCTGGCCGTGTACGCGTCGCTACAAATTGCGGGGACAAAACTAGTTTGTCGGGCCGCGTGTCCTCGCGAGCAATTTGCCGATCGGAAATTGCCGAAAATAGGCAAACCGTTGCTGTTGGCGTGATCGTTGCTGTTTTCCGCCCTCGGATTCGACAGCTTTTCACGCTCCCTCGACAGTTGGCTTTTCGATTGCTCTTGCTACTTTCGAATTTAGATACTTCCTCGATATCTTTGTTTATGAAATCGATATCGATGTGAAATCGAGGCACTGGACCAAAGTAACGTTTAAAGACACAAAGCTGCAGAGAGAATGGAGGGAAGGAGAAGTGGATAAGAAACGAATCTCGAGTAAACGTTTCGTAATCGATCGGTGGGGTCGACGTCTATAAAACGCTCGCGAAATTATAGTCGTCCACCGAACGATAATTATTGTCCATAATTTTACATGAATCCAAACATCGCGTTTCTTGGCTACCTTTTCGGATCTGTCGTTGCACACAACCTCGGTACCCTGGGTATTACGCAAATGGTAACCTCGTCGATTACAACCGCCTCGGTGCTATTCTAATTGCGCAAATTTTTTCTTTTCAACGGTTTCGCGAATCACGTTTGCTTCGCATTATTCAATCGATGAGCACAGTTTATCGTCGGACAACGTCAACGTTGACGTAATTCCACCGCGATGATTGAGACAATCGCCGATTAAACTAGCTACCTCGCTTAGAAGAAGGTAAACGAAACGCGTTCAATTTATTCTTCGTCGCTTGTTACAACAAGGAGATTTATCCATTGGTGGAGGGTTAAGATCGTTTTAATCGTATAACGAGGATAGAAACGATGGAAGTTAGGCGACGTGTCTTCTTTATGTAATTATTGAATTTGTACAGTTGGACGATAAGCAGCATCGTTTATCGTACCAGGTTGACACGCTCCGTTTCGATTCCGAGCAGAGAGAAGGTAAGATTCGTAAGTCGATATTTTGAAGTGTAACCAACTGCTCGATAAAGCTCCGAGAAACCCTAAAGAACGTTCCTTTCGGTCCCGTTCGTGAAAGCATTCGCTCAGTATTTTTCGCGCTCGCACCGCTCTCGAAACGTCGGCGATGCGTTTAGCCGACGGCCAACCAGACTTCGCGGTCGAACAGATCGACGGCTAAAATCCTGTTCGACAATAGGTGAAACAAAAAATTTGCACGTCGGACGAGACTTCCGGCTGACAGATCCCCTTCGAAGACTGGGCTGTCGATTCGCTAGATTTCGTTCGAAACGATTCACCGCGTTGTGCCGAGCCGTTCCGTGCCGTTCCGTGCCGTTCCGTGCCGTTCGATGCTTCGGTTGTCTCGATTTCCAGGCTGACGTAAAATAGTCAGCCGTGGAAAAAAGTCAATTTGTAATGCAACGGCCGCCGCTCGAACCTTACAATTAATCCGCGAGCGAGCAAAAGTAATTCCGCGGCTCGGAGTCGTTGGAAATATCGTTCGAATTTCTAAACTGTCCGCCCGTCCGCCCGTCCGCCCGTACCGTACGTTTTTCTCTTCGCTGCGTGCCCGGAATAATAATAATAACAATAGTAATAATGATAAAAATAATAATAATGATAATAATAATAATAATAATAATAATAATAATAATAATAATATAAATAACGGTAATGGCGGTAGCAATAATAACGGCAATAATAACGCTCGTAATAATAGCAATAATAATAACAATAACAGTAATAACGACAGAGCGTTATTACGCGTAATAATTTTCAACGGCGTAATCGTTAAGACAGGACGTCCCAGGATAACTGCGCCTATAATCGTTATCGTTACGCTTTACGCCGCTTTCTCTCCGTTCCCTTTGCTGCTTTCTTCTCCTCTCGTTCCGTTCTCCCCTCTCCTGAAATCTTCTCTCCACCCCCGTTATCTCGTCTCTCGCCAATTTTACCTAGCAAGCTTTCTCGCGGAAATATCCGAATCTTTCGGTACAGGAGTGAAAAAGCCGAATCTTTCGTTTGCCAAACGATTACCTTTTTTTCGTCGTAAAGTTATCTGGGACGCGGGTGGATATTGCTTTTCGAAATGGCCACCGCCTACGCTGCGAACAATCGAAAATCTCGTTTCGCCACTCGAAACAAGGGTCGTGGAAGGATTCTTCTCGCGGGGACGAGCGCGGTCGTCGTCCGGCGCGGCGCGAAGTAGGCATTCCGCTCGGTCGTTTTCTCGCCAGGAGGAGGAAGACGAGGAGGAAGACGAGGAGGAAGACGAGGAGGAAGACGAGGAGGTTGGCTCGCGGAACCTTCGGAAGGACGAAGAGTCGGTTTCGAGGGTGGTGGCACGCATACACTCGAAACCGGAGCATTAGTTTCAACGATTATTAGAGTTAGTCCTAGCCGAATGAGTTTCATAAATGCTGGCGGGGAAAACTCGGGGCGTATACTTGTATTTATACGAGCGGTTGAACGGGCAGAGGGGAAACGGAGAGGTCGCAGGAGTAAGAGGATACAGGGAGAGGAAAGAGAACGACGGCGTTCGCGGAGCCAAAGTATCCGTCGTTTCGCTTCGTCCCCAGGGGTTGGGGACGCTCGCGCGAGTACTCTCTCTTTCTCTCCTCTCCTCTCCTCGCCTCTCCTCGCCTCTCTTCTCCGCCCACCCACCGTTTCCCGTTCCTTTCCGTACTCTCCGCTCGCCTCCTATTATTATTATTTTTTATCACAATATTTGCTTTTCCCACATTCTGTTTTATGTTAATGGTCGCTGCCTGCCTCCCTCCACTCGCCCCGTCCTCGCTCCTTTTTCTCGCTGCTTCCCGCTTCGTATGCATGGCCTCGGGGAACTTTTAGCATTTTGTCTCGAATTTAAAAAGTTTTTCCGTCGCTCCCGTCCTTGCCCTCTCCCTCCACCCCTCGGTCTCCCTCTCAATTTCTCTCTCACTCTCGGCCTCTCTCTCCTTTCTGTTAAGCTGTTTCAGCAAGCCAGACCCAGCTCGTACCGCGATTCTCTCCGGTTCCTCGTCACCTGCACTCCTCCTCGCTTTCATCGTTCCTTTCGAAACATCTTCGCGTCCGGTTCTCGCTCGATTCGTCTTCGTAATCGCGCAAACCGTTCGCCCGCCGTATATTTATCATTTACGATGGATCCTGCAAGATCGATACGCGACGAAACACCCGACTGCGCCAGGGAAGGGAAGGCAGAGCGGACAAAGTTTCGACGACGAAGACGAAGACGAAGACGAAGACGGTGTTTTCGCGATTCGCGAGACCAGACGAGAGAACACGAGACGAAGGGAAGGAAAGAGTGGTCGAAATCGTCGAGCGTGTGTTTACCTCCGCGCTCGTATCGAAACAGGGAAACGTAGGCAAAAGCGTAGTTTCTTCGGCCCGAAATCCATAAGTTAAGAAATTTTTCGCAGAGTGGAAAACTTTCGAATAATACAACGTTCGGTAGCCACATCCGTGCTTCGCGGCGAACTTTCCTAATATATTACGCGTTTCTCTGGCTGGTCGTGGGCTTTAACGGCGCTGCGCACAGTCGGAGAACAAATTGGAATTTTTACGTCTGAAACTCGGTTGCCACGCTTTGTACTCTTCCTTCTAGTTTCTCCTTCTTCCGTTTTTCCTGCGAGCAACGTTCGTCTTGCACGCCTTTTCTCGTGTACTCGTGCACTCGTGTAGCGATACCACTCGACGAGTCGAGATTTCTCGCGAATTAGACGAAAGATCCTCGTTGTCCTTTGTCGAACGGCGGAAAGGTCCGTCGCGAGGTCCGAGGCAAAGTTTTCGCGATCTTTAATGTCGAGCGAAAGTTTCGCTCCGTTCCGTTCGGCTGCAACAGAATTATTTTACCGTCGACGAATCTGTTCGAAGGGAAGGACGCGGCGGGGGAGAATCGGTTTCGCGACGGATAGAAATGGCCGTTTTATCGGCTCGAAATCGATCGATTCGCGTACCGTAGTCTCGTGCAAAATATTAAAAAAAAAGGAAGGGAAAAAAATAGAAGAGTGAAAAAAAAGGGGGTGAAAGGGGGTGAAAGGGGTGATGGCGAGGGAGAGGCAGAGGTAGAGGTAGAGGTAGAGGTAGAGGTAGAGGTAGAGGTAGAGGTGGAGGGAGAGGGAGAGCGGGAGCAGAATAGAATTTCTCGTATCCCGCTCCATAACTTTTGATGAGTTTCAGCGAGTCGAAACCGTGGCGAGATGTGGATATAATTTTATCCAGTTTTTTATTGCGGACATGTTGAACTGGTAAGGGCTTCGATAGCGGCAGCTGAATCGGAAATATTGCCCATAAATATCGGAGATACCCAACCAGCCACGTGTAACTTCACGCACGTGCAGCCTGGCCGCGTACGTACGCGTGGTTCTCGCCTGTGTGCCGTCGCGCGGATCCGTATAGCGCGCGAGCATCGCGCTACACACGCGAATTGCCTCTTCCTCCTACTCTTCGCCTCTCTGCCCATCCGCTGTGCCCCCTTCCTCCCCCTCCGTCCCTCCCTCTCTCCTATCTGCCGTGTACCTGCAGATAGCCGATTCGTATCGTCAATCCTGGCTGTCCCTATACCTGTGTACGTATACTCGCGCACACCTACAGATCCTCTCTGCACCGCGCTGCACCGCGCTGCACCCTTCGCGGTAGGTATAGGGCCTACGTCCCGTATCTATTCTGCGACGGCTCTATCGCGAAATGGATTTTTTTTCAAAATCGTGAAAGCGCTTCCGCCCTGCCCCTTCGACGCCGCCACTCCACCGGCCTCCTTCTCCCGACCCCTCGCACCCCTTTGCCTCGGCTATCCGCGCCTCGTATACCACACCGTCAACCGCGGTTACGCTACAAAAAAATGTTTCGAATTCCTCGAATCGTCGCGATTAGTTTCCGTCTCGATTGTTCGATCGTTCCGGCCGTTCCACGCGAAATATTGTAACAGAAATTAGAATTCGTTTATTCCGCGATGCTCGATCCGGGGAAGGGACGCGGTGCGAAACGAGTCTCTCGGCACGGTCGAAGCGCGACAAAAGGCGAAGAGTGGCTCTTTCATTGGCCGTGGTAGAAAGCGCGATATAAAAAAGGAACGTCGCGAACGAAGTGGCTGGATCGGGGGTCGGGGGAGGATGGCGTGGGTGGAGGGAGATAGGAATAAAGGAGGCTTCGCATTATTTTAAACGCGGACCTCCGACTCTCCCAACCTCTCCTCCCTTCCTCCCTTCCTCCCTTCCTCCCTTCCTCCCTTCCACCCTTTTCTCTTTTCGTTGCCGCTTTGCCAGCGGTTTTCGGCCGGGAGAGGTTTTCTCCGGATAGGCGCGCGCCGGAACAAATCGCTGAGAACCGACGCGTTGGCGAAAACAAAAAAATAAAACAAAAAAAGAAAAAGGAGGTAGAAAATTCGCGGCGTCGCATCGCGGAGATAGATAGGCCCGGAAAACGGTTGCCGCTTTCGAGACGCTTTTCAATGACACCACCACCACCACCACCACCACCGTTATATCCTCCCCGAGGCGCGACCGTGATCGCTGAAACCACGATTGCCCGTGTTTCTTTTTTCTCCTCGTCGAAACATTATCCAAACAAACTGATCGTGAAATCGTTTCGTTGAAAGATTGATACGAATCGTCGAAGGAGCGTTACGGTCGTGAATCGATATCGGATAGCCGAGGAATACCTTGGAGAGGAATAATAAAAAAAAAAGAATCGCAGAGTCGGCGACGCGACTTTTTCCTCGATAAACTTGTGGTGGTCGCGATCGAGAGTAGAGCTGATAATCTCGTTTGGTGCTCGAACGCGTTACGTCGAGCTAACGAACTCGGAGACGGCGAGAGTCGAGGCGCGAAAAGGTGGCGAGCCGAAGATTCTCCCCGTTCGGTTTGCAGGGTAAATCGAGACGACGGTCGGCGCGACGCCATTCTCGGAATCTTTCGGGCCGATGCCGCGAAACGCGTTTAGCATCCACTCGATGCTTCCTCCTCTCGGATGCTAAGTACGCCCTCGGATATGAACGTGATTAATTACCACCAAATAGGAGCCGACGTAGATTGATATATCGAGCGTTCTTGCAGCTTTCCCGTCGATTTACGGTCGCATCTATGGGTTATGACAATGGGGACAGAGAAGAGGGTGCGGGGCTTTACGGGCATACAGGAGGGGACGGGTTGGTGTACGAGCTGTACGCGGTTGTCGTCGATGCGCGTCGACCCATCCTCGATAGGCCGAACAGAGAAAGCCGATGAATAGATAGTTGGCTGGATAGACGTACGCGTAGATGGTTGGGGAAAGAGCAGAGATACATACGTTTCTATGTACGCGATATCGAACGGTGATCAAGGGGGGAAAAAGAAGAATCTTGCGAGTGAAAAATGACTGAATGAATCGGAGGATAAAAAAAGGTGAGCAAGAAATTACGAACGTTTTCGCGAATTTCGGCTCACGACGAAAGCTTCGAGTTTTGTTCGAGCTCGCCGCTTTGGTGGCGAGTAACGTTGAAAAAAGCAGGGAAGCGAGAAGAAAAAGGAAAAGAAATTAGATCGAACGGTACGAGGATAACGACTGTTCCCTGGTCCCCCCCGGTTGCAGCTTTCCCGATCGGGATCGATGGCGAAGGAAACGAGGTTCGAGCGGCGCGTCTTGAAATTCCCGAACGACGTAGTTGGAATAATAATTAGTCAATTAATTAACGTACACATAATTATCAAGGAAGAGGCGGAAAGCGTAGGTGGGGAAGGGAGACTGCAAGTGCCAGCTGTCGCTTCGTCGGCAGCGTAACTACCATCCACGCCTGGTTCGGTTTCGCCTTCGATCAGGAATTATTCAGGAAACTAATTGTGCGTGAAGTCTGCCAACGCGACCCTCTGCCTCTGTCTCTGTTTCCCGTCCCTCTTTCCCACACTCCTCCTTCCACCTCCTCCACCCCCTCCTCCTCCTATCTCTGCTCGATTTCTCGGTCCGTTCTGCTCTTTTTTCCCTGATACGAGTAGCTTCTCTTTCTGTCCGTCTCTTTCCATCTCGTTCCCTCGACTCGACTCGACTCGACTCGATTCGACCCGAGCCAACCCGACCCGACCCCGCTCAACTCAAATCGAATCGAGTTGCGTCGGCTCGAGTCGAGTCACCCTACCGCCCGCGTACCACTTTCGCGGTCTTCCATTCTCCGCAACCACCCACACGCGGTCTCCCCCCTGTTGCGGCGGGGGTCGGAGCGCACCCGTCAGAAGTGGCACTCTTTTTTGCAATATCGTGCTTCCCGAGCCCGCTGTGTCTCGAGGCTTGGAAAATATGACGCATCGAATATAAAAAAATATACAACGCTCGCTCCATTATTATTCCCCCGAACCGGTGCTCTTCCCGCGGTCTCCCCGCGGTCTCCCCGCGGTTTACCTAATTCCCGTCGCTTCTGTTCGAAGCGGCACTCTCGGATCGTTCGTTCGCGTGTCTTTTTCGGCGAGGATTTTCCCGACGATAAAGCTGGGGGTGGCGATTTAGTTGGCTGATCCTTCGACGTTTAGAAGGGGGTTACGAGGGGTGGATGGTGGGTATAGTACGCAGTGAAACCGGCGGGGGGAGGTGGGGAGGAGATCGACGATGCTGCGTGGAACGAATTGCACCTGTATGCGGGCGAATCGGGGCCGCGCTCTACTAATAACTACACTCATCTATTTATATTAATTATCGACGATTAGCAATACCAATTAATCGTATTATCGTGGAAGGCCGGTTGCGCTCGTAGGGCGGTGTGCGCGTGCGCGTACACAACGGGTACGAGCAAGCAACGAGCAACGAACAACTTGAATAAACGGACGTTGCATCGGTGGTGCATCGTCGGATGGAGTAACATAGTTGCCGTTGGCATAGTCGTTGCTGTCTATTGCCTCGTTGTCGGCATTCGGGGCTGTGTTGCCGTATAGGTATAGTAGAAAGAGGATGGCGGCACCGAGGGCGACCCTCTACTACTACGGGGGTGGGGATCCTGCTACCACGGCACCAGAGCGACGAGTCGCTCCGCCTCGTGACTAATTTACTGTTATTGGTCGAATTATGCCACGGTCGAATGCATATTTATGCGGTTAATTATAATTTATGATAAAGCACCGTCGTGAACGACGAGTCTCCCTGACGTAGCGATCCTCCGCGGTGGATCGATCGAAACACCCACCGAAACACCCACCGAAACACCGAACTACTCGACGAGCGACTATCGCGTTCTCTTCCGTTTCCTTGTTGCTTGTTCCCTGTTCCCTGTTCCCTGTTCCCTGTTCCCTGTTTCTCGACGAAAACGCGACACGAAAGAAAATAAAAGAGAAAGAGAAATCGTACGGGCGTCCTCTTTAACGTTTCTTCTCGCGTCAGTGGTAATTAACCGCGACGCCCTTTCAATTCGGGGGCCTGGCTTCTCGAACGAGAAAGCGTCGCGCGACGATCTCGAGGGCGCGCCAAGAGGCTCGACGCGCGTTACGAAGCGGAGCAAGGTGTAACGCGAAAAATATACTATATAAATCCATACGCGTGGCGTTTGTGTCGCGTGCTCGTCGCGCGGAAGGAGAAGAGCGGATACGAAGGAGAGAAGCGGGCGAAACGGCCGCGCGAGACGGAGAGGGGCTACAAAAAGCAACAGCTCGGGTTGCCGCATAATGGGGTTTTCATATTTTCGCTGGTGAATGGCATCGCGCATCGCTGAGTCGCGTAAATGGGAAGCCGCGCTGGCAGCTTTCGCGTAGAATGCAGTTGCAGCTGCGGCTGCAATCGCGAATACAACGGCGGCATCGACAACGACGAGTACGTCGACGGCGACGGCGACGGCGACGATGCCGCCACGACCACGACCACGACCACCAGCACGACCACGACCATGGTTGAAGGATGACGGCGTCGTCGCCGACTGGCCCGGCTTCCATGTAGCAAGGAATTAATAATTCGCGCGAGTAAACTCTTCAGCCGGCTTTCATCGCTTTCTATTTTAATCGACTCGCCTTCTGCCGCGACGCACGAATTTACCGTCTTTTCACGCTCGTTATTATATTATCTTGGTCGATCGTGACGTGGTAACGGGAGGGAAACGAAGGGTTGGAGCGAAGAATGGTAAGATTGCGATCGTCTTGCTTGATTTTCAAAAGCTTCTTGCCAAAGGGCTCGAATCGCGGATCGTTCGGGGTTGGAACAGCGCGAAACAAGAGGGTAGTTCCGGAAAGTTGGCTCGTCGGCTTCGTAAGCTGGCGTACCTTACGAGCGTCGCTTAATATCGGCGTTTCGGCGAGCGCAACCGGTAAATCGCGCGTCGTACGAGCTACTTACGCGAGGAGGAGTTTCCACCCTTCCACCCCTTCTACCCCATCCTCCCGTTATCCCGTCCCCTGCCGCCTTACTCTCCCGTTGCACCCGTCACCGTCACCGCGACTTCCACGGGCTTAACTCTCCCTATCGGTAAGTGCGATCTAATGCGATTTGCATTTATATTAAAATATTAATATAACGGTGGTGGGCGCGGAAGATCGTGTTAAAACGGGAAGGAGCCGGAGGTTCCTTTGCTCGCGTGTGGTCGTTCGAACGAGCTCGTTCGGAACAAGAGGATGCGAGCGAGCGAGCGAGCGCGCGCCGGAAGAGCATTCGGAGCGAAGGAAGTCGGGCAGAAAAGGGAAAGGCGCGCACATACGCGTGTTGTTAGAGAGTTTGTGCGAGTGTTGCGAGCGTTTCGACTCGGGACGGAAGCGGCGTGAAAAAGAGCGTACACGCGGTCGTATATCGTGCCGCGCGGACATTAATTCCGAGAGGAAGGTAAGCTGCGTCGCTGTGCCGCTGTGCCGCTGTGCCGCTGTGCCGCTGTGTCGCTGTGTCGCGTATACGTGGGCACAGGTTGGCGGTGCACAAGTACCTTCGAGCTAATGTCACTTTGATTCTAGGCTGGGGCAGCAAGCCCGCGGGGTTGGAGGGGCCTCGGCATGCCCGACTGCTCGCGGTAGTAGCCCGTAGTCAGTTTCTCGAGGCTCGTTCGAGCCTCCATACATATTCATAAATAAGATACTCGCTTTTTGCCTTCTCCGCCTTCCCGTTCGCCTTCTCCGTTTGCCACTTTCTGTTCTCTCGCCCGCTTCTCGGCTCGCCTCGTCCCGTTTCTTCTTCCCTTTCCTTTCCTTTTCTTTTTTTCCTCTCGTCGGATCGGTCTGCCGCGGGAACGGGGAAAAGAACGGCAAGCATTTGCATGGAATCTCTGTTCAGGCGGCCGTTTGCTGCGTTCCAAGGGCCCGGCCCGCGGAATTGAGACGCCGTTGACGAACGCCGCACCCGTCTTCCGCTCTGCCTCGATATACTCGGCAACCGTCGTCACGCTTCTTGCTCTCTTTCTTTCGTGTCGCGGTTTTTTCGCGTTAGATATCGAAACTCGCGGAAACGGCCGGCTCGTCCCCTTTTCTCGGCGAACGATTTATCGATGCAGCCGAGTCGCGTTCTTGCCTCGCCAGAGAATTCTTTCGACCCGATAACGCCCGATTCCTGATTGTCGTTGCGAGGGAAAATCACAATTAACCCTCGACAATTGTTTTTTATTTCTTTAAAGCGACTAATAAACATAGCAGAATAATAGTTTTAGTGACGAAAAGATAAACATAGTAGAGGAGGACACTGTGTACGGTGGATACGGTTTTCTTCCATTTCCCACGCGACCGACCTTCGCGGTTCCTTCCACGTGTTCTCTCGGCATCAGATAACAATATCCTATTAATCTTGTTAATTATTAGACAAATTAACATTCCTAATTATCGTTCTCACTTCCATTCTCCCGTGCTCGACGTTTATTGCCCGCGCTCAGTTGGAGGCTCGTTAGCCGGTTCGGACAGCCGGAGCAATAATAATTATCGGACCGTCTCGCTTTTTTGCCACTGCTCCGGAACCTGAAACGGCAACGGTTATTATCGTGGTTTTTACTTGTTAAACCGATACCGACGTTAACCGTGCTCGCCAGCTTTTCAAGATTTCGACCGTATAACCGAACAAAGCGAAGATCTCGTCGAACGGCGATTCTACTTCGATACCGTACCGGTGTTCTTTGAAGTTTTCTATTTCCTGCGCGACACGGCGAGCTTAAAACTCCGGGGTTTCCGGCGGACGAAAGCTACTCGACGTTAAACAAAAAGGAGGATTGGTCGATTCGAAGGGTGGCGCGAGTTCAAAGCGCGAAATGTTGACGCGGCCGCGGAAAACGCGCATACAGAGCTGGGGAAATGGCAACGGAACGAAACGGAACGAAACGGAACGAAACGGAACGAAAGGGAACGAAAGGGAACGAAAGGGAACGAAACGAAACGAAACGAAACGAAACGAAACGAAACGAAACGAAACGAAGGGGGTTGAGGTTGGCGGAGGCGGCGCATTAATGCGTCGCGGCGTGCTGGCCCGTAGGCCTATGGGGTAGGTCGCGGAAGAGATAAATTTTCCAAAGACTTCTCATCCATTTGAATGCGGGGATCGCGCGCACCGCGAGTGGAGCTCGCCTCTTCTTTGTGATGCTAACGACTAGCGTTACCTGCAAATATGCAACGAGCCCGCATATTTTCCACTTAATTGCATTTTCGTATTCGCCGACGTGCCAAGAAGCACCGGCGATTCTCAATGCCTCTCTTCGAGGGCTGAACGTGTGTCTCGGAATGACACGCGGCGCGGCGTTTGTTCCCGCGTTGTCGTGCGTGGACGACGCTTTCGCGACTTATTTATTCCCACCGGCTCCTCTATCGCCGAATCGGAAATTCAAAACTGCCGCCATCCTAACGAACGCACTCTGATAATTCTTCTCCTTGTTGTTTTAGGAATTTCCTGTCTGTTACGAATACCCTCGTCGTTTGTTAACGCGTAACAACCGATTTATAAAGAGCATTAACGACAATGTTCTGTAAAATCCACTTTCACTTTTACCGGTATTACTCGAACACGTTACACGCGCATTGCGTTTCACGGTAACCCTCGATAACCTTCGCATCCGTTAACTTAATAATTTCGAATTTAAAATACATATGCATATGATATTGTGTCGCGTTCTACATATAATAGCAAGTCCATTGAAATGTTAATTAATTGTTATTTGCCGACGTTGACGAATCCATTGAATGATTGCGAATGAGAAACGACCATCTGAGTTTCGAAAGCGTAAAGCAATCGGGAGTTGTGATCTCAGTATCGAAAATTGTCGAAATGCACCGGCGACGATTACATTATAAACGATAACCATTAAGCAATATTGAATAATTACGCGATAATTAATAGGAGCAGTTTGTTATCGCGGTATAGAAATTGTTGGAGGATTTGACGAAGGAACGTTTAGCGTTGGGTGTAGCGCATCGATGCAGGATCGGCGGAAGGGTTAAACGGAGACAAACGAGAAGCTGGAAGGATCGCGAATGCCGTCGAAAGCGTGGAAAGTCGGTAATGTGGTTTGATGGGGAGGACAGGGAGAAAGGAGAAAACGAGCAGCGACGGATAAAGCGCAAAGAGGGTCCCGAGGAGTAAAAGTGTTACGGAGGCGGAACGCGTCAAGTATGAATCTTGAAAGGATACGAGTTTCATTTCCCGATTGCTCGGCGAAAGGTCGCGTTATTTCCGGACGTCGCGGAAACCGAACTTTAATTCTCGGCTTCTGGCTACGAAGACTAGGTTGGTGGCAACGCATTCGTTCGCGTTCTCCAACGATTTCGCGGCACTCTTCTAGGTCTGCCCCGCTCCTCTCCTCTCCTCTGCTCTCCTCTGCTCTCCTCTGCTCTCCTCTGCTCTCCTCTGCTCTCCTCTGCTTTAGCCAGAGCCGTCGCGACGCGTCGCGCCGCGTCGGTCTCGCCGCAACGACGCCATCGCTCTTCTTTGCACCCTCCTACCGCGACTAATTGACGCGGGGTTGGAAAATCAAGATGGCCGACCTATTACGCTTTCAATCTCGTGTCCCCCTGCCTTGTACCCCGGAGGCGGCATCCTCCCTAAAAATAAATATATTTCGTCCGCTCGAACGCTTCGTTCCGACTCTTCCGCCCTTTTTTTGCTAAACTTCTACCTCCCTTCCCGCAAACTTCTCTCTTCTTCCCGCGTTCCCTCTCGCGGGTTTGATCGGTGGAGAACGGCTCGGTTTCTATGCTCGTTCCATCTTCCATCTTCCATCGTGCGCGACTAGTAGTTATTTCGACGCGAACCAATCGACCAAAACCGACGGCGCGACCTTATCCGCCGCAAGGTACGTATTACAAAGTCATGGGCCGCCATTGAAAATTCCATTTTGCCAAATTTGTTAGAGGCTCGCGTAAAAAATAAAATCACCGACTGTCGCACCGGTGTTAAAAAAGGCTGGTTCCCGATTTTTGTTTCGTTTTGCTCATCTTCTCGGTGTTCTCCTATTCTGTTCGTTTTTATTCTGTTTCGTTTTGCTTTTATTTTCCATAGGAGAAGCGGAGAATGATTCGCATCGGGTAGCGAAATGGAGGATAAAGGGGAACGGGAATCGAGTCGCGTAGTTTTATTTGTGAGCCTTAACGAAGGAACCTCGTTATCTTCGGGAAGCACACTCGCTCATGATCGAGTGACACGAGGGGGTTGTGAGGTTACCGGAGTATGGGCGCAGGGGACGATTAGGCAAGGGCGGAGGGCACGCGGGAAACGAACGAACGAGTCGCGTCGCGTCGCGTCGCGTCGCGTCGGAACGAAGCGGCAGGGATTTGACAATTTCTCGCCAATGACGAGCGGAGACGAGAAATTGCCGCGGAATCCGTTCTCGCCCCCTCCGGCAGTCACTTATTTCCTATTTACCACCCTTCGTCTCTGCTCCGTTGGCCCCCGCGGCCTTCAACGACCCCTTCTTACGCGTGGATCGTCCCTCGATATCTTAACCTTTGTCGCGATCTACCTAAAATGGCGGCCTTAAGATGGCTGCCAAGCTTTCCTCGCTGGAGAACCTTTTCTCGCGCTCGCAATCGTTCAAGATCTCGAGGATCGAACCGGAAAGAGCACTTGTAGGTCGCTTTGATTCTTCGAATCTTCTTTGCATCGTTGAATACCCGTACCAAATCGCAAACCGAATCTTTCCATGTATTTTGCCTTCGGAATCACCTGTGTTCTAGCGTTTGAAAGTCAAGAAAAATTGTTCAAATCCATATACGAGTATAGTAATTCGGTGGAGAACAAAAAAAGTCACGAATTTATTTGGCAAATTTAAATAAGGCGGCGCACCATTCGTACGCGATCTTCTTTTTCCGATTATTGTTTTCCGTAATAAGCAAATAAATATTAATCGCTCGTATCATTAATCATTTTAACGTGCTCCCTGAAATTTTTTAGCATTTCAATTTTTTGATACGATCGATGCCGTTGCAACGAATCGGTAAAATATGTTTATCGATACAATATGTTTACCACGATTTAACATAATTTTTTAACATTTGATCAAGGGATATTATTCAGGCGCGAGGAAAATTTTTCAATCGCGATTTTAAAATATAATTTGTTATTACGCTCAGTTTACACGCGAAATTAATCGCGAATGCGTATTTTAATGTTTGTATCGAGAGCCGTTTAATAGAAACACACGAAGAGAGGATTTTTTCAGTTTACAACACGCGCGTCGCGTGTCTGCGAGACTTTTCCGAGCCCTCTCGAGGAATTCTCGTGAAATTAGCAAGAGTTTCTGTTTTCTTTCGCGTCTCTGATATCCCTTTCCGCTTTTCTGTCCGTTTCTCGAAGCGGCGCGGCGGCCTTCATTGTGGGCGCTAACCTTTTTATCGTTTAACCGGTCGGCGTCCAGCCTTCTCACCCCTCGTCTCAACGTTTCCCTCGTTCGTGCTCCTTTCCTTTTTTCTTTCTCTCCCCCTTTCTCTCAGCCACCTCCTCCTTCCCGCTGATATTATATTATCTCGTTTCTTCGCCGACCTTTATAATTTTTTCATCCGTTCGACTCGTACCTCTCACCCTTCGCCGCGTTTCTCTGTGGCTGTTCTGGTTCGCGGTCGATTTCTTCGGTCCTTTCTGTTTCGCCGGTGTCCCCGTCGCGGTTCCTCGACCAGCCAGCCAAGAGTTTTCTCAATCAGCCCGTTACCGCGAAGTAATTCGCGGCGCTAACCTCGTTAACTCCGTGCTCGGCTACAACTTTCGAACCTTCGTGAATCTCTCTCTCTCTCTCTCTCTCTCTCTGCTCCTTTTTTCCTTCGGCGCGATTCGAGACTTAAATCGTTCGAGCTTTTCCTTCGAAGGAACGGGGACGGGGTGCCGTTCGAACGAATTCCGGTACTTGAATCGAGTGCAAAAACTGGTCGAAGCTTAGCAGAAATCGATACGCATTCGACGACAAGGCAAATTATAATTTCTTCTGGTTCTCGAGTGGAAAAACAAAGTAGCGCGATCGCGGAAAGAAGGACACTTTAGCATTTTATAGGAACGATTGGTAGAGTGGCGCGGAATTTCCGCTACAATGTACATGGCGCGAAAAGAGAAAAAGAAAGGAAACGGGAGCGGGAACGGGAGCGGGAACGGGAGCGGGAGCGGTGCAACAAAGTCGCGTGTCGCGCTGATGTTACGTATTAGTCGAACACGGCCTAAGAAATCGAATAATTACGGGTTTGCGAAGGGGGACGGTTTCTCGGAGATAATGGAGTCCGGGAAACGTTGCGTATCACGAGAGGAACGACGACGCATTATGGAATTACGATTTTAAACGACGTTGAACGGACGGAGGGTAGGAGCAGCGCGAAAAAGAAAAAATAGGGAAAGGAAGGGGGTAGTGAGCGCGGCGTGTGCGGTGCGGGCGGTGGGAACCGAGGAGGGAGATACAGGAGCTTCCGGTTTGTCCCCGGCTTTCCAATATTCTTCTCGGTCGGCGATTGGAGATCGAATTGTCCGTTAATTGAAATGATTAATTGTCTCACCTCTGGCGGCCCTGTCCGAACGGTTCGCGTTCCCTGATTGCTTATTTACAAATAGGAAATTCGAAAATGTGCAGAATCGCGCGCGCCAAGCGAAACGCGGGAAAGAGGAAGCCTCGAGCGAGAGGAGGACGGACGAAGGGAGCAGAAAGGGGAGGAGAAAGGGAAAGAGACAGGTTGATCGGAGTCTGGTACACGGTACACGATGCACGATGCACGATACACGATACACGATACACGATACACGATACACGGCAGAGGTGGTGGAGGTAGAGGGTTAGGTGGGTGTTGGTGTATCGGTGTTGGAAAAGGGGGTGACGGTAACTCGGATACTCGCTCGCTCGCCGAGTTTCGAACGGTGCAGCTGGGCTGATGGTGGTGGTAGGGGCCACGAGGTGGAGGCCATACGAGGGCCGCAATATCGTAGGATATTACGAATTTGCTATTTTCCGCGGCGGCCGAATTGAAACTGGGATTGTTAATTACTCGATGATTATCGCAGGCAGAATCGAAGTCGCGCCGAAATTGCAGAAATCGAAATTACTTTTACGATCCTCCTTCTCTCGCTTACCCGTGTCTCGAATCTCTTTCGACCTTTTCTTCCTCGATTCGTCCCGTTCCGTCTCGTCCCATCTCGTCCCGTCTCGTCCCGTCCCGTCCCGTCCCGTCCCGTCCTGTCCCGTCCTGTCCCGTCCCGTCCCGTCCCGTCCCGTCGCGTCGCGTCCCGTCCCGTCCCGGTAATCGACTTTCGCGAGTTTCTTCGTAGCAAAAAGTAAAGATAGATGTTGGGGAGGTGTAAGAGGAGGTGGAGGAGCGGGCGGGGGCAACGTTAACGGCAGCGGGCAAATTGAAATTCGTAGATGCGGTGCGGCTCGCTCGGCCAATTGGAATGCAGAATCATACCGGAAATGCCGAGTAATGCACCAATCAGAATCTGGGAATAGTTAGAGGCCCGGATGATTAGGAATGCGCGCAATAACCTCTGATTAATGTGATCGGTGTATGGTATATGGTGTGTAGCATGGCACGACGGCGTCGGTGGCGTCGGCGGCCTCGCTGGCGTCGCCGGCTCGTTGCTCCGTCCTTTGGCTTGACTGCCGCTTACGTCCACGCTTCCTCTTGTCCCTCCTCTTTCTCCCTCGCACGCACTCGCATCCCGCTCTCATCTTTCCCTCCTACCCCTGTGCCGTGCATCCACTCTCCTCGATAACCGCGTCCGTCCTCGTTGACCCTGCGTCCACCCTCGGTAGCTCGCTTCTACGCGCCTTACGCTCGTCTACTACGTGTACGTTCACGCAAATTCCACGCACACTTGGTTGCGTCGCGACGCGTCGCGTTGTATCGCGTCTGTCTATGTACCCAACGACAGGGGAAAGAGAGAGAGAGAGAGGGAGAAGGAGGGAATGTACACGTGTACGGTTCTCGTTCCCGTACGTATTGCTATGTACGCCCGTATAATATATCTCCGTCCACAAGCGGTATAGTTTGTGCAAGAGCTTGGCATCGGCCGGTTGCGAACGCGAGACCTGGGCCCGTTCGGTAGGAGGAGGAGAAAGAGGGCGGTTCGCCGTGGCAGAGAAGGTGGAGGAAGGGTCGAGGGGGGAGAAAGGGGGGGGGGGGGTGATGGAGGTGGAGTAGGAGGGCGGGGGGACGCGAGGTGGATACGAGGGAGTATGCATTTACATAAATACATAACGCGGGTGCATACAATGTTAGTGCTATGCTGTCAATTCTACCCTTGCAGCGAGGCAATTCTGAGTTATGCCAGAACGCCATGCCCTATGACGGGCCTCCCTCCTTCCTCCTAGTATGCGGCTGTACCCTTCGCGCCCGCTTACCCGTATGTTTGTGCCTACCGTTCTCCGCGCCCCTTTCCACCGCCTCCCTCCTACCCTCTGCTCCCTCTGCTCCCTCTGCTCCTTCTGCTCCCTCTGCTCCCTCGTTTCCTTCTCGCCCCCTTTGCTCCCCGCGACACCGTCCCTTGCCGATTGGGACATTCGTCTTGAAAGTTTCCTGGACGAGCCACACCGAGTCGAGGAAAAAGCATCGAATTTTCCGGAAGTCGGCCCATGCTCGTTCGACGAGTACCTACTACGCCGAGCGTGGACGATTAAATTAACGGTTGCGCCGATTCGTTTAAAAGCAAGGACTCGCGGGGGCGCGGCGTGGCTTTTTAATCGAAACGCGAATTGAAAGGAAAACCGCGAGCCGGCTCGAGTCTTTGCACGGATCGCGAGCCCATTAAACGGGCTGCTACTTGCGCTTACATAATAATAATAATGGTGAATAACGAGAAAGAGTCTTTGTTCCAACGGTTGTTTTTCCAGAGTTGGCCGAGGGAATGAGGGATAGGGGGTGGCGGGCGCGAGGGAGTCGGGTAGCAGCGGCGCGAAATTAAAACTACTAAATCTCTTCCGGCGAGCGTTATAAAGCGACGTCCCCTTCCCTGCTCTCTATATTTCCTGTCGGTGACGATATCGAAGGTGGTGCGCGCGCGACGAACGTCCACGTTCCGAGCCTTCTCGCTAATCGATCGTTTCTTTTCTGTTTCAGGTGAGTACCTATCAACGATCTAGCATCGAAACGCGCAACGAGCCTCAAAAGTAAGTGATTTTTTTTTTTTTTTTTTTTTTTTTTCGAAGCAGAAACGATTAATAAAAGAAAGATTGGTCGAGAAATCGGTCGCTCGATGTCGAATTCAGCGAGAAATTTCGAATCGTTTCATTTTTAAACGTTTGCTCGTTTCTGTATCAACGCTTTTAAATTATTCCCGAGGTTCAGGTGAATTCAGTGAGAATCCTAAAATATATTATATTTGTCCCACTATCGGTCAAAGGTCGCGAACAACTTTCCGCGATATTAACCTCCTTTCGTCGTCGTCGTCCTCGTCGTCCTCGTCGTCCTCGTCGCCCGTCCTCGTCGTCCTCGTTTCGAATCGTTTCTCGCATTCTTTTTTCTCTGCCATTTTCGAGGCGCAATCTCTGGCAAACGTTCCGCCGTTGTATGCTAGCGAATCGCGAAACCGTCGCGGCGTTCGCGGCTGTTCATCTTCGGGAAAGGAGCGGTGTGCGACCAACAACCGTCTACGAGAGTGCACACAGTCGAACGCACATCCGGCGAAACAAATATAAAGCATAAAGTATATATTAATGCACGACAATTTCTTCGGGTACCGCGCGCCCGTCGAGATAGCGAGACCGAGGCAGCAGACTCTGCCAGAGAAAACTATATCCTATGAATCATTTATCAGTCTGGCTATGTTCAAACGTACGCGTCCCCGTGTTTACGCGCGCACACGCTCGCGTACGCGCTCGCCTACCACCAACGGATTGCCCTTTTTACACCGCTATAACTATTTATCGTTACCGATTCGGTTTCGCCCCATTTTCCCACTTTGTCGCTACCCGAGGGTCTTGTTCAATTTCGGTTTCTCACGAAACGAAAGGAAAAGAGTTGAGATTTTGACGATTCAAACGCAAGAAGCGACTCGATGAAATTTCAAATTGCTTCGGATAATATCTCCGGCGAGCGAATAAAAAGGCAGCCGTGATGAAACGAGAAGCGATGCTTATTACAACCGCGACTTCCGAGAAATTATAGCCGGCACGCGACGATTTCGTCGTTTCTTTTTGTCGTGGCTCGGCTGTTGCGATGCCTTTCATAACACACTTTTTAGCAAAAAAGGAAAAGGTTCGGAAAGCGGACAACAAAGATGGAAAAGAAGGACGCGGTTGCGAGCGGTTGGCGTATCGCGAGCGCGAATAATACCGTCGATCCGAGAAGGAGAGCGGCACGAATCCCGGATACGGAATCGAAACATCCCTGGCACCGGTAGCGACGCTTTATTGCGATTTTTATATTTCATTCCGTTGGGGTCCGGCCCGATCAAAAGCATTCTGCAGTATGCATGGGGACTCCGATTTACCTTTGCTACCTGCTCGTTTCGTGCCGGCCACGCTCGCGCCCGCCAGAGACCGGAGGAAAAAAGCGAACACCAGAATATTCCAACGACGGACAAAGAACGACCGTCTGTGCGGCTCGACGGAAACCGTTAAAGGGAGAAAAAGAGAGCGGAGGAGAGAGAGAGGGAACGGGAGGCAGAGGACGAGAAACACCAATTTTTCACCCTCGAATAAAATTATTATCGACGAATGAGTAAGTGGGTTGCCGGTTATCGGGTAGGAGCCGGAGGGGAGTGGGTAGAGGCAGGCAGGCAGGCAGGCAGGCAGGCTGGTTTGTATGGCGATGTATGGCGTTTGGAAAACATCGCGGTACCGAAGGTGAAAGAAAGAGGGACGTGACGCGGGGGGAGGGGAGGGGGTGGGGGCGAGTGGGTCGCACGGCGGCAACAGAGAGAAACAACGCGGCCGGCTATTTTTAATATTTAAAATTTAATTTACAAAATGCCACTGGGCTGCCCTCTTCTGCGTCCGAGGCTCCCTCGCGCGCGTACCTGAACGCAATCGTTACGTTTTCGCTCGCTCGACAGCCTGTCGTTCCGCCCCTCGTCGCTTCCGCCCTTCGAGCCTCTTCCCTTTAACTCTCTTTCCCTCTTTCGACACGCTGACATCCTTTTGTTCTCGTTCGTTCCGATCGCGAATAGACCGGGAACCGGGAACCGGGAACGGAAAATCATACACGGAGCGTTAAGATTTTTCGAAGAAGGTACGAGAGGCGTAAGCAATCTCATCCCCCTCGATGAACGCGGGCAAAGGGCGATTATTCGAGGGTGCGATTGCAGCGGTGGCGAGCCATTGCGTCGGATCGTTATTGCCATCTCTCGCGTTATGACAATTCCACTTTTATCGATCGTTTCGGCGGACGTAGCACCGCGTAGCGTCTCTATCTTGTTCGTCTTCGTCCGCCTCATCCACCCTCGGTCGTTCTGTTTACGGTGCTCGTCGCGAGGGAGATAGCAGGCGCCTCGACGAAACTTAAGCGGTCGTGTACCTTAGATATAGATGGTGGTGGAGGAGGTAGTGGTGGTGGTGGTGGTGGTGGTGGCGGTGGCTTCGCGTGTACCTACATAATACGATGTAAGTTACGATGCGCCATGTAACTTTGGCACTTTGGACAATAGCTGCCGCGTCTCCCGCTCCCTCTTTACTCCGCTTCTTCGCCTCGAACCATTCTCCTTCCTTTTCGTTTTCTTTCGTTTCTCTTCTTCTTCTTCTTTCCGTCTCGCTCCGTTACTCACCACCCCGCTGCTACCGGCTGCTCGCTCGCTTGCGTATACAGGCTCTCGAGAGTGGTACAAACGACTACTAAATACTCGACGGCGTATCGTGCTCCCGGAAAACCCGACCTAGCCCAACGAAGGTAGGCGCACGCCGATACCTCGTGTGCCTCGTCGTCGCGTTTGCGGTAACGAGCTTTACTCCCCCACCTCCCGGCGTTTTCCTTTCTTCGCGTCTTCGAACGTTTAAACGGCGTTTCAAAGGAATTTTCGATCGAACGTCGAACGCGAGACTAGTTGCGGCACGCGGATAATTCGACCTCGAGGATGCGGCTGTGACGGTGGTCGGAGGTCAGTCGTGAATCGCGGTGGCAGCGAGTTAGTCGCGTCAGGAGCAGCGTAAAAGGGAAGGGGTTTTGGATAGGATCAGCGTAGTGGGTGTACGGGGGGGATAACGGGGGGTAACGGGGGCGAAGGGGGCGAGCGGAGCAGCCTCGCCTCAAACGAGCGACGTATCTCTAATCCAACGCAATAGAACTGACCGGTGCTATTTAGCCTGAATTGTATCGGATAAAGGGAGTACCGTGTAGCACCACCATAGTAACACTATGCCCTCTGTCGATCTCTAGAGCTTCGTTCGCTCCTTCTCCCGAACCGACCGGACCGATCGAGCCTCTTTCTCCCTCTGGCTCGATCTCTTATCGCTCGTCTCGCTCGCTCTCGCCATCTCGAATACCCTTGTGCCGCGTCCCTCGGCCTCGCTCGGTCGTTCTCTCCGTTCTCTTCGACCGGCCTCACCCCCGTGGAATCAATTGCGGTCGCCATGACTACCGTAATGGAGATCCAGGACCAGGAGGGTGCCTTTTCCACGGGAGGTTGACCAAAGCGTATCCCGTAATGCCTACACGTCAGGACAAAATCAAAGACCGGCATCCGACGCATCGTCGACCACCTCGATTCGTACGCGAGACCTCTCTCCCTTTTCTATGTCCGCGTACCTCCCCTATCATTTCTGCCCTCTCGTCGAGCTCGATCGCGCGGAAAGATCGTTCGCTTTTCACTCGAACGGGGAAAGCGACCGAGAATAAACGAATAAATCCGCGTCGCTGGCGAATCCAGCCGGAGGACGTTCGCAAAAGTCAAACGCGTGAAAAAATAGCCAAGAAGTTGTAGATGAATGGCGAAACGGCGCATTCCACTCTTGGGATACCGAGTATAGGTCGGTCGGCCTGTGGGGCAATAGGATACACGCTTGTCGGAACTCTGGTCGTCCGTAGTGGGATATCGTGGGATACGGGGAAAAACGTCGAAGGGGTGTTTAACGTTCGTTTAGCGGGGCTTAGACCGCTGGAAAGAAAGGTGCTGAGGCGTGTGCGCGCGCGTGTCTGGCGTCGCCGCGTGTCTTGCCAGCTCTCGGGCTACGTAACACGTATCCGACAAGAGGCAGCTCGGGATCACGCGATCGGAACGCTCGGTAGCGGTATCAACCCTTTTCTCTGAAATCAAATTCAACTCGACCCTCTTCCACACCCTCTTCTTTTCTTTCTCTCCTTCTCTCCCGCGTTCCTCGGCTTTACCCTTTTCTGTCCACTCTTCGTTTCTTCGTTCATCCGTTCGTTCGTTCGTTCGTTCGTTCGTTCGCTCGTTCGTTTGTTCGTTCGTTCGTTCGTTCGTTCGTTCGTCAGCTTGCCCATTCGACCGACCGTTCTAGATGTAATTACATAATGGTTTTACGTGCACCCTCCTCTTCTCTTCGTACTCTCCCACCCCGAGAATTTGCCTTTCTGTCTGTTGCTTCGTCCTCCCCCTTATAACCGTAGCCATCTACTACGTGGTCGCGTATTCGCGCATGCACGCAGACAGCCAAACAGCTAGCTAAGCGAACGAACGAACGACCGAACGAACGAACGGACGGACGGACAGCCGAGAACAGGCAGGTAGAAAGGCTCACGCACGCACGCTCGCACGCACTCGTTTAGACGGTACGCATCGACCCTCCTTCACCCCCCCTCCCCGTCGATGCAACGCGGCAGAAATACGTAGCTCGCGGTTTATCAATATTGCACGGTTGCTTACACGAGGGAGGGAACAACAGTGGGAAAAAAAAGAAAAAAGGAGGAAAAAAGGGAAAAAAGAAACAGCCTTCTCGTTGAAAAACCTGTCATTATTCTCCTAGCCTCTTGGCGATGGTGCTCGTTGATCGGAAAAGTCGTTCATCCCCTTGGCGCGTCGTTAATGCGGGATGAAAGGAGAAACGAGGGAAACGTTTACGTGCGCGATGCGTTTCCGCCTGTTTTCCCCTTCCTAGCCCTGTTCTCTGTTGGTCGACTCGCGATCACGGCCGGTCTCCCGAATTCGATCATTTCGCGAAATTCAACGAGCGTTCGGTTCCTAAAGCGCGACGGGAACTGGCTGCGACCGGGACTACATAATTCAGAAAGACGCGTCAGGGGGTGAGAAGAAAACGCGAGGCGGACGTTACGGGAGGGAGGAAGAATCCTTCCTCCCGGCCTGACGAAAGGGTTAAAACATAGAGGACCATGAAAAATTCACGGGGATTTCAGTGGCTGAAAAACATTGTTTAGCCCCCTGGTAGCACGGTCCGAGTAACCGGTTCATCTATTATTTCTACGACACCGAGTAGACGCGCCATGCGAAACTCACCCCTGTTATCCTGTCTCTTCCCCTCTTCTCTCGCTCTTTTATCCTTACGTTTCTATCGTTTGAAACTTTTATCAGAAATTTCGCTCGATTTTGCATCCTGCTGCTGCAGCAGCTGCAATCTTTGAGTCGCGCGAGATCGAGAACCGAGGAGAATTGAAACAAATCGGTCCCGCGAGTCCTTTTTGGTTAACGTTTCTACCTTTCGCGTGAGCAAACGTATCCCGTAAAGGAATCTCGAGATACAAAGAGATCGAGCGAAATATCTTTTCGTTAGCGTATAGCGAGAAAAGTAAGGTTTAACGCGTTAAAGGTATTAAAAATGATACGGAGACCATTGTGTTTACGGTTCTCGATTAGTAGTGATCGAAGCGCGTCAATTTTCCAGGATCGCGAACGAAAGAGTCCCGTACCGGGAATGTGCGCAAAGGCGGTGAAAGAGGGCGAAGCGGTCGGCCGGTGGAACGGGGTTCTTAAATCCTTCGAGGTGAATAGAAACTCTATTTATTCTTCGAGCGAGGCTTCTAAAATTAGGCGAAAGCAGCAGCTAGAATCGATAGCAGCACCTAGTGGTAGTAAGGGTGGTGGTGGTGGTGGTGGTTGGTGGTGCGGTGGTGGTGGTGTTGTTGCCGACGATGGTGGTCGCGGGGGTGTATCGTGGCGCGTTATAGAGAAGGTCGGAGAGTAAGCAACAACGGCAGGCAGGCAACCACCCTGCCGCCCAACTAAATTAATCTAAGTAATTCATGTCGAAGTTTGTTCCGCCGCCTAGTATATGCGTATGCGTGTACGCGCGTACCACTCGCCGTACACCGTTACACTGTCGCACATGCCGTGCGCGAGCCCAGGTAAATGCCCGCGAGTCGCTGCTTCTTTCCGCTTCGATTTCGTTTTCGATTTTTACGAGTTCGAGTTGCTTCGAAGTTGAAAAATGACCGGTGAACACGTCGAAAACGCAGTGTTGGCTGTTTGAATAATCGAGAGATTCTGTGGGAGCGGAGCTCTTCGGACAGCAAGTTTCTCGGGAAACTCGACCTTGAATCGAATATCTTGTCGTGTTCGTTGCGTCTGGGTGGACGTCGTGCAACGAACTCGCGCTTTAAGGAATCTGCTGAATCGGAAGGGAATGGTGGAAGGGCGAGGCGGTATCGAGTGGAAAGGTCGCGTGACGCGGCGTCTATTAGTTGAAAAAGCGTTAATTATGATCGGGGATTCGCGGCAGGTGGATAGGGCGGGACGGGTTTCTTGATTTACGAGGACAAAACGACGGAACTGATTTAGAAAATGGTCGATTCGTATCTGGAAGCCGGGCGGTGGTCGTTGGCTCGCCTATAAATAACGTCGTTCTTCTCCGACGGGTAACCTCGGCTTTGTGTGATCAAGCGATTCTCACGAAGGCGCGAGAATCGTAGCCGATAATCACGCGACATTTTTGCGAGGCCTCGGCGCTCGTTCGTTGGCCGAGCGACAAGCGTTTACGAAGGTTTCGAGCGGGCACGATACGGCCACGATACGGCCACGATACGGCCACGGGCCAGGATAAGGAAATTGCGATCAAAGTCGCGATCGGTTGAAAAGTTATTCGTAAATTAAATCGACGCGAAGAAGTTTTTAAAGTTTGCTCGCGAACAGAAAATTTCGTTGCCGCTAATTAACATCGAGGACGTTTATCGATCGAAACTTGAATTCTATTCAGAAGGAGAAATATTCTTTAGCCGCGGTGGTATCGATTCGAAGAGCAACCTTGTTCCCCCTCTGTTCTCCTCGTAAATGCGCGTTACAGTTTTAACGCGATTTCAAAGTTCCACCGCTTAATAACGAACCTTCCAGCAATACATATACATACATATATACAGTATATATACAATACGTATATATTGGACTAAATTCCAAGTATAATCGTAGCGGTTGTTCGAAAGGAGAGAAGCTTTCTCGCTGGTTCGAAGCAGGGCACCAGCCGAGAAGAAATAATTAAGAGAAGCGTCAAATTCCGCGACGCTAGGTCGTCGTTCCGATATCCCGTTACGTTTGTCCGTTGGCTCGTTTATTGTTAAGTAAACGCGAGAACGCGGCCACGTCCGACCCCTAAGTAAGTAAGTATCGTATACGCTCGTATAGATACGCTGTGCGCGCGTGTCAGCCGCACCCATCGAGCGGAGCTCGCGTTTTACGAACCAAAGAAAAATGGCTCTCGAAGAAATAGATATTACCTAACTACCCTCCCACGCTTATACACGAATACGTATGGCTGTAAAAACGATTCTCGAGAGTCTACACCCGCTTTAGGGCGCGGCTTTCCTTCCACTTTGTTTTTTTCCCTCGTTCGATGCTTGTGTTCACCCTTCCCACGGGACTGTTCGCGCTGAATCTCGGCGAACTCTCGACCCGTCTTCGATTCGTCGCGTTTCTTTTCGCCCGATTTTTTCCAAGCTGCGCCGTTGTCGGATAACTCGGTTGATTTTTCGCGACGCTGGAAAATTTCTCTTTCGCCGGAAGCCAGGGAGTCGTGCGTCACGTTTAACGCGCGGACGCGTCGGGGAAACCGCGAAACCAGGATCTAGTTCCCTCTAGACGCCCTTAAAGCTGCTTTGCGAGGTCACCGGATGGGATGGGGGAAAAAACGAGCAAAGAAGGCGAGGGGGGTTGTTTGGGTGGCGGCGTCGCGTGGAAAAATTGTTGTAAGCCGTGAAATGTTTGGCATGTTTGGCCGTTCGGTGGCAAGGCGGAGGCAGACAGCGGACGACAACGGAAGCCGCGTTCGCGTTGTCGCGAGCGACGAGCGTTTATTTTGTTCGCCGACTCGCCGACTCGCCGACTCGTCTACGGGCTACGGCAGAAAAGTAGGAAATCCTGTCGAAAAGATTAGAACACGGCCGCGCCCGTGTCCAAGTAATACCAGTCGGGTAATATCTCACCATTAGGCATAATCATCCCCTTACACATCCGACGAGCACATCCACCGGAGTCAGCCCGGCCCCCTAATGCCTTATAATTTATAACTCACCCCCTATCTCCGCCGCCTCGTCTACGCCCAACCTACCGCATCCAGCTTGCTCTTCTCCTTCCCTCTCTTTCTATTTCTCTCCCTCTCTTCTACGGTCTCGCGTTCCAGGAAAATATATCAGCGTTAGAGTTAGAGGCGGCCACCGACCCTGGCAAGAAAATAAGCTTCCAAACTAGCTGGAATTTATAAATACGTCGACTAATATCACGCCTTTATCATCGGCTGACTCTCGCCAACGTAAAGAAGAAGAAGAAGCAGAAGAAGCAGAAGAAGCAGAAGAAGCAGAAGAAGAAGACGAAGGAAAAAAAGCAAAGAGAGAGAGAGAGGGAGAGAACGAGTTTCTTCGACGGTGGTTTCATTTCGCTGGAGATCCTGGAGAGATCCGGTTGCGTATGAAATCGTGGCCTGGTCGACGCGAGCGGACTCGTCGCGCAATTATTTGCGAGGGTACACACGCGCGAGTCGACTACCGGCTGAACGCTCGTATATTACGAAGAAACAAGAACCGAGGGAGAAAGAGAGATCGTAAGAGGAGCGAGGAGGAGGAGAAGGCTTGGTTGGGCGATCAGCATTTTAAAATAGAGCTATTTTTAATTATGCCGGCTTCGCCGGTGATCCGCGATAGAGCGGAGAAGCGAAGAGTAAGGGAGGACAGGGGCGGGAGAAAGGGGGCAGAGGGATACAGGAAAAGGTTGAAACTTTTCTGTCGCGATCGCGTTCCTCGTGTTCGTGCGCTTATCCACCTACGGCACGACATATTAAAAATCCGTGCACACGAACGCGAGAGAGGAGGGGATCAGGAGTGACGGGGGGGTGTGGTGGTAGGGTACTCCGACGGATGGCGGATACGGGTTCCCGATCTTTTCCGCAAACACGGAATTATATGTAAGCCGTAAGACATAGACAAAGGATGGCCAAGAGCTACGCGAATCGAACCCGCTCGCTCGCTCGCGGGCTGCGGCTCGCGTGTACGCGCGCGCGACACACGCTCCCTTCGCCCCTCGAAACGCTAAGCTTCCGAGCGGTACATAGGCCTTAAGCCGTATCGTCGTCGATCCCCTGGCCCTTTTAACCGTTCGTTCGTTCGTTCGTCCCTTAGCCCGCCCGTGCATCCTGCCTGCCTCTCTCCTCTTCTTTCGTCCGCATGCTGCTGCTGCGCGATACATCGCGTCACGAGCTATCCGCCGGGCACTACTCTTACCGCCTTAATGCATTCGGCAAACATTCGCCAGCGTTGCGAACGGGTCTTTATTTACACTACGGATTCTTTCCGGCGTGTAGAGGCCTGCCACTCGTGTGCGTTATGCTCCTCGTACGTCTTAGCGCGCCGCACCGCGTTTCATAGCTGCCGTAGCTGCTCTCTGCAAAGATTCTTCTCTTTTTCCAGCTTGCAACCGTCTTTTCGATCATGATCTTCGTTAAAACGAAACGTTCCCCACGACTCGACAGAAAGTTTCGTCTTTCGCAAATACTTGGCTGAGAGCATTGCCCTTCGTTTCCCGAATGGCGACACGAACATTCTGATTAAAACGCAATTCTAAACTTTGGTAAAAATATACAGCCTGGCAACTTATTATATCGATCGGTATAGCTGCAGAAAAAGCAGATGATAAACTTGGTAAATCTCTCGCATGCACTATTGTAATCTTTGTACGTGTACACCGTATGCTACGCTGTGTGTTAATTAATAAAAGATAAGATAAGATAACGCGTGAATAGCGTTGATAATGCAAGATACCGAATCGAAAGGTTAAATGTGAATATTAATCGATCGCGTAACTAATAATTAGGGTTTCGTTACGACCGATTACACCGTGCCGGTCGTCCCGTTAAGCAAAATTATATCTAATTATTATTATTTTTTTTCTTTTTTTTTTTTTAATGGTAAGCAGCTTTGCTCGCAAAGAAGCTAAACGGGACGCGCATTTATTCGCGCTGGTAACCCGCTTATCGGCCAACGCCTTTTAAATATTGTTTCTTATGCGCGTTAAGCAACGATCGAATTGTTTCTTGCCGCACCAGCGGGGATTAATATCCTCGTCGTCGCTTTTTTTGCCTCTAAGATTCTCCGTGCATTCGTGTGTGCACACGAGTTTTAATCGTTTCTCAACGCTTTGATATAATTATTTCGAATTGTAATAAAGCGCGATTAAGCGACAGGATAGCGCAACTAACTTTTGCACAGCCCTAATATTTTCCGTCGGCGGGGAAGGGTTCGAGGGCACAGAAGGGAGGGAGAGCACGTTCGAGGCAGCGAATCTGACGCGGTACGGCAAATTTGACGTATTGCGTGCGCGTCAAATTGACGTACGTCAACGTGCCATCCTCGGTCCTCCCACCGAATACGTTTTGTTCTAATACAGTTCACGTTATAGCCGCATCAAACTGCCGGGCGTAAAGCATTATCTCTCTATCGTTACTAGAAATCGTGACGTATTCCTTACGAACGAACCGTGAAATACGAATGAATCGGCAATTTCGAGGTGTCACGCTTTCACGCGAAATCCTTCGTACGCCGGTGCGCGAATCTTTTGCTTTTTCCTCTTCGCGTTTCTCCGGGAACCGTACGTAGCGTCGGAAACGGGGTGGATTCTTTCGGTTGGTAATTAATAATCGGCAGCTGGTAATCAGGGGGAGAATTGCATCGAACCGATCGGTCCGCGGCGAAGGAATTTGTGTTCAAATTACAAACGATAAAAAATTCACCATTGAAATAATTAAAATCCCCTCCTTTTTTCCCCGTCCGCTGAATTATTCGTGCGATTCTACGCGCGTGCGGCAGTATCGTATCGTATCGCGGCAAATTAATTCGTTTCCATTGAACGAAAAAAAAGGAGAGAGGGAGAGAGAGAGAGAGAGAGAAAGAGAAAAAAAGGAATTGTGAAAGGTCCGCGGCAACGTGGCTGGAATTAAATGTGGAAAATTACATTTAAATTAATTGTTTTCGCGGCGATCGTTCGCGATTCCATCTCCTCCGCTTCCGTCCACCGTTTTTACCCGGACTCGTTGCTTTCGAAACGCTCCGCTTAACCCTTCTGGAATCAACCATCTACCCGTCTATCCATTTCTGTATTTCCTTTCAAAAGTTCTTCGTATTTCTCGCTAAATTATCGCACAATGGTTCTATACACTCCTATATTCTTTGCCTACTTTTCGATTCGTCTATCGACGATTGTCTTACCTTTCGAGAATGAATCGATTACGTAAAAACGTTTCGTATGCGTTCTATAATAGCTGTCGCGAAACAAAAGGCGAATCGGCCGATGGGAAATCGAAGGGATACGGTGAAAGGTTTGTTTCAAGACGCGCAACACCGACTGGCGATTCGCGTTTTCGCGTTTTCGCGTGGCGAGGTGCCACGGCAGACGATGAATGAGAAAAGCTATAAAGGAAACAGAGGAACGGAACGGGGAGAGACAGAGAGCGAGCATTTCGCTCGGCCGGTCGACTGGCGAGGGATAACGCGGTGCAATGGAAATCAAGCGCAACCCCTTACCGTGGATTGGTATATACGAACCATCGGCCGATGGAAGCCATTATCTTGATATGCTGGCCGAGCATCGAACCGCTCTCCTCGTTCCGTAGCCATATAATTAAAGTTGCTCGCCGACCAGAGCGAACTCTCTCTAGCTCGCTTACGAGAGCCATGAAATCGTGTACGCGCCACTCTTGCGTCACGTTCAAATGTACGCATACGTTATGTACAGGGTGACAGGGAAATAGCTGGCCAAACTCGTCTAATTGTAAGAAATGATATATGCGTCTAATATTTCAACTCGGAGCGTTGCGGTCGTAAGCACGTTTCTACAATGTTTCGTGATTAAGCAAAAAAGACACGCCTATTTTGATCCAATATCCCCGCGCAACGGCTTTGACGACGGGGAAAGTGGCGAACAGCGAGGAAAACGGGCTGTACGATCTCGATAGTTTGGTGTACTCGCGTAGTCGAGGCGTAAAATAGGAAGGAGGCGGAAGAAGGAAAGAAGGGTGTCGCCTAATAGCGGCAAATTACGCCTTCTTACTTCTTCCGCGAGAACAGAGAAGAGGGTAAAGTGCGGTGTACGGCGGTTGCCACGAGAGTAACTCTCTCGTTTTTATTTCCTCCGTTTCGTCCGTCTTCCTCCTTTTTTCCCTCCCTTCTTTCCTTCCTTCCTCTCCTTTTTATTTTTTAAGTATTCCGCTCAAGAAAAACAGCCATTAGCAAGAGTTTTCGCTTTTCGCGCAAAACTTTTACCCCGTCCCGTAAATTCTCCCTTTCTTTCCCGGCGAGGAGGCAGCGGCCGCGGGAGCGCGAGAGCGGGAGAGCGCGAGAGCGGGAGAGCGCGATAGCGCGACGGAAGAAGGATGACGAAAGTGCGAGTAGGCGAGGGTGGGCGAAGGCGAAACGGTCGCGGGGCAAGGGAGACGCCGAGGAAGGAGATAGAGGGAGGGGGAGGGTGGAAAACTCGAGCGAAACTCCAACTTTCGTCCGCATTTTTCATCGTCTATAAATTCTTATTTATATGCGACGCCATGTTTCCTTTCGATTAGAGCGCGCTCAAGCCTGCCAGCGGACTTTCCAGAGATATCGAGGCAAATTTGTCAAAGCATTTTGCCGCTCGCGATCGTGAATCGACCGTCCGACGGCGTTCGAACGCGCCGAAATTGCCAAAGTTGCGAATATTCCTCACTGTAAAATTAATGCGTCCCGTGCACTGTATTCGCAGACTTCAAGCCCCCTCGCGTCTACGTAAGTGCGCGACTGTACCCGTGTTTCTCTCCGTATCCCTTCTATTACCTCTCCCACTCCCCCTCTCTCCCCCTCTGTTTGAACTCTTCCCCCGTTGCCGTCTACCTACCCTACGCTCTCTGCAACGGACCACGGAGCGAGCAGATAGGCGCATTTACGCCGACGAGCCAGGCTTACGTTCCCGTACGAGTGTATTTACGTAGAATTCGATAGTACGGTGGGTGCGAGGCGAGGAGGAAACGGTGCAGGAGCAGCAGGGCTATCGAATAGGTCATTAATCAAACCACACCCTCGCGAATAGTCACCGTATACCGGGCGTCTTTCGCGCAATGTATCTTCTCGTCGAGAAACTCTTCCCTGCTTCCATTAACCGGGTTCGCGTTTCGTTATCGCGAACGAAGACGAAAGCGGGAGCTTCCTTATTCCGTGGGAGTCACGCGCGTCGAGCAGCTTTCTCCACTAGGCTGGTGCACTCGCTCGTGCACTTGGCGGTGGTAAATTTAGCGCTCGCCGGCGTAGGGTTGCGATTCCCCGTTGGCCACGGACACCGGAGGGAGGGTGTAAAATACTGTCTCGTCCTCGTCGCGTCCCGCGACCACTCGCCGAACGAAGAACCTAGGTCGGACGACGAGCGACGCCCGCCAAAAATCCGAGGGGAAACTACTTTTTTCCAAGGCGCGTGAAATCTTGGAAACGGTACGCGTAACCTCGTGGCGAACGGGGCGATGCGGTGGCGGCGGCAGGAGTTCCGGGTGAAGGGAATGGTTCGGGGAAAAAGAAGCGATGCAGGGAACGCGCGCAAAGGGGTGGCTTTCGAATTAGCGTATTTGAAACTTGGTATACACCGCTCGATGGCGCGGCACAGTTGCCAAGTGACGTATTATAATATTTCATCCCCATCCTGCTTCGCTACACACATCGAGCCCACTATACACAATTTGTACGCGTGTGCGTGTGCGCGTGTGTGCGTGTGTAGACGCGCGCGCTCGGTAGGCTGCTCCACCCCTTCGTCGCACGCGTTATACGGCACATCGTACCAGCCGCGTTTTACGTCTCTGTCCAACCAACGCAGACAGTAAGCACGCGTACGTACGAGTAATATCGTTAATTTGTATGTGTTTGAGTTTCAAGGGGGAGCAGAACCACCCTAATATATTCACGTGCGCGAATAGGATGTACAGTCGGTGCAAAATGCATTCGCTGCCGTCGCCGTCGCCGTCGCCGTCGTCGTCGTCGCCGTCCTCCTCCTCCTCCTCCTCCTCCTCCACCTTCTCGCCCTCCATCTCGACGTCGCTCTCGCCCTCCTCCTGGCCTTCGCCCTCGTCGCTTCCCTCCTTCTTCCGCTCTCTCCGTCGACCGAGAAATTTCGGTGCGATCGCAAATAACGTCGCGTCCCGACCAATTCGACGAAACCGACGAAACCGACGAAACAACGCTCTTTGAAAAATAGCAACTTCCCTTTCGCGCCTTTCGACAAAGGAATTTTGCGGCGAAGGAAAGTCGACGAACTCTCGCGACTCGCCGTTTCCACGCGCGTATCCTTCGCCGATGTCGGACGATGAAACGATGCGACTTCGATCGATAACGAGAAGCAAGTTTGCGAGCGCGCTACCAATTTTTCCCGCTCGCGTTTTTGCGTTTTTTCCCACCGTTTAAGCGAATCTGAACGGCTCTCGCCTCGTTTCGAAAGTTGGCCAACGGGCTTTCGTTCGAACTCTGTCAGCTGCGTCCCGTTCCACGATCTGTATCGCGGGAGAATTTATCCAGCGTACCGGTTCGCGCGATAAACTTAGGCCCCACGGTCTCGGATCGCGGTGCGGCTGCCAGCTGGAAAAACGGTAATCTGCGAAAGAAAAGAGGCGATAGGGCGAAGAGGGAGCGAACGGTAGGCGTATAAGCGGAGATAGATAGGTAGTGGGTTAGGAGGCAAGGAGAGCGAGTTAAGGCTGGTAGGGGGTTGGGAAAGAGGCGATCCTGGCGATCGTGGACGAAGCGGGCGGAAGGTGGCGGTAGAGAATAGTCGTTGTCGTGGAGAAGCGCGAGGAGGGTCGGGAGTGAGGGGGTGGGTCTGGTATGGCAGGACGAGGGGGTGAGAGAAGTCGGAGGATCGGGGTGGTACCAAACGCTGCTCGCTAGCTCGCGTACTATTGTGTATACTATTGTTCTGGTTGGCTAATATCCAAGATGGCCGCCCGGTTATACTCTCGGTACTCAGGTCCGCGGTGTGCGCGTCCTCGACGGCGGCGGCGGCGGCGGCGGCGGCAGCGGTGGCGGCCGTACGCGTGGAGGTGCGCGAGCGAGGGAGGCACGGGCGGAGATATGCGCACCGGTGCGCTCAAGTAACGCATAGGCATACGCGCGCGCGCGTATTTGTGTACGGGGAATTCAGTGTACCAAGCAATGCACCGAGCGATGCATATATACGCGTGAGATAATAGCCATTGGCGGAGCCTTAGTCTCCTCGAGGTATATCGATCTGGCGTCGTTGCCGAACACCGAAGACTTCCTGTTGCCGCGGTACACACACCCCTTCCAACTCCTAGAACCGTCGTTGTCGTTACCATTTCGCTTATCCCCCCCGGTCGCCCCTCTTTCTCGTTACCGTTATCGTAACCGGCCCGTCGTCGGCACGCTGGCAAACGCGGCAACAGATAGCGCAGCTCCGAGCTAATCCCTGCCCTGCGAGACTTCGAGCGCTCCGTTCTCTTGAAAACGCGTCTCTCAGTTTCAACGCTCGAGCCTGCTTTTTCGACGAGGAAAACGATTACCGCGCAGACGCTCGCCCGTTCGCCCGCTTGTCGATGTAAATTATTATCCAAGTTTTTCATCGTCGGTACCTCCGTCGTAGCCTGGATAAAACTCGAGCTCTTCTTCTCGTCCTTTTTCTTCGCCTCGACGTTCCTCGTCCTCCACCTTCCACCCCGTCGCGCCACTTTGCTCCGTCTGCTCTTCCTCTTCCCTTTCTTCCCTTCCTTCCCTTCCTTCCCTTCCTTCCCTTCCTTCCCTTCCTTCCATTCCTTCCCTTCCTTCCCTGCACGCACATTCCATTCGCAGGACCGCGCGTATACGTCGGCATAAAATGTAGATTAATATAAATATTCATAAACACCATAAAGTTTATGTCTCGGTAGCAGCGTGGCAGGCGGAAGAGCGAGAGAGCTGGAACGAGAGGGTGAGGAACGAGGAGCGTGTTTCGCTCGTCGTAAAACCACCCCAACTAGCTTTGCTCGAGACTCGCCGTGAAAAGAACCGCGGGGCAGAGGGGACGGCGAAGGAAACTGCGACGCAATTCCGACTTTGTTCGTTTCGCCTTCGAAGAAGCCATTTCTTCCGGCACGAAAACGCTGCTTCGTTCGGTTCGTGTCCGTTTCGTTACACGCGACCAAATCTGGATAACGTTTGGAAATCGTGGTCGAACGAGGCCGGACGCTCGACGAACGTCGAAAAGCGGGAAAACGGCGAGAAAGGGAGGAGAAAGGGAGGAGAAAGGGAGGAGAAAGGAGGAGTGAAGGGAACGGGCGGTTTGCGCGATTCAGCTTTGAACGGGCGTTGCATGGTCGCGACACACGCGTGCCCTTATAATTAATGAATTAATGGTCGACTAACGCGATCCTCGACGGAAGCGTGGCATTTTTAATTTTACGACCACGCGACCTACACTGACTGTGCGCCACGCCGCGTGTAGCGTCGCGTCACCTCACTTCGCGCCATACCGCTTTGCCTCGGCTGGCGTGCTGTGATTTTTATCGGGCAATTAACGCGACCGTACACGTGTTGCGCCAACGTTTACGCCTCGTTGACCGGTCGTCGACAATTAAAACGAACCCGAAGAACCGGGGATATCGTCCGCTCGCGCGTGCCACCGCGGGACAAAACCGACCACCGCCGCTTCCTTCCGACGCAAAATTGCCTCTCCGAACGACGCGAGCTCCGTTTCGAGATCCCTTGCCTACACAGCTAGGCTGCTCGCGCGGTTATCTCTCGCGGACGAGAACGAGAACGAGAACGAGAACAAGAACGAGAAACAATGAACCAAGAGACAAACAGCTGTAGTTCAGAAACTATCTAAATGAGAAACAGCGTGCTTGCGAAATCAGTTGGAGGAGAGGTCGGATGACGGAAGACGTAGAGAAAGATAGACTACGGGGGTTAGAAAGCCCGTGTCATTGACTCTTAGAGTCCCAAAACGACTTTGCCGAAAGATTTTTACCTTTAATCGCATCGTTACTCTTTAATTGGAAGGAAAATATATTACGTTAGCATAATATGTCGCGTACAAGATAAATTAACTTTTTATTACTCGTGCAAGGGGGTAGGAATTCTACTTGAAAAATGACTCGGTTGACGGGTGAATAATGGCGAGTCCTCCCGCGAAGGTGTGCTTTTGAATAACAGCGTTTACGGTGATAAGATTTCTCGTCTCCACGGGGGTGTAAAATCACCCGAAATTTCATACTCCTTACCTAAATTTCGCTCAATAAGACTCCGTTTTATTTTACCCCCTCGAGTCCTCAAAATTTCCTCACATTTCCGGACATGGATCTTAACATGTTCGTTAGCAGCGTTTAATTGGAAGATCTTCCATCCCAAATAAACCGATATAACTCTGGTGCATTTTTATCCGTTGCGAACTATGCGGGAAATCCAAGGCGTCGCGTACACGGTGGCTCTGTCTTGCATCCTGCTTCCTGAACGAAATTCGTAGCGGTTGAAAGTGGCGCGGGTAGGAAAATCGCGGCGGAACTTTGTGAACGGGGCGGTCGTAAAACAAACGTTAATTATTCCTGAACACTTTGCGAGCGCGAGCCACTCCAGACGCGTTTTTGCCGGGCCGCGTCACGACGTAAAGTCTCGAACAGCAGTACGGAGAAAGAAATATGTATTTGAAAAATGAAAATTACTAGTCCTGTTAGCTCGCGACCAGGAAAATGACGTTGATAGGGCTCGTAAAAGAGAGCGACAGGATTTCTCGACGGGTCTTCCGATTGTCGTACGACTAATTGTTGTTTAGACCGTTCGAAAGTTCCACTAGTACGTAAAATCATTTTGTAAAAATGGGGTACGAAAGATTTCGAGTGGAATTTGTAGCAATATATTATTTGGAGAAAGGATGAAAGCGTTGAAAAGTCGTTTGCGAAATGTATCGCGAAACGGTGGGTTGTACGATTCCGAACAAAGGTGAATACGATTTCGTACAATTTGTTGTACGATAAATCGCATCGTCTGCGGACCCTTTAAAATGGGCGTTTCGAATGGAGCGTACCGCGTCGATAATGCTTCGAGTAGCGCGTATCATCGTTCCGCAGCTTCGTGTCACCGGCATTATCTAATTCTGCGTGTAAATTCGAGGATGCAGTCGATAGCGTATTGTCGATTCGTTATCGAAACCGAGCCACGCTCGCTTCTTCTCGTTTCTCGAGGCGCGTGAAACGGCACAAAGCCGAATAAAATGCTTTTTCGTGTACTTCCTTTCCGGCCTAACCGGAAACGCGTAACCCCCGTGCAGCGTGGCATGTGTGTGCTGTGTGTGCTGTGTGTGCTGTGTGTGCTGTGTGTGCGCGCTCTCGCTCGCGTGCGCGTGACTTTGTTAGCCGGCTACGTTTGTTTCGAAACTAGCGACGGAACGTTCGGCCGAATTTTCGGCTGCAATAGCGAACGAAATTCTGAAAACTCGTCGCGTTTCGCGACAAAGCGTACTCCGGCCGCTGGAAGAACGGCAAAAGAAACGCCGAGCCGTTATTTATAATTAAGCGAAAACTTTTTTAGCCGACCTGAAAAATGTTGAATCGAATAACAGATACAATATTAAGAATTTGATCGCATCAATGTCCCGGCAGAATCTAGGTCAGTTCTATGAGGTAAACGTCGCAACGTTCAAATGCTATTTATTTTAAAACGACTCGTTTAAATGTTTCATCCTCGAACACGCGACTGATACGCTGCCGGATCGTAAATAAAGACTCTTTGAAGTTTGATCTCGCGAGAGTTTTCCAACTTTAATAGGGCGTTTCATCTTTAAAGCCGAAACGATCGATTTTTCAAACTTTTGTAATGGGCGCGCGTTTAGTTTTCATTCAAAAAAAAGTAGACTGAGACCGATCAAATAAAACTGTTGAAAAAAAATCACTGAATTTTCTCTTATCGTGCGCATTCGTATTATCCAATACAATAAATATGAAGAGAAACGGGAACAAGAGGTCGGCTACTAAACAAGTACGCAAAAAAAATCGATTTCGAAGCCACTCGTGAAACGATTTTATTCCATGCCTTCAACTCAGTTTCTTAAGACACATTTTTCTTTTAATACTCCGGGAAATCGCGAGCCAAATCCAGGAGAAATTGCAATAACATTTGGATGTGAAGTAACAACGGGAAATCAAGTAGAGTAAATTTAAATTGTCACCGCTTCAATGGTCCAAGGTTTACACAAAATTTAAGCCGCTTATCGATATTCAAGCTAGCAAATCCTTAGACTTCCTTTGCGTATCGATCGCTCGTGTAAGCGATATAACCCGCTGGGTGTTTGTCCGTGGAAAAAAATCCGAGAAGAGAAATAGAGAAAAGGGATAAAGGGTAAGGACGAGGGGTGTGGGAACGCATCCAGAGAAAAACCGCGACTCCGGGGAATGTCGGTTTCGACGGTCGAGGGCCAAAGCGGGCGTCGCGGCGAAAGGGTGGAATCTGGCACGCGCCGAACTTGCCTCGCGATTACCGGCAAATTAAAACGTTCGCGCCAACCCCTTTGTTTCAGCCGTTTTCGCGGATTCTTTCGGGATTCCCGGACCCCCTCTCTTCCCTCTCGCTATCGCGCGTATATTCTCCTTTTTCGAATCGATCGATTGCCCGTAAGAAAGAATTCTTAACAGCGACGATGCTTTCGCGAAGGTGTTAAGCAAAAATCGCCTATTATATTCCGTTGATAGGCCGATAGTAATCGGTTACACGCAGAGAGACATGGAAGGGCGGCGAAGACGGAAAAGCAGTTTGTAGACGCGACGATTTTGCTCGATTTCGCACGAACGCTCGTAGCTATAAATCCTTTTCGGTGGCAGGCGTGAGCTGTAACGAGGGGAAAGGACGAAAATGGCGAAACCGAGGCGCACGAGGGAGACAAATATAGCCGGGCGAAGGAGAAAGAGAGAGGCGGAGAGGGCAACGAGGCCGCATAATCCGGCCGCAAAATCCGGAAGCGTTTAACATAATTAGGTATCGGGTGTCGAGTATCGGGTGTCGGGGGTGTCGAGAGAGAAAGAGAGAAGAGCCGTTGCGTCGGAGGGTGAAAGAGAATCGACGGTCGGAGAGAGAGGAGGTGGAGGCGGTGGAGGAGAGCGATGCCGAGCGGGAGAGACGAGAGATACATGCGAAGAGGGTTGAACGAGGGTGGCAGACGATACCAGGGGAAGAGGGAGAGAGAGAGAGGGTAAAATTGAGAGCTGAAAGCAGCTAGAGGCGGAGGAAGAGAAGAGAGGTATGCACGGACAGCGTGGCAGAGATCGTACGCGAACGCGAACACGGACGCAGAAAGAGACAGATTCTACACGAGGCTGTATACAACGCGGTATCGCGAAACGGTATGACGATACGCGTGTGCTCGCCTGGGTGGGTTAATCGTTAGCACGTTATAGTGGTTAAACAGTTTGGCGTTTTATCCCGCTTGCCAGATCGCCGCCGTCATCGCTCGCTGCCCGAAGCTTCCGATCCGTCCAAAGGGTTCGGACAGACAGATGACTACGATATTTCGTCGCCAAACCGAGAGCTTAGAACGCCGATTCGGAAAATTACAGCTAACAGGATCGAGAGGGACTTTCAAAGTTCAATCTTGTTGCTGCTCAACTAAGATACCCTTAATAATAAGATACCCTTTAGATCTACCCTTGCTGCGGCCGTTTTTGTATCGACAAAAGACGTACACATGTGTTTCTACGCTCCGAAGGGTTGGAAAAAGAGTCTCGCGCGATAACCGAAACGTTTCTTTCCCTGATATTTTATCGCGAAACGCGCGATATTTTCTTCGTGTCTACCATCTTCTTTCAGCGGTCCGCGGCGAGGGTTTTTTCGTTGGTCGCTCGTGTCCACGGCTCTCGTCTTCGTTCGAGCGTTGCAAACTGGCGGAACGATCGAAATAAAGGTTTTTGCGGGGTGGAAGGAAAAGAACGGGCAATGAAGAAAGCCGATGTAAACGCGTCCGATTTCACGGGCTAGCCTCGAGCGTTCTTGCGCGCGTGCACACCGTCGCGTATCCGTTTCGGTTCGTTCCCGCTCGTTTCTTTTTTTTTGCGGCCAATTCGCCGCAAATGACGACACCAATTATCGCGGTCTCGATAGCCATCGGAATCGTCGGTTCGCCGCGCCAGGCGCCAGGCGCCAATGAAATAAATAAAATGCGAGCGGACCGCCGCACGGTATAGCATGGCGAAGGGGGAGGAAAAAAAAGAACGGTTCGGGAGGTGTATAGCGAAACGACGCGGAGTTTTTTCGCGCGCAGAGAGGCCATGGAATAAAATAAAAGAGTTTATCGGGTCGCTTATAATCCGACCGTTTTAGCGGGCTAACGATCGCGAACGATGAGCTACGGTTCCGTGCCGGTTAAAAATCACCGCTGCCCACCGCCAGCTTGCCCCGTGGCTCGCTAATCCGCGGAAACGTCGAAAAAAGGAACACCAGGCGCAAGACGTTTATCGCGCCTGCCGATTGTAAATTTCTCCCGGAAAAACGTTGCCGCGTTTTCGCGCGCGCTCGCAAACTCGTTGCGGTTCGAACCAATTGCTTTTTTACGGTCGTCGAAAACTGAACTTTTCAGATTCTAAAATTTCAATGTATTTCGAAGTAAGATCAGGAGAAGTTCGGATCGATCGCGCGGAGGGTTTGTCACGGTTTGACGGTCGCCGCGTCTGTTCGGCGCGGCGAGGAAGAAGTTGGAAAGCGAAGGGATTGTTTCGGGTGCTCGGTCATTACCCAGATATTATTATCCGTGGGAGACAATGGCCGATACACATCGATCCGACAATGTCGGACGATAGGCGGAAAGGGAGGCCGCGCGTAACAGAGCTGTCTCATTAACAAGTTGTAATGGAACGGGGCCGTATCTATCGGGGCGGGTGTGTTTCGGTGCGTTGCAGCGTTGCACAACGCGAAAGGGGATACTGGGAGGGAGAGTGGGAGCGGGAACGGGAGCGGGAACGGGAGCGGGAACGGGAGGAAACAGGAAAGGAAAGGTGGAAAAGGGGGGTAGGGTAAACCTTCGAGAATAGACGATACGAAAACGAGTGGAACGCTAACGGTCGTCGTGTAGTCGGTGTAGCCGGTGCAGTCGGTGCAGTCGGTGCAGTCGAGGAGAGCGAGAACGAGCATGTGGGTAGGTACGTCGCGTAGCGATACCTCGCGGAGGAGAGCGGCGGGAAACGAATACGCGCACGTCCGATGGATATGCGAGAGTTCGGCATCCGCGCGCATCGGGCCGCATTGTACACGCGCCATTGAAAACAACGAAACAATGCGTCGAAGCCAGGTTTTGTCCCGTGACTTCTCGCCCGTTTCGAAGCAGACCGCAGCCCGAAAAGAAGACGCGCTCGCGCTACTGTACAACCCACAAGACTCTTCGACAACGCGATACACACACAACACGCTCGCGCACGTCGTTCCCCTTTGTCCGACCGTGTGTCTGCACCACACGCCAAATCCCTAACGACGCTCCACCGATACGACCCCATTGTCTATCTTCGACCGTCTTTTCAATTTTCGCGATCCTTCCCTTCTCCATTCTCCAAACCTACCCCCGTTCGCCCTCGCCCTCGCCCTTCCCTCCTGTGTTCACCGATCGATCGCGATGGATCTTCTTCGCTCCTTCCTGTCAACTTGTGTATAGATCTTTCTGACATTCTGTCCGTTGTCGGTGACGCTGGAACAATCGCGATCGAGGCGTATTTTCCGCGTCGTTTGTGGAATAAATAAACGTTCCCGATTCTAGATTTAATCCCGGCGAAAGAGGCAGGGATAGAGAACGCTTGAACGGTGGACGGTGGGAACGGGGTAAACGAAGTTAGTTGGAGCGACGAGAAAAGATCCTGGATCGGATTCGAACTGGGTCTGGGTTAATTCGATGAAAACGAGACCGAATCGGATAGCGTTTGTAAACTCTGGACCGCTTCGATGCTCCGCAAGTATTTCGTGCGCTCGACTCGATAAATATTCTACGAAGGATACCTGGATATCATCCGATGGCCGGCACACGGTGCTAGCGGTGCTGCTACGGCGCTATACGGCGCGCTCGATTACGATCGACCGGATATCGATCGGATCGTTTCGAAAACGCTTAAATACCTACCTACCGCGCGCCTCGGTTTCTCTGGAATCGAATTACCTGGAAATACTATCGCCGTCGACGCGATACGCCTGTACTTTCGCGATTATTAACGATCCGGACCCTGCGTACGCGCTGATCGATCAGGCTTTCAAGTTAGTCGCGTCCCTCTCTATTCATTTAAACATTCCCAATCGAAAGACTCGAAACGTTTACGTAAAAGGGAATTCGATTTGATAAACGTTGCGCTTGCTTACACCGGCACCCTGTAATTGACGAGTTACCAACGCATTTTCTTTTTTTTTCCTTTCTTTCCTTCTGTTTTTCCTTTTTTTTTTATGAATACCCCTCTGGTGCTCTGTTTAACCATTTAAATTCTGTTGCAAACGTTTTACACCGATCGAATTATCCTACGCTACGCCGACAAAACGTTTGCCCGTACAGGGTGGATCGTTTAAACTAAATATCTTCGTTATTAATCAATCGGTGTAAGTCGGAAAGTGTGTGGGCATTCGGATTACTACTCGAAAGTTACTAGGAGTTGGCAATTAATTTGACTTGATCGTTAAATCGAACGGTTTCGTGCGAAATAAATAATAGGTAATAATCGTGGAACGTTATTTCCTAGGTGTTCCATAAGGTACGCAACGGTTGTCGCTATTCATTCTCGATTTTCTGTGTACAGAGAGAAAAGCTCAGAGACTAAAATCAGCGGGGTATCCCGGTTATTAGCAAGGTTTCCGGTAAAAAGCGGAGGTAGGCGATCCGTAAAGCTGACTCGCGATGCAGAGTCCGGAGAAGGCGGAGGCGAGCGTTCGTGCGTGGCGAGCGGAATTGTTTTGCATAGAATTTCGTGCAATCGCGAGATTTTAATATCGGCTGTAATTTAGAGGGGCGTTCCTAGCATGGATGCCTCCTTTGAAAACGGCGTGCCGTGTTCTCTCCGACGAATCCTCTGTCGCGCGATTCGATCGAAATTCGCGTAGGGTACGTGTTCGCGATAAAACGGGGATATCCTCTTTAGCTTTAAACGCGTAACCGTCGAGCGGCGTGGAGCAGCAGCGTCGGGTTCTCTTAACCCGCTTCGAGTTCGTTCAGCGAGGGATGCGGAAGGAGCGATGCGCGAAGACGGAGACAGCGAGTGACGAGGGGCGGCGGGGCTGCGGCAGAAAGGAGGCTGGGGTGGTTGGGCGGCGGTAAAGAGAGTCGGCAGTTGCCGTATTCGAAGCAACGAAGCGGCCGTCTGTATTTTTATATAAAATACCCGTGCGAGTAGTCTCTCTTCTCTCTTCTCCCTGCCCCCTGCCCCTACCCCCTATTCCTCCTGTTCCTCCTGTTCCTGTTCCTCTTGCTCGTCCCTCGCCTTAACTCGCCTCTTCTCTCGCGCCACCGCCACAGCCGCAACTACCCCCGCACCGCGATGCCCGCCCGTCCGACCGCCCGTCCGCTCTCGGTACGCCCGGTGCATTCAGGCATTTACATCAAGAGACTGCGCGACGATGATAATTAGTATATAAGAGGGTGGTTGAAACGCGAAACCCCTAGACCACGCTGTACTGACTTCTGTAGACCACTAGAGGGAGGTTTACCTTGTCCTGTCCCTCTGCCGCTATCCGTCGCGCAGCCTCGGGAATAAAAAGACGCGTAGGCACGTATATGCTCGTATACTTAAACGTACCAACCCCCGTCCCGTGTCTCTCTCTCTGCCCTCTTCTTTCTTTATTTTTCTATCTCCTCCGGTTCGTGTTTTTTTTTCCATTCGCCAAAACTTCTGCTCTAACCAGCACGCTCTTAACAGACTTTTCGTGGGATTTTCATACGGCTGGATGTATTATACGCTGCATATATTATACTAAAGTATTCTAAAGTAATTCTTACTTCTGTGCTTCTAAACCGAGTAATCGTCTCGATTCCAACTCGTGCGGATAATTGACGACTTATCGTAAATTCGAAATTAGTAATTCAGCAAGTGTATCATAATTAGGATTAATTGCGAAAGGAGCGACGTGTGCTCGAAGGGGTTGGGTGGCCGGCTGGCGAATCGGTCGAGGGAAGATTCGAGAAAGAAACGGAAGGATCGATAGCCTCGCGGTTTTCTCCACGGGCCGTTCCATCTTTCGCAGCCGGCTACTACTAGCCTTCTAGCCTCGCTGCTCGTCCGGGGAGACTAACGGGAAAATAATACCCCGTTGATTGGCAATTTAGTCTGAGATTGCAACGGCAAGGAACTCCTCGAGAAGAGCGAACGAACGAATCGAGGCACAGAAAGCGGCAGAAAAGAAGGGCAAATGACGCCAGTCAGCCAGTCAGCCAGTCAGCCAGTCAGCCAGTCAGCCAGTCAGCCAGCCAGCCAGCCAGCCAGCCAGCCAGCCAGCCAGCCAGTCAGCCGGGGGAGAGGGAGGGAGGGAGGGAGGGAGGGTTAGGAGTAGCACCCGTGAAAGAGGAAACGAAGATCGAGACCGTTTCCTGGCTATCACCGTTCGACCGTTTTTAAATACTACTTTGCTCCTTTGAATTTACTTTACTCGACTAGGGCGTATTTTAATTCGTCTTTATCGCTGTCGAGAAACGCCGGGAACCAGCGCGACGGACGGCCAAACGAATCTCTTCGTCGATGCTTGTAAACGCGGCCTTTCCGACGAAACGAATTTAAACGCGGCAAATGAAATTTTAACGCTCGATAATTCTCCCGTTTCTATCGTTCAACGATGACTTGGCTTGAAATTGCAAACGTCTTTTCTACCGGTTCATAAACTTTCGAACAGTTTCGCAAATCGTAAATCGCGTGTATACCTTTTTATTTCAGCAATTGATAAAAAAGGAAGCAGAGAGACGTTTACGCGAAACAACTAGACGTTAATGTTGGCGCGAACGGATAAATAACACGGGCGCATAATGCGTTTAGAATTTTGGCAATTTGTTTCCTAATTTATCCTTTAGACGAGAAACGTTTGCCGGGTGGTTAAATGTATGGAATGCAAATGACGAGTTTACCGATCCGGCAGAATTAAAGGGACGAATTAAAAGGAATCGAAGGAAAAAAAAGATCGGCTGTTGTCTGAGATCGAGAGGGTACGGAGATGGTCGAAATTGGCTCGTTTATTAGAGTCCCGGGTTCAATTTGTTCCTTGTCGGCCGACAGCGCTCGAAAATTTCGGGGCTAATTCACGCGCTTTAATCGCTCGGCTCATTTGACGCGGCGCATGAAAAACGGCTGCCGATAAATTTTGACAGTATTCTGTCCATTGCATTGCAATAATACCGGACCATATATTAGGGTGGTCGCGGGACGATGTCCATCGCGGGCGAGGGGTATTCGAGGCGGTTGTGTCTGTGGGGGGAGGGTTCCGCGCGGAGAGGAGAGAGAGGCGTGCGAGAGCGAGAGAGGGGGTTGGGAGTCAGGGGTAGGAGGCTTTCGTATAGTTTGCCGGTAACATATTACGAATTAATACCAACTGCTCCGGTGAAATATTACTGCAAAATACTGACCGTTATTTGCGCTCGCGAGCGCGCGTACTGCGTGCTGCGCACGCCTCTGCAACACCGGCAACGAATTGCCTCGCACTTTCGCATTTTTGTCAGGCCGTCTATATTCTTCGCGGAATTTATTTCGTTCCAGTGGGAAACGCCTAGCCTCGGCCTACTTCGCGATGCCTACGAACCAACGACAGGCGGAACGATAAACCGTGGCTCGCTGACGCGTATCTCCTAAGGGTAGACCACCCTTGCTCGCCCCTACAGTTCGACAAAAGTCGAATCTCACGAATTTCAAAAATTCTACATTCTAATTTTACTACAAGAATAACGGTGTCTTATCGGTTGTCTTCGCAGCCATAGAAAATTCGAATCGTAAAGGATCAATTTAAAGTTAGAGTTTCAACTTGTCGCCGTGCATTATTATCATTATTATCGTACGCGGTGGTAATGCCGTTCAGAATGATCTTTTTAAATTGATGGTATTGGTTGGCAACGATTCTCGCGGCAGTCGGTACGTTAAGTTTCGATCAGATATTGTATACGAGCTGTTTCGTGCTACTTTTACGTTATCAAATCGCGGTAGACTACGTACGTTTTGAAATAAGCGATTTGATATGCAACAGAGAGCGGGTAGATGGTCTATCTTAAACGTCTTAGCCCGTACAATCGGTTGTAAATTAAGCAAACCGGCTGGTAAGGTTAACTGATTTATCTTCAAACATATTCGTACGCTTCCGAGCTGTCGTATCCATTTAGTAACTGGCTGTGTGTTACATAAATAAATACGAACAGCGATACAGGATAATCGTTGTCTTCTATTTTCTCGGACTATCTCGGGGAGATCGTTTCCCCGTTGTATTACGCGGTGGTTCTTTCGCTTTGCTAGAAGAAGAGGTGAATTCACGCGCGATAAAGGCGCCTCGTAAACGTTCGTGTAACGGAGAAACGAGTCTCGAAGCGTGGCGAGGAAGAGCGTTCGTCGTACGCTTCTCTATCGAGCGTAGAAAATTCCGCGCGATAACCATCTACCAGGCTCCTCGCCGTTCCTCTCTCGGTTGGAACTCGAAATTGTTACAAAACGTTTACTCTCGATTCCGTTACGCTTACCGAGACCGGGACACGCACGCACGCACGCACGCACGCACGCTATCACGCACATGTTTCCTGTCAACGCGTTAACAAGCGTATACTGTCGGATACGATAGGCTTACCTAAGAAAAATCACGCCACACCGGTAAGTGTGACTCCACCACGCGCTATAAAACCGGCTAATATACTTAATGTTTATTTCAGAAAATATTTCAATTAGCGTTGAATCCCACCGCCAGCGAAGGGTGGGGAGCTCATTTCCCATACGGAAAAGGATAATGTAAATCCTTTTATACCGAAGCTAGTAGAATGGATTAGGTGAATAATTTTGCCCGGTAACTTTAAAACGTAAGACGAACGATGAGATTTCCTTCCAATGTACACCTACCTGTGTAAGCAATATCGTAAAAAAAAAAAAAATTGTCGTGTCGAAGGCTACTCCAATTAAGAGAGAAACGTATCCCTCGGCACATAGCCCGGCTCTTTCGTTGCGTTCCGCGTTCCCCGCAGCCTGTGGCCTTCTCGAGATCGAATTCCGCCGGGCACACCTACACGGGGTACGCTAATGACTTTCGATGCGCGTTTAATTGGCGCGGGAAACGAAGGAAAAAAAAGAGCAGAAAGAAAAGAAATTGAAAAGGAGGAGAGGAAAATAAGAAACGAGGGTGGAAGGAAGGCTAAGGGGTGGGGTAGGGTGGGGTGGGAGGAGCACGAAACGGTGTACGGGCCGGGACGAGGAATCGCTTAGGCTTAATCAATCCGTTCGCGCTCGTTACGGGCCTCCGCAGCCCGGACGATTGAATAACTAACGATTTTCACGCGGGTCTCGTTAAAAATGCTTTTACCCTGATCACCGTAAAGCTTTTTTCGGCCCAATCATCGCCTCCACCGCCAACGCCGCCCTCGACAACACCCCTACCCGTATCCCTTTCTTTTTTTTCTCTCTCCTTCCCCCCCCCCCCCTTTCTTTTCTCACCTATAAATCGCGGCGTTTACCCGTGACCACGTCGAAACTTTCCCATCGATCCCCGATCCTCTTGCTCGCGAATTTCTAATTGTACACCCACGTTCGTCGCGCTTGTTCGAGTTGGTCTCGATCGTTCGAATAATCGTGACTGCTGCTGCTCGTTCCTTTCGACATTGTTAAGAGAGGGTTGGCTAGAGAGAGAAGGAGAAGCAGCGAGACAGAGAGGGAAAGAGAGAGAGTAAGGACGGAAACGCCGAAAGCGAATCGCGATACGTTATTCCGGCTGCATTATAAAGCCGCTGTATATTCAATTTGCACGAATAAAAGTTAATTTATTTTGCAAAACTAAATTTATGTTGCAAATCCTTCGTTCGGCGTACAAAACGTTCCGCATTTTGTGTAATTAAAGAGTGGACGGACGGGCGGTGGGGGGGGAGAGTTTGAAGCGGAATAAAAATTGTTGCGAACTTAAACCGCGCAAATGAATCAACGATGCATAAATATAAATTACATGCACGCTGGAATATCGTTCGGTCGCGTTGGTGCGCGATATAATTTTAAATTTAATTAAAAATAATGAACCCCATTGTGTTCGTAAAACCCGCCTGTTCAATGATATATCGTGGCCGTAAGTGTATTATACCCGTAAAACGCATACATTTTCCAGAGCAATTTCCAAAACTTCTTCAGGGTATTATCGATCCCATCGATGTTATTAGCCTCGACGAAAAAGAAAAGCGTGATCGTAGAGTAAAGTTGCCAGACATCGGAGAGACTTCCAAATACGGGACAACCCCCGCCCCGAAGAGTTTAGCTGGGCAATTATGTGACGATGCATTCGTAACATCTGTCGCTTCTGGGAAGTAAAAGGTGCCGATAGAATATCTTATTATCTCGTAAAGAACAAGTACTACGTACTGCAAAATGTTTATGGCGTCGAGAAGAAGAGGGAAAGAATGTGGGTGGGCGGCGCGCGAAAATGTTGGCAAGAAAAGACGAACGTTTTCGAATTGGAGAAACGTTGCGTGTCGTCGTCGGGATCGGGTCTGGTAATTATTACTAAACAAACTCGTTAAACGGGGACAATCTGGTCCGGGTGAAACGGCGACCACGCGTGAAACTTTGATCATCCCGCGCGTACCGGGCGTAGGATCAGCGAGACCCAGGATCGGGTAAACGCCGGGGCTCACGTTAAATTACCGCATCGGTAAGCGTGTCATACGCCAATTAAACGACCGCTATTTTCTGCACCGAAATTGATAATCGCGATTAAAAGCCGAAGGGCCGGTGACACGCGTGTGAAAGAGCGAACCGCGCAAGATCGTAATTACGCTTTTTCCACGTGACAGCTCGAATCCTGCAGAAATATCATTTTTTTTTCTCCCCTCTTCTCTGTACTGACAAGTTTTATACGATCTCGTAGAAGTCTCGCTGTCAATCTTTGTCAAAATACGTCTCACCTTTTGCGATTGCAATTATTTCGGTTATATTTCAATTGTAAAACAGACGAGCGTTATAGGTGGACACCTTGAAACCATAAATCGTTAATCTTTCTTAGTAGTCTTTAATTTGCAAAACTTGCAAAACTTGCAAAACTTGCTTAACTTGCAAAAGTGAAAAGATTTGGTTTTGGCCAATAATTATTTTAAGCCCGCGAGGCTTCGTAGAATACACTTGGCAAGCCCTTATGATAATTCAGAAAATTATATTGAATAGTAGGTCATCGTGCACCGAGTGGAAAAGACGAGAGGGTAAACTGGAAATTTAAGACAGAAATTTGATACGTTACCTCAAAGTTGCACGGATGAATAGAGGGTTAAACGTCTGCTCTCGAGCGGGGCAGAGAAAGAAAGGGAGAGGAAAAGGAAAAAGGTAACGAGATAACGGTCAAAGCACCCTCTTTTCCTTGGACTGTCGAGCAAAGAGGGAATAAAGATGAATAAAAAAGGAAGGGGCGGTGGCTAGGGAGGAGTAGGGAAAAGCGATTCGCAGGCGATTTATTCCGACGTACACCTGATTCCCTTCAGGCGCCACGAATATCATCCGGCGCGGGCTGCCTACCGTCGGCGCGGAGCGGCGGTCGCTTCGATTAAGCGAAATTATTAACGCGGCGCTCGATAAACTAATTTTCATTTCTGATATTTTAGCCAATTATGAAATGTAATTATTTTCGCACCGGCCGTCGTTTTAATATCGCGCCACGGTATTGGTGTCACCGACAAACCACCCTGTCCCCGTGTGCTGCTTGTGTCGCTAAATGTGGAATGACGATTTCCGTCACCCCTCGCGCCACCACACCCTCTATACTTTCGATTTTCTCTACAGTCTCTTCGTCTCCTTGTAATCGAGTATCGGTTGCTTCCTTCATAACATGTCAAATTTTCTACCCCGACCAAAGCGGCTACTTGCATAATAGGCTTCGAACAAAAATCAATCTTAATCAACGTCGTGTATCTAGACAGAAACCTACAGGCCACGTCGATAAGTACAATATTTGCTTATCGGCTTCGAATTAATTGACAAATCTTCAATCGTTTTCCTAATTCGTGTGTACCTAGATACCTAAAATTCCGTTGCAACGATGAAAGTTAGCCGCGCTAAACGTAAGAGAGAATTTCATTTTTCACCGGTAAATAAGGGATTAATAACGATACTAAAATTAATACATTCACCACGATTGGTTTTTGTTTGAAACCGAAGAGGGAAATAATCGCGAAGCGAACGTAACGAAATTCAGTTTAGTAGAAATGGCCTTATTACACGCGATTCGAATCGGCAGCTATCGTTTCGAAATAAAAGAAGAAATAGGAGCGATGACGAGGTAGCTAAACTGGAGATTCATGAATATAATAGAGCTCCGATTGATCAACTCCCCCCTTCCCGTCTATCCTTCTCTGTCCATCTGTTTCTCGTATCGTGGAATATTTTTTTTTTTTATTTCGGAAATCATATCGAAACGGCCATACGTTTCGGGACTTTCACAGGCACCGGACGTTTGCAATGGTAATTCTGTGGCACCGTGGAAAAAAAAAGCTGCGAACAGCGAGATGGGGCTAGGAAGGGTAGGAAGGGGAGGGAGGGGCACACGACCATCGATCACGAGTCTGTTTACCGATTTTTCCACAGGCGCCATGTGGATATTTGTAATTACAGAACCGAAGCTGCCACCGGCCAGTTTTTATTCCCGATTCGAACGACGATTTTTAATTTCGGGTAATGAAGCGCCACTGGCCCCGCCGCTGTTGATATTCGTTATTAATTTTTAATCGGCCGTTCCGTTCGGGCCAGATGTTGAATATTGTCTCGCGGTGAAAATTCCCCCGAAAAAAAAGAGTCACCATTTTTTTCCTCTCCTTTTTTTCTTTTTTCTTTTTTTTTTTTTTTTTTTTTTCGTTCCACCCTCTCCATTCGATACAACGATGAATTATCGTTGCTCGAACTCGCGGCATTTCTTCCTTCCGTTTTCGAAAACGGAAACGAGAACGAGGCTGGCACGATTTTCGTTTTCCCGCCGTTTTTCCCCCCTCGAATCTGTTAGACCGTAGACGAACGAACGGACTCGAGCAATTTGTCGACGTATCAAAACGAAATCAAGCCAGCAATATAAACGTTTCGCTGTCGGGTCCATGCATATTAATTTTAAGCCACGAAAAAAAGCCAGCTTTTCCAGTCCCTCGCTCTCTGTCTCGTTCGCCGGTGTATTGTCGTTCGGCGTTGTTTCTCCATCTAAAACGCAAAACACCGGCAAACCCGAAACAATTATTTTTCGATCGGCGGACTTGACGCGTAAAAACGTCGGCCAATTACGAATTAATGCAGCCGGGACCGGGCTGGCGAAAAAAAAATACAGACGCCCGGTTCGCCCGTTTCCGATTCGAATTTAAAAACAACATTATTCTTTGGAATTAACGCGGGAACCAGCGTTCCACCTTTTTGTCTGTGTGCGCGCACGAGCGCGCGAATCGACATCGAGAGAGGAGGAAGCGTGTATGAAAGCACGTTCGACGAAATTAAAAGTTTATTAATCGAAACGCGAAGGAACGTTTGCTCGGAAAGAATCCAAGCAGTCGGCGCGCGAGTACGAGCACGATTTGCTGGGGGGTAGGTGAGGGGGGTGGGTGGTAGGTGGGAGATGGTGCAATAATAAAAATTGCCCGAACGAAGTTCCAGCATCGTATAAGCCGGAATAATAACGCTCGTTACGGTGGTTCGTTCGCGTAACGCGATATAATATAATAAACAAACCGCGGTCTCTTTATTGTCGCGATGGAAAATTGCTCTCGAACGTAGCGACTTCCACCACCCTCTCCCGCTCCGTTACCGAAGCGTCCTCGAAACGGTAACTCGTCCCGAACGAGAGTTGGCAAAAAAGCATACGAGTACGAGTTTGCCTGGAAGGAAAATTGTTGCGCGAGCGAGAGAGGAAGGGGACGGAAAAGGGACGGAAAAGGGACGTCGGTCGTCGCGGAATCGATTCGCGGCTCGCGAGAGCAAAGGTCGAGAGAGGGGGGAGGCCCTTCGAAGCAAAGAGGTTGCGCGCGGTTTAAAGCCGGCTCCCTTATTGCCTCCTCGGCTGAATGACTGGTGGTGTGGCGGCCCCGGTGACTTGTTCCGGTGCATGCAAAAAATAAGAGGGCGTTTTCGCTCGAGAGCGGACAATAGAACGGAGGTCATCGGTGAGAAACGCAGGGAGAAGGATGATACCTAGCCTCTCCACCTACGCGCTAGGCCGTCGACGACGACTACGACGACGACGTGGAGGCAGAAGACAGGAAGGAGGAGGGAAGAGAAACGAGACTGTGTGCCACGAGGAAGAGGAAACTGACGACGAAGGGGGTGGTGATGGAGAAGGAAGAGTCTGTGAAGGAGAAAGGTAGAGAAAGGAAGAGAGAGAGGACGGGAATCTCGGCTTCAAGTATTTCGCTCTTTGATGTGCGACCTGCCCCAAACTCGGCAGTCCGTGCCACCCTTTCCAAGTGGCTCGGCCGGCTTCAAAGAAAGTGCCTTGGGACCACCCGCCACCCTCCGCCCTACCGCCGCCTTCGCCGCCTTCGCCGCCTTCGCCTTCGCCTTCCTACAAAACCCTACCGGTATTCCGTATTATACCGCCACAGCCAGCTAACTTTCTTTCCAGAAAGACTCTCCCCTTTCGACTTCTCAACGTTTGCGCGAAAAAGAACGAACGCGCCAAGGGAGAACGGAATCCCGAAGAAACTTGCCCGCCAACGGAATCGAACTATTTCCCCAAATTATTTTCCGATCAGCCTCTGATTTTCTGCTCAACCTAAGGACATATTTTCCTGCGCAATTTTCTTTTCGCAACGATTGAAAACGTATACTTCAATGTTTCGCCGTAGCGCCGACGGTGTAAATGGACCTTTACGCTTTCATCGAGAATCAGATTCCGGTGGGGAATGGGACGATAACGTTGTTTATTCGACGCCCCTTCCGGAAAAACAACGACGAGACGTGTCAAGACACTTTGCTTTATGAGATAAACTTCGTTCCCACACTGTTTGCGTTTGTAATAAACGCTCGTCCCGGTCAGCTTCGCACGGAAAAAACTATCCGGAAGCAGCGAGAGCGTTTTGCCTAAAAGTTGGCGCGATTGATTCGTTGTTACGCTTTTGTAGGCAAAGAGGACTCGGAATATTATTCGAGGCTTGACCTCTTCGCCCAGGGACAACTGATTTCAGTCCAATAACATTATATCTATTAGCAGCCACTCAATACTATTAATAATTAATCACCAGCTAATATTCCACATTTGGCTACGCGCGTTTCCGACCTTTGCCCTCCGCCGACCCCTCTTTCGCCTCGGCTCTCCACGACTCGAACTGCATCGCGGTTCGCATTCGGTCCTCCATCCTTCGTTTTCCACGCTTGTTGCCCCGAATACCCTCCCCCTTCCACCTTCCCCCTTCCCCCTTGCCCCCCGAAACCCCGCTGGCTCGGGATGATCTAGGATCACCGGATGCGTGGAATGCCTCGAAAATATCTATCCTCCCGATAAAGCGTATCGATACGACCGCACCGTTCTGCCTCCAGCCAGCGTCCAACGCCCCGCGTGCCCCATCCCAGCGTTCGAATAATATCGCTGCTGGAAATTCGCGATCAAAGGTATTCGATGATGCCCCGTTCCACTGTGTTTTTATCTTATACCGATCAACGACCACGACGTCACAGGCCTGGAAGGCGAATCCTCGAAAATCGAATGATCGCGGCTTTCGCTGGCCGGCTGCCAACGCGACATCGTTTATCGAATGATTTGTCGCGACACCCTTCGCGGATACTGCGACACGCGGTATCAATTTGTTCCGGATTTCTTCTTTTTACGATTCTGCTTCGTCGTTTCGATACTAAACATTTCTCGTTTTCTTGCTTCGAAATTAGCTCGGTTCCGAGGGCTTCGTTGATTTCGTTTGAAATAAATAATATTCCATGAAAAGGGGTTAAAGACGCAGGAAAACGATTCGTTCGAGCCGACTAGACGGATGGTTGAACCGGAGCGAGCGACGGCTACGATTTCACGGGGGGTTGGGAGAGAAAAAGGCAATGTTTGTCGACGTCCGGAGGGTTTAGAATCGAAAACGGTGCACATTGGAGGACAGCTCGAAAGAGCGGAGAAACGAGCGAGCCAGTGGGAGGGAGGGGAGGCGGTCGGGGGACGCAGGCTCCATATATATTCACGGGGAAAACACCTGTGGCTCCGCTCGTTAGATTCGCGCGCGACTTTTCCAAAGATAGTAAGAGCTATCCTCTTCCCTCGGTCGGTGTTTCTCTCCTCCCCGTTCGACCACCCCGACACCAACCCACCCGATTCTCCTCCGCTTCTTCTCGTCTTCGGCCGGAGCTACCTGTTCGGCCCGTCGCGTCGCGTCGCGTCGCGTCGCGACGTCTCCCCGTAAATTCCTACTTCGTCCTCGAAAATAGTTCGCTCGATTTCTATAAGCGACCGCCATACCGCCAGAATACGACGCGTGCCTCCTTTTTGCCTCGCGCTGTCTATTTTCGGATCGAGTCTCGCTTCCAGCACCGAGACGACGCTTTTGAATCAATCGTTACATTGATCACTGCGTTCGCCTACGTTTCGTTTGCGCTGTGCACGCCGAAGAAAAGTGGATTGATGTTTCAGGAATTCGACGGATCGATTGGATCGCGGGGGAAATAAGAATGAATGCTAGCAATTAGCCGTGACACGTGTCGGCTTAATACTTTGACGTCGAACGTCAGAAGCTAATTGCAATTCAAACATCGGTGCACGTGAAATGAAATCCTCCGATCAATTCTATCGAGTATAGGAAGGAATTTAAAACATAAATCATTGACAGACGTATTAAGTATTTAATACTTTTTCTTGTAATATCTAAGAGTATATATTTTACTGCGCTGCCAGTAATGATGACTATCGAAGATAAATTTTGAACTATCAGGCTCGAGAAACAAGTTGCTTCGGGAAAGGAAAGGAAAGGAAAGGAAAGTGACAAACATCGTAAAATGAAAATTGGTAGCAGAAGAGAGTTGTCGATTAGTTTAGGCGGTGTTTAACGTGCGTTAACGTGGCGAAGCGGTCGATGGCAGAAACATAGCCGATGGCTAGTCCAGAATAGTATTTAGGCGCGGTCCATGCCGGTTCGTGGAGATACCGGCCGCTAATGCGCCGGAATAGATTAATACCGACCAATAGGAACGTCGATCGAACGGCCTGGAGCACATTACTCAATTATTTACGCTTCATTAAGTATATATCCAATAGCGGCGAGCGTAGGGCGCGCGAGCGATGCTGCGCCGCGGCAGGGACGAGGGCAGGAAGAGAGTTAGTCGCAGGAGAGGGTGGACGTACGAAGTACAGTACACCGTCCGTCCTGGTGTGCGCCAACATTCCGCTTACGTACGCTTACGCGCGTAGAAGTACGCGTCGCGTTTCCCAAAGCGCTCGGCCAGGCCCAGAAACACCGCCGCGACCTACGTTTCCACGCGTCGATGAATACACGTGTACTACCGGCCTGTATACACACCCGTCCCTCTCTCTCCTCTCTCTCCCTCTCGCTCTGCTTCTTCTCCGCCTCGTTCTCCCTCAGCCATTCCAGCGTGCGCGCGTGCACTCGCACCATGTACCACCACTGTTACATTATGTATGAGACTGTGTGTTGGTAGGTAAGCGACCACCCCTAGCTCACCGAGGTCTAACTTAATTATTCGAGAAATTCACCGATCCATTCCTGCACCCTCCGCTTTGCCACTCCGCTCTGCCCTCCCTCGCTTCCCTTCCTACCTACCCTGCCCTCTCCTTCCCTTCCCTTCCCTTCTTCTCCCTCTATCTCTCCCTAGAGCGCGTCCACCTCCTGAAACCCCGCCGCGATCCCTACTGGACGCCGGCGACGACGACGACGACAACAACGATCACCAACGGTTCAATGCGAGATCGATTTTCCTCCGGCAGCCGGTGATCCCTACTTTCGAAATTAAAAGTCCTGCACATCGCATGCGACGCACGCTTTTCATCCCCGATACCGTGTTATCGGTTTACGGGACGATGCCGTGATATCCAGACACCCGACGGAACGATCGCTCGATCCTTGCTTCTCGAAGAATCGCACGCACCAGCAACGATATTCAAATGAGCAGGCAGGCGAGAAGAGGCGAAGGAGAAGGAGAGCGCGATAGTAGTTGTTGTATCGGTAGAACGGCGGAACAGATAGATCGTCGGTCGCGATACCGAGTCCCAGGGAGAGACTTTAATTATCATCGCGTACGGACTATTTATATGGCAGGAAGCGCTTAAATAATATTTCTCGGAGCCGTCGAGGAACCGCGAGACGGTGGAAGGACAGTGGCGGTAGCAGCGGGCGGACGAGGCCAAGATGGGAACAGGATATTGCGAACGCTCCGGCTCGCTAGCGAACGCTCCTCTTGATCCGGCCGACCGATAAGGACGCACGGTACACGGTTACGGGCTGCCCGGTGGGCGGAATCGACTCTTATCGGCCGGAAGTTAAAAACAATACGCGCGAAATACGGTTCGGGGTGTCCTGGGATACCGAGCGAGAAGGACGAGCCCGAGCTGAGAATTTTTCGCTACGATTGACTCGTAAAATCGATGCTAAACTATATTTACTTTCTTTTCAAGCGCGTCTCGTTGAACGTCGAAGAGAGGGGTCGAAACGGCGGTGACGCAGGTCGGATAGAATGAAATTCGTGTGATTCGAACGATTATACCCAGGGAAGAGAATATTGGAGGGCGTTCGTGTCCGAGCATCGGATACTCGCCTCGATCCCGGAACGGATCGATCGTCGAGTAATTAGCGCGCACGGCCGAAGGTGCCCGCGGACATTATCGTGGCTCAGAAACGAGCCCCGACACCTATTAAAGGCGGAGCACGTCACGGTAATAGCCACAACACCATTAGCGCCAGAGTAGACCGACCGAGAGTCGAGAACCAAGAGGAAAGAGAACAGAGCAAAGATCGAAGAAGGGAATCGAAGACGAATGGGGTCAAACTGGTATAGGGATCATTTTTTATTTCGCTTCGATTGTCCCCGTTGATGAACCTCAACAAGAATTTTTGGGGGGGATTAACAAGTTTTAGTAAGCCAGAAGATTACTAATTTTCAAATTCGAATTGACACTTAATACGTAGGAATTCGAAGTGCCGTGCTATAAGAGAGTTAGCGGACTTAAAACGACGAGGATCAGAGATCTTCCGCAGAAGCTCGACGAAGATTTACCGCGTGGAAAACGATTCGATGGTCGAATTAAGCGGATAAATTGATTCGAGCCCTCGGCTCGTGTTCTCGCATCGTAATTACGAGGATTAAGCGGTGCCATGCACGCGATATCTCTCTGGCAAAAATTGCAATGTTAGACCCGCCGAGATAACGGGGACATCCTTCGAGTCCCCGAGTAAGTGCGATTCGAAGATTCGTTCGGGACGGTTTCCCCCCCCCCCCCCCGAGCGTAATCACGAAATCGAGGAAGAGGCTCGTTAACGGATGATCAACATCCGTGTATAAAGCGATCGAGATAAAAAATTATCGTTTGCCGATCAGCGGTAACGCGCGTTACGCTGATCGCGATACGCCTGTTAAAACCGTTCTGCTCGTATTTCGCGGGCCGAGTTTTTACGGCCTGTACCGCGACACGCTCGTCGAGCCCTTATCGGTGCTCGACGAGGGAAGGAGAGGGTGAAAAAAAAGAGGAATAGAAACACGACACGCCAAGCGTTAAGGCATGCATACGCTCTCAATTGGCGATCAAATTGTTTTTCATTGCCCGATTACCCGCAAACACGGCGCGCGACTGACAACCGGTTAAAAGACACGCTGATTTCCAAGATGCTTATCGACGCGTTCTACACGAATCGAAACCTCTTTCAGCTTTTCGATTTTCAACACCTTTGCCGTATCGAACGTTTTCCTGTTAATTCTTCTTAATTGTAACATTAAATTGGTGGCGTTCATTTCTCCCAGATAGAATTTGAATAATTCGAACGCAACGCGTATTGGGCCGTGAATTCGATCGGCGATCTAATAGAAAGTTTGACACGGTAATCGCTGGCTGAGCCCGTTATCCGATTGTCGGAGATGATAGAAGCGAACGAAGCGGCCGTAGAAACGAAAGTAAGTAGACGCGTACCGTGTGTGTACACGAGGCTCGTCAGTTAGTCGCTTATGATTCAGTCGGGTGCTATACATAGAAGTCTGCTCTCTACCCCTCGACTGTTCGCTATATTCGATCATAAAGTGCATTGCCTTCCTTGCTGCCAGCCAGTCAGCCTTTTCGCTGGACAATCTCGCCTAGCTGTACGCTATATACACACAAGCTTTGTAAACCGGCATCGTGACTCGGCTACCTCGACACCGGTTCCCCGCGTCTCCCCATTGTTCCTTACGACTTTCGCCTTTTTATTTTCCACTTCGACTCGCCTTCCACATCGACAGATCGAAACACGGCTACCGGAATTTCGGATGATACTTTTAAATCAATCTCGAGTCATTTTCGTTCTCTTCCGGTGCTAGTTGAATTTATGCACAGCATTTAGAAGCGTGTGACACTCGAGAAGGATCGTGAAATTATATAGAAATAAAAAAAGAAAAAGAAATCGTAGTTTTTTTCCCCCGATTTCTTACGACCCCCTCGTCCAAAGTGGCAGTTTATCGCTCCGACTGTGACTCGATGTCAAAATGGACGTAATTAGGACGAACGAAGCGGAGCGGAGCGGAGTCGAGCCGGTTGTTGGCATCCCTCGATCCCTCGGAGAGGCGTTTCCTTTTAAGCGGGTCAATGCCAAGGCGAAACGCGTGTATATTTAAACGCCGACCACCGCTGCGAGAATCTTTTAACGATTTCGTGCCCGATCGATACCGCTGAAAGTCTCGTAGGGTATTGAATTTCTTTCTTTTACTTTTTTTTTTCCCACACTTTTACCATAAAATTTTAGTTCTTCTTTTGAGTTCGAACAAGTTGTCGCCGAGGGCTGAAAAGTTTGAAACGCACCACGTCGATGGCACGGGGATCTCGATGAAAATCGTTTCTTGCCGGAGCTTAGTGAATTACTGCGATACAGAATCACTCAAAGAGGGTTCTTTCTTTGCGTGAAACATAGCAAATTGAAAAATGTTCATTTTAACGCTTAATTATTCGAAATTGCTATTACACTATGTTTATTGCAACGTTTTTGCTAATAAAATTGGAAGATTCTTGCGAATCGGGAAATAATATTTGACGGAATAATTGAAATTTAGATTTAAATTGTCGCGTTTCAGCGACTCGTCAGCGAGGTTAATTACGTTTAAAAGATTTAGTAGCAATTAAATTAAACACGCGTGCACTAAATTATTTCAGTTTTACTTTTTCCGCGTAATTCCTGCCGTTCGGGTTGGTCTGCTCGTTTCAAGACATCTTGTATAGTAATTATATTACGCGTATTACTCATTCAAACGTTCGTGTAACTTACATGATCGCTCGAAAGATTTTAACGTTTCAGGGCCCGTTTCCGAGCATTCAAGATTCAACGAGACGGTCGTGGGTCGTTGAAGATTTTTCAAATTTTTAAACGTTCCTATTTTCAAGAGACGAAAGATCTCGTCGCCGGCTACGAGAACTTTACGGACTACGTGTCCGCGAAGGGGAAAACTAGTTAGTTAAAGAACTCCTCAATTTTTGCATTTTATTTGAAAAGTTGAGAGTCGAAAGAAGACCCAACCGCAGAACATTTCTGTTAAGGGAACTATGTATAAAGAAAAAGTATAAAATCAGATTTTGTTTTTAATATACAAACTCAATAATTGAGCATAACTACGTTTAAATCTGAAGAGGTCCGTACTCAAAGGGTTAAGTTAATCAAGCACGTTGATAGCATTTTTTATTTAACCGTACAAATAGAAGAGCAGCAACGCGTACATCGTAGAAGATCAACTTTCTGATAAACTGGAAAGATTGAAAAACGTTTGGCCTGATTCTGAAGAAAAGTTAGTCGGTCTTAAGGGGTGCAGGAACGCTTTCGTCCGTCGCTGTAAAGAGCGATCGTTCGGTGGCAAGCGACTATAATCGTCCATAGCGGCGGTATTCAAGGATGAACAAAGGGGTAGGTAGGCACTTGCGTCGTAAACTCGGCTCATCGACGAGGTTAGATCGTTCGAGAAAAGCAAACAGCTACCATTTGTCGTTTGTTCGTTTTGCTTCTCGAACGGACGGGTACAGAGGGTGCTGGGAACACAAGTAAATAGCGTATCTCTCGTAGCGACGGAAATTACAGGCGCACGCAGCATTCCGCAGCCACCTACGGAAAGAATACGCCTGTATTTTCCTTGCGGCAGCCTGCCGGGGAGATCGTGGACGATATTTCATTCGATATTGCAGCCCCGGCATTATTTCTCTATTTCAGTAGTCGACTCGTTCCCCCTACCCTTTCCATTCCCTCCCTCTCTCGTCCTCCCTCGCTCGGTAACCGTGTTCCTCCTTTGGCTACGTCGCTGGAAAATAAATTGTTTAATTTATATTAAAAATAAATAGAACCGCGGAGAGCGTGATTCCAGTCGCCGCTGCGCCGCTGCGCCGCTGCGCCGCTGCGCCGTGGACGGCCCGAGAAATATTACTTTTAATATTAGCATTCGCCCTCGCCCACCCTCGCTCATCCCCTCGCCCTGGCACACCCTTGCTCCGTTCACCCCGCTGCCGACAACCTCCGTCAACCCTCTCGACAACCCTTACCCGCCGCTCTCTTCCCTCTTTCCTGTCTCCCATTTCTTTTTCGCCCGTCCTTTCGATACAGTCCGTAACACAACAGCGTGGACGCGATTTTTCCCAAACTTCGCGTCTAATCGATGCAACTTTACGCTCGAATTTTCATTTCTGTTCTTTAGTTTTATATTCGCGTCGAATCGCGGTATAATCAATTTCGAGTTTCTTTTTTTTTCGACGTTAAGATTGCTACTTGTCCGATAGATTTTCAAGTTAACGAAATCGTGAACACAATCGTGAAAACAATCGAACCCGTTATTAGAAAAACAGCGTGTATCTGTCTTTTAGATGTGTTTTTGATGCGGATAAAACATCTTCTGTATAGAGATAGAAGGTTGACGGTTTTGCGTTACAGACTGTACCTTTTCGCCGCACTCTTTTCTCCTGTCGAATAGCGCCTGGAACGCGAGCTTCCGTCCGCGTGAGTTACGCGACTCGGCCGTGGCTGCTACCGGGAACGATGAAAAATTTATCGCGAACCACCGTTTCGAAGATCGATCCGCCGTTTGCCTCGAGTTGCTGCTTCGAAACGCTCGGGACTGGAGAATCTGACGATACGGAGCAAGACACGCCGATCGCAGACGCGCTGGTCCGCATCTGAAATTCCGGTTCTCGTTTTCCGCGATACGGATAATTAAAGGAGAAAAGAGCGTGGACGAAGTGTTCGAAACAAAGTGGCGGTGGGCGAACGCATGCGCTCGACGAGCGAAAGATCAACGCCGGCAATTTTCGGGCAGTTTTGAAGGGCAGTGCGCTGGAGCGCGCGAACCCGCGAGCAACATCGCGGCTCCCCCGAATCGCATGTCTTTTTATTCGAAGGGATGGAAAACAACGAAACGCGATATCCACTCGAAAGAGTGGTAACCCGTTTCTTAGTCGCAGTTCCTGATTTTACGTATCGCAACATCTTTAAAGAAGCCACGGAGCGCGTTATGGGAGGGTTAACTCGTAGGCAGGTTCGAAGCGCGAGGTAAAATGTAGGTTAGCGAGCGAAATCGCTGGCGTCGTCCAGTCGGCTCGCGAAACTGGCAGCCGTGGCTGCGAAATAGTGACTGCGAGAGGAGAGGAAGAGAGGGAGACAGAGGAAGAGAGGGAGAAAGGATGATGCTTCTCCCTTCGCTCTCTTCGGGTCCTTCCATGGCCTCCCGCCTCCACCCTCGCACCCGCGCCCTCTATATAATGTACGGAGCGCAAGCGAGATGAATGGCAAGACGGCGACGAATATTTCATGAGACGCATTAATATTGCAACGTCTCATCTCACGGATGTATCGAGGTAACATAATGCTTCGCTATAGATAGCTCCTTATTAAACCACGACGCCGCCGCTGCCGTCGCCGCCGCCGCCGCCGCCGCTGCCGCCGCTGCCGCCGCGTTGAGCAACCTTCCCGACTACGCTGCTACTCGCTGCAAAATCCCGCCTTTCCTGTGCACCCCTTTGGCTACCATATCGCGACGTCTGTACCGCGATCGCTGGACCCGCCAAAAATTTCGCAAACCTTGCCCGCTCTCCCACTCTCTTCGACGCTCTGATCACGAGCGTGGTCGCGGACCTTTCTATGTTTCATCTTCAACTTAGAGAAACGCAGTTGAAACGGCAACTCGATCGAGGAATTGACAGTTTCGAACATCCTGTTGACGAAGGTATTATATCCAGCGATCGAAAATTAGATACTCGCTAATGGACGATACCGAGCCGTAGATTGCTTAATGCGTTGTTTGTTCCAGCGCTAGAACCAGTTGATTCGTATTAAGAATATTAGTGAAACGTTTGCGTAGCCAACGTTTTCATCAAACCTTAAGTACTATTCTGTGGTAACTTTTATGTCGTCGAATCGCGTCAGACTTTCTACGTTTCGAAATCGAGCATTGTTCGCCGCAACCGGCAACCGACCATTTTGTATTATAAGAACATTAATCAAGGGGTTCGTGCGGTCGTTTTCATCAAACTCTAAACTTCAAATTGATATGCTGTAACCCTTGTTTCGCGATACTTCCAATAACTTTCTATTACACGTTTCGAAATCGATCCGACACGCTTTATTTATTTATTTATTGCTTATGGGACATGGAAACTTGTTAGAATATACAAGGTGGGTCACTTCATTTAATCTTGAAATTCCTGGTATCGTAAACGCGTTATTATCGATTCCACTAAAAATCACGCTTCCTATCCTTGTTTTCTATTCGTGGTCGACGAGGACCGGCGGAGTCCCGAGGGAATTTTCACGGAATCCTGGCGATACGGGTCCAGGGAACGAGCGAGGACGATTCGACGACGCATCCAGCTCATCCTGACGGATTATCGGCGTCGTTGTAAGCGTCTACGCGAGTCCAAACTATTATTTCAGAGTCCACCCCTATCGGCGAACGAGGAGGCGACCGAACTTTGCCATTAGCACGCCTGCGTCCCCACCCTTCCCTCCCCCTTTCGTGTCCCGAGGTAAAATCCAGCCGCGTAATGTATTACCCGCGCAAATAGATTATTGAGCACGTTATCAAAGTTATAAACATTCCTTGCCCGTTAATATCGCGATCTACCGACATGGAACCATCGACGCGCCGCACCGTTCTCCTCGTTATTAATATCCTTTCTTTCTTTCTTTATCCCTTCGTTACTCTGCTCTTCTTTTTTTTTCTTCCACCTCCGCTAGCAGATGCTTCGCCGCGAACCGGTGCGATATAGACTCGCTCGTGATAGATGCCAAGCCTGTCTTACCTTTCTTGCGGGCCTGCAAAATATATGGAGGATCATCCATCAGCCGTCTCTCGGCGAAACTATAGGATGAAAAAAAGAACAGAGCACAGAAAAAACGATTTCGACGCCGCTACCGCCGATTTCACCGCCAACGCTTCGGTCTCTAATTCCGTCGGATTAATTACCAACACATCGTTCTACCTACACCAGACAACGTTTACGTTAACCCTTATACGAAGGGAAATATTTTAACAAGTTTTGATATTAAATTTTGCGAATAGGAGAATGCTGATTTTTGCTTATAATCTAATAATATAAAAAAAGAATAGCAGTAATAATTCGTTTACTAGTTTTTGTTTGAAACGTTGTTGAATCGTAAGAGTATTCGAGGAATTGCCGTATGGGTGTGCCCTGATCCATGAAGGAAGCACAAAAGGCGATCAAAATCGCGGCCGTAAAAAGGAGGAAGGATCTCGTGAAAGAAAGAAGGAATATCGGACGAAAGAAAGAGAAAGTCGAAGAGGGCAACGGATAGAAGCGTAGGGAGAGGGTAAAAGTATAGGTAGAGAGAGGATAGGGTAAGAGAGAAACGCGATATGTAAAGTGCAATCAAACATCGATCGTGCGATGCAGGGACCCTCTTTCCTCTTGCCAGCTACCTACGTGCGTATCGAATGCATACCATGGGGTTGCATCGCGCATGCATGCGAGGCTAGGCCCTGTGTTTGTGTTTCGAGGGGAAACGTTACTACCCCCGCCCCGGCAGGCGACCAAGGAATCGATAGCCCGCGTAACCGAGGCACAGGCACGTACGAATAATGCTCGAGCCTATCCTCTAACCGCTAAGTCGATCGAAACCACCCCGTTTCGCCCTCCCTCGATCCGAATTCGAATCCACCTCGCTACCTACCCTGATACGAGTCCGGCCAACGATCCGTCCGAACGAACAATCTTTTTTCCCCTCGATCGAATTTCCTTACAGATTTCAAGATTTCAAGATTTCCATTCAAAACCGAGCGCACCCTGTCCAAGCATGCGTTTTCAATCAGCGCCACACGGGACTCCGATCCTCCGCCGCACCGCGCCGTGTCTCTCTCAAACTAACAATAAGTAGCAAACTTTTTAAAATTTCAATCAATTTCGTGCCTATTAACTCGCAACTCTCAATCAATATTTCTGTTATTATATTCGACTAAAATATACAAGGTATTCTAAGAATAAGTAAAATCGGGTTACGTTTTAAAATCTCCCAGTTCTTGAAAGGTTAATATAAAAAGGAAGAATCGTGTGACCTTTCTATAAGCCGAAAGTTTATATGTATTTTAATCAAATATTGATCGCAAGACACGGTAGAATTGCCTTTGCGAAAAATCAATTTCAATTGGTATCATTTTCCGAGTCATGAATGATTCAAGTACTCGCGCTCGTGAAACTTTTATGAAATTTGAGTGAAAAAAAAAAAAAAAGAAATAGCAGATATACCGTGTACGATTCGCGGAGAAGTTTATGTTGACAAGCGCCCCAAGAAAACGACTATATATGGACGAGAATGAGGTGTTTGAAAAATGCAAGGGTGCTCCCTGAAAGCGGAAGTTGAAACAACTTTGATTGACAGACAGATTTCAGGATGGTACAATTTCCATTATCGTTCATTTTTTCAAGGCATAGTCGAGGAGATTACGACTGTTGGCGGGGACACGACATCGAATAAAAATTATACTAATTTTCGATTTGAATTTCAGTTATTTCAACAAAAGCTTAGGATATTGGTTAAAGAAAAGATGTTAAGATAATTCCATAAGGATCCCCGAGTGGTTAATAGGCTTGTGGTGCGTGAAGCGTTAACTGGCCCGACAGTGTAATTCTTTGAAGGTTGGATTCGGGGCCAGTGAAAAAGTGTGGAAAAGTAAAAAAGTAAAAAGTCGAGCACACTTATCGATTGACCGTCGAAAAAAAATTCGATTTGCGTGGATCGAGTCGAATTCAGCGGATAATCCTGGTTTTCTCGAAGGGACCGCGCGGTATCGAGTGCTGCTCTTCGAGAACGATCGGAACGTCGATGGAGCGGGATAAGCGAATCGCGGTTGAATAGCGTGTCAGTGATGCAGCACCGATTAGTATCACCGAGCAACGACAACTTGGTTGGGTAGAGAGAGAGAGAGAGAGAGAGAAAGAGAAAAAATCCGTCTCTCCCCGTTCGTTTCCCCAAGGGTTCGAGAGTTAATCGCATTATTTCCGATGACTTCGCGCGATCTGCAGGAAAAAGCAACGAGAGACGCTGCCCTTTATGCCCTTCGTTTGTCAGTTTTTCTTTTTTTCCCCCCCCCTCCCCTTTCGTCACGTGCTGCTGGACCATTTTCCAATTTATTTTTTTCTTCTTTTTCATAGATATACGTGTCTTTGTGTGCGCGAGAGCGTGTGGCTGTTTTCGTATTGTAAATTTCCTTCCGTTCGATTGGTTTTCATAGGAATGACTGGAAATCGATATTACACGACTGTTATACCTTCACGAGGTACTCGATTCATAAATGACCCGTCGTTTGCCACCGTTATTGGAAACATTGTAGGCTATGGTTGGAGAGAGTTCGTCTAAAAGATACCGTACTGACGTCCGGTTCGACTATACCTTAACTACGACGTATACGTATCGCAAATGTTTATGCACCGTGATGGAAAAGGTATATAACTTTCCTATCAAATTTCTGACCATCTTGTCCGAAAGAAACAAAGAACCGTGTATTACTTATTCACGCAATGGCACTTGCCTCTGATGCCTTCCAGACTAGTAATCTTATTTTGACGACCACACATATGGTTTCACAAAAAAACTAGCTATTTTTATATTTTTATAAGGTACGTATGTCGGACTCTGATTTACAATCAGAAATTTTCCAGGTTTAGAAAGAAATAATTTCTTATTTAAATATTTAAGTTTGATTTATTTGAAAAATAATAAGACCTCCGAGCGCCAACTTACCAGGTCACGATGCCTTTGAGCCCGTTTCTGTTTATGTTTATTTAAATGAATCCATGTCACACAGGTGGGCGGGCAAACAAGTAAATAAATAAATAAAATGCAGTGCAATCGCAAGCATAGGTTGAATTGGCTGATTCGAGGAGGAGAACGTGGAAAGAAAAGCACGTATGTAATTATGCAAGTTTATAGAAATCAAGATCGATAGCGCGCGCGGTGGCGTAGAAGCGTTAGAACCGTGGAATATGACGGTTGGGGCTCGAGGCACACGGTAAGAGAAGCATAGAAGATTCATAAGGATGGAATTACGTTGCCTCCACGGTGACTTTTGTTCTCGACTCTTTAATCGCGGTACCCGTTCCGCTAAAAAATATATATATTCCTACTCTAGCTGGAGGGCAACGTCCTCGTCCGCTGATGAATTTAGAAATCCACCCCTTGCTATCCTCTTTTCACCCCCGCGCCTGTTTCTCCCCGACAGATGCATCCCCGTTTCATCGAAATTAATTATGAATCGACCGTTGTACGAATCTACGCCACTATCCACGCCTATACTCTATCGTTATTTACAAAACTTACCGCTGCTTCGATTATTAACGCTTCTTTTATTTCTAATCGAAAATCAAATTCTACTTAAATCTTACCTATTTTTGTCTATTTATATCAGTTATCAGTAACTAAGAAATTTGATAGAAAATAGTTTCAAAACAGTCTTAAAAGCTAATACTAGCCAGAGGAAAGATAAGAAAATTTCATTTAATCTAATAATCGAGAACGTTTGAACGCCCGCAATAGTGTGTCAGATCGAGAAAGGGTTGATGATGAAGGGACACACTGAAACGTTCGACAATGAAGTTATAAGGTGTAAACCGATAAGAAACGGGAAGAAGGACAATGGGAAGATTGGCCGGAGAACAAGGTTAGAATAATTCGGAGCAATCGGACGAACGTATTAGTTTTTGTCGAATTAATCGGCCGGATTAATCGAATCGAGTCGCGGCGGAATCGATTTGGATTCAATCGAGTCGGCACCCCGCATTAAATTAAATCGCTCGAACGATATTGCCGGGACGTCGTGCTTTTAATCGGTTCGAATTAGAATCAGGCACGTTAATTGCCCGCGAATACGCGAACCGGAACCAGAGCTTCCGGACCTTGCGATCTTACACGTATTTTTTTTCTTTTCTTTTCTTTTCTTTTTTCTTTTTTCCTTTTTTTTTTTGAACCAATTTTTCTAACACCGTGTACCGTTCCACTCGACGGCGCTGATTTATCGCTCCAGCGAAATACACCTGTAAGTATAATACGCGTACTACTGAATTTCGATAATTTCTTATTTCAGAATATGTTACACGATAAAAGAACAAAATTTATAGAATGCTTGGTAAACGCTGACCAAAGGAATTGTAATAATCACGGGGTTAGAAGTTAATATCTTCAATGTCATTATTGGATAAAAAGTAAGAAATCGATAGAACTTTTTCGAAATAAATAAAAGCAATCTCGCTAGCAGTACGGGTAAAGTTGTTTCGAACGATTTTGAAATAACAACGACAATCAAAGTGATCAAAGGTGAAATTTTCATAAGAACTACTTTGATACCGTTATCAATCGTGCTATTATTTTTCCTAGCGTGGTGCATAATTCGTGGCGCGAAAACAAACGGAGATGTTTTCGCGAACGCGATGGAACGGTGATTTATAAAACAGACGTCCCTGCGATGTAATCGCGTAAATAAAACAATACTTCTCGTCTGTGACCCGTTTGTCGACCAATCAAGAACGTACCGCAAAAATCAACCCTTCGCTCGCCACGTTTTAGCTTCGGCTATAAAACGTTTACCAAAGAAACACACGGTTTTGCTTCTGTACAAAGTTATACATTTTTAAAACTTAACAAGGTTTAATATAACCAGTCCTTTTTTCTTGATCTTAAAAAATGTTGTAATTGAAAATAAAAACCCATAGGAAGTAATTTGAACTTGCTCGGTGGTTCGAGTGTTGAACAAAGTACCGAAACCAATAAACGATAAGAGCGTGAAGTTGACATTTGTTTGTAATTACCGCGAAGAAAGATGTGATAACGAAAGGTAACACGGGGTGGTTGTAACGCGTGTAATAGGGGAAAAGATATGTAAAGGCAATCGGTTGGACGAGCCAATAATTTTCGTACGTTTGTTCGATTCGAATCGCATTAAACGGTTATGACACGGCTCAGAGGGATCGAATGAGAATCACGAAACGCGAGATCTGAAAATAGCAGGCCGTGTTATTGTTGAGTTTAGTGAAACCGGGGTTTAAATATCTACCGGATGTTTGGCGTGTATATCACTTCGTAAATTTAAAGTTTACGGTCGTTCGCGCCCCTTCCATCGTCTTTCCTCGTTCCTCTTCCTCCCCCTTGGCTCGTTGTTGTTTCTTTTATTCTCTCGGGCTCTCTTTGCTTTTCCTCTTCAACTTTCTTTTTTCTTTTTCCCTTTCTCCTTCTTTTTTCCCTCCTTCTTCACGGAATCGAGCATATTACCTTTTACGAGCGTTACCTTCCATTGTGCATTCGATTCTTTCTCTCTTATTCATCTTAATTATCGTTACGAGCCTCGTGCACCGCCTACGATTCCCTTTTCTTTGCCTCCCCGCCACTTTCGAGATCCCCGTTTCCTTTTTAAAAAAGAATCTTCTGATGCTTGAGCATCTTTCGGAGCATGATCCTCGTCGTGGATCGTCGCGTTAACGGAGCCCGGATCTTTCTCTCTTTTGCTTCTTCTCCTCGCGTCGAGTTCGTTTCTCCGGCAGCTTTTGTTCGCGCTTACTTACGCACGCGTATTTTTACGCCGGCGCTCGCCTCGTTTACGATTGCCACTTCGACGTTTATGCGAACGTTCATCCGCGACAGATAGATACACTTCTTGGAAAGGATCGGGGCGGAGGATTAATCGTTAAAATGGTAATCAATCGGTGAATCTGGAATGCCTGTGACTTACGTTCTTTTTTTTCGCACACGTGTCCCTTTTTTTTATCGAAAGTAATAAAGTTTTTATACCGTTAGATAAATATACGGCCACATTTTGTTTTGTGACAGACGATAAATCTTGCAATGAGATGGCCGGACGGATTCGATATGAAAAGGAGAATTCAATGATATACTATGTATGTATATGTTTTCGTGCGGAAACTTGGAGTTTACGAAATAACTGGAAGCGAATATAGGAGGTTTCTAATTTATTTAGCCGAGCCAATCTGACCAACTTTTCTAAGTACGTCACTATGCTTTTATATATTATTTATTTACCGTGCGTTTCGCATCGCCAGAGCGCGAAAAACGCTGTTTGTTCGCGGAACACAATTTAGTCACTCGAGTTATATCGCGAGGAACAATTAGAAAAAGAATTAGCAATGAAATTTACCTTAAGGATTAAATTGAAAAATTGAATCACCCTGCTTTGAATAATTGTAATTTGAACGTGGCGTTCTCTATTCGTTGCGTTAATTATGAATAAAATGTGGCAAATTTTGTCTACGAAGCTATTCTTGCTGATTAATATAATGAAAAGCTGTCGCTACCTGTTGGAAGCGTTAGGAGTATATATTTCAGAGTTTTCATCGTACGTAATTTCATATTCATTAGAACCTATTAATATCTCTGCATAGCGGCGTATCGGAGGTATTAAAAGTTAATCGTTTTAAAAATTCAATGTTTCTAATTGCTGGTGTAATTTCAATATTCTTAAATGGCCGAAACTTTTGCTCGATATATCGAGCGTAAGAAATGGTCAAGCGATTGCGTATCATCGCAAGTAATGTTTCGCGAGGATCAAGCTTAGAAGGTAAAAAAAAAAGAACAAAAAAACAGGGAGGCGACAGAATGAATTTGGTCGTCGAACATCGATGCGAGCGGCGACAAAATAAATTTGCCGTTTCGTTTCTGGCCGAGAGGGTGGTGGGTAGGAAAGGAAATCGTGGAAATTTACGAGTGTTCAGGTGGATCGGTTAATCCCGGCGACAGTGCAGCTTTCGCGGCTCGTAAAGTATCGTTTCGATTCTTCGGCGCGGATTTCGAGAGCACCCGTTAGGCAGGATTTCAGTGCGGCCCCGCCAATGGCAAATCTTGTACTATACAAACCCCGGTATATCTATGTGGAAGGTACACGACTCTAATACATAGTTCAGTACTCTATCTACATACGGTGCGAGCTAACATCGCGCTAACTCTGCTCTCTGGCCAGCTCGATCCACCTTCCTCCCCCTCTCCCTCTCTCCCTCTCTTCCTCTCTCCGTCCCTTCATCTCCCTCTGTCTCCCTCTGTCTCCCTCGATTCTGCTCCACTCCACTCCATTCCATTCTGCTCGAGTCCGCTTTGCGCTGCACCGCATCCCCTGTTGCCCTGCTCGCAGCTACACGTTTCTATCCCTATTCCTAACGGTGCACACCGTCATCGAACACACCCCGATCCGAGGGAACGGAGCCGCAACTTCGCCAGGACACGCGTCGCCGCACCGTTTTACAAGGTGTGCGAGGCCTCGACTCCACGGAATTATTTTACAACCGTTAAACCGTTCAATTTTGCTGTCCTTCAACGGTTTTGCGATTACCATATTTTGCTACTTGATTAATGTATGATAGAAAGTTACAATCGAAATACCTACACTTGGGATTCGATAGAATTTGAAAAGTTCCGTAATAGCGCTGTTCGCAAGGACATGTAGAGTGCTGCATGTACGAAGGTCTATAAACAGACCCCAGTAGAAGGTAGAGACTAATACGCGTCGAACTACGATTCTAGTTCTATATCATCTTCTGGGACTTAGAGTCTAGGTCAGTGACAGCAGCGGTGTCTTGTAGGTGTAGTTTAGTTTGTTAACTGAAAATTCTACAAATTCTACAAAATATCATAAAGTATCTAAAAAACTAATTACTATTTTGACCACTTCAATTAAAAAACTACTGATTTCACGACAATGCGCAGCGATCAAAGTGTGCTGATCTTCAGATCACAGCGGAAAGCCGAAGTTAATCGCGTTGACGGATTCTGGCGTCGCTCCACTGTTAATTTAAAAGCACGACGCGGGGAATTATCTCTGTAAGCTATAATAACGACTTTCTTAACACCCAGTACACGTGCACGCGTGTGCGTTGCTCGTTCGCCGACCACCGAGGTTGTTTGCCGGTTAACGCAGCTTGGCTACCATTATTCAACGGATAATCCTTTCCTTATATATTAGAGCCTCAAAACGATCTATCGTCCTGACGGATCGGAGATCGCGACGGCGAAATTATTCATAATTCCGTCCTGAAATCCTATCCTATTCCCTACGATTAACGAGTTTTACAAAATTCCGTCATTAAGAATTCTTGGACTCGACTAATTAAAAACTTTTGTGTCGAGTACTTGAAATTACGAACGGTAGAAATAACGAAATATCGAGAAATGAATAATTTTCAAATTGAATGCATTATTAACTGAATTATATCTGTTCTGTGATTTTACCGATTACATATTCGATCGCAGAAAATTCGAGGCGACGTTGATGACCCGAACGTCGGGGTATTGGAAGCGTTAAGAAAGAAAAGGCTCGGCGTTTCCACGATGGAGAAACAGTTGGAACGGTTTAGCGAGATCGCGAGCGGAGGCCACTCAACTTTGCTGAAATAATATACACGGAATGCGTATTTATACCGGCGCTGGACTCCGAGCGGTCGTTATCTTTGGCTTGCGAGTAGCTGAGAGCACAGGAAGGAGCCCGGTCGAAAGGAAAGAAAGCGATCGAAACGCAAATATACCGACTCTTTCCCATTTGCCCGGATCGTTTCGTTACCTTTATACACGATTGTCTAAACGATTCCACTTCCCATCGAATTTTTCGTAACGTTAGCTTACCAGCCTGATTTGTTTCGGATACAACGTATCCGTATCGCGTTATTCCGAGATATTGCTATAACGATCGTCCCTAGCGTAGACTCGTGTAGCGATCTCCTACTTAATTGCGGCTAGTCTTCCTCGTTATACCATAACGCGGGGACGGAGCAGCGCCAGTCCTCGCTGTTAACCCCTCGGATACTTTTGATGTACGGCCAGGTTAACCCTTAACAACTCTATACAGTGTACGGTGGACATTTTACATTTAATTTACATACAAACTGAAAGGTAGATATATCTTCAATTACGGAGAAGGAAGATATTTCTCGGTTAAACTTTGAAATAACAAGGATTAAAAGGAGAGCATAGATATCGGTAACAATGAAAAAGGATAGAAGCAGAAGATACCTTGTTGCTGTAACAGAAAAAAAGGGTACAGGTGTAAGGGTGATGGTTGTCGAGTCGGTTGGATAAGTCGAATCGGCGAACGGAATCGGATCGAATGCGGCTAAACGTTTTAGAGAAAGATTCGTGTTAAATTCGAGGGACGAGGGAAGCCGGGCTGGGGCAACATATTTCGCCGCGTGGACACGACTATTCGAGAGGAGGATTTATCTGGACGGTCGCTTGGATCGGGCGTGTATCGTACGTGACTACCTGTAGAGTCGGCGCTCGAAATAAAACGGAACGACGAAAAAGCGGTGACCAGGCAAAGAGCGTGAGCTACTCGTGAAAACGGATGTGAAAACGGTCAAGAGGGGGAGGGTTTGCTCGTTGAACGACGATCACCACCATCCTGCGCCAGGACGTACACACAAATAAAGCCGTTCGCTAAAAACCCTCCTACCGATCGGGACAGGACGATTCGTTAAGCGATAATGACGAGTCAATGCGTCAAACAGGACCTCCTCTGCTATCCTTGTATCCTATGCACCGATTACCTTTCTGTTAATTCTCTGCCATTTGTACGTGCACGTGTTCAAACTTTACCCTCTGTTTCTCCTTTCGAAAATCATCCTGTTCTTCCCTATCCTTTCTACATTCAATCCTCGATTTACTAGCTACAAAGATAGTTTATAAAGATAGTTTATCATTTTTTGTTGAGGATGTTTCTCTCTTTAAGTTTAATAAGTTAGCTTATTTAACGCGTTTATTGTCATAAACGAATATTTTCTTTCCTATTATTAATACAATTAAGATGGCATTATTATTTTAAGGCAGCGAGTGGAATTTTAATTAGTTATCCTCGACTGTACGAGGATCATCCCTTTTTTCTGATCGGTTGTTGAATTTGCACGAAATGTGGGGCAACGATGACCCCCATGGCGATCATCGGGTTGTTATCCATCCGGTGTAGGTATCTCGAAGAAGAGAAGATTGTTCGGGGAATCCGAGGTCGCTGTTCGGTTTCGATGTTTTCGGCGCATCCCCGTGTACCGGATAAATAAACCACGCGTTGTTTGTGTTCGCTTACGCGCGGTCGGCGACAGAAAGGGAAACTTGAACGCGGCGACCGCGTGAGACTATCGGTGGAATAGTTTGCGCGTGATATCTCTGAATAAAATATAAAACGAGCGCGTGCAAACGGTGGGAGGGAGGGAGCGGGGGAGGATGAGATTCGCGTTCACATGCGCCCAGAATACATGCGTGTTAACCAGCGGCTTGCGCGCACCGCGTGTTTTTCCGGAAAATACCCCTAACGCCATGCGTTCCGACGACAATTAACGCGCCTACTCCAATTTTCTCTCTTTTCCTCTTTTAATCGCGTCCCTGTCTCGCTTCGACAAAAACACAAATTGACCTCTCTCCCGTAAGTTTTTGATCATTGCTTTAATTATGATTACGAATGATTACGAATGATTACGAATGATGGATTACGATTATTAACGCGGTAAACGCCACGCGTTGGACAGTTGATACTGTAATGGAGTTTTTCTTGTAAATCAGTGAATTTGTAATCCAAATATATTTCGCTTCTCGAAAGTAACTAAGATTAAGGTTAAAAGTTAATGAACTCGTTATATTGCTATTTGACCTTTTTGTGTTAAAAGCACAATAGGATATTTTTCAAGTGTATCCATGATACATCTATCGAGTTTGTAAGTTACAATGAGAATTCTGTCGGAGCGCGTGTACACGTCGATGATCCGCGAAAGGTTAAGGAGATAGTAGGCCGTTGCAAGACACGCGTTGCTTCTTCAGCAGGCATGTTGGCGTTCACCTCTGGTTCCGGTCTTCCCCTCCGCCCCCTTCCCACCCGATCCACAGCGTTCCTCCTCCGGCGACGTTCCCTCTTCCGACGTTAATTTAGACGAATTTCATTAGAACAAACGAACTTTGCTAATCCGCGTTAATCTGATTAGAAATTTGCCATGGCGCGGGTGCATTCTGCCGCGTGAAACTCCAACCGGTCGACGACGACGACGACGACGACGGCGACGACGACGTCAACGGCGTCGCTTGGGCGTCCGTGGCACCGTTGAAGGATAGAACGAGCCTGGGCTCTTCGTCCTCGCCCTCGCCCTCGTCCTCGTCCTCGTCCCCGTTTCTCTCGTCCCTTCGCGTTTCACTCAAATCCCCGTGCATACATCCACGCTTGCCCCTCGCCTCGCGCCGCTTCCGTCCTTCCGACGCCTATTCATTTCGCCCACGCCTATATCCTTGCCCGGCAAATATTTGCAGGAATTAGCTACGATAGACGACTGCCTCGTAAATTCTCTTAGCTGGAAGGTTCGCAGGATTTTCCGTGAGAACGTTCGGGAAATTCGAAGCCCTTCTTAATTAGGCCGACCGTCCCACCTCCTCCTCCTCCTACCATCACTGTCCGCCTCGTCTGACTTTTCTTTTTTCTCTTTCACGTCTGCGATTAAACGGTATTTCGAATCGATCGTAATTTAGGATATTTAAGAAAAGGATAATTGTTGAAACGCTGTAAGATATAAGAAAATTTGAGTTCGGCGTTCGTAAGGTTAGATAAATAATTTGGATGATCGATGGCATAGGGAAATATCGAGTGGAAGGATAATAAAGAAAAGGGCGGATGGGCGAGGGTCCCGAGGAGGTAACCACAGAAGGAACGGGGCAGGGTGCAAGGACGGGAAAGGTAATCGCGTTCGCCAACGATGTACGTACAAGTTCATCGCACACCAAACGGTGTATTCTGCGCTGCGTGCATTTTTCATTGTCTCGTGTGTCTATCGCGGGGTACGCCTTCAAGAATGCACGTCGCGGTGCACGCAACCGTTGCATTAACGAGAAAATTGCTCGTCGCGTTCTCTTCCTCCTCTCGTTCGAATCGTAACGTCGAACTGTAACGTCCTTCCGCTTCGAGCGGAATTTCGATTTTGTACGCTCGTTACATCCGGCATGCAGCCGATGTTTTAAAAGAAGAAAGGATTGTCGTACAAGCGTTCAGCTTCTCTGTGTTTCAAGTTTCAGTACATTTCAATTTCCACAGGGTATTAAATAATTAAGAATTAGACGATTTCCATTATTTATTTTTATGTTCCAAATTTTCCACTTGCGTGCTATCGACGACTTCTCACGCGACTTTTGCTCCGAAACGGACGGTCGAAAGTTGAAAGCGGAAAGGTGGAAGGCGAAATCGCGGAGAATAAGCGATAGGAGGGCGGGTTTCGAGTTTGATAGAGGATCGAGGCGTGTATCAAATGAGAAGCTTCGGCCCTTGGACCCTTAAAAATTAATTTGAAAAGTCAGCAGCCGAGTGGCGGCTCCTGGAAACGATTCGAAACGGGTATATGATCCCGGGGTATTGCGAAAAATCGCGAGCCACCGGCGAAAAAACTTTTCAAATGAGCCAACTTTGCGTGTGTCTTGCGCTTTCGGCCACGTCTCGCAGCCCCCTTCTAGAGATCCGGAAAAGCTCGCATATTAGCAAAGTTGTCGACAGAGACGCGAACCTCTGACCCGCGAGCATCTTCTTCGGCCACCTCAACGTACCCTTTCATATTTTTTCCCTCAGAAACCGTCTGGGAACGTTAACCCTTTCCTCGACCGCACCCACGACTCCTAGAGTATCGCTCGCAACCTACTCTCGTCTTAATATATTAAAAACGACGTATTCGCGACTTTGCCCATCTTGCTGGTAATCGAATGCCTCGCTTCACAATTACTTAACGATAGGATAAAGAGTCTCGTATTTCGAGTAATTTTTCGAAGATTTAACTTCGTCCAGTACGATCGCTAACGTCGATCCTTTCGTTTGTGTGTTTCAGGCCAAGTTGTTGGAATCGTCCCACGCTTGGCTCGGAGCCTCCACATCGAGTATAGCAGGTAAGTTGTACGAAATTTTCTACGTTTACCTAACCGATTGTTTGCTGTCCTGACAGCACATTTCAGGAGATTACCAACGTAGCTTAACGCAATCCGTGATCTATAAGGGTGTACGGGAACCCGAAAATATCGGTTCGAGGATCGGTTCGAGTTGGATCTTAAAAGTTTCTCAAGATTCAAGAATATTTATTTATTTATCACCCTCGGTGTTCGTAGAAAATCGTTTGAATTCGTCATAGAGTCGCAAGATGCTTCTGAGATCCCATTCGATTCCTACCCATTTTCAGGGTTCTCGTACACCTCTGGCGATCCATTTCCACCGCGATTTTGTTCATTTGTTTTCGCACGAGGATCGGTTCAACTCGCGATCGTAATCTTCCGTGACAAACTTCGCGATTAGCTCGTGGATGAAAAAAAAAAAAAAAAAAGACAGATTAGGACGTGGAGAAAAAGAAGAGGAGGGAGGAAAGAAACGGGACAGAAACGGTGGAGGGTAACGGTGAGACGTCGCCGATCGAGGGAAGTTGAAGGAAGAGAAGTTGGAAGGAAATCGACGGAAAGAGAAGAAGCCGATGGCCGAGGAGGGAAGACAGGAAGAACGAGCCCGGAGCAGAGGGAAGTGTCGTGTCGTAATCCAGACGATAATAAAGAGCAAGAATGCGGGTTGCTTTAATATAGAAAGCAATTTAGATAGAGTAGCAAGGGGCCAATCGTTAATGGCACCGTTTTAAAACCTGCTTGACAGAGATCATTCCTGGCAAACCATTTCGATTTTTCGTTCACGCCAACCATCATTGGTACAACTTTTTAATTCTTTCGCTACATAGTATTTTTATACTTAGTTGAGATTTTTTCATTTTCTTTGTTGCGACTATAATATGAAAATACCCATTACAAACGCGTAATTATTATTATTATTATTTTATTTTTTTTTTTTTCTTTTTTTTTTTTTTTTCGAATTTTATCGACAATTTACTTCGATCTGCGTCTCATCGTTTCGCTACTCCATCGCAGTCCCTTTCTTTCCGACCTTCCCGCGCGCGCGTTCATCACCCCCCTTCATTCTTAATCCAACGAATACAAGAAGACTTTGGTGCTTAAAGAGAGCAGAAAGAGAGACGACCAAGAAACGCAACAAGATACGAAAGGGTTGGGTAAAAAAAACAAAACAGAGGGTTGGTTAGGGTGTAAAGGTTCCGTCGGCGAAAGCTACCTTCAAGACCGATCGATCTGCGTTTAGCCGTCCGGGCGCATCGGTCGAGAGAAAGCCGAAAAGCAAAGAAACGCAAAAAAAAGTCGAAAAATCGCTGACCTATTTTCTAGCTGACTATTCGAGCCTGCTGAAGCTGAAGGCGCCCACGTGGACGCGTCACGATCTCCAGGAGGCGATCGAGGCGGTGGTTACTCAGAAGATGCGCTTCACCCAGGCATCCACGAAATACGGTATACCGAAAGGCACACTGTACGACAACATCCTGGGAAAGACGAAGCGAATGATGGTTCTCGAGGAGGCCGGATTGAACTCGACCGAGGAAACGGCGGTCCTCGACTTCTGCTGCGACATCAGCGTCAGTCCTTATAACCGGCGAACGAAAAAATCGTTAAACGCGATACTAAACTTCGTCGAGAAGTTGAGACGTAAACGGGACCCTGGCTTCGTGTTCAATGGACTCTCTGGTTTTCGTTGGTGGTGGGCCTTCTGTAAAAAACACTCGATAGTGTCGTTGTACTTCAACGACGAGAACGAGAACGATCAGTAGCCTCTGACGATCTTCTTACCCCTACTTTTTACCGAGTTAGATCAAAGAACGATCGGTGATTGTTTACCAAAAACGCGTCCTCTTGGTAACACTACATTGAGTATTAAAAAGGAACAAATTAGAATGCTGTAACTTTCTTCTAATAGATAGCTAAGGAAAGTTTATCTCTGCTTTCTAGATTAAGCATGTAAAATTGTTGTTAGATTTTAGTAATGACATCTAGGTGAGTTTATTAATTAAGTTCGGATAAATTCCATTCCATTATTAGAAATAATGAATAATAAAAATACTTTGTTTCCTCCGACTCGGGGAAAGTCGAGAAATCATCGAAATTGGCCATAATGCCCGTTCTGTGAATAATCACCGATCGAAAGTGATATTTTTTGGTCCTTTTTGCAAATGTTAAAATCGTACCTTTTTACGAATCGATCGTTTTATCGTTGACATTCCATTGCGCATTCCTGTTCGTTCGCGTAAAACGAAACTTCTTGTTCATCGAAACTCGTGTGCCTTACGTTACGGGACCAATAATCGTGTTAACAACTAGTTAGAAAATAAACGATAACGATGATCATTAGCAATGTGTTATGGTAACTAGTAATGATAACATATTACGCGGGTAACGATTATTCTAGCGATAAGAAAGTGCCTTTAATTCCTCGACCGTCTTCCATTTCCGTGTAATTTAGCGAATTCGATCCATTGTGTTTTTGATTAATCGCTGACTCGACCCTCGTCGTATTACGATTTCACGCTAGACGATCGTGAACGCGAAAGTGTCGTGTTTCGACAAGGAAATAAAAAATACAAATTGTGATATATCGAGGAATCTCAAAATTTCACGATCGTACAATGTCCGGGAGTCGAGTCGTGGTTTTTAACACTTTGATGGTCGTGTTAATTCTTTGAATAAATACACTAATTATAAGAAGAAGAGAAAAATATTATTTGTTTCCACTATTAATTAATATTTAGCAGTTTAAAGAATGATGGAATAAATATCGCGTGCCTTAGGTCGGTACCGCAAGTTACTTCTGTTTGCAAACGCAGGAAATTTCAGATATAAAAGCTTAAACGTGCATTCTGTGCGAGGAGGGTGTTTAATACCCTTAACAGTAATTGGCACAATTATTATTGAAAAATCATTAATTTGACAGGGTACAATACAGTGCTGTTAAAAAAAAAAAGGAACATAGAGTGAGGTAGAAGAGTCATAGATCCCGTGAAACGGTCGGCCGTCAAAGTGTTAATATTTGCTTACTACGAAGGTGTTGGAAGCGAGTAACTTTGCTCGAGCACCGACTTTGACGATCCTCGTCGCGAACCAACTTCAAAACGTTGAAAATTATTCGAATATTCTCGGAGAATATATATCTACGCGCCTGTGTGTATCTGTGTGGTGTGTGTATGCGTGCGTGTGCGAGTGGGTGAACGCGTGTGTGTTTGTTGGTAAAAGTATTTCGACTCGATTAGCGAGTGTTGCGCAAACTCGAACGGTTGAATGACATTCGTTTCTGCAGGCGGGCAAAAAAAAAGAAATGAACATTTTACTGTTCGAATATTTTCGTGTACCGGTGTATAAGGTGTTTCAGGTTTTGTCAAAACGAGAAATTCGTGCAAAATGAGTCAGCTGAGACTTCAAAACGTTCCCTGGCTATTAAGTAAAGTCTTCATTGTGATATTTAATGCGTTAACTTGAAATCGTGCCTTCGAAACTGTTGATTAGCGTGAAATTTGTTATCGTAAAAGAAGCGAATTATTCGCTTTACAGTCTTGAACTTTCTAAGAGAATCATACATTCCATAGGAAACCTTGAAACACCTTGTATCGCTGTGTGTAACACGTGTATAGTACGTCGATTGAATTCGCCAACTGAAATTGTATATAAATTTGAATTGATACCTTGTTGATCGATGGATTTCCAGCACAAAACCTGACAAAATACTCGACGCATGTAAACGACATTCCAACGAACGTTCACTCGTATCGTATCGTATCGTATCGTATCGTATCGTATCGTATCGTATTGTAAATTCCTTCGTTCCGCGATAGAGAATTAAGCGAATCGATGGATCGTTCTGTTTCATTCCGTCTTAGCGTTTCACGGTTCGCGGTCGAGCCTCGCGATTCCCCGGCCGCGAAAGCTTAGGCGTTAATTGATCTTTCGCGCGAAATAACGGGAAACCGACATTATGTTGCTTCGGAGAATTCTAGCGAGAACACGGTGGTGTAGTTTCGCGAATCCGTTGTTGCGTCCCGGGACCGAACGAACAACGTTGCAGAAAAGAAAGTCGACGGAATAAAAAGTTGATAATAATTTCGTTTCGTCGAAACGGAATGAAAATCTACGATCTTGGAATAATTATTATACGGTACAATTATTGGTCTAGGAAAGTAACGCGATAATTTTTATACTGTTTCGTCGAAAAGTGACAAGAACCTATTTTAAAATATGTATGTAATTATCGTGTCGATTATCGCGTTTCTTCGTTTCCAACAATTTCGTTCGAGCAGCGAATAATTTTTGAATAAAAATTGCAAACGACGTATTATATACGGGACAGATTTTTATTTCGACGATTCTTAGAACAACCCTCCTTCGCGATCCTTGTTCGAAGGTTATTCGAATATTGGTCGGCTCTGTTTTAAGCTAATTAATTTATCAAAGGTTCGCTTGTCAACGAATCTATCGGAACGAAACGCGAAAAGAGAAGCGGGAGGACGCGAGGCGACACCGAGCGCGCGTGTACGTGTACGAGTGTACGAGTGCATTAGTGTACGAGTGCATGAGTGCACGAGTGCACGCGTGCGCCTCGGTACACGCGCACGCGCGCGCTTCTTTCCAATTAATTGTATTAATCGTCAAATTGGAGGATGCTCAATTAAACCCAATAAGTTAACTATTAAATAATCGTTGCGAATTGAGGCCAGCCGTCCGTGGCTTGCGGCCACGGTTATATTTCGAGCGTATGTACATCGCGAATGCGAAGGCGAAGGCGAAGGCGAGCTGCTCGCGTTCTTCGCAATTAGGTGAAATGTGTCTGAAACGATCTTCTCGAAGCCTGCTTCGTATTTCAAAAAATACAAATGTTTCGATCGAAGTAAAACATCTAACACGCATGAGTTGAGTCACTGGTTTTATAATTCAATAATAGATCGATATTACGAAGGATCGTTTTGAATACATTTTTCCTAGCGTTTTAACGTTAAGTAAATAGAAACACGACGACCAAGAGAAACCAGAGACCAAAAGAAATACGGTAAAGACGAAAGCGAAGAACGATGGCGTACACCCCTCCGAAACGCCAACAATTAGTCTTATTCGTCGTGAAACTTTTTCATTACATATTTCGGACATTTTCTTGATTAAACTGACACGAAACAGAATATAATTTGAACGATGTTTATATCGTTTGGTAAGCGAAGCTTAATTTAGTATCGTTTCAACGAGAAAAGTATCGGCAAAAGTTTTGATAAAAAGAGTGAAACGTTCGATGCCTTGGGCTAATTTTCAAAAAACTACGCAGAAAGTAAGAACTACGCAGCAATGTAAGCGACAATTTAACCGTCAGGTCTTCGGTGTAAAAAGGAAATTATTTTCTGTCCACGACAATCTCCACGCTACGAACTCTCTTCTGTCTCTTTTATTCTTGTAACGATTGTACCGCAACGACAATACAATCGAACCACGTTTCTTTTTTTTTAAACGTATACAACGCGCAGTGTTTATTTCTCCCTTTGTTCTCTTTTTGCCCTGAATATTCCTCGCCAAACAATTTTTCTTCTGTTTGAAACAGTTTGTTCGCAGGTACCGTTCGAGGCAACTACGAAGGAACCTAACTCGAAGCGACTCGATACACACGCATCTCGACCCGACACACTTACCTACGCCTGGTTTATATATCTCTACAGCCCAATTTTATCTGCTCATTTCTCAAGCTTTTCTGTAACGCGTTCGATAAAAAACGTATTGTCCTCAGCCGGCGACTCGACACTTTTTCCTATTTTCTTCTTTCCGTCGCTTGTGCTCGAGCGACTTCCGCGACTGTCACGCTCGCGACCGATTGATCGATCGATCGACTCGACAAATCGAAGGATTGATCGCGATCTATATTCTTATTTATTCAACACGTTGAATGCCACGACATAGGGCAACGACGAGTCTTAAATTAGGAGAGAGAAAGGTATTCGTCGATCGTAGTTTCAGATAATTTGTTTTTATCCAATATTTCCGCTCTGGTTATGATCGACGCCCTCGACGAGAACGTTAATTATTATAGGTATCTGTAGTAATTAAATTACAGTGGACTACAGCTACTTCCTGAATTTCTTTAAACAGATATAGTAACCATATGATCCACCATATTCTCTCTATTTTAACAAGATTTGAAACAATTCCTTATCGTATTAGACTCGAATTAAAGAAATTTCTTCGCGTGGCACTCAACGCGTCAAGATTCGCCGGGAACATTTACTAACGCTGTGTTTTTTCTGTTTTCTCTTTTCCGCGGGGGGCGTAAACTAGCAGACAGCTACCAGTATCAGCTGCAATCGATGTGGCAGAAGTGTTGGAACACCAATCAGAGCCTGGTGCACAATCTACGTTTCCGGGAACGCGGCCCGTTGAAGTCCTGGCGGCCGGAAACCATGGCGGAGGCGATCTTCAGCGTCCTCAAGGAAGGCCTGTCCCTGAGCCAAGCCGCAAGGTAAGACGAGAAACTTTCGAATCGGAATTCTTACGCCCGAAAGTAATTTTCATTATCCGAATGAAGAATCGCGACGTGTCTGCTTCATCGAAGGAGAATCGTCTGGCTAAAGGTGCCGAGAAGAAATTCATTAGCAGATATTATAGATATTTGCGGCGCGACGCGACAAATTAAACTATGGAAGGTTCATCGGACCAATTTGTAGCGAAACTTTGAATTTCATAACGATCAACGCTAGAATACGAAATAATCTCTGGAGATATGGAGCTGTGTTTTAAAAACGTCTCGAAATTGAATATTTCACAGCCGCTGAATGTTAACCGTTTCGATTAAGTGGTGGATGGCTTTTTTGACAGAAAATGTAATTACCGTGATACGGTGTTTGTTATAGATGACAATTTTGATCAGACAGTGCCGCGTACCGATTTAAAGATAGCAACATTAACGAATGTTAACAAATACGATACATCGATAAAGAAGATTATCTCGTAAACGACGGAAATATGAATCGTGTTTTTGCTCGGTCCGCCTCCGCAATTATTCCTTAGCGTGCATTTTTCGCGTCGAATTTTTGAACAATAGAGATCGCCGCGTCGTGAGAAAAAGCAGCGAGTTGAAATAAATAAACGGTCGGTGAAGTTTCGAAGGAAATGAAACGATTTAATCGCGAGAATCTCGGGTGCGCGGCGCAAGAACCTGCGGCCGGATGTAAACGACGTCGAAACAGGGAGAAAACAATTGGCCGTACGGGTTCTCGGTGAACTGGCCTCTCGGCTTAAAAACTTTTACAACCGTGTCGTAAAACGCGTATCGCATGCGCGTAATAACAAGCCCGTTCGTCGTTAAAGGTTTCTCTCCCTTTGTGCGAACGCCAGTGGCCGCGATCCCGAATCAGCGAGGGGAAGGGGAACCGTTCGCGGAACGAACTTGTTAATTGCAAATTAAAGACGAAACGCGAAGCTTCCGCGCGAGGATCGCTTCGAAATAGAGAATTCGATTGCAAAATGAATCCATATTATTCAGACATTGTGTCGGATACGACTATTTCTACTGCATCAGTCGGATGAACGTCGTTTAGCACTTTGAACATAGATGTCTTTGAATTGTTCTTCACTTTATTCCTATTGACCGTATTACGTACCGATTCCAATTTTTTACAGAAACTTCTTACGATTAGTAAAAATATCAAGTTACAAGATCCGCCGTTTCTGTAAGCGTTAAAATTTCTTTCGGACGTAGGAGAGCACGAAGACTCTTCGTTTGGGTAATTATGTAAGAGATTGAAATAAGACGTGATGCAAGGTAGAAAGTTTGAAAAGTTTGACAGATAAAAATAGCGGGTCGTTGTACATAATACGACTATTTTGCATAAGGCAGAAGATTAATGTCCCTCTCTGTACTTCGAGTGTCACGTTTCTCGTATCTACGTGACGTATGGATCTGTCACCTGATTTAATGGGGACTTATTTAGCTAATTAACAATAATTCGGTTATACGCTTGAAAATTTCTAGAAAAACATACTGCACTATGTTTGGAAAGAAAATGATAAAATGATGAGCTCGAAGAAATTAAACGAGAGAATATTTCTTCCTTTTCCGTTTGTTAACCACAAACGTTGAATGCTTATCCCTGATTTGTGTCGAAACTCTGTTACAGAAAATACGACATCCCATATCCGACGTTCGTTCTGTACGCCAATCGAGTGCACAACATGCTGGGACCTAGTGCTGATGGCGGCGCCGGTGAGTGTTAGTTGCCATTTTCGCTAAAAAAAAAAGAGTTGCACGACACTGCCGTTTCTCCGAAGTTTCGATTCTTTCGACGTCCGCGACGACGAAGCGTGGCAAATTGTAAATTCCTGCTAAAAATTTCAAGCTTTAGCTCCGATCCTGATTCTCTGACATCCTTGACAATCATTATATAAATATTCCATTTCTTTTTGTAGCGAATCACAGTCAAAGGATTGATTGATCAAGAATTAATAGGAAGGAAGTAGCTCGGGCGTTATTTTAGTCGTCTCAATTAAAATAAGATAATAAAAGCCCCGATGCAGTTATGCATCGAGAATAGCGGCGCCGTCATTTTAAAAATAACAATCCATCAGAGATTCTTCTAGTTTTAGGTGCACACATTAATCGATAATTAAAACTGATAATGGCAAATTATATTTTAAATTCCGTTTTCTAGTAAAAATAAGAGTAATAGAACCGAAAGCACAGCTTCGCCGTAGCGGAAGAGCTAACCCTCGTTCCCCCTGCTGTCAAATTGTCATACCGATCAAAATAAACGCTTACTTATAACGAATGTGATACTTATGTTAAGTTTCGAAATTTCTAAAGGTACGCTTTTTTGCTTTTGCCAAATTCTCCAAAAATAATATTCCGAAGCTTGAAAACATTAGGATACCGTTGAAAAATTGACATGGGGAACAGAGGGGGACTACTAAACGTCGCGAGGGGAAAGATATTTTGTCATTTTGTCGAACGAGTCGAATACAAGAACGCATGAAGAAAAACGGCAGATCGTCCGTTTTGCAAATGGAACGCGGACAGATGCGGCGGGCAAATACTATTCACGCGGTTCGTGGCTGTTTAGATCTACGCCCGAAAGGCAGAGGCAGACCGCAAAGGATTCTGTTGGGCGTGTGGCCGGACGAGCATATTCGCGGAGTGATTCGGGCGGTGGTGTTCCGCGACGGCCACTCTCCGCACATAGTGAAGGAAGAGACGACCCCGATGTATCCCAGCTTGGCGAATTATGCCGCTTGCAACGGACCCGAAGGCGCGGTCAGCCCTGGTGCGGCAGCCGCGGCTGCGGTTGCCGCGGTGGCACAAGGTAACGTCGCGTCGCTTCCAATATTTTTACTCTACGAAAAGATATCTGCTCTACCTACCTAGGGACAATATTCATTTTCGAAAACTAGCTCTTACTTTGCAGTAAGAGTAACCCTGTAACAACGACATCCAGTCTTAATTGTTCTTTCTGCTGAAGACTAAAGTTAATACTTGGGGGTACTGCTTAAGATACTTGAGGAAAATTACAAAAACAATCTTCCTAATAATCCTAACCGAATTGCCTTCTTCCAAGCCCCGAATCTACCCCAACTTAACGTGGTCGTTGCTGATCTGCACACAGGTCTACGACACCAGATGTGCAGCATGGTAGCGGCGGCGCATTCGCAGCAGCACGACATGATGGCGACGAATCTGTCGACGAATCTGTCGACGAGCTTATCGTCGAACTTGCAGGCCGCGATGCAGGCGAGCCAGCATCACCACAACAGCACGAACAGCGGCGCGGTCGGTATCGGTAGCAACAACGGCGGAGGAGCGGCTGGAATCGGCGGAAACAACGGCAACTCGCCGCTGAATTTGGGCCTGTCGAGTCCAGGATCCGGTGGCCCACCAGAGAGTCCCATGGAGAGTCCCCTGGCGAGTCCGCTCGGATCACTGATGGACCCCAGCCACATACCGAGCAGCGTAGAGGTCGGCATCGGTGTGAGCGGCATGACGTATAAACCGGCGCGGAGCTTCGTCAGCCCGCGACCTGAGAATCTCTTCCAAGAGGACATAGCCGACCTCGTGAAGGGTCCTCACGGGCTCAAGGACAAGGACAAGATCCCCGTGAAACTGGAACCACTGACCGACTCTCGTTGCGAATAGTAAGCGAGCCAGCAGGCGTTTCGCAGTCCAGGACGAAGAAGGAGCAGCTAAATCGGACGCTAGTCGGACGCTGTTTTCCGCTTCCTCGCGATACTAGGCAGGCTTCTGAAGATGGCGTTCGAGTTACAGATGTCTCGAATCGCGGGGGTCCGAGTGTGTGCGACGATTCTCGTCCTCGTGGACGATTATATACCGCGGTATACCAACGAGAGAGATCGCTCTCTCGAGACTTACAATCAAAAGAAGAAGGAGGAGCAGGGAGTGAGGAATCGCGTGCGAGTCGATCAACGATCCATGCTTGATACTCTCGATTCTCGACCGGGGCGGATCCAGAGATCTTACTTCGAGAAGCGATTTTTCCAAATTTATCAACAATGTCGCATAAAAGTTGCTATGAAAAGTAATTTTGTTTTTCTTTTAATCTCATCATTCTTGGATCCGCCACTGATTCTCGAATCTCAATCAGAATCTCTTCTCTTCCGATCTCGAGCATCGATCGCTCGATTACTCGACTCTCGAATCGCGAAGCCCGCCCGTTTTCTTCGAGGAACCGTTCCGTAGCTAGAGAAGAGAGAAGAGAGAAGAGAGAAGAGAGAAGAGAGAAGAGAGAAGAGAGGTGCGAGTTTTTGCTGGCTTCGCGCGACATTTATATATGTATCTACGCATATAAAAAGAATAACCGTACGTTTAATATGCCAAATGTGTATAGCGATCGGTGCAACGGCCCACCGGTTCGCGTCGAGACGAGACAAAGTTTCTCGATCGACAAGCGAATTCAGAGGCGACGCGTAAACGTGTAGAAAATTCGCTTGAACGGCCGTTTCGTCGAACCCGAAAGACGATGAAAAATGATCTGATCTACGGAACGATAAATGAAGAGGGTGAAGAAGAAACAAAAAAAAAACCGATTGCTGTACTTTATTAAGTGTAATAATTGCCTTCCTGCCATATTTGGGGTATGCCAAGTATAAAAATTATAAGATTTAGAGATTAGGGAAAGATAGAAAATGAAAGGCGACACTCATTGCGAAATTCATTGAATTTGGAACTGAAGAACATACTAATGGACACGAGGCGTGATTGCGTTTAGAAACAGTGGGTAGCAAAACTGTGCGTGGACACGAGAGTGATGATGCGAATGGATTTTTTCGGAAAGATCGTGCTATTTTTCAAAATTTTACATAGTACGCGTACACGACTTTTCGCGAAAAGGGACCCTCGATCCTCGACAATCGAAGAACGACGAACGACGAGTAGCCGTCGAACCGAGAGAACCGCGCTTCCGTTTTGCTCGACGCGAGCAGAAACGATTCGAACCGTTTACGGATCCAGATCGCTCCCTCCAACAGTTATACAATTAATATCAAAATATTCCTTTCACAGAAAATAACATTTCCATATTCAGCAATCTTAATATTACATTTGGCTCTTGCAAAACAAATCGTTTCATCTGTTAATCGTCCAAGTAAGGTTTCTGGATCCGCCCCTGCTCTGAGCGTCAAAAAAATCAATAAAAATTTCATTTTCTCGGACTTTCCGCGTCTACTCCCCGATCGTTGTTGCCGCGAACCGGCGTTCAAGAGAGATTTCGTGCGACGTCCATCAGCGAGTTCGTCTTCGAACCTGGTCGTCATACAGGATCTAAAAGGAGGAGGAGAAGAAGAAGAAGAAGAGAGAAAGGGACAAACGTGATGATCGAGAGGATGCGAAAGAATGATGTGAGCGAATGAGACGAAAGAGAGAGACGAGAGGGAGCGTTTGTATAACAGAGAGAACGGAACTTTCTAAAAAAAACAATGATGAACAAAATTTTTTAAAGTTGGCACACCGGTTCGAGTGACTCTTTGTAGGTGTTAACAAAAAAAAAAACTGTAAAAAAAAAAGATAAGAATTCGAAGTGGCCTTCTGTAAAAGGAAAAGACCATCGCTTTTCGCTTTTGCTCGAAAGAAATAAAAAAAAAAATGAAGAAAAGAACGGGGCGTATTGTAAAAAAAGCTCTGTCCGTCGTTATCTATCCATTGTCTAGGCAAATTTTTTCGGCAACACGTTGTTCTCGCGCCACTTCCCTACGAGAAAGCTTTAAACGGTTTGTAAAGGACGAAAGTTTCCGAGAGAAAGAGAGACTCGATTAGCAATTTATTATCGGCGAAATTAGACGATTAATTCGGGAAAATTTCGGGATTAAAAAGACAAAAAAAAAAAGAAGAGAGGAAAAATAAAACGCGTTATTCTTGATACGAAAAATTTTTGTGCAACACAGGGATATAAAAGGGGGTTTTAGTTTCCGCGGAGAGAAAGAAACGATGGAAAAAAAAAGAAGGGAAGCAAAGAAACGAGAGAGGACGGTAGATCGCGATTCTAAAAAGATTTTATTACGATTTAGGCTTAATGTGTTCAACGAGAAGGTAAATTTGAACGAAACCGGCGAAAGAAGTTCGTGAGTCGGAGCGAGGGAATGAGAGAGAATGAGAACGGGAGGGAGAAAGAGAGGAAATATATTTGTTCAAACGAAATTACGAGAAAGAATTAGCGGGAAGACGAGGGAAAAAAAGGATTAGGGAGAGAGTGTGCGAGAGAAAAGGATGGGGCATGTGAACCAGGCGAGAATGTGGAAGAGATTAAAATTAGTATTGTATTAAAGACAAAAAAAAGTAGTAAGTGCCTTCCAAAAAAAAAAAAAAAAGAAAAAAAAGAAAGAAAGAAATTTAACGTGTCCCGTAGACCGTGACCACTTATACGTGATGAAAAAAAATCATTTCGAAATTTCGCGTCACCAAATGAGAATCGTTTTGTGACTGAAGAGATGAAAAAAGAAAAAAATACGAGAAGAAATGTAAAATAAAGAAAAAAAAAGAATCTAGGAAACAGAGTACAGCGGTAAAAAACTGAAAAGGATACGAGAAATTATATTTGTGGGGACGTTGCGTAAAAATAAAAACATTTCTTCTTATTGTGTACGGTATTCTCTTCGTCTCGTCTCGAAGTGTTAGCGACGCTGCGCGATTTCTACGAGAATTACAAACAGCACGGTTTCTAGTCGAGGATAGAATCAAAGGAGGAACTCGGATATTTTGCGAACAAAAACTTTTGGCTTTTCTTTCGAGAAAAAAAAAAAAAAAAAAAATAAACACCCGCCGGATTCTGTGAGTATTCGATCCGTCGAATCGAACCGAATCGACGAGAATTGGGGTCCGATCGGTTCGCCTCGGGACAGCAGGATCGGCAGGGGAGGATAATTTTCTCCGTCGATCACGATTACGCAATGTGTCTACGAATCGTTGTGTGTGTGCGTGTTGTGCAGAGCGAATGTAACAGAATTCACAAAAGCAAACCGGACAAAATTTCTGTTTCGGAACCAAACCAGCACCGGTAATACCCTGAATGGCATATTCTCGTAAACGTTTCTTTCGATTCGCTTGTACGAGTGAGAGAGAATGAGCGGCGATGAGGAGCGAACAAAAATGAAAAATCCAAGAGGGGGTTAGAGCGAAGGGGAAGCGTGTATAACTGGAAATCACCCGGAGGAAAAACGGACATTTCGAGAATCTTTCGTTTACGCAATTTTGATATATATTATATATATATCTTTGTGAGCAGATAATGAAGAAGAAAACAAAAAAAAAAAAAAATAAGATACTTATATTACATACATACATAAAGTGTAAGTGGACAACAACAACAACAACAAAAATGCATCTAATACACTATATTATTGATATAGGACACAAAGTAAAGTAAATCTATATATGAAACAAACAAAAAAAAAGTATATATATACATAAATTGATATATTGACGCTATAAGGTTGCTGCTGGATGCGTTTTACGTTGAAATGAAGAATCACGATCACGATGATGAATAGATTTGACGATGATGAATTATGACGATGACGATAAAATGATGATGCAGTTTTCCGTTCACAAAAAAAAAAAAACGTCGTCGAGGACGAAAACAAAAGTTCACGGGGAGAAAAATTAAGTTTAGAGAAACATAAGGACCTTAGAGTTCGAAGACAAAGTAGCTGTTAGAATTTTTATCGAGGCAACATAAGGACGGACGGGCGTGACACTAGTATACTACTTTCGGGGACAAAACCTTCCCATTCGTTGCGCTGGCTCCCACGTTTCTGCTTTCTCTTTCTACCGTACAGTTTTTCACGACTTTCGAGTCGAGAGAAAAGAGTGGCGTTAAAATCGGGGGGGGGGGGGGGGGGGGGGAGAAAAAAGTTTTCTTCGCGAACGAATAGAAGGAGAAACGTGGTCGCCAGCGGAACGAGGAACGCTCGACTGCGGTTACAAATTCGTAACGTTTGTTCTGCTTTGGGAATCCGTGAGGCTAGGGGTGAAAATGTATCACGCACGCGCCGAATCTTTCCTTTATTTTCGCCTTAGCTTCGAGAAATGTAACACACGTCGTATTATTAATAACGAATCGACCCGACACGTACACACACACACACACACACACACACACACATACACGCGAGAAACACCACTTGTTCACGCATACACACACACACACACACACACACACACACACATGTACACGAACGAAACAGAAACAGAAACAAAAGGAAAATAAGAGAAAGAATTCAAGCAAGCTGTTGTGTAGACGATAAAGGGCGATAACACGAACCGTAGTTTAATCCCGTATCCGCGATTTACGACTAGTTTACAGGATGTGTAACGCGTTAAATGCCACGAGCAGACGTTACGACAGCGGAAGGGACGCGGTGTCGAGACTCGCGACGGAAGCCAACAGAGAGAACACGAAAGCCGTATCATTATTATTCGTCGACGCGTGTTTTCCCTTTAATCTGCTGCGGTAACGGCCGATCGTTCGAGAATAATCTATAGATGGCATCCTAATTTACAGGAAAACTATTAGTCGAACAATAGAACCGCACATTTCTTCGGAAGCCGATTATTTAATCATACACACGTACACGGACACACAGGGCCATCAGGCTACATGCTACATACACGCGCACTCAAACGTTTCACGTACGCGCAGTCACACATACACACGGGAACGAGCGTAGGGTGGAGTAAAAAATGGGAGGGAAAGGGGGTGAAGGAAAAGAGAGCGGTTAGCGAGGAAAGGAAAGTGGGAGAAAAGGTGAGAGATTTGAACGGGAAGAGCGCGAGTGTGAAAAAGAATGTAAACGAACGAGCGTGAGAAGGGGTGAAGAAAAGGTGGGGCGGAAAGGGGAAAGCAGGAAGAAAAGAAGACACGTTCTTGAAACAAGTACACTAAAGGAGAACACACACAATACGTTACGCGACAGAGAGACAAGCACAACCGCGCGTTTACTGTAAATAGAGAGAAAATGCAACCCATTTATTATTCGGCAAAATTCATTTTTTTTTTTTTTATTATTATCGTAAGCTGTAATATATTTATTTGACCGCTCGTAAAACAAAATACGTTCTGTAGTTTAAGATTCCAAGCCTTTTGTTCGTCGATTGAATTTGCCGCTACATCGCGTACCGAGTCCCGGGCATTGGTCGTCGCAACGAGAGGCAGAAACGACTCTTTGGTACAATAATTATTTTTGAAAAGCGCTCGAAGAAATGAAAAGAAACAGAAAATTCTGGCGCTCACGACCTCCGACCAATACCTCGGGGATAATTTTAAATGACGTGGCGCGTTCTCGCGATCGATATTCAATCGTAGCTGATTTCTGACCAGTTCTTACCTCGAAAATTTCCAATGTCTTTGAATCGTTGCGATACCCACACCATGTTCGTGTATTATCTCTCAGCCTCGATCGCGTGATCCTGCGAACGCGGTACGTCTAATCTGTCTTCGTTTTTCTATTTTCAAATCGGTCGATCGATTCGTTTGAAAATCATCGCGGCCTATAGAAAGACGCCCGCTGTCCGCGAACGGCGGAAAGCGCAAGTTTCTCTGCAGATGGCGATAGTTTGTAGACACTATTATTATTATTATTATTATTATTATTATTATTATTATTATTATTATTATTATTATTATTATTACATTATTATTATTATTATTGTTGTTATTATTATTTCTATTTACGTTCAACAAAGTATTTCTTTTTTTTTTCTTTAGTAGATAGTCGAATTGATTAAAAAACTGACACATCCCCGTACGAATAGTTGCGCGCGTGTCTTTTTAAAAGGAGACGCTTGAAATATGTGTAATGTACCCGTGACGAATCGCGAAACGACGTTTGTTTTCCGTTTTTATTCTCGTGCAGCTCGTATACCGAGAGGCCTTTGGAAACAAGTTTACTTTTAGTCACGGATGCAAGCAGAAAAAAAATCTGTCACCCATTAAGAATTCCTCTTTTTATTTATTACTGATTAGCATGTAAGATGACGTTCTACCGACATATGCTATAATTATAAATACACCCTATATATAGTGGAGTAAGCGTTACATTACCTACCTACCTACCTACCTACCTACCTACCTACCTACCTATCCGTGCTTGACGGGTGAAACAAACAGATGAATCACGCAATCATACATTTAAGTTGCTATTTGGCACGTATACCTAAGTAATATACTAACATAAACAGTATGCAATAATAAATATGAGAAATTAAACACGATCTTGTTCATTGAATCATACAACGTACCCTCCTCCCCTTCATCCCTCGTTGCGAGCTTTATCTTTTGACACACGCAACATTCCATTTGTCGTTCTCAGTAGAAGCATTAGAATGATTAGAACGTAAACTGCATATTTAAAAAATATATGTAGATGTACGGCTGTACTATGGCTACCAGGGGCAGTTTTCAAATTTCGGAAACTGGAGTTCCCGCGTCACGTACACTTGCAAGAAATAAGTTTGCATTCATTCGGTTTAGAGCATTTTTTATCACTACATTTCAGGGCCTTTATTTATCATTTTCTTGCTTTATCGCGATTGTTAACTAATTAGAAACATTCATGGTACTAAAAAGCTGCATTTATTCAATAAACTACATGATTCATACATTCAGCTTTACAATAGTTTTTAAATTATTTATAACTAACGTTTACAATTGTAATTTTACGCATTATTTGTACAACTTTGTAGAATTTATACAACAATACAATTACTCTTATTTTTACTGTTTATTTAATATTTCAAATTATAAACGCAATCTTAATTTAATCCATCAATAATTTTAAAATGTAAAATTATAATAAAAACATTACATTACAGTATGAAACCATTGCACAATGAATTATATAAAAAATTGTAACATATCTGTACGTAAAGTTATAAAAATAATGAATTCTGATAGATATAACAATAACGTATATAAGATATAATTGTAAAATTGAAAATAATAATACAAATATTTTATAATAAGTTAAGAAGGGCATGTGCAACGTATGTTTTAGTAAAGTTGATAAAAATAGTCAACCTTAATGAATTTAACAATAATATAGTTAATAAATAACAGCAACATTGAAAACAGTAATAGAAATATTGGACAATAAGTTAATAAAGAAATGTATAAGAAATGAGAACAATTTAATCAATAAATAATTAAAGAATTAATAATTATAAAATACATTAAAATGAACTAAAATAAAATAAAAGCTTGTAGGCATAACAATTATTCATTGTAAAACCATAAAATTATAATAATTGTAACAAAATTTGCATAATTATAATAATTATAATATTTTAATATAATTACATAATTATAATATTATGTTGTTAGAGTTTGTAGCGAAGGTAAATGAGCGGCATGAAGAGATAAAGCAATTTGTATAATTAAATACAGACCTGGGGTCATCTAATTTGAATAGTAGAAAGATAAAACATTGTATTATTATAAAATAATGAATTTAATATCGTTCAAGCTTTATTTTTCAATTTTTTTAAAGAACAACTGAGGACGGTACATGGGGTGTTACCGACGAAATTAGCGAAACAGAAAATTGTGTTTTTTCAAAAACCAGGCCACTTTTCGGATAAACTGAAGTTATAGAGACATTTATAACAACAAAATATTTTATGTAATGGTGTTAAAAAGCCGATTTTTAATAAAATAATTTTTACCGACTTTTTATTTTACCCCTGGCGCCACCTGCGAACAAAGTGCTGAAACTGCTCAAAAATTGACAGGAATCTGCCGTACCTACAATGATTATTTTTTAAGAAAATAATTTTTTGCTGTTTTCGCGTGTTTGAAGCATCTAATCGCTTCTATTTTACACTAATTATCGATTCCAATTGTCCGATTAATCCTAGAAGCCCGAAATATTGAAATATTAAAGATTAAATGTTAGACTTCTGGAACATCGTTAAAAATGGCGGGCTTTTCAAAATGAGTAATGTACTATTTTGATATTTCTTAATTAAATTCCTTATAAAGGTTTATTAATTAAACTTCTGCTTTAATTATTAAACTAGAAGAACTGGTGTATAATTTCTGATTGTTTCAATAAGAGAAAAACCTACATTTATGTCTTTTCTTCATTAATATAACTTTTAAAGTTGTATAATAAACGATTCAAAGTTATTAACATGGATATCGTTCTAATTTTATCATTTTCAATGCTTTCAGTACGATTGTGTACAGCATTTTATTAATTTAAGATGTTTTTTAAGCTGTAAAAAATTAATAACTTTGGGGAATACTCTGCTACTATTATAAGTGCTCAAAAATCACTTCTGTAGTTCTTAAATGAAGGTTTTTCGTTTATCTAAACTATCAGAAATTATACACGAGTTCTCCTAGTCTCATAATCAAGTAGGAATTGAATAAATAAATCTTTTTAAGGAATTTAATTAAGAAAATTTCAAAATGACACATTTCTCATTTAAAAAGCCCGCCATTTTTAACGATGTTTCGGAATTCTCAGTCGGTAATTATTGAGTAGTTTCAGCACTTTGTTCGCAGGTGGCGCCAGGAGTAAAATAAAAAGTCGGTAAAAATTATTTTATTAAAAATCGGCTTTTTAACACCATTACATAAAATATTTTGTTGTTATAAATGTCTCTATAACTTTAGTTTATCCGAAAAGTGGCCTGGTTTTTGAAAAAACACAATTTTCTGTTTCGCTAATTACGTCGGTAACACCCCATGTACCGTCCTCAGTTGCTCTTTAAAAAAATTGAAAAATAAAGCTTGAACGATATTAAATTCATTATTTTATAATAATACAATGTTTTATCTTTCTACTATTGAAATTAGATGACCCCAGGACTGTATTTATAATACCGAAAAATATTCTGCAATTTTTACTTATTCCTTCTGTTGGGATATCCAGCCATTCAGTCATTCCCTTTATTCTAAGGTACGATTACTCTCATAACATTCTACCATTTGTTTTTTACTTTTATGTCCAATATTACTTGTGCTTAACGCTTCTTGTTCTACCGAGGCGCTTGTCCCGGGCCGACTAGGCTCGACGCTACACTGACGGTACTGATTGGTCAGTGTTTTTGCTTAATAATTCAAAAACGAAGCCCGATCCGATATTTTTGCAAAGGAAATTGTTGTTCAGAATAGTCTCAGCTACCCTCCATTTCCGGCTCCTACAGGAGTTCTGGGACACCCTGTATAGCATCCCATTTAAAAAAATTACATTAACCTTCAGATCTCCTCTACTACTCCACCCAGAAGAAAATAATTATCACCACATGATGCACCCCATTTTGCCAAGCAACTTTTGTACGAACACATTTTTAATAACTGCAACTCCTTCCGAGATATCCTGCTGTACTCACTTAAGTGGGACACCCTGTGTATATACGTATAATGAATTTCCTGTTCAATCAAGGAATAGTTAATGAAGAGTTGTTTTTCTTGGAAACAGATTTTATTTACATAAAATTTACGATAAATAAACTGATCAGTTTCGGATGGCAAACGCAACAACTAAACTGCAGTGTATACAGAGTTTATGAAGAACCTATAGTCAATGTAATAACAAAAATGAGGAGCTATGGAGAAATAATTGCAAAGCGATGAACTTGAAGAATCTCTTTACAAAACATGCATTCTTGTTAGAATCTTTTTATATTTTTCTCGTTAGAACGCATCAAATGTTTTGCTGGTAACTTTTACACTTTCTCAACAGTCGGTAATTTATTTCTGTTAATTTCGGGCTGTACTGGCTGCACTGGCTGCACGGGCTGTACTGGTTGTACTGGTTGCATTGGTTGTACTGGTTGTACTGGTTGTACTGGTTGTACTGGTTGTACTGGTTGTACTGGCTGCACTGGTTGTACTGGCTGCGGGTTTGTCTGGCTTGGACCATTGTGTTGCGGTACATTATTTTGAATGTTCTGTGGTACTTGATTCGCGGTAATTTGCTGTTGAGGCTGCTGCTGTTGAATTGGAACTTGTCCTTGCGCCTGCTGATGGGGTTGATTCGGCGGCATTTGTCCTTGGAACTGGTGATGCTGCTGCTGCTGCTGCTGTTGCTGCTGTTGTTGTTGTTGCTGAGGAATTTGGTTGTGAATTGGCTGTACTGACACATGGTTAGGGTATTGATGTTGAGCGTCTACAAAGTGTGCCTGCTGCTGGTAATACTGTGGATGGTTTTGAAACTGTTGCGGAGGAACTGCACCTTGGGCAATCGGTACTTGCGCGTACTGTGGAAACTGTAAAATATTTAAAAAATTTTTGTTTAAATTTATGAAATTGGATTAAAACCTGTCACAGTTAAGTCAACAATATTTCAAATACTTTTTTCCTATTACATGTTTTATTAAAGATGATAATTTAAGATGTTAAAATTACTTACCGGCTCGTGTTGTGCAGGTATATTACCTGGGTGCTCTGGTAGCTAATGACAGCAACAAAAAGTGCACAAGCTAGTTATTATCAAGTACAAAAACACTACAGATAAGGGACAGAAAACATAAGAGAACGACTAGCAAAACGACTAGCAAAACGACTAATGACTAATTACATAACAATATCAACATATTTAAATGTATTATTACAAATAACACGTTTCGATTATTTTACATCAAACGATATTTTACAGTTACTTATAAATCTTACAAACTCGTCATTAGTTTACACATGCCACTAGCTAAACGTGTGTGTTAAAGCAACAAATGAATATTCAGAATGATGAAATAATATACGCAGTTGAGGCAATTAACATTTATCATCTCGTGAAAACTAATTTTCATTACGAATTATACTAAATGTATAAGCACTTACCATTCCTTTACGAATCATTTCCTCTTGTTTATGCCTTCTGAAAGCTTCGTATTCCTCTTCGGTATAAATTTGTTGTTCGTCCAATCCCTGCCAACCTTCGTCTTGTTGAAAATTTGGATTCTTCGTTTGTTCCAAAAACTCTTCGTAACTAAAACGACAATATAAATCAATAAGGATCATTTAATATATGTAAAAGCTACAAATATATAAATACAAATACCTAATGAGTCCATCTTTATTCAAATCAGCTTCGTTGAATACATGCTCCCTCATTCTTTCCATTTCTTCAGCTCGTTTTAATAAATCAGCTCGGGGCGTTCCTTGGGCATAAAGTTTATCTAGTTCTTTCAAAAATAAAGCTTTCACTTCATCCTGATCCCATACTCCGTTACCATCAACATCTGAAATATTTCACGTTTATGTAAGCATCAAATATCATTGTGCAATCAATAATTGCCACAGAAGCAGTATTACCATGAAAGAAGAAAAACGTTCTGGGATTAAATTCCTCGGTTTCCATGTGATCCTGTTTCTTCCATACTTCTTCTAATTGTTGTTTGCTACCTGGATGATGCACCTATAAAAATAGAATATGTATTAAACCTATAACACAATATGAATAAAATATATATTATAGAACGTACAGGTTCATGTTTCATTTGTTTCTCCTGCATTAATCGTTCATAATTCTTTCTTTCCTGATCATTCAAGCCTGCAAAAATTTAGAAGTTGTAAGATGATGCTATTATCATGAATAAAAAGGTACTATATGTATCTAAACAATAATATTACTTTTATATTGTTCCTGTTCCTCATATTTTCTTTCCATTTCGTGTCGTTTGTACTCCTCTCTTCTTTTTCTATCTGCTTTCGCTAAATCCTCTGTAGTCTACATCAAAGGGTAATTAATAATGTACCTATGTAATCATAAGCACTAATATTGTTTTCAATGATTCAATTAGATGGTACATTAGTATTACCTTGGCAATTAATTTCTTAAGATCTTCTATTTCAAATGTACGGGTATTTGTATGGTCTAAATGTTCAGGCATTTTTAAATGATCCACATCCAAACCATTCCTTAATTCATTTTCCTTTGTCGCAAGATGCCTTAATCTCTCTAATTCTTCTCTCTTTATCTCATCCAATCTTGATCTGATATTGTGACTCATATATTGTAAATGGTCGGCTACATTCCCTGACTAGATAAAAGAGGATTTAACAGTAACTTAAAGTTTATATTTAATTTTGGCAAGATGTCCCTTCAACTCACGCGTAAATCTGCTTCATCTGCCTTCTCTAATTTAGCACGGAATTCAGGATCGCTTTCTAGTACTTGAACTACTTCCATCAAGTACCTACGATACTCCATAACATCTCCCTGTATATAATACATTTATGTTAATCTAGATAATAAATCAATGTGTTATTTATTGATTACAAACCATTTCTTCCACTTCTTCAACTTCGTTTTCACTGCTATGTTCCTCATCCTTGCTCTTTTGGTTAACAGGCGGTGCAACTGACAATTGTACTATGAGGCTTATCAGAAGAAATAATAAGTAGGACTTCATGTTCCTGTTACACATAAACACATTATCGCAACCTGATGATAATAATAATCAAGTACTTAATTAAGTTTACAAATGGATTAATTTAATAACACTTCGTACACGTCAGTATACGACTTCATTAATACCGATAAAATTAAAAAAGAAAATGTTTATTCTAATATACGCAATGGTTAGAAAATAATTTTCCACAAGTATTCGTTTAAAAATGTATTTTTAATTTACCCTATTCTCGTCAGAAATATCGACAAATGGACCAGCAAACGCGCAACAGATGTTTAAAGGGGGAAAGTTACAGCAATGGAGTATTTACACGGAAATTCCGTCGATCTGATTTACACATTCAAAGAATTCGATTGAATACGTGTCATTGATTTCAATAGCTGACCAATCAAAAAAGTCAAGGTTTATTTATTTAATACGCCAAAGTTCAATAAATTTATATGATCACAGTGATTACGAGATACAATGCTTTTTCATCTGAGTATACAAGAAACTCCAAAAAAATGTTCAATGATTTCAAAGTAAACTGATCAAATGAAGTCACGTATGTACAAAAAAATACAAGTACAAGGAACTCTTAATACCGTTATTTCGATTGCCTCAGTGAAAGTACAAATGTGTAAATTTGCACTGACAACAGAACAGAAGATTCTCGCTTAAAATCTAACCAATGAAACGTTGCAGACCTTAGTGCACAAGTAAGTAACCGCAATAGTATATAATCACAACTGATGACCAGCAGTGAGATAAAAGTGAAAGTGAAATAGGATAGTTAGAATCGTCTGTACATAAATTTAATACAAAATAAAATATACCACCGTAAATACATACGTAATCAAATTTATACTTCTAAAATAGATAATGACGTATGTTCTAAGCAATAAAATTTTCACTAATACTAGAAAGATACCCCGAGAGTTCACCACCTAATGCAACTCCGTATAATCAGTTACATGTATCTCTGTGACAGTATCTCGATGAACATTTAAAAAACAACACGTACAAACAAAGGCTTAGACATACAAAATTGATACTGATCATTATCGATCAGTAGTGAATTGGTACTGATTTATCCAGGCATAGTTTCGTCTTACAGGTCATTTCACAACATGTGCAACTTATACTGTGACTACTGTATTTTTGAGAATAAACCGCTTCGTCACCCGGCTAGGGACATTCATACTGAGGTTTTTCGATTTAAATATACGTATATTCTATCCCGTTTCAGCCTTGGTCACATTCTGTGACTGTCTCTTACATTATTAATTAAAATACGCAATTAAAAACATTGCGTAAGCTGTATTTTTAACTTTTTTTTTTTTTTTCATTTTTATACTAGGCGCGCCGCGAAAATGGTACAGTTAATCCCATCTAGCGATTTGCGGCGAAACTACTGAAACAGAAAATCGCGTTTTTAAAAAAAATAAGCTACTTTTTGGCTTTTCTGATACATGCATTGCATTCTACGTTCAAAGTTCTATGAGAATAAAGTTACCAGTTGTTTTAAAAGGTGTTAATTTCCAAAATTGAAAATACATGCTCCGCATGGACATCAAAGCACTATAACCATCTAGCGGTGATGCCTTTGAACTAACGGAACTAAATTTCATATATCGTTCACATAATAAATGAGTTTCTTTAAGTATCAGAATTTATTAAACGCGTTGTATTAGTAATTTGCTATAAATGAAACCACTAAAAATGTATTTAATCAGATAAGAATAAAGAAAATACAATTTATCGTCGGTATATTATCAACATCTCACAGAGTTTAGTTCATCTTTTTACTGATAGATAACATATTAGGTATCATTTGCGGCAATTTTTAAAAAGCGCGTTTCTGCTTAGAATAGGTTTCTGCTTTTATATTTAATTATCGGTATTCGAAAACAGTATGGTTAGTTATCAGTATCCTAAAAAACAGAGTTCAAAGTTCAGTTTATTAATCTTCTTCCTGATCAAATTAATAGACAGTGGTTAAAGGGGAACAAATGAAAAACGTACGATATTTATGCAGGACTCTGAAATTTCGTGTGCCGAGTATATTTAGTGGGCATCGTGGACGTTCAATTTGTCATCGAGCGTATGTTTTTGCAGTTTTACCTTGACAAACGTGGGAGAAGTCTGAACAGCCGGTGAAAGGATTGAATGCACACGTGTAGAAATAGAATACACGGTACAGATTATGACCACGCCCCTCCGCCGATCGGAAAACCTGTACGGTGTAATGATTCCGTTGTCACCGAGGATCGGGCAAAACTTTCGGCCCATAATTTATCGCTTTATTGTGTTTACCCCGATAATGGGTAACCGTCGAAACGAGCGGAAACGATCCTATTCTATGACTCGATTGTAGCCGTCCGTGTACCACTTATAAATGCCTTTCTTTGTTCACTTTATTTACTCGGTTGGAAGCTTTTGTGCATATTAAAGCAGCGAAAATCCATCGACATTGTAAAAATAGAAACACTTAAAAGGAGTTCATTCAAGCCTCATTGATTTCAGTGCTTCGTTGAGACTTTTTAATTAATAGTCACGATTTTGCCAGAAATATAGAGCGTTTTTTATCCCCACTTCTGATCTCGTATTTAAGTTAACATTAGTAGGATTATTAGCAATTCTTTGAATATTCTTGATATCTGAAAATTAGCATTAAACTGGGGTTGAATCTGGATCGAGCTAAAGTATATCACATAATATTGATGATTTTGCATAGGATAAGACGCAATAGTAACGTGTTTGTAACTTTATGGGAGACGTTCGTCCACGCGAGGAAGACAAAAGGGACGTGGCACGGGAGAACAGAGAGTAGGATACATCAGGTATACGAAAGTCGTTAGCTGGAAGAAAAATTAGCCGTTTGTCGGAGTTTCGTCCCGTAGATGGGTCAATCAGATACGAAAACACTTGTCGGGGCGGGCATTGTCCGTAGGTAACAGGCCCACGAAGGACCGTGGACACAGGTATACTTTTGTCCTTAATGACCGTTCGAGGAATTCAAAAGGTTCACGGATCGTCGAATGTTCGTCAGGGGTGGCCGCGATCGTTCACGAGCACTCCTGCCATTTTCTTTCTTCCTCTTCGTCGCCTCGATGGAAGACAGGGGCGCACGACACCGTGATTACGCGTTACGGTATTTCCGGCCCACCTTCGATACGCCTTCGACTTTTATCTTCCTTGCCTTTTATTCTCCAGCTCAAATTATCGTCCCCTTTTTGTCTTCGCACGATCAAACGAGAATGCGTTTACTAAAATATGCTAATATTCGATTCAATCTGATGCGATGCTTAACGGCGCACACACGGGGGTTGAAATGATAGAAATATGTATATATACTAACCGTTTCACTGAACAATCAAAAAGTCTCAAGGCTACCTTTTGTCTTCCTGTTGCATCTTCGAGCTACGTGGGGGTTCCACAGGTTTCGAACTCGCAGCTAGTCTTCTTTTTTTTGGCGAGCCGAAGGACCCCGACGTGCCATTTGCTGGAACAACAGTCTGCTGTTCTGGAAACGGTCTCGTCGATTTCATGAGAATGCTGTTTGTTAGCAGAAAGCAGGTCTCCGTGGAAGAAAAATTCTTGGTATACGCCGAGATACGGACGGAAGCAGCTAAATGCTTAAACGCTCGAAACTCAGCCTTAAATGCTGTTGATTGCAGTAGGAGGGAAATGAGAGGTTCCACGACGGACTCGCGTCTCTCTTCGCAGCCTGCATTCTCAAACACCGTTCGAGTCCTTTCGATTTACCTTTTATCTTCCGCAGATAGTGCTCGGTGCTTATTGGTATCGAAACGAGAGGAGGAAAGTTGACTTGTTGAAAATCAGACGGGGAAATGCTGTGAATTTCGTTGTAAACGAGCATTTAGCGTATCTTTTATGGATCTCAGCCGAGGTACAAGCGATCGATTTCCTGTAAACAGCCGCTTCCGCCGAAGAGATTCGAGTGGATCCTCCGGCTCGTGTTCTCCACGCTCGAGCACTCTTTCGTCTCTCGAGATACCTAGCGATATCGTGGCCCCTGGTCCGCAGATAGTAATCGGTGGATGACGAACGGCGTGTGTCAACGTGACTTTCGCGGTAAGGGATAATCGAACGGAAGGAGGGCCACGAGGAAAGGGTAGGGAAGGTTGGACAAGTCAAGAAGTGGCTGGGAGAGGGGAGAAAGGTTGAGGAGGAGAGGCAGCGGAACAGGTAAAACAAAAAGTCGGGAAAAAATTGAAAACCAGTCCTCGGACGGATGGTACTTGGGTGTCTAGCGGACTGCCAGAACGAAAGCTGCGTATGCTACACGATGTAACGTGGTTTATTCAAAATCTTAAGAATGTATCGGACAGTAGTTTCTTTTTCCGCGCGAAATGTCCGAAAATTCAAACCTTGGCTACAGTGCAATCTCTGTTTGTTTTCAGGAACCTATGATTCACTCCACCGCTCCAACGTTTCTAGCAATTAACACTTTTACTTCGTTAATTTCATGCTAATTCTGAAATAATAAAATTTGTTCGTCGCCACAGTGTACCGATACAGGGTTGGAAGGGTTAAGCGTTTAGTTTCATTCCATTACGTTGCAAGATTGCAAGAGAATTTGTTTAGTAATGGCATTTAGTTAAATAGTATAGAGTATAGACGAAGCTGAAGAATCGTTCTCTTCTCGTTTGCCACCACCATCGGTATTAGCAACCACCACCACCAAGCGAGTTTACGGTAAGAACATCAGTGGCTGCACCAGCACCACCACCATCGTGCCAGGTTCTCGCTTCGTTACCATCGCCAACACCTCCTTTTTCCTCCTCCTTCTCCTTCTCCTCCACCTCTTTCCCTTTCCGCTTCTCCGTTTCTCTCGGTCCACGTCCTTCCTTAATTCAGTCCAATGAGAGTCGCTCTTCGATTCGTCGCGATCGTCACGGATCTTCAGGATATCGTCATTTCGTTCGTCGTCTTCGTCGTCTTCGTCGACTTCGGTGCTACGAAATTTCGCTGCTCGCGGTTCCTCGCCGCCGCTCGTCCGCCGCTTGGAATTTCACGAACCGGTACCGGAATCGCGCGGCGCGGATAACGAACGGGAGAAAGCGAACACGAAACGAAAGAGATTCGGCAGTTTGTTCGTTGGATAATTGGTTTCTACGATGAAAAGGATACACGGTTCGCGGATGGAATATGTTTCGTAGCAGCCGCGACGCGAACCGGTTGCGCGAGCTTAAAATAGTTCCTCGCGGATAAGTTTGCCGCTCTCTACCCGCTTCGAACACATCTCAGGATTGTCAGGTAAACGTCGAATCCGCATCCCAGTTTGTTATTTCGCTGGAATCGAGAAATCGTAGCCCGAGGACACGCGATGGTTCGTTCTTGGTGCAAATTTCGCGCCGTCGAAGCAGCCTTCGGGTCACCATGCTTGTTTTTCCAACTGAATGAGTGATACGAGTGATCCAGACTATTGGTTAAAAAATACCCAAACTACGACGACATATACGATCTACTTACTTAAGAAGATAAATAATCAGAATTTTGATAAGTATTATTCGCTTCAAAGCGTGATTCAATCGGTCGGAATCTTCTAAACGCGGTTCATCGACGGAAACCTTGAAGACGCAGTTGTTGGTATTTTAGGAAATTCACGAAATATTCGATGCGGTTCTTACCGCGTGTACGTCCCCTTACCACAGACAAGTATCGATTTCGCAAGAAACCGCGTTGTACGCGTTTACTGTCGGCCATTTCACGATCGATCACGTCGTTTTCTTTTCTATCGTTTTGAGAACGAGGAGGATTCTTTACGGGACCAACCGAGTTCTTCGTCCAATTAGCATCGAATTAATTATTGATTTTCGCTTGAAACTGTGGTAGCTGAACCCCTTAGTTATGACCAGAAACGCGTGCATCTCAAAATAGCAGCCATTCAGGGGTTAATTAAAAATAAACTTTACTCGAGAAAACTTACTTTACTTTATTTGTGTTTGCTAGTAAATTAACCATTAACTACCGTGACTTAAAACCAGGTATACAGAATCATACCCTATGATTTTTGAGATAAAATATGAAAACTACAGATTTCACTTTGACACAGTGAAATCCGACAGTGTCATGATACTTAAGGGTTGAACGATTAATAATAAAGGTGTAGGGTAAGAAACGTAGTCGTAATAATTCTCGAGAAAATGAATAACAAGTAGAATATGTTAAGAGAGCAAGCAAAGAGTTTGGAAAGAACGTAGGTAGAGGCGTTCCACGAAGGCAGGCGATCCGTCGTTTGTTATTGAAGTTATTCCATCGCCTAGGGGCAGAACAAGGCGAGGCTGTGAGCAACGTCTCTTGTCCCTGGATGACGAACGTTTACACTTCGATTCCAACTGGAATTTTTTTTCTAAAACAATTCAGTCTCTAGTCTCGATGCGCGCGGTGATTCCTCGGTTGCATAGGACATCCGCGGCATTTCAATTAGCCACCACGGCGAAGAAAAATCGCGGTCGTTTCTCCTCCGTATCGTCTTCACGCGTTTGCAATCGAACCAGAAGTATCCATTTCAGAGGATTGATTTTCCTTTTCAAAGTTTTCTGCTTCTTCTCTTACTATTGTTACACTATCGCTACCAGTGACAAATTCTTGTCGACGTCTTTGATTTCCTTTTTTTATTTATCGAAGGTTTGATTAAAACTGATTCGTAAACGAAAGATCCGTCGATGGATATTCACCTGTTGCGAATCGTGGACTCGATCGTGTTCTAAACAATTGACAGGTGAACAGAAGTGGCGCTTGCCGAAATAAGGGGTGGCACGAGGATTACAGGCTTGTGCAAAGGGGACGGAAACGATTACCTGAAGGAAGTCGTCGTAAAAGCAATCCGCTCGGTTATTCATTTACAGCCCGCTACCTTTCGAACGTACGGAAGTGGGGATTTTCTGTATGAAAAACGAGGCTTTGCCTTCTCGATCCTGTTAGTCGGTTCAGGCTCGTCTAAGCAAGATACGTTTGTCGTTCAAGTAGTTGCAATATTTTTTTTTTCAATTTTTCACTTGTATTTTTTAACGGTGCATGTGTTTCGTCGTTTGCGGATGTGCGTTCGTCGTCGCAAAACTGCCTGTGTGTGAAAGGAAAAAGGATATCAAAGGTGTTGTTCGCGCGACGTTCACGAGGTAGCAATCAGATTGAATCAAAATGATTCTTTTTTTATTCATTGGATTGGAATTCCTTTCCGATAATAGTTCGATCGAAACATCGCAAGAGGTGCTTGTGCGGGATATAAATAGCAACTTAATTGGCATTTGGTTGATATACATGTAAACTGTTCAATTAGCAAAGCGATAAACCTCTGCTACTGGTAAATTTTAATTGTTTTAAACCCCTGCTATATGTGTCAGTACATTTCAAGTGAATTTCTCATCTTTGGAGTACAATAATTTGCGTTAATTGAAATATTATCGATACTCTGTCCTTAAAATCTTCCTCTTCGATTTTTACAGAATCCGTTCGCTTCGTAGATGATTCTTCGATGCCCCGTCAGATCTTCAGCAGAAATAGATTTTTGAAACTGTACCCAATCAAAAATTCATTCTTTTGAAACATGTCCCCTTAACGACACCCTGACTCACGGTCATGAATATTCTTAACAACCTTAATCGAGCCTCATGGTCGTAATCAACATACGCGATTCACGGTCTACCGTAGAACACGACAGTGGTGGCACTGGTCTTCTCGCTAATCATTAGAAGGAAGTGACAGTAAATTTATTGGCCATTCGATTCATCATTCTGATAAACCATCCTCGTTTTAATACGCAAACTCGATTCCCCCTATCGCTGTGCGATTATTTACAAAGTTTGCTTTAAACTTATGAAGAATGATTAAAAGGGCAACTACTTAATTAAAACTACCTGTTGTGAAAATATTATATTAAATTGAATAGTTTAATGTATAATTCAAACTCTCAGAAGCTCGAGAAGTTCGAGAGCATAAAATGACTATGGGGAATATATACTGACTTGCGTTTAATGTTCAGGACACGATGACGAGTTGGAGCAGGACGTTAATCACCATTATCGGAATCCTACTTGCGACGGTGATAACTAAACATTCGGAAGCTTGCAACGAGGCGATCTGCGCGAGTGTGGTGAGCAAGTGCATGCTTACACAAAGCTGCAAGTGCGACCTCGTTACCTGTACCTGTTGTAAGGAATGCTTCTCTTGTCTCAGTTATCTCTACGATGAGTGCTGCTCGTGCGTGGGTAAGCCACCTCGTCATTTTAACACCTTACCCCTGAATCACACCTCCTTTAACGTCCAAATTGTCTTAAGATCTCTATTTACAGAGATATCATTAATGAGATATTGTTCACAGACCTCTGTCCAAAACCAAACATCACGGACAATCCGTTGAGCAAGAAATCTCACGTGGAGGACTTTAGCGAACCGGTACCGGGTTTGTTCCAAGCGTTAACCTCTGAACCGGACGTGCTCGAGCGTTGGCTGACATTCACGTTTCCGGTGGACTTCGACATGTCCCTGTTCGCGACGAAATCCGAAAAAGAGATAAAATATCATATGCGTACGTATCATAATTTGCTATTAGACTCCAAACGAAGTGTCCACTCTTCCGATTCCCTTCTTCTTTTTGTCCATTGCAATATGTTTGTTTCATAAATGATTCCAGAAACCGCAGAAGAGGAAGTGCATCCGTTGAAGCCAAACGTGATGACGGTGAACTGTACCGTGGCGTTCATGGCGCAGTGCAACTCGTGGAATAAGTGTCGGGCTTCCTGCCAGAGCATGGGTGCCACCAGTTACAGATGGTTCCACGACGGTTGCTGCGAGTGCATAGGCGATACTTGTATCAATTACGGGATCAACGAATCCAGATGCCTGCACTGCCCGTTGGACAAGGAAGAGGACGATCTGAAGGACCAGTACGACGACTATGGCCAGGACGAGGATGATCTAACAGAAGATGAGATCGATTAACAGTGTTTTATCTATGAACAGTGTGTGCATACCCGGTGATGATGCTTTCACGAAAAGAAAACGATTGTCTGCTTATTCGTGAAGTTTTTTTTTTTTAATGTAAATCGTGTCATTGTCGACCAATCGTTTCGCTCTTATGGAACAAAGACATTGTTTAAAGGATGGACCAACGTTCCCTTGTAAAGGGATTACAAAGTGTACAATTATAAAGAATCGGACAAAATGGTCCGTTGAAGGCTTAAAGCCTGCAACGTCGATCACAGACTCGAGTGACCCCTTCCGAAGTGACTGGGTCCGTTAGTCATCGCTCGTTTTTTAAAACTGTTAAATATGTATGTAAGTAGCCCTACCGTGTCACTGTTTGTTGTGTGCCATATAATTGTGTATGTACTGAAAAGGATCATTCGTGATGCGATTGGCGTGCACGAAACGCATTGTCCTCCTAACATCTGCTCTTCGACTGTACATACGTTGTTGGAAGTGTTATTCCTTTGTGATTTAAGCTCCAGGCGTGAGTCCTCAAAATATCTGTGAAATATGAAAGTTTTAAGATGGATTTTTTACAATTTTCTAATTCTGTTCACGGTGAATTGATTCAAATTGAATTATACATTATGTAGATTGTTGGGCAAGACAGGCTTGCTTGGAGAAAATGTCTCCACCGCTCGTTATAGTCCTAGAGAGTTACTATGCATTATGTCTAATATATTTCACGAATAAATATTTTTTTTACATTAATTTACTTGTTATCGAGCATAAAAGTACGTGGTAGCTCTCTGATCTTATAGAGAGGGGTGAGATCGTCTTTTTCTACGACTCTATTTTCTCTAGGGAAGCCTATCGTTACTGCCTATCTCGATTTATATTGTTTTGATGGATAGTATATTTATGGTTAAGCGTTTTTAAAGAAAGGACAAGACCATAGACAAATTGATACATTCGATAAAGGGTATAATTTGTATGATATGGTTTAATACTGCACTTGGTTACGCCAATGCACGATATTATTCGAGACAATGCAAAGAATCGAACGAACAGAAAAGAACGAAAAATATTCCAGTTTATAATTTCTAATTCATGCATTTAAATGTAATACAAATTAACAATATTAGCGTTATAATGATACTTCAAACTAAACATGACAATTCGATTAAAGCTTTATCGTATTGATTAAAAAGTGGAACTCGACAACGAAATTCCAAAAATGATTAACAACTCTCCCCTGATAAATTATCGACAGACTAGAAGAGGGGGAAACGGCAATCGATATTAAATAATCATTCGTGAATAAATTATCGCAGAAAACTAAAAAGAAAAAGGAATTTTTTATAAATAATCATGTTTAGTGATACACTTCATTCTTCGAATGATTATGTATCGATATGTCCCGCGATAATTATAAACACACTCATTCAACTCTACGTTTGTTATATTAATTGTCAAACGTCGCGTTTCACGCGTATTTTTTCTTTTTTCTTTTTTCAACGATCACATACAATTAATTCGTACACGCACTATTAACGCGCATCAATGAATCACGCTTAGAAATACGATAATGATCAGAACGATTTTGATCGTTCTATAATGAACGGCGTTTAAAAGAAAAAGAAACATAAAATTGATTTATCGACGTTTACACGGGCGGATGTTCGTCTTGCGTCTCATTACTTTCCGGTAATTTGATGAAAGGCAAATCGCTGCCGCTCCACATCGAATATAACTGAGATCTCGCGCATTCCTGAAATTATTTTGTGTAAAATTAATATATAACAACAATAATTAATACTTTGACATATTGTAATCGATTAATCGTCGATGTTTTAATAATAATTTTAATTGTAAATATGTATTACCCCACCACCGGCGCTCTCAGATCCTGAACGACTATGGGCTGATATGCAAGAGTCCGTCGAAGAGCTGCTTTTACGAGACGGTAGTACATCTACAGTACCTAAGAGGAAAAGTTGAAAATTGTACACTGTTGAGCATCATAGACTTTTCTAGGGGAAATGGCGTTGTAGGGATTAATTTTCAACTGTAAGACGAACGGTAAGACTTCCTTGTATCACCATTTTTCTTAGAGATAACGTGTAATATACTTACCGGATTCGACTTCTCTATGGTCACTATGCGAATGAATGCTATCCTTGCTGTCTGCGTGGCTACCACTGGTTCCACTTTGTTCTGTGCAATGTGAAATATATAAATTATTGAAGAAATAGGGAATAAATAAATTTTGATACGTATAAAATTGTACCCGAATCTCTATGTTCTCCACTGTGTACGCTTTGGTCGCTTTCACGTCGACCCGACTGATCAGAATGATCACTCGAGTGAGAATCCTGTGGCCAACATCTTAATGAACCTACTTTACGTGATCCTGGCCAGATCGTTGAATCATAATTTGTCTCGAAATTGCACGTTGTTAAAGTAACACCCGGTATGTGTTGATTGGTGTAAGCGGATAGTTGATTTAAAGGTCTAACTCCTGCAGAAGTGTTAAGATAGTTTGATATGTAATAAATGTAATATATAACGATTATTCTTCTAATAAATGATACTAATGAATAACGCTTATTGTTAGCTATTTTTCTGTACCTGGTTTACAAGACAACAATTGAATTGCCTCCTGCAAGCCATCCTGACTAGCCATGGTGGACGTCTTCCATATTGTGTCGGGAGTGGTCGATCTGCTTCTCTCTTGATGAGGAACCCTTAATCGGGATCTAACATCTTGTCGTGGCCAATCTGTGATGTTTCGACAATCCCATGGCATGGACCACCTTCTCATCGGATTCTCCGATACTTCACCTGACATTTCTGCGGCCGCCGTTTCAGACCATCTCCTCTGAACCTTTGCAATTATAAATCAGTCATGAGAATCGTTTATTAACACAATGGCTGCCATGCCGATTAATTTTATTTGTTAATAAATAACCTGCAGAGGAAACAATGGATATGGTAAAGGTGATCTGTGGCAGTTCTGCACGGACTGTTGTGTTGATGATGAAGACACTGGCGGTGGTGAACTGTACAGTCTTTCAAAACACTGTTGAAGAGAAGCAATGTCACATTCTGCTGTGCCACTTTGTGAACAGGAGCATTCTGCCATTCCACCTAAAAATATCATTTCATAAATCATAAGTAAACAACAAATGCAACAAATATGATGGTCCATTTCTTACCTAGACATTCACAGCAAGCAACGCAGAATTGATATTGCAAGTTTATGAAAGTTAACAAGTTATCTCTAAGTATGTCCTAAAAAATAATATTGTTTAATAAAACAGAACATGTCCCAAGATTGTAAAAAGTATCTTAAAATAATTACATGTTTATCTCCTTCATTTTCTCGAGTCTCATGATCTCTTAAAGCAGCGATAATATGATTTCTTACAGTATTGCTGGCTATGTACGTAGCTCTTGTGAGCTCTTCCCACCCAGCAAGACACTGTCCAGTCAATCGGCATTGAGCCACAGTATCATGAACGGACAAAAGTGTTTGCAACGATTGAGCCAACTTTGTACCGGCTGTGCATAGGCCATTGAGCATCTGTATCAAAAGTTTTAATTTGCTTTTGCATCATGTAACATAAGAAATTCATAGTGAATACACAAACCTGTAAGTATACTAGCCAATTACCAAGACATTCATTTACTTCTAATTGGTGTTTAGATACTTGATTGTCATTGGACTTTGGTTCTGTTCCACCTTCTGCCATATTTACATTCTTTCTTTAAATCTTGATTCTTGAAAAGAGTTTAGTCACCTATTCATATAATTGAACAACTTTAGTACACATATAAATTACAAATAGTACGAGGAAAAGGAGAATTAATCGAAAGGAAACAAGGTGATATAATAACACATAAAACCATGATAATGTTTTGCAACAATCATTTTATTAAGACAACGAAAAATCACGATTTGAAACAATGAATCAGATAACATTAGAAGCATCATAAATTGTTCACTTACATGTTTTCTTGTTATTCGATGTATACTCGAGTGTTTAATTAGTGTATGAAATGGAAATCACAGGGCTCGCGTTGGCGGCGAAGCACAGTTACCGGCACCATCGCAACCCGCCTCGTGCATACCTCGTCACTCGAATTCAACAATGCAAAAACCGAAACGAATCCCCCCGTATACGCGGTTACGTGTATCTGTGGTCGTATTCCTCAACAGGATACGTAATACGGGATATCTTGACCAGATGCCGCCATTTGTACTCTATGGACGAACCTCGAACCTGATGAACTTACAATCAGTGACACACAACCTGTGCCTCGAGTTTCCAAATAGACTAGCCTCGAGCATTCGACATGTTTTATCCTTCACCATTTCATTAAGTATTTGTGAAATTTACATTAACGTAAACGTTACCTAATAACTTATTAATTCCTGCAAATATCAATTATTGACGTAAACAGATGCATATAATATTTTTTAAACTATAAATTGTTACGTAGATATTTATATGGAGTTAAGAATAATTTATAATATGTAGTTAAAAGTTCTAATAGTATTGACATGATTAAATTTTATTTCAGCGTTTGAATAGTGACACTAATTGGAGAAATTTTTGGGCACCACTGTTTTAGATCAAACTTGGGCCAAGTTAGTTCGAACACTATAACTTTAGTTAGATCCACTTTCTACACGTGTTTGTTCATATCTAGGTGATTATTTTTTAATCTTGTTTCTTGATATAAAATTCTTCTATTACTTCTTTTTTTATAGAAATAGAAACACTATAAATTATCAATGTCAACGTCTGCCATTTTTATAAAATAGGGCGGTAAGTACTTAAGGGAACATCACGTTTGAAGTCACAAAGATTCTAACTTGTTTTACACAACTTTTAGTTTCTATTACAATAAGAATCGTATGAGCAGTCTATCAAATAGTCCATCAACTGTACGATTCGAAGGTACGTATATATTTGTTTTTCAGCAGAATAACTGAACATTTTATCATTTTTACGGGGTCACAGTTGGTCCAGACATGATGCTTAAAGATTAAATAATCGAAATTGTTCATCTTCCTGTAGCTGAGCCGAATTATAGTGTCTTTCTTGGTTTCTTTAGGAAATCAAGAGAAGACACGAGGTTCGGCAAGGTGAAAGGGGCCCGAGCACCCAGTGACGTAGGCGTTGGTAGAAAAAGAAGAAAAGAGAGGGTTAGAATGGTCGATTGAAGGTGGACAAAGGACGGAAAAGGAGACGCGGGAAAGGTTGAAAAGGAGAGAAGCCGAACGGAGTGGAAACGCGATCGCGCGCAAGAGGAGAACATCGTGATCCAGGTGGGGGAGAACGATGTGGTAAGAAAGACACAAAGGTGGGGCTTAACGGTAAAGTCGGTGTGTAACCTTATAACAGTGTTTTTCAATTCTTTTTTTCCTTTCCTTACTATCACCCTTTTCGGATACCTCAGACAATAGGGCGTTTCTTCATACATGAATAACCTTATCGCCATAGATTTAAGATTTAAAAATAAAGTCCTGTTTGTCAGATGCAACGTTAGTTTTAATACTTTCATTCTAATGATTTCAAGGTATTAAAACAATTTCTCCTTTCAGAAAGAAAACAAGGAGAAATAAAAGCTAAGAGGAAAAAAACAAGGTACATGGATTTGGATCATGGAGCAAATTATAATTCATGTATCTGTCAAGGTAAACGGGGTGGCATGGCAGTTCAGTCAAGGATATTAATGAGAAAGAAAATGCGCCGTCGACGCACATTCGTTTTTAAAATTACGACAAATAAGAATGACGATTGCCGGACAGGTGTATAGCGTAACGGTGCTATAGGGAAAGAATGTTTCACCTCTCGTCAAACATTTGAAAATTACTATTTATTATGAATATGGTTTAGTGTTTATTTTAAAGACTAAATGGATGATGAATCAGGTAAATGACGGTATTAAGATATAATCTGTAATATAAGGTAAATGTATGAGGATAAATGCATCTTCCTCTATATTGCCATTTTCCCTAGGGAAACCTAGGAAAATAGAACTTAACGACTAATAGAAACCCGAATGTTTTAGATTGTACATTTACGGAGGTTAACGTTGCTTTGCGACTTGGTGATTTCGACGTCTCCGGACAGTTACGCACGAGGAAGCGATTGCTCTTTCTAAATCAGTCGCTTCTCCTGCGGAACTATTTCACTAATGTGCAACTTCTGTAACCGTGTGCAGGTAAAAGTTGTTACTTGATCGTATGCCGGTTCTTTTACCTTGGACACGTTACGCATACGACCACTTACATATGTATACACGCTGCGGTAAAAACGCGTCTCATTTGTGGACAGGTGAATAGTTATTGAGATCCGGGTATAAAAATTCACTATATGAATATATAAAAAACCATTATAGATAGCTGTTAACCGTATACCTTGAACGCTTCAGGAATACAATTGCGGAAACGCAGAGCTGTACCGCCAACCTAACTGCACGTGCATAGAAGAGAAGAAACACATTGCTACTCGAAGTCTTATGGCAGTGGAAAGTGGTGGCCCTTTTTAAAATTCTAGGTTCTAAAGTTTTAGGAATAAGCCATGGCTAATTTACTTCGGGCAATGTAACGTGATCAGACGAGTCAGAGCAAAGTTGACACAATTTTCAATCGAATATCGAAGACGCTAGTAAATACAGTAGTAAGTACAAAGTATTAAATGTTGTGTGCTCCTATCGAGCTGAAACTATTAGACTGTATCATTTTTATTAAAGTAGAGACGCCAGAATAGTTGAATAATATAAGTTTGCCGATAGGAAGGCGAAAAGTGGAGAGGAACGTAGTCAGACATAGGTTCCCTCGTGGTATCCAGCTGGATGCACAGTAGGTACATGCAGCCACGATACTCCGTGTACTTTCATAATGTCGAAGGAGAGTTGAAGAGAGCCGAGAGGCCTGGTGGCACTCGACGGACGGCTAGTGAAGGGAACGGATCGTCATACTCGGTCGGCGAAAATGCCGTCCAAAAGCCGCGTTTAAATTCGTCTTTTATAAAAGGCAAGGCTCGAATTTCTCGCGAACCAGTTCATAAACGTCAGTGACTTTACTGATAATCCTCTTACGGCAATTGGTGAACAACAGTTGTTTTCGCGCCAACCTCCGTATGGGTACCCGAAGAAACGACGTCAACGCTGAAAACCATGAAGAATCGTAAATCCAGGATGGAAATTTCGTGTGGTGCGAGAACGAAATGACGAGACCACAATTAGGTCTATATACAATGATCAAAAACTTATCCATCGAGCAAGAACATACCTCTGGAACATTTGCTTATTAGAGTGATTATACATTTGTTGCTTGACATTCTTTTTCTTTTTTGATTGATTGAATTGATGAACAGTAGATATATTTTGTAGACAAAAGAAATTTTAACGGTGGCACGCGTCGAACAAAGAAACTTCTCGTGAAAGTTGCTGTGGTGGTCGAGTAAAGTGTACACCGGTAGCGGATACGTGCTTGTGGATGATCGCGAGCAAAGTTGGTGCGCTTTCGATGTGATCCCGCCTTTCGTTGAGGGCACAGGAACGATATTGTATCGAGGATGACGCGAGAGATTCTTCTATCCCTTTTGGGAATCCTCGTCGTGGGCGCAGAAGGCATGTATCTTTGAACTTGATTAATCCACTAACTTCTTTTCTCTATTAACACGTTGAGTGCCATAGGGGTGAACTGCAACACAGACTTGATACAAAAAAGTATACATGTATGTGTTAATATTTAATAACAGTTACAAGTTTACGTTTTAGAAGTAATGAACTGGTAGCTTACAATAGAAAATTAAATAATGGTGGCTTCGATAATTGCTGTTATGACGTGTCGCAATACGTATCACCATTTTCATCGTGGCAGTCAACGTGTTAAACGCGAATCGAATGAATTAAAGGTCGCGTGGAATTCTGCGATCCCTGAGACCATTGAACCGCGTCGTCGATAGAAAGGATCGAAACGTGGTTGAAATATTTCGAAATTTTAAAATCGATATCGACGATTCGGTGTCTTTTTGCCTATTTTATCCGCGACTGTAAGAGAGGGATACACAAATACCGTAGAAAACAGGTACCGCCCACTCGATTCTCGCGTCCACGCGGATTTTCTGGTGTCTCGAGGTCATCTGGTGTATCCGCTTCAAAATAAAACGCACAGGTTCTTGGTCGTTTTATGAATTCCACTCGATTTTTTCCCAAACAAAACATCCCGCGATGCATGACAGTTGTTCGCTGATCCAAGGATGGTCAGTGGTAAAAATAATGTTCGGTCATTCGTTGAAACGTTACGTGCAATTCCCAAAATCAGCGGACCATTTATTAAGGGTATTCATTGACCATGCGAACCGGAAATGGAGTGCATTTGCATTCACCCTTCCTGTTCAACGTGTTCCGTGTGGCATGAAATTTAACCCTTTTGCTGCACACCACGCACGACCTACATGCATATTGTAATTAGAGTCAAGTTCCAAATACCAAATATTAAGCACCAAAATATCAAATTATCAAACACCAAAATCCTAAAGTATTAAATTACCGAAGTACCAAATGCCAAATTACCAAATTACCAAATTACCAAAGTACTAAAGTGTACTCGAATATCGAAGTATCAAATACTAAACAACAAACACCAATTGTAGATTATTAAGTAACAGAACAGCGGTAGATAACCGTACCAGGTGCTTGATTAACGAGCGTTACATAATGAATTAATTACAGAAAACTGATTTAATATGTTTTCATTTCGCGAAAAGTGTATTTTCATTGAAAGTTGGCTCTTTCGTAAACCTCGTTACTCATCGATGACACAGCTTGTACAGAACGATCTAATCGATCCTCTGGTTTGAATTTCGCGTTACCACAACCCCTCCCCTACCCTCCCTCGAAGTTGATTCGTTATTTCGCCGGTTTTAATTCGAATAAAACTGGTCTCGCAACGTAGGAAGCAGAACTCGCGGCGAAGGCAGTCAATCGAATCGAGTTTTGCCTTTTGTAACTCTTATTCTCCTAGTTGACCTACATGAAACACCTTGGCAGCATAGACATTACACGTATTCCTCTGTGTATGCACGGTTACGGTTCTGTAATATCGGTTTGCACGATAATTTTTGATAGACGGTCTATAATACGCCATTATGCTCATTAGAAACACGTGGATGTACGGTGAACATTTTCTAAACAAAATCGTTTATACATTTCTAGTTCTATCGCTTCTTTGAAGTGTCAAAAGATAACTTTCAACTTGAATATATATATATATATACATGCTCGAACAAAGATTTATTAAACGCGGTACAGTGAATTTTACGTCATCGATCCGCGAACCGTACACCTTTTCAGTTAACACTCGATTGAACTTTCATTTAGCGGGTAAAAACCGCGTAGGAAGGACACGTCTCGGTGTAAGGATAATTGCTGCTTGAAAATAACACCTTGGTCAATGTTGATCATTAAGCGCACGCGAATGATCGTTTCTGTGGCTGCTTAAATCAACCCTCTGTGAACTCTTGAACATTTCAAGTGACATGTCGGAACATTGAGGTAAATTTGAAACTTTCTTATTCACCTTTTTTCAAATTGAGGGTAGTTTACCATTCATTTTCGTAATTTTGAGTCGTAGAGGATTAAAGGAGTGTACAAATTGCAAAATGACACAGTCCCAAAAAATGAAGTTTAATGGATTCATTTTGAATAGGTTCTCGGTTTCAATGGATTTATGAACCGTGCTATAAGGCTGTACGTTCAAATGAGATAATTTCAATGGAACTATTATGGATCGATCCAATCACTGTTCCCATGATTACAGCATAGAATAGCATGGTCTGTAAAAGTGATAGGTAGAAGTTAAGGTAAATACGAGTAGGAAAGTCCAGTTCACACGCCTCTGACCGATCCCATTCCAGGGACTCGTAGGTGGTGATAGACATTCGATACTGTCTGTTGGAAATTTTCAAGCCATAGATATTTATTCTAAAGAAAATATTCTAGAATACTTTGAACAAATGAATTTGTCTTCTAGATGATAGTCAGCGCGTTCATTGACTTTTAGATGTATAACCTTGCCATTTAACGCCAGAAAATATGACTAAATAATATGACGGTAGAGAGGTTCATGTCTTATAAACCAAGTGTCATTTAATGCCACAAATTCCAATTTATCTTTAAAGAAAAAAATATGAAATAAGTCAAATTATGCGTGTAAGGGTTAAGGTGGGGAAGTAAAAGCGTCCTCGAGATTCCAAGCGAACGCTTTTCCTTCGTTCCCGTTAAATAGGAAGCGTGACGAACTCGCACGTTTCCATCCACGTTTCCTCGTCGAGCTAATAGCTGAGAGCGTCGTAACATTTAACTCCGAAACGATTTAGCTAAGCTCTGAATCGAGCGATAACCCTAACTCGTGCCCGGATAAAGCCCACCCTGTCGATGGGTGGGGCAGCATGTTCGATACAGGTGAAATTTCAAGCGACAGCCACTTCCTACGGCTCTCGATCAGCATGCACCACGTGTAGCAGCGTATATTTTTCGTCGTGTAACGCAATTCGATGCTACACATTGATTATACAATCGCGTCGACTCTCCTCAAATTCTGTGAAAAAGTTCCTTGTCAATATTATTAGGATTATTTATTCGTTAATTTATTTAATTAAAAATATTCATACCAATTTACTGAAAATTGAATTTTCAATAACTTTTTATTTTCAGATTACACAGTGGGTAACAAATCAATTACATATTAAATTATAGAATGGTACAAGCATTGCAGGATTTTCATTTCCTGACTCGTAAAGCGGGCTGTCGCAAGCCTAAAGTCGTCGATACAGTGACGATACACGCACCACGTGGCTTCTTGCACTTCGACACAATAGATTAGGAAACACCACGAAAGGAACTCTCCATCGTTCTTCATCGATGGAACGATTTCATATGACACAAATTCGGCGCTGCCAGCTCACCGTCTGTTACTCCCATCAATTCTTCTTCATGGTATCAAACGACCACGTTAACCGGTTCCTTGATGGTTTGGTACACACAGGACGGTTGTTAAATTCGCTCTCGATACGTCCCGTTTACGTAAACTCGTAATACGTAATATCCGTCGTTAGCTTTTGTAACGTAGTCCATTACCGTGTCCGTGCTATCAAAATTTGCTAAAATGAAAAAAATCAATGAATTAATGCTGTGAATGAAAGTATGGATGGTATTATCTAATTAATTAAGTAATTTTATTACTTGTAAGTAAACTTTCAAAGTAAATGAAATTGCATAATTAAAAAATTTATTGCGTACTTTCAAGAAACAGAATTAAAAAGTAAAACGATGTTAACAAGGTAATTTGATAACCGTGCCTTAATTTAAGTGTATCAAAAGCCAGTGAAAAAAGTAGAATTGAAACCGATAATAGGCGGGCGTATCTTTAACAATGGTTGTTTCTCACTTTTTCTTTCGTTTTTTCAAGATATATCGCAAATAGACACGCCCACTTTGCAACTTCCTGACAATCGCTTTTATACCTGCAATATTGCAGCTAGAACCTGTCTGTAATCCTCCCTCCCTCCCCCACCCCCTTCGATCTATGCATATCGGCACGATTATTGCGAAAGAGCCGTTCTATCTTTGATGTTTCTTCTAACGCCGCCTGATACTAATATTTTGAAACGAAATTCGAAGTGGATAGTATAATATTAACAATACTAATTAAGTATTCTAAATACATATATAGCGAAAAAGAAATAACCGGATTATCAGGTTAACGGGGAAAAAAGAAATAGGAAGGAATCTTGCAGCGGGGAGCGTTGGTAGGTTGCTTTGGAATCGAAGATAGAGGAAAATGGCGATAAACCAAGAACTGTACCGTGACACGCTTCACTGGTGGAGCAGTCCTGATCCGAGAAGTAGCTCCATGTCGTACCGTTATTTCGGCTTCAAAGTTTTGTAACCGCCTGACCCAGACCCACCAAGCCGATCGGCGAATGCCAAACACTTCAGGCTTATAGCCTAGCCGCATACGTGTTTACACGTACGCGAACGCACATACGTGCGATCCACCGGGAATTCTTGACCTCTTCGTCGTCCATCAAGATCTGAACTCGTCGTGCCTCTTTCCTGGATACCATATAACCATCCGCGGTAGACGTTGACAAAAAAATGTCATTATTACCGCAATAGATTCGAGCAAACAGCAATATAAATACTTTATTAACCCATTTATCAAATTTTTTAATGAAAAGTACACACGTGGGATATTTAAAAACAGAGATACTGTGCTTTAGGGTTAAACAATGCTTTTGCGATGCCATTGTAAATTTTTATGGCCACACACAGCAGATGTCAAGTTAAAAAACCCGACGACCTTTGTTCTCCATCATCGTTTCCTCCTAATTAAGCAGATTTATCTTGAAACATACGGTGAAATGATTTTAATTATATAGAAAGCGAGGCTCGACCGAACATGCCGCGAGGAGACGCGTTTCGAATCGAAATAATCGCGTTTGTGTTGGCTTTAATTAACTCGTTCGCACCGATGTCTCATGAGAAACGGCATGCTTCTCGAGACTTCCAATCGAATAAAAAAGAAAAAGGTGTGCTTTCACCCTGCGATCGAATCGACTGTAAACTTTCGCATTCGAATTGAAATTAGCGAATTCCCGCGTAGATTGAAAGAAAATGTAAATTGAAGATCGTTAAGATCGTCGATTGGAAATCAAAGGCCATCTTTGACGATCAGCCTTGAAACGTTGACGGAAATCCCTTGTTTTACCAGCCGCGCCACTGCGCTTCTAATCGCTTTTTACGAATCTATCGCTCGCGGCTTTGTACAGGCTATTTCAATTATTTTTTCTGACTCTCGTCCAATTTAATCCTGATTGATTACATAGAATCGCCACTTTTCAAGGTGCACTTCTTTCTCAAAGTATGTTGTGGATAGAAAGACTTGCCCGCGGTCACAACTATCAGATACCTAGACACAGCCGTTTCTACGATCTCGCGAGAGTGTTCTGTGGCAAATTTCCAGGCATCGTCTTTTCACTCGATGGAACAAAAAAAAGAGGAGGATTTCCTGGAGCGACATCCATTCAGTAACGTCCATAAGTTAATAGCTTTATGGCTATCCTGCACTCGACCTACTAATTTCCATCCTTTTGCGGACGATGGAGAAAATCCGTCGTACGTTCGATTTCCCGACATTTGCAATTTATATAATGAAAGACGCGTGGGATTTTTGTCCAAGGTTTCTCTTCGACTTCTGTCGTGGCCATTGTTTAATTTTACTTTTATACGTACAAATACAGTAAAACCTCCGTTATCCAAACATTCTTCCATTCAAAGTTCTATTAGATATCCTATTAAGCAAAGTCATTTTTACAAGCAAAAGAAATATATACAAATGAACATGATAGTCTTCTAAAGTGTTACGCGGAAAAAATGGCTGTGCCCTTGACACCCCTTCTTCGGTAAACGACAGGTACACACCTTACGTAAACGAAAGCCAGGACAAATTGAATGAGAAAAAAAATAAAGAAAAGTTAATTGTCTTTAGATCGGGCATTCCTTGTCTTTGTGCTATCGCGTTTAGGTTTTAAGCTTGAATTTAAGTTGTTGCTCGGCTCTTGCCTCATTGTTAATTACTGACACCGTAACTGTTGCTCGTCGCTTCTGCGAATTCGATCCTGAATACCGCAGGAGCTATGAAAGTACCCCGTCGACAAAAAATCCCCTGTGAAGCCTACATTTTCGTAGCCTTAAAGTGAACGTTCTCTCAGATTACTTTGACACTCATTCAGGATGAAAATACTGTTACTAACACCACTTTTTGTGAAATTTGATCGAATTGAACGGCTCAAAGAACGTGTCAAGGATAATGGATTATTCGAACGATAACGCATCAGGAACAATTCGAAGCGATTACTAATTCGCCGATACCTGCCAACCGTTGCTTTGCAGTATAATCTGTAATGGATGCAATAAAAAGTGGAAGTTTTTTTCTATGGAGAGCGTGCAGTGTACCGTGAATCATAGGATAGAAACCGAAACGGTAGCTTTAGCAATTTAAAACGGTACAATTTTCAACAGGAACTTCGATAAACCGTTTAAAAGCGCCGCTAGACAGAACGTCAATTCAAATGTTAATGAATTTATTTCGATTTCAAAGCGACGACTAAATGTGATTTTTTCTTGAATACAGGATTGAAGTGCGGTCATCCAGCGGTACCTATGAACGCCAAGGTGTCATTGTCTGACGAGTCATTAGCAATTGGCACTTTGGCGACGTACACCTGCGACGCCGGATACGAATTATTTGGGTAAGCTTCGATTTGTACTTTGCCATACGTATCTTGGCTGACGTATGAATATTCGATCAATCAATTGTTACTCATTTTATGGAGAATATTATTTAAAAATAAGTTCATTAAATATGTTACCATAATTGGTATAACTAATTATGGTGGTATCGTTGCTATAAATAGTACAGTAGTAGTAATATTAAATCAATTACTTCCCCTTTCGCTATGATACTCTAGTCTTATACGAAAAAAGGTAAATTGAAGGAGAAAGAAAAACGCAACAATCTCAGTAATAACGTAAGCGAGATTATAAAAACCAGCACAATTTCTTTCACGATACGTAGACATGTAGATGCAGAGAATGCAACCGAGCGAAACGAGCGTTTGTATATAGCATAATCTATGTCGATAGTACCACTTATTATAGACTTTCTCCGTTTTCATATAATTTGTATGGTTGACAATATGCTCCTCGCGTATTCACGTTGAACACTGTGCATTCTGTACGACCAGGTACATGGAATTTCGATCATTTAATCCAATTGTTGCTTGTTTAGCAGTGGCAGCCTGACGTGTAACGCTCGAGGAAAGTGGCAAGGAGACCTACCATTTTGCGGTAAGCATTTTATTTCCTTAATAAAATTCCATCGAATTAGTGGCTTTCTGTTGGTTAATATTCCATTGAAATTCTATGAATCGAGAAATTGCTAATAAAAATTACGTTCAATGCCCATTAAGTGGGTAATTAATTCCACTGTGTGCTGGATTATTAAAAAGTTTCTACTCTAGCGATTTTAAACATACTTTTTTTGGCGATATTTTCATTAAGGAAAAGGGTTAATAGAGGGGTGAATTTTAATGCATCCATCGAATCGAAACATTCGATCACGCGTTCCAGAAGGCTTTCTCTTCGCGAAAGAATAGTTGCGCTTCGCGATCGCGAAGAAATTGAACTCTTTCTTCTTAAAATGCAACGCGGAGTTGCCTTTTCTGTTTCGAACGTAATATATAACACGATAGAAAGCGATTTTGCGTATCGAAATTCGTACGTCGTCGACCTTTTTAGTCTTTCTTTTCGTTTCGTCGCGACGTTTCACTTTTACCGGCAAAATTGGTTCGAAAGAAAGTTCCCGAATGGTAAAACGCCATTGCGCAATCGGGGATCGGTTGGGTGACAGTAAAACAGAAGGACGGTGACCGGTTCGTGTACAAGTGACTTTTGCAATAATTAAATTTCCTGAAATTTCGTCAATTTTCAATTTTCAAGCCACGTACTGTTTTCTCCAAGCGAATCGCACATTTTTTCCACAAATTTGACATTTATTCGCGCAAAATAATCAGATTCTATTAAAACTGGTTGTCGGGTCTAACCGCGCTCACTAATGGTGCTGTAAGTGTTAAGAATGCGGAAAAAGCGACGAAACCGGAAGATTCTGAGAGGCAAAGTACGTAGGACTCGGTGAAACTAGCTGCGACACCGGATAATCGTTTCTCTTTATTACACTAACAATAAGTGTATCCTGTCGTTAATGAACGTTTTATTACTTGCTCGTGCCGGCCAACACCTTTCATCTTTCATTAGCCTCTATTTTCTTCGCTACTAGACTTCAACATTATTTGCCTACAATTATTTCTGAAAATAATTACTGCGATGTGAACTACACAGTTAATTATTAGTGGGTTTAGACATTATTTGGACAATATTTAAATTATTTATATTTTATTTAGAAATTAACAAATTAAATCACTTTTGCAGGCACAAACGTTGCTTTTCGCAAACCAACGAATCAATCGACTACCGTTCGAGGTGGAGACGCTGGCCACGGAAACGATGGCGACTCCGGCACGGAACACGACGGGAAAAGGTGTACAGAAACTCAAAGCGAACCCAGTCCTTGGTGGAAGGTCGACCTTCTAAAGTCGTATTCGGTAAAAGTCGTCCGAGTAACGACCAGAGGCTGCTGTGGTAAATTTTTCCTTCTTTTATTTCTTACATGTTTATCCTTCGACCTGGTGACTGGTTTAATGGAATTCGGATCGTTCGTATTAATATATTCGGAACTGATGACGCACCTTATGCACAGTTTCGAATAAAATATTTCAAACAGAAACGTACATATGTATATGACGATTAGAATTATTTTTGCCTTTTTCCTCTTTGATTCAATCAAAATGCTGAATTAGCGTCTAAAATTTGCATGGCTCCGTTGGTATTACGCTTTTACCCGACTGAACGGTGTGGAAACAAAATTAGAAAAGATTTCTCGTTCCCGATAGGTCATCAACCCCTTCAGGACATTGAAATTCGCGTTGGCAACAGTAGCGTGGAATTGCAGCGTAACCCTTTGTGCGCCTGGTTTCCTGGCACGATAGGTAAGTCATTGAGAGTCTATTAAAACGTGAAATCTTGTTACGACATCGTAAACAGCCTCTTGGGATCGAGCTGAAATTAGAATCTAATCATCTTCGTTAATAACCAGCATCGATGCAATTCAAGCAGTCTCAAACAACTGGAATGTTAGTTTCCAAAGTTTATAGAATATTAATCGCATTATAGACACCTTCTTATAGATTGAAATAACAATTAATATTTGAAAATTCCAATATTATTTCGAATGGATTTTCACAGAGGAAGGAATCACGAAGACATTCGTGTGCGCCAGAGCACTGATCGGCCAATACGTGTACCTACAGTTAGTCGGTGTGGAGGGAAGCTTGAGCTTGTGCGAGGTGGAGGTGTTCGCCGTGGACGGTAAGCGAGAGATTATCAAGGTTGAATCATCTATGGCAGTCGAGTGTCAAGTAAAATTCCTGTAGGAAAGTTCTACCTGGTTTTTCGTAGAGTTCTCGACGGACAGGTGTGCCTATGCCGGAACGCCGGCTGACGCTGACTTGGCCGCTTTCAATTCCACCTGTTACGAGTTCATCGTGAAGAAAGGTGGCTCGTTTCAGGAAGCAAGAAACTATTGTCGTACCAGGGGCGGAGATCTCGTGCACGGCTTCAAGGTTTCTATAACAAACAATCGTATACTTGATTAGTAACCAGACTACTCCAAATCCAGTTCTTTAATTCATAGTATGATTACTTTTGTTTTTTCTATTCAACTGAAAGGTAGCAAAAATAGACTTGGGTTAGTCTGGCTCCCAAATACGGTATTACAATCGCTACTACAATTGTTTTATTGTACTTGAATACAGGGTATCTCGGCAGTGTATATACTGAACAATCTCGAGAGGCGAAAGGACAAACTGAAGACTCAGCTGGTTTGGATTGGGGCTCAAAAGGAGCCGTTGATAACGGCTCGAACCTGGAGATGGGTCGACGGTGAATATCTCGAGATATTTCGTTTCTCCTCCGCCTTCATTCATCAACCGCGTCCAAAAGACTTTTTCTCTTCTCACGATTTATCGGTAGCGTTCATGGGAACCGGGTCAAAGTAGCACGGTTGGGTAACGTTGTTTGAAATTCGTCGAATTAAACGCCGATCGACTTGTCTGTTGATTACGCGATAATTATACCACTTAATGACACGGAGGCACCATTTAACGACTCAAGCTTGCAAACTGATCATCGAAGCTTATAAAATCGAGGATTATCGGCACGAGTTAATGAATATAACGTGAAAGTTGCAACTATGAGGAAATCCACGGGAAGTTACACCCGCTGTCGTCTGTTTTCAAATGAGCTAATTGTTGCATTCAGATTGATTAGATTATCTTAGACTGTAAAACTGTTGGTGAAACATCGAAGACCTTGCGAACCGTCCACTGAATCTCGTTAAAATGTTAGGATTGGTTTTCTAGGGGAGATCGTGCAGAAACCTTCATGGGGCAAGGATCAACCGAACAACTATAATGGCGAACAGAATTGCGTGGTGCTGGACGGTGGTCGCAGCTGGCTATGGAACGATGTTGGCTGTAACCTTGATTACCTACACTGGATATGCCAGAGCAGTGAGTAAATGTTTTTTAATCAAAAAATACAAAAATTATTTATTTTTGTCATTGCTTTAATTTTCCAGGACCACCCACTTGCGGCAGTCCAGACAAGTCCGAGAACACAACCATAAGTGGAGTCAAGAGAAGCATCGGTTCGAGTATAGAGTACGTCTGCCCGGACGGGCACATGTTGATCGGTTCGAAGAACAGAACGTGCGAGTCGAGCGGTTTTTGGAGCGGAGAACCGCCCACGTGTAAATGTAAGTTGAATAACACGAGCCGCATAATGCAGCCGCTAGTTTGTAATCGTCTCGCGTATTCTTAGCGTCGCACTTTTGAATGCTTGCAGTCGTCGATTGCGGTCCCCTACCCGAGCTGAAGAACGGCGCGATCACGTTGGTTGACAAACGGACGACCTATGGCGCGTTCGCCGATTACGCCTGTAAAGAAAACTACACGTTGCTTGGCGATGCCAGACGTCGATGCGGAGACGGCGGTATTTGGAGTGGACATCAACCTCAGTGTCTATGTACGAACTCAATTTTCTAGTGTTATTACGTTTACAATTAATCCTTTTCACTCGTAACAAGTCAATGTCTCTGAAATTAATTAATTATCCAATGCATCGCTCGTTACTTTTCAGTCGATTGGTGTCCAGAACCACCGCAGGTGAACGGTGGGGTTGTGGCGATTACCGGAAGGAGAGCAGGATCCACCGCCACTTATTCTTGTCAGAACGGCTTCATTTTGTTCGGAGACAACGTAAGTAATTTCGTAAGCGTTTCTTGTTACAATAAGTAAATCTTTTCTCTCGCTTATTATGCTGTAGGCGTAAAACGATTTCGAGAGTAAATTCCATTACGTCCATCGTGGTTGTATTATTTATATATAAGTCCGAAAAGGTTTGCGTAATCGTTACGAACGGAATATTAAATGTGTTTAATGCAAGTGGTTCAATTTCGAAAGGTGCTTACGTGCGACATCGGCGGAGAATGGTCCGGCAAAGCGCCTCAATGCCGATTCGTCGATTGCGGAGCACCGGCCCAGATCGAGTTCGGTTCCGTGACCTTGATTAACGGAACCACCACGGTCAAGAGTTTGGCTGTGTACACGTGTTTGGAGGACTACTGGCTGGTGGGCGAAGCGAGGCAAGAGTGCACCAAAGAAGGGAAATGGAGCCACGATACACCGTCGTGCGAGTGTAAGCAGCGTTAATAAGAACTTGCACAAAAGTGGTCTGACGATGTTTAAAGACAACTTCAAAGACTACATAATCACCTCAACTTGTTAACTCATTTACATGAGAACATAAATTGCAGAGCCTGTCAGTTATTGCCTCAGCCATAAAAGTAACCACCGATCCATATCACCAAAGCCTGTATGATTGACCATGATTTTATAATTTGTCTCAATTTAAATAAACTTGTTATTATAATGAAATATTTTGGTAAAGGTATATTAATTAAAGTCTTGCCCCTGGAATTGACGATACAAAGCAGACGTTACCGATGTAAATGTGATAAGTATTGCTCCATTTCAGTGATTACCTGCGAAGAACCACACGTACCAGCTGGAAGCTACGTGGTTGGCTATGACCTGAACGTTCACAGTTCCATCGAGTATAATTGCGAGGCGGGCTATCAACTCCAAGGCGAAGCCAGGCATACGTGTGGCAGGGACGGCGAATGGTCCGGAGAGGTGCCTACCTGTGAATGTACGGAAAAGTTTTCTTAACAATTTCTAACACTCCAGGCGTGGACCATGAACACGTTAATTCCTCGAGGAGGAAAAGATTCTCAACGTTCTTGTTTCGTAGACGTGGACTGCGGGAAAGTTTTGCCTGTGTTGAACGGAGCCGTGGAGTACGTAAACGAAACGACGCATCTAGGAAGTGAAATCACGTACAGCTGCGCGAGAAACTACAGGCTAAACGGAGTGTCGAGGAGATACTGTCTAGACAATGGTCAATGGAGTGACGCGACTCCAAAGTGTGAAGGTATTCGAGCTCATACGAAACTTATGCATAGAATTTGTTTCACAGCTACGAGACAATAGGTGGTAACAACGATATAACGCTTTTGTCGCAGAGATTCGTTGTCCAGAGCCCGTGTACGCGGAACACGGGATACTCTCGGTGACTGGGAACGATCGAATGTACGGTAGGACTTTGATTCGCACCGGAACACCGGAGAACTCTAACACCGGGGCGACTTCCTACAAGATCGGCGCTCTTGCCAAGTATCGCTGCGAGAGGGGGTACAAGGTGGTCGGTGAACCCCTTTCCACCTGCGAGGACAATGGAAAATGGAGCGGCGAGGTTCCACGATGCGTTTGTAAGAAGCTTCGTAAAATTAAACAACTTCTTTTCAATGTTTGAGTTTAGAAAAATATTGAACGAATGTAAACATTGAAATTTTCAGACGTTGATTGTGGCAAACCAGAACACATTCAACACGGAAAGTACACCCTAACTTCGAATGCAACCTATTATGGAGCGGCTGCGCTTTACGAATGCGACGGAAACTTCGAACTGGATGGATTCGCCAGAAGACTGTGCCTCGAAAATGGTACCTGGAGTAGCGACACTCCAGTTTGTAAAGGTAACTTGATATAATTACTAAACTTAGTAACAGCAAGTGACTATGGGTTAATGGAAAATGATGCTGGAGTTTGTCTAAGAAAGTGAAACGTCTGACTTCTTGTTAACATTCAGAAATTAGATGCAAGGATCCTGAGAAAGAAGGAGTATTGTCTACCCAAGTTTCCACTCACAGCGTGGGAGGAGTGGCGCACTATAGTTGTCCACGTGGATTCTACATGGAAGGAAACGAGACCAGAGTGTGCCTGCAGAACGGGTCTTGGAGCGGAAGCACACCCGCCTGTTTCTGTAAATATACCGTCAAAAATGAGATACATTGTATTTAAGCAATTTACATCCGAGCTAATGAAACTGAGATCTTTGTTTAACAGCGGTGGATTGTAAGCATCCAGGACCGATAGAAAACGGAAGAGTGATAGTAGTGAACGGAACTACCACTTATGGTGGAACCGCAGAGTATCACTGCTTGCCGCAGTACGAAAGAGCCGGACCATTTTTAAGAAAGTGTCTAGACACTGGCTCATGGAGTGGCGAGGAACCAAAATGCGAACGTAAATAGGACTTTTGAATAAACAAACAATCGGATCGTTACATTTTCAGATATTAATTTATACGCGTTATTTGACAGTCATGCCAAACGAGATAGCAGAGGCTCAAGGAGTAGGCACCAGTGTTGGCATTGGAGCAGGAGTCATCATATTTATATTAATTATACTTGGACTCGTTTATCTAAGACTGTAAGTAACGTTGCTAAGAATTATCGATTCTAATCTTGACACTGTAACGTTGCTAACAATTGCTAATTCTAAATTAATAATTAAATATATTCAGGAGGAAAGCTACTCCAGTGAAGAACACTGAAAATGTTCAAGCAGCTGAAAGGAAGGAGGACCAAAATGCTGCTGTCATGTCTTACGCCACCCTCAATGATGGAACATCTAACACTATGTACGAAAACGTTCCAGAAGATGGTCTCTACGACAGTCCATACAGTATGAGTGGCAGTACTTACGGGTAAGTAGAGACAGAATTTTTTTCAATTAACCCGCTGAATACCATGGTGGATTAATAAATAAAAGGTACAATAAATTGTTTCTGTTAAATCAAAGGTACGGCAGTAACATGAGAAGACATTACGGTAGAACGGGACACTACGAAGCGGAACCAGTGTCGAATAGAAACGGAATTACCATCAACGGAGTGTCTGTGCGATAGTTCGAACTATATACAAAAAAGATTAGTATCGAGTCTGTCCCTTAAAATCGGATATTATTTATGTACAGGTTAGGAGGATACGAGTACGCGAAACTTTGTTGTCTTTATTTATATTATTATATTCGGCGCATCGCCGATTTATGTAAATAAGTAAAGAGGAGGAACGTGACGATTAAGAAAAAGAAAAATGTTCATAAAAAAAATAAGATTCGCGCCAATGTTTTCCATACCAATGACGAACAACGCGTTTTATCGACGGATGGTAAATCACGTATTGTTACGCCCATTTGTTTGCATTCGATGTTTATTCAAGAATCGAAATCATGTATCATTATGTATATAGAGTGTTTCCTTGATTTAGAATTATTAATTGTAACATAAATTCGTATGCTCGTTGGTTATGCGAATAAAGAAACCAATGCTCTTGTTTTATTTTACTCTCTGCTGTATCATTGCAAAATCCTTTATAAACAAAATCAGTACTTTTTCGTATTCCTGTTTTGTATCTTCTTGGAATTATATTTAAAGAATTAACCGTAAACGATATTACGACACGAGCGATAGCTATATCGGGCTCTTTCACATCCTTATAAGGCGATGATTTCTCTCTGAACAGCCTGCTCCGGTTTAACTACGGTACGTACGATGACGTATCTCTTCGAGGTTGAATTGGTGTACCTTCCATAAAGGTCAACGTTTCTCGTAAAAAAGTATAAGTGTATCCACCAATTGCTTCAAAATATTTAAATAATTTAACAAAAAACATTAAATAAAATAAAATTTCTTCAAATCAGAAGGAAGGCACCAACTATGGGATGTATTCTAAAAAGAGAATCTTACTCTTCTCAAATTTAAAAATTTAAATGACGATATATTTGAGAAAGCCTGAAGGATCGGTCACTGCAAACAGTGCCGTCTTTGAAATCAACGACGCCTGGGGCGAAAATCGATATTTTTGAAAATAAATATCTCTACTTCCCAACATTGTATTTCACTCATAGTTAGCATGCTAATAAAATTATAAGGTACAATTTTAGTAAAAGTATGACAGGCCCTCATAAGTACATGACTCAATATAAGTACTCTATTTGTCCTGTGCTGCAGGCAGCTCTGGTTGCAAAGTTAATTTTTTTTTCTTCATGGCCTAATTTTTGAGTATGGCTAGGAAAGGTTGGTGCTTTCGATTGAGGATCCTTCGCCAGGTGGCAGTAGCTGTCCGGGTGTGGTGAATAACCATAGAGTGACGCGTAACGTGAGTCACAGTGGTGCACGAGTGTCTGTGCTGTTCTGTATTTCGTAGTTTTGCCATTTGGAAGCTCATATTTATCAGGTTGGTAAAAATACCTTTGCACATCTCAATTGTTTAATCCAATATTATTTGCTTATCGATTCGAATATGTCAAGAACTGTCTGAACGAGGCAATATATTTGACAGCAGTTCTCTTGCTTACTGAAGCGGCCATTGTTATTGTATCGAAATATATGCACATTTTTTTTCGTTGATTTGTTCAAATTAATCGTATCTTTCTGATTTTTATTAATCGAAATCATTAAATTAGTTGTTTCAGGTATTTCACAAAGCATCAAATGTTTTTGGTAGTGACTTAGCAAAAGTCAAATATAGCCTGTACGTACAAATATAGCTGAGTTTTAGAACAAAGACCCGTAAACATTTATAAATAAATGTTTTAAAAACAAGCTTAAAAATACATCAGAATTAGTTCTTTAAGAGATATATCAGTATACAATTGACAGTAAATGAAATCATACGTACAAATTTGAGATTTATTACATGTTTATATATTTTTGAACTTTTGATATTAAATTATTCCATAAAAAGCGACTTAACGCGTCTTGTACAAAGACGCCAACGAATGTAGGGTGTAACGTCCTCTTTATTGAACAATCACGTAGACGATTTTATTTTTATCCTGATTTTTGTTACGTTACGATTGCCCGACTTAATTGTTCAAAAATAGTAATTCTATAATTTTTTTTTTATGTTGTGAACTTTTGAAAAAATGAAGACATGCGTACAAATATAATTTGTGTATGGTATGTGCAATTAAAAAGTAATTGAAATAATTGTGATTATAGAATACAATCATGTCTTCGCGCAAAACAGCCGGACGTCGTGCGACAACAAAGAAGCGTGCACAACGTGCGACATCGAACGTTTTCGCGATGTTCGATCAAGCACAAATCGCCGAATTCAAGGAGGCCTTTAACATGATCGATCAGAACCATGACGGTTTTATCGATAAGGAAGATCTCCATGACATGCTCGCCTCGTTAGGTAACATACCAACGAAAATCTGTTTTTTAACCTTTTTTTATTATCATACGAGTAACTAAAAATTAAAGTAATTTTGCATAATATTTTAAAATCTAATTCAGGCAAAAATCCTACTGACGATTATTTGGAAGCAATGATGAACGAAGCCCCTGGTCCAATCAATTTTACGATGTTCTTAACCTTGTTTGGTGAAAGACTTCAAGGTACAGATCCAGAAGATGTGATTAAAAACGCATTCGGTTGCTTCGACGAAGAAAATACTGGCCATATAAATGAGGAACGTCTTCGAGAGTTACTTACAACAATGGGTGACAGGTAATTGATCTCATATCAGATATTTAATATATTAAAATAAAAATACGACTAACAGGATTGTTTCTTTTTTCATTATCAAGATTCACGGACGATGATGTCGATGAAATGTATCGTGAGGCACCAATCAAAGGATCGATGTTCGATTATATAGAATTCACACGAATTTTAAAACACGGAGCTAAAGACAAAGATGAACAGTAAATAAATGTAAAGTTACTCGTTCTTCGTGTTTGTGTGATTGAGCGTGTAAACACGCCTCTATATGGTTGCAATTGTAAAGTTTGAAATATTGTATTTTGTACATCCTCTATTAATGAGAATAACTGAAAGCGTAGGATTTATATTATTTTTCGAGAAACTGCCTTACGTAAGTCCCATAATCATGTAAACATTTATAATATTTATTTGACAGTATGATCGTTCGTACGCGAAAAACAAACAACAGTCCGAAGCAGATTTGATCTATATCTTGGTATGAATTACAAGCATTGTAAAATCGATAAAACATTGAAAAAAAGTGTAATATATATTATATACTACATCAATATGTAGTTGTTAAAGAGTTGGCATTTATATTTTAATATAATAATGTATTGTATATCGGAAACGTGATGTTTGTGTCTTTACACACACGTTATTCGACTTTTATATTTGAAAAGAATAAAAGTAAACCTTTAATATTTAAAGTATTGTAAATTAACGCGACGTTTAACAATGTATTTTAAATCCTATCTAATACAAACTAAAGATAGATCCTATGAAAAGACTTTAAAAAAGGGCGTTGAAATTTTACCAATATTATTGAATAAAATGTTAAGAAATGTTATTATAATGCTCGATATTCGTTCAAACTAACATTTGACCAATAATTATATAAAAGAAAAAACCTAAGTCAACGCATTGTAGATGTAAAAAGAAAATTAATAAAAAATATTGAAAAATTTAAATATCGCGCGGTTTGAGATTTCAGTAACTGTCAAACAGAACTGTGCTGCGCAGGCGCACTGACGTCTATGTGCAGTACGTAGGGAATAGAGTGTCGCGAAGCCGCAGTATCATTTCCACTGGTGCGAGTGTGGGGTGCGCTTCGTTTCCTCATTTCGCCGTTTCTACCGCGTTAGCTTTTCATGTCGCGTCCTTTCGCTCGGTGGTTGTTTCCTCGAAATTAACAACAACAGAAGACTGTCCGAGCACCCATGATCGACAGTGTATCGAAGAGTATCGGCTTCTGCCGATCTCATTGACAGAATAAAAACGAACAAGATCAATCGTCCGATCGGGGGAGTAATGTCGTTCGATGATCCACTGACTGTTCGCAACGGTGTGTTTACTAGTTGGTGGATGTTACAGTGAGTCACACGGTGTCTCGTGCGAATATTATCAAATTGTCTACGAGTGAATGTTCTGAAAATCGAGAGGACGAACGCAGAGAGAGAATGAGACGAGAGACAGTCGAAGCAGAAGCTGCCAGCCGCGAATTGGGTTACGTCCCGTTCGCCTGGCAACGATATATGACGCAACGACCACCCTTCGCTGGTACCGAGGATCCTCGTGATCTTTACGTGCCGATTTAATTGGCGACAGGACTTTTCCTCTCATTTGAGACACGCGAGAAAAAAAGATACAACGCTAGGTACGTTCCATGCGATCAACCATCCCCGCCCCGACGACTCGATTGCGCAGCCAGTTTTGGAGGTTAACCGATTACGATTAAGAAACTTCAACGAAAGCGACACTCACCGGATCAGCTGTTCCTGAGGACGACCTCTCGACCACCATTGGTGAGTCTATCTTTTTTTTCTTAAATTCTTATCGCATCTCAATCTAATCGGTCGAGATAATCGTTCTTTTTTTTTTGACAATCTCTGACTGTCGCGAATCAGCGTCCCGTTCCTATCGATTCCCGAATCGACTCGAATCAATTGTATGCTTAGATACTTTCTAATGATGACATTCTGACAAGTTTGAACTTTTAGATAGCAATAGAGTTCTTTTTTGTTAAAAATGAGAATTGAAAGTTGGTAATGTTTAAATATACTTTTATTCGTAATGTCGTGTTTAATGTTCAGTCGGAACCTGAATATTTATGTAGGGTAGCGATAAAAAGAGACAATAAACGGTGTCGTAACAAACATACGCAACACGTGACTGTCAAACGAAATGACGTGTGCACTGTACACGGGCGGCTCCGTGTAAAGGAGTCTTTTATTTTTGAACAGCAATTACGACGACGTTGAATGGTGCTCCATTTGTAACTCGCGACGAGTCTAATATTCCGCCTTTTTCAATGTAAAAACAACGCGCTTTAAGAACGATTCACGATCACGATGAGCTCTGTCGGATATCACGTTTTAAAAGTAACCGTGGCACGTTGCACGGTACACTCGACGTAACACGATCCAACGCTCGGACTGGTCGTGTCACTTTAATATTGCATAACCTATCTCGTACGTAGAAAACATTAATACATAGCGTAAACGAGTCTCGAAGTCGAATAAATTTAGCCGTTTCGCGCTTAATCTGAGACGAGGAAACTTTCTAACCAGCTCGCTCCGGCATCGTGTCGGTCCGTTTATTTTCTACGATTCGCTGACTAGAACTTTTACGCATTGCGCGTTAAAGAAAGCACGCGGAACGGTTAATTATGGCTTTTTAATTAGAAAAATTACACGGTTATTTACTCGATGAAGATAACGCGTTGATTATGAAAAAGTACCGTTTAACAAACATTTATGAAGACGTTAGCAAAAGAAAAAAAAGGGGGGTTCTTTAAATTTGATGCAGAATTATAGATGGCGTGACAGAGATTATTGGGCGTATCAGCAAATCGGCTTTCGGTCGAAATGCATAGAGCTGGAAACACTATTATCGAGCTAATTACATCCCGAGTCAGGGACGTTTCTAATACGCGGCCATGTTTTCAAACAGGTTGTTCCAGATACCGACGGAGGTAATACATTTAAATCTGTTACGTGATTTCGCGTTCCGTGTCGCGAATCTCCTTCGTTTCCTCTTATTCGTTCGCTGCACGGTTTCCATATTGGCAAAGAACATTGTAAAAATGAACGCGGGGATCGCGAATTCGAACGATACTCTCGATGGGGAACACGAATCTCAGATTTGCCAGCGTGAAAAAAAAAGTCGACGCGCAGAGGAAACGATTGATCGCGTGCTGGTCGTGCGAATAGAATTATCGAGCAAAAACGACGGTCTTGCGGCAAGTTGTGCCACGTTACACGTGAACAAACAACGAAAACCGCTGCGCTCGGTCGGATATGCTCGTTGAATCGGAGCTGGTCCGACGTGTTCGAACATCAACGGTAAATCAATCTTCGAGCCCGACGATTTTACCCTGGTATCGTGTATCGAATTCACCTATCTGTATAATTATGTTATCTGTGAAAGTATGATTAATTTCCGAGTCGCGTATTAACTCGTCCGCAGGATGTTGTATATACTTGTTGCAAATTAGTCGATCGTGTACGTTTAATAAGTGGTTCGTCGAGTTTAGGTCACCTCTTTCGCTCGTCCTATTAAACGAAGCCTGGGGAAATACAGGAAACTGTAGCAGTGATATTGATTTTAACACTAGCTTTGCGAATACTTCTCGTGCATATGTACACCTATCTGGTACTTTCTTTAAAAAACGATATGGCTGTACCTTATTAATTTAAGTAACAGTAATCCTGTAGTATCTATAATTTTCCTTGTGAAATTCGAAATTCGAAATTCGAATTAACATAGAAGGTCGTACGTTGTATTATAAAATTTGTGCGGAACAAAACGTCCGCTGGTGACACGCTTCCGGTCCGTTCGCCGTCCGTTGCCGTAGAAACACTCCGACGGTGTTATTGAGAATCGTGTATCTCCCGCGGGAGCAATTTTCGCGTTATCGATTCATTGTCCTTTCCACGGCTGGCAGGATTGCAATGTAAGCTGTGCCACTTCGAGGCAGAGACAGCTTTGCCGCGGATACTTTTATGTCCGACCGCTTTGTTGCGTACTCCACTTCGTTACGACGTTCAAGTAGATGCTTCTGTGAAATGTCGCGGAGCGACATTTTTTCCTCAAGGACTAGCGCTCCTAATCGCGATATCTGTCACGGTGACATTCAGTCGAGCAGTCCTGATTATCTAGGCAAGTGTCGAAACGACGAATGTTGACCAGGCTATGATTAAACGAATTCCTGACGATACTTGGCGGAACGGTTGTCCAGAACGAGTTGGACGCGTGTCTAGACCGTAATTGAATAGCGAGCCAAAATATATCCGGGTCAGTGGTTGGTTGGTTAAAGTTTGGTGTGTCACGGGGCCGTTAGGCGAACGGATCCGTCCTGGCAGTCGTCTTCTTGGCCAGCCCGAGAAGTCGGATGCTGAAAACGGCAGCATTCGGTGGATGGCAATAAAACGCGGCGGCGGTGGCGGCGGCGAGTTAGCGGCGATGGGGGTGCCCTCCGTTTCGATAACGAAAGCGAGGCCGTGATGGGGTGGGTAGAACCCTAGGCTCCCAGTAGTAGGATGAACGACGCTGATTCCAGCGGGGTTAAGTTTTCAAGTGCGCAGGCGTCGTATCGATTTCTTCCTCTTTGCTTTTGCCTTCGCCTTTGCCTTTGCCTTTGCCTTTGCCTTCGTCGTGGTGCGTGTGCACACGAAACAGTCACCCTCTTCAATCAACAAACCGTCACCGTCCGTGAGGGATGCAACCGTTACCTTCCCGGAAACAAATGCTGTGTCGCCTTGCACTTTTCTTCATTTTTTACGGATGAACCATCTCTCTTGATATTGCAATAGAAATTTCTATTATTTATTCTTAATTCTTCTAAGTGAAATTTGATAAAGTTTCGAGATTCACATAGAACGAGTTAAGCGAGTTCTGCATCTTTACGAATCTTAGTCGAATGTATGCACCCTTGACTTAACTATCCCCGAGCCTAAGACAAGGGTTTGTTAAGCAACCTTCCTCATGAGTCTAAGTACTTTGAGTTCCCGTCACCAAAGAGGTCATTTGCAATACCAATTCTGCCGCAAGTCTTCGTCCAAGTATCCATTCGCGTGGTGATGGGTCCATTAGCAGGCCTAGGATGAAACGTTTTTCCTTCCTTTACCCTATCTGTCCGCCGCACCCGTCGTAATAGAAATCTTGCCACTTAGGGAAGCAATACGTGTCACTTAATAAGGACCCAAAGGTCTAGACTTTTTACGTTGAATTTGATTAGAAACAAAGATCGTGTCGTGTACGTTTGATAAAAGTTAGGGAGTTGGAATCAGTGATGTGTTAACATCCGATAGTCGATGGTATTTGAAAAGGGTGAAATGGGTGGTCGCGAAGGTGTTTACAGGGAGTTTCTTCCGGTCGGTTAACCGGACGAGAATCGAATGAGATTGGCGGTGAATCGTGCCGCACCTGTCGCAGCTCGATCGAACGTGGCTTTTTTCGAGGGTGCAGTGACAATGAAATTCGATAGTCCCGGCCAACCTATCCTGCCCATTCGGTTCACGGGTCAGCGACGTTGCAACAATGCCGAAACAGGGAAGCGAAACGAAGGAAGGAAGGGTAGCCGGGTAGGTAGGCTGCGAGAGGGGGTAGAGTGTCGCAACGATCTTTGCGTTAAGTGGTTGAAATTCGATGCATCCTGCCCATCCTGTCTCTCGTCTCGAAGACTCGTGTCGTTCGTTGCCCCTGTTGCTGCCATGCCGGCTCAATCGCTGCATACTTGGCCGCAACTCGATCGACCGACTTATTCCGCTCGCTGCTCCTCATTAACTTTCATTAACCGGTAATCCTCGGCTCGATACGAAACCGTCAACCGTTTCAGACCTGCACGGGGCTTCTTTGACCCCGATGCGTCCAACCTTTTTGCTAAATTAACGCGAATTCCACTGCGCGTTTACTAGACACCCAGCAATTGCCGATACTTTCTTTTTTATTATTAACACGTTGACTGTGTTAAATCTTCAGTAGATCTAGGTTACGATGATTAGTAATTATCAACAATTATCTTTCTTTTTGTATTAACCTTTGGATAGGAAGTTATACGAACTTTGTAGGTTCGAGTTACAAGTAACTATTAATTATAGATACTAATACATAAATATAAACATCCCCGTAGCGAAGTATTTCAATTTCTATAAGTTAAATCTATATAATTATTAATTCTGTTCCTCCCATCTTCATTTCCGTTCGTGAAGAGATATCAGAAACTCGCAGAGCGGTCTAACGGTTTATGATATTCAACATAGTTGCGCAGAGTCCGGAATAGTCGTATCCGAGGCAATATGTATCCTTTTACGTCAGAATCGATTGTTCGTCGATAGCGGGATTGGCAAGTTTAGGCGAACGTAGAGCATGCTCAAAATTAGCTCGAGAAAAGCGAGCAGAGCGTAGCCGTGTTACGTAAGCGCGTCATCCGCGCAGCGATAAACGGAAGCGAGCGTAGACGCGAGTAATCGGTACGAAACGATTTCGATGGCTCGATAATAAAAAGGGAACAAAGGAACGAGGGGGATAAAAGGGCACTCGAGGCGCACAGTAGCATCGTTAACACGGGCTACATCTCGTTAATAACTCGAAGAGAAAATGAACGAAGCGGGGGAGGAAGGGTTGCTGCGAGATGAACCGTGAAAGAAAGAATAATTAACGACCAGCCGGATCGAGGAATGAATTTTGAATGGAACGCAACTCGTCGTTCGTGTAACCGTGTAAATATTTTAACCGGCCTATGAAAATATTCGGAAATAGATAAAAATCGGTAGAACTAATTGGGCTAATGGACGTTCTATTGCGTTTCAATTCTGTTTTCTCGGATACGCCGGAATGTTTGTTCAATTTTCATCCAAGTATCGGCATACCTTCGTTTCTGACAATTAACTTATTTAAAAGAAATAAATATTACGTTGCATTCCCTTTGCCTACGGCTTGCTCCTGTTTTTCTGTAAACGGAGCAAGATCTGTAATTATTTCGAAACAAATTGAATTAACGCTTTAATTGCCACGTGGCAGGCAACGGGTTAATCATCGTACGTGGAGATAACGCCTAGTAACTTTCGAGTGTCGGTCGAACGCTGAAATTTCCTCAAAGAAAGGTTCGAAGTTGCACGAATGTAATCGCGCAATCAGAGTGCACGATATAGGTATCGAATTTGAAATACGAACGTCCATCATTCGCCGGGTAAAGTTCTAATTCTGGCGAATGACTTAACTCGAGAACGCTCGATGTACATGCATGCACACACACACACACACGCGCGCGCGCGCAGGTGTATGTATAATACATGTAGATGCTAGACTCTCGTGTGACCACCAACGTGGGTGCACCTTGTGTGTACCCGTATTGCGCCGTAGTTCTCGGCTCGGCTCCGCGCCGCGCCGCGCCGTTTTTCCTCGCGACGAGCGCGTCTGTATCGATCAAAATGTTTGCCCTTGACGAGAAAGATCCTGTACACGTTTGTAGATCACAGCTTCGTTGCACACGTTATCTTCGGCTTTGCCAATCGTTCCCAACGATGTTTTCATAATGCGTGCACATGTTTCTTCGCGATGCGAGCATCGGAAATAAAAGGAAATAAAAGATACAGGATAATGCGCCTCTTGCTGACGATCTTCAAATTCTTCCTTAAATAAAAATAACAAAAATTAATAACTCAGTACTAATTAAAGATTAAAGAGTAGCCTTTATTTAAAATTTCTGTGCTTTTTTTTCGTGACGATAATTTGAATTTGAATACGTGAGATAATTTTGAACACGTCGAAAAGTGAAGATCAAGAGTGTTGGCAGGGGTGTCGTAGGAAACAATTCCAAAGAGATATTCCGCGGCCCTTTTCCGCGCAACCGAGAGCCCCGCGTGCACAACGTTATAGATAGAACCATAGCTATGGGAAGCACGCGGCACCGTGCACCGTATACCGTGCACTTCCGCGACCGTAAATTAGGCGTCGCGAGAGCTGAATTAAATCGCTGCATTGCGCTCCGCTCGAGCAGACGCCGCGAAACCTGCAGTCCTCGACGCTGCTAACATTTGATAACGAATCGTCGTTGAGAAAATTGTGGATAGATCATTTGGAATTAGAATAAGTGGGAATTCGGGTCCGATGTTCGAGTAATTCGATTTTCGTTGTGTTCCTGCTGCGGACAGATTTCTTTTTCATCTCGTTCCCCTTGACCGTGGATATTTTTATTCGCGTCGCATTTGACCCTCGATGCGTCACGTTCCACAATCAGAAGAAAGGAAAACTCGACGCAAAAGTATTTCCATGTTTTCCCAGTCGCTTACGTGCAATTTCTTTCTTCTTTGATTTCCATGACCGACAATCATGTAATCTCGAGTCGTATTTTTAACCTTGACAAACTTCGATCTTTCTTTTTTCTTTTTCGAAATTCATATTCTATTTTCACGCAATATCCAGCGATATCAACTTCTGTTTGCACGCCCACTGATTGTAGTAGCGCAAAGACTACTGTGAACGTGTTGATACAGTTAATGAATTGGTTATTTCGAGCGTCGCCTCGTATCTGCGAGTTAATTGACTGGCGTTTAATTCTTGGAGAAAGAATCAGCCGGCTGTAAACCATCGAAGGCGTTAACAAACCACTTTCATCGTTTAATAAGAAGCGTCCGGCGTTGAAAGGATTGATCAAGTATTTAATATCGTGTAGATTATTTACTTAAAATTTGACAAAAACGCATTTACCATTTAGCAAAGGATATTTTAGTGTTTTACTGGTTGCAAGATATATTTATTAGCGGAAAGGTTAACAAAGACAGCGCGTGGAGAACGATGGCGTAGCGTAGGTTGCGAGCGTGTAGAAAATCATCTTGTTACGTTGACCCACGTTCACGGCTGGATCGAAATAACTTCGCCTCTCTCGCGTGTAGCTTCCTGGAAACCTGAAAATCCTCTCTCCCACGCTATCGTTTCTTAACTACTTCCTTTAACGACTCCACTAATTCCACGGCGAACACTTTCCAGGACGGAACAATACTTTCCTCGAAATCTTTTTCAAGCTTCGAACCGTACACACCCTTCGACCGAATAGCTTTCATCGGAACATCCTGTTGCTTGATTTATTCGCGACGTTTATGCTTCGTCTTGCTCTTTCGAAAGTTACACAAAGTCCGAAATAAAGCTAATCGCCTGTTAATTACAGCAGAGAACGTTTTAAGCAAATTGCATTGCATTTTGAACTTCGTTCTTTTTGAGATAATCGATCATTTATAATTAAAATAATAAAACGTTAGTTTGTGCAAGCAATAAGCAACGAATCGTTTGGGAGTCAAAAGGTTAAATAAGAAGGTGCGATAACGTTCCATATCGAGTCCCGTGTCTTCTAACAGCTATCGTACGTGATTCGAGTTTAATGTATAGCAAGACAGTTGGACAGCGAGCGTGTTTTCCATGCAGGCCGTGTAAACCCGCGAGCTGACTCACAGTGGTAACGGAATAATCAGGGGAAAAAACTCGAGCCTCGAGGATTCCACGGTCCCATTCAGAAGCAGGAAGCTCGGAAAAAATGCTGGCAAAAAGGAGAATGTAATCGCCGGCGCAACGACGACGAGACTCGTGCAAATTGTAGCCTGCCTTCGAAGGAAGTAGAGCGAGCTACAAGGTGTCTCTAGTTTTTTGCTGACAACATTGTTTGATCCTCAACCACCGCGGCTTAGGAATTGAAACATTACGCTATTTTGTCATTTGAACACTTTAACTACCACGTTGCAGCTACTGTAGTAATTTTAGTTTTGACAAATTTTACCCACCCATATATGGCTGACGTGGCAGTCAAGGTGTTAACTTGGAATTTAAATTTTGAGGATTAAAATTAAAAAGCAAGTTACATCGTAGAGAAAATGATTTAAGGGAGAGAAGGTACGTAATCGAATAAGAGGGTGAAGGGGTTTTCACGATCGCCTCGAGCAAGGTTCGCGACAGCTGGCAATGGGTTTATTGGATTACCGCGGCACGATGCGTGGCAGCATCGTTGCAACTTGACCCGTCCAATTCCAACGGTTGACTTTTACGCGCCTACGTTTCTCCCTGGCCGAGGATACACAATATTCGAGCAGCGTAAGCCCGAGTAACACGCTTTATCCGCATTCCAAATTAGCCGATTTCCTTCTTCTCGCCATTGAACGCCGCGAGGCTTAAAAATACCGAACTCGGTTCTCAAACGAACGGGAAAGAAATGGCCACAAAAGCGTACGAGCGCCTAGTGTTCCCGTGTGTGCTGCTGCGTGGCCGTGTTTGTTGATGTTGGTGCGTTCAACGTTGGAACGATTCCACGGAAGTCGTGTAGCAAGATTGCTTCCTGTTGGGTTCTGGAAGGTACAAGCGAAGCCTGATGAGCTGGTTGTTAGATAAGCCGAGTATGCAGATTTTTTTTTCGAAATTGGATAAACGCCGCCATTTGTGCCGGCGAAACGGTTTAATTCGAATAGAAAGGTTCAAAATTATTCTTGAAGAAAAAAAGATTTCTCCACCTTGTCTATAATGTGTTATAATAAAACTAAATTTGTATCGAGGCACCTCTGTCTCGAGTAAGAAACGAAATTCCGTACTTTGCGATGGGAGAGAAAAAAGAAGGGGTTCACGGGAGTTGATTACGCGAACGAGGGGTCAGCGAGAGAACGTCGCGTGTACACGTGATTACGCCGAACGTAATCACGATTTATATGTCGTCTCCTCGCACCTGCTCGCCCTAACCGTTCCACTTCTTGCGCCGCTCGCGAAAAAACGCCTCGCGAATGCGAGACACGCGTGAAACGTTTTGCCAACCTGTCTGTCTCTCGCTTACCGAGGGAAACATCGAAACGCCTGCGTGTCGTTAGTTTCGCTAATTAAAATGCTACAATTTTCATTCGCAAGATATCTTTTATTAATTCTTCGACGTGTCGAGGGATTTGATCTTGATAAGCAAAATAAATAGGCAACAGAACGGTTATTGTTTCGTGGTATGATAGGCAAATTGAATACAAGTCCGTTTCTGCGTGCAACCACGAAGCGTGATCATCGATTCGAGGAGAAGCCGGAAGAAGGCAGGGAGGGCCGAGATCACGAGAGGACTGGAGTCGATTTTCACGATAAGATTGCAGGGGGAAAGGGATAGGACGTGGGCCGTTTGTTCGCGCATCTTCCTGGTTCTAATGCCAGCGGACAACGTCGGGAAGCATAGACGTTAGCTGGCACCTAACCAGCTGCCAGAACCCGTACAGCGTACGGGTTCGTCATCCGTGCGGAGTGTAGGCCGACCTCGAGACACGGTACACTGCACTTTGTAACCGTGCTAGACGTTGCGCACCTTCTGCATTTCGCAATTGCTCGCCAAAGATCAACCCTTTACTTGCCAAGGGGTGTACGATGTGTGACCGGTGAACAACCAGGTTTCCGGGGATCAACTTACCTGGAATACACATTGTTGTTAACGGCACCGACGATAAAACTATGCGAAATTACTCCCGTCGCGTGGGTGGGAAAACTAATTGGGATCAAGTAATTAGAACATTCTTGAGTGTTGTTTGCTAATTATCTGCTTAATTAGAGGTCGGATTGGATTCAGAACCGGTGCATTCTTCAGATGTTACTTGTTCCCAGCGACTCGTGTATGAAGCGGTTAATACGTTACGCTTGTATGAATTCGCGTTACAGAAAATCGTGTTGCATTTTTCCTAGACGTGAAATTTTCGTTTTGCATATGGAAACCATAGGTATTGTTTTTTCCTCTTTTTTGAAGGATCCTATATAAAACGCACGTGTATCCTTGCTATGGAAAGAGTCGAACGAAACGATGAATAGCAAACGATTTGATTAAACGCAAGTGCTGTAACGACGAACCGGTGTATTGAAATAATTAATGGCCACTTGAGCGAGTACGACGATCGATAGGTATGTATGTACGCGTGGGTACACGCGACACCGAGGGGGCAAAATGATAAAAACTTGCATATTACCGACCGTGAAACACGGTTATCGTTTTATCGTAACTCGACGGGTCGCTATAGAACGCGACAAAGTAGCCAATCGTGAAATTAACTCGACTTCTATGGACTCTCTTTGATTAACCCTGCAAAAAATGATCATTCTAAATATTTTCTCAATCTCGCAAACGGTACTTTCAACAATTCGATTCGCTGTACACACTAAATTTCTATAATAAATTATTTAATTACCAAATTGTTGGATCTTGGAATCTGCTGGAAATTTGTAATAAAAATAATTGACTATTTCCTTTCGAAGACATAGAATAGCGAGAAATTGGAATCGGTTAGGGTACGATAGAATAAGTGGAGAGGATGGATCGATGTGCTGCGGATGTGGAAACTCAGACCGATCCTGTCCGCTGTTCTGGGGCGAGAAGAAAAAATGCAGGCGAGCCAACCGCGGAGAACGACATCGGATATCTAATTATCCGGGGACTCGTTTCTCCTGCCTGCGTTCAGAATCAACTATCTGCTCGCACGCATCTCTCTTATCCGGTTGGAAGAATTTCATTTCTTTTTGCAAACGAATGTTCCTCCGCCACGTTACAGTTACGTCTAGCAAAATGTACAAAGCATGATAAAAATATCGTGTCGTCGCTTGTGTCTGCAGAATTGGTCCCTGATGAATTTGCTATTGTATCAATTAAAATTTGTTAAAATTATTTGTTAAACATAAATAGAAGAAACATCGTTGTACAAGCGTGCGAAAAACACTCGTTGAGAACGTGATTCAGGAATAAAAAAGGATGTACGAATTAATCAGAGCTATTTATATTCGGGTAATTCCTTAATCCTGGCGACTTAACGCGTAGCGGAGGATTCTTACGCGTACGAGGAGGAGCATGCTCGTATTACGGTTCGCTCGCTACTACAGTTACGTTAATACCCTTGACAGAGACGTGTCGAGCATAAAAAGAAAAAGGGAAAAGGAATAAAAATGAACAAGGGAGAGACCACTAGGTGGTTGTGAAGCAACCGGCCGGGAAGATGCAAGAATTTCGTCTTTGGTGCTTTGTTTGCAAGCAGTTCACTGAATTTCAAGGAAAATTTCTTTAAATATCATTTTTAAACATTTAAACGACAATTAAATAACGCAACCTACAGTTAAAGCAACTTTTAAAGCTGCACAGCTAAACGAAAATTACACCGTCCGACAAGAAAGGTACATTTTGTCCTCTTTCGAGCGCGATGAGACGAAGTTGCAGACAAGATGGACGCGAAACGATTCTCACGAGTTGTGGGAATGTCGGTGGGTACACACATCAGTGATTCGTTCGCCGTGAATTCAAAACCGCGCCTTTAAAGATCCATCTTGAGTCGACGATAAATTTTCATGTCCCGGTTTATTATTTTCTTTCGTTCCAGCACGAAATTACGCCTCCTCCTTCTTCGATCGAGAGCCTGTTCGTTCGATCGCCATTGTTGTTCCAGCCCACTTATTCGTATTATCTTGCCGATTACTTTTAATACGATTCAATCGCTACAACTCTTCATTGTTCATCGATTCGCCCCAGGATCTCTGCTCCAATCTATTTTTCTCTGTTTTTAATAATCAAACATGCTTTCGTTTCGGTCGGGATCGAGATCTAGCTTGTCACGATCGTCGTGATCGAGGAACGGGGGAAAGATGTAACGGAACTCGACCGGTAACATAAGTACGTTTAGCGAGCGTTGCATTTGATGGTTGTTGGCGAACGAAAGACGATTCACTTTAATAAAGTCGGGAATAAAGTCGATCGTTGTTCGAATAATTTTTTAAGAATTCAGAAATTTTAGATTATTATATTTTGAAAAACTGAAGGGGTTTGAAATTAAATACTTGAAAGCTGTGAAACTTATAAATATGTATGTTTCCTCGCGAGGCGTTTAAGGTATGAAATTAAAAGCGGACCACGTTGCAAGGCAATTGAACGTATGTAGCTCGGTGCATCCACTTGGTAGATTGATAAATTTGCATGATTCGCTATTCACAGAGTGCAACGCGCAAACGCCTTTTCGAGCTGAAGAAGATCGCACGCGACTCGTCTCTACAATAATTTCTATAAAACACCGAAATTAAGCTTTCTGTGAAAAGATATACGCGAAATTGTGTTCCTCGTGTTTGCTCAAACTATCGATTGGGAATCGTGTGTTATCGTAACACGTGCTTCGCCAAGCTTACGCAATCGTGAAAAGTTGACGAAATTGTGCCGTAAACAGAGAGCTTCCCCGTTAGCAAACTTTTTCAGACAGCTCTTACGTCCACGCCCACGTAATTTTACACGTTCGTCGAAACGTACTGACAACGCAACACACATGATAAGATATATTACATACGTAGCCAGGTAAGAAATACATATAAGGTTCATTGTATCAGTCTGCTGCGCTTGGCGCTCGAGGAAGAAGGTCGTCTGATCTGTGTAGTTCGTACTTTTATCAAAACAAAGAAGTACAATTTTAAAAGTTAGAATAAATATGAAATAAAAGAAATATCTTCCAGTATCCTGGAAAACTATACATTTCGTATAACAAAAACGTTTTTATCACGGTAGAATAAATTCTGCCGGCAATATTTTAATTAATCAAATATGTAGACTGTTTTATATCGGTCCACTCTTCCTATTCTTCGAACCAGAAGGAAATATTACAGCGAGATGATTCGAGTTGAAATACAGTCAAATCCACCTGTGCTTTATAAACATTTCGAGCCATTGTTTTCACGGGACAATTGGCTACGTGAAATACAGGGGCACCCGGTATACTCCATTAAATTTGAAGTTCCATTCACGAGGTCGCATGGCAATTAGGGTGGTCGCTCATGCGAGGAATTCGCGACAGTACTCCAAGCGATCAACCGAGTCGCTACGAATCAATCCACCAACCTTTTACTTTAAATATCCTCATGTGTTGTTACGTATTCTTGTATCAGCGTGATTTTGTTAATAAATAAAGACCCGTAAAGACGACGTTTAACCCTTTGACGACTGTACGTCAAAGTATCGTTCTCTGAACATTTATTATACCAAGTCGAAGTTCAAATGTTATTTGAAAGATTAAATAATTATTTATAACTGTCTATTTTTTCCAACAAAATTTTACTTCGGTTAAAAATGATCGAATATTTATTCGTACGCTGGATCGATCATCGAAGTGTTAATTAAACCGTATGATTGGACACGTCGAAATCAACAAGCGTAAAGATTAGTATATACGGTATAAACATCGAAAACGTTCACTTCCGGCCACGAACTTCTAACGTTACATCGAACGAGATTTCCGGCACCGTGACTTCCTGTCTGTTAACAAGTTCCGCGCCTTTTACAAACTTCGAAGACGCTAGCGAAGCAACCGATATAACAGAAAATAAAAGCCGATAATCCTATGTATAGCCGGTGCGCTTATTTGTTGCATGGGCAAAGTTTGTTTGATCGACGCTGGAAAAAAAGCAAAGTTTCGAGAGTGAAATTCTTGCCACGTGTTATCCAAGTATTTTATATTCCCAAGATTCGGAACAGACCTTCAGATAAATTGAAAAAGCAAGGGCTCCTTTTCGAAATTTTCATTACTTTCGAGTTACAAAGTGGATATTATATTAAATTGTTCATATTTCCTCACCTTGCAATAACAGGCGATAATGTTCTAAAAATATAATAATTCTAGCTCGAGGGAAAGTATTAATGAATAATTCATTTTCACGGTAGATAAAAGGAGTTAACGTAAAGGTAACTGGTCTAAAACGGTGGTTAAACGTCCAATTAATAAACGATTCATAAATATAACCCGTGTATAAATAGAAAAAGGTAGGAGGCGACGGAGCAACGCGTTTCTTCAACAATGAGGGGGGTAGGTCCCTCGAGTGGATAGATCCGCGGCTCCGCGGAAGAGGGTAGGTTAGACGGACGGTCAAAGGTACTCTCTTTTTTCAAGACGTCGAGGAAGCTTCTTCCATTCGACGTCGACATTCGTCCGTCGTCGCACCCGCGCACCCGCGCTGTCCTACGAGTCATTGCCCTCGCTCTATTCCCGAGGTTCTCACGCGTGTGCATGCAGGGCTCCGTGTTTTACCTGCACACGTACGTGTGTCACCTGTCTGCGAAAACAGGTGCCTATTCAACCGGGGAGATCGTTTCCTCTCCCGTGCCACGCCTGTGCCGACGCCATTGCGCGCCGCGGGAGAGAGAGAGAGAGAGAGAAATAAAAAAAAAGTCGGTGAATGGACAGGCCAGGGTTGAAGATAGTCGACGGATGATGCGGCTCGTCGGTTCTCGAATAATAGGCCCTTTGCTCCCGGTGTTTCCTTGCGTCTACCAAAATACACCGGAAAGCTCCTTTCCAAACACGAATAAAATACCGTGTTGTCTGTCTAAACAAGCAGCGTGCTACTGACTTTGGGCTCGCCCGAGAAGGGAAGCGTAGGGGTTGAATTGTTCCATCGGTTGCCTTATTTGCTCGTGTTTTGTATATTCTAAAACTAAGAACTCTTGGATGGACTGTTTTTAAGGTTTCTCAAAACTGGGAAGACGAGTGTACGGTTGGCTGCACTCGGGACTTCCTTTAATTAACATTTTGACTGCCGTATTAAAGATGCTAAAAGTTTCATAAAATAGAACGCTTATTTTTAACAAATTACCATACGTGTATATGGATGACGTTCGAATGCAACATAGATTTTTTATGACTGCGAATAAACGTAGGGCTAAAAGCTTCCCACCACCCAACCCATTCGTCCACGTTCTCCGATATTCGATATGACGGCAATTCCCGTATGCATCCTCCGACTTTGCTACTTTCGCTACTTCATCAATCGCTTGCCGAATTATTTATCGTAGTGTAATAAACAAATTCTCTCTATCGGCGTTTATTTATTCCTCCAACGCGAAACTGGATTCGCTAACAAAAGATAGGCTCGGCGCGAAACTTTCTTTCACGATCCAACCTAAATGGTCAATAAAGTGGAAAGCAGATAGCTTCGAAATCCGACATTAGCATCCTCTCGAAACATTCTGGAGGTGTATTCGCAACAAATTGAAACGTTGTATTCCAGCGAACAATTTTGTAACACGAAACATCACGTTTCTGTTGCAGATAGACCAAATGCCAGTCCAGCACGCGGCTCTTCTGAAAAGCACCGTCTCGAGAGCTTCTTGGTACGAGCGTAAGTATACAAGAACAACAAAATGCTGCTCCGTCCTTTCCTTCTCTCGAAATTAACAATTTAAACTTGTAAATTAAAAAATTCAAATCGTGCCCGTCCTTCTCGGGACACCCTGTGTACCGGCGGGGAGCAAAATTGTCGGGAACATGAAAGTTTTACCTCGCGCAACGTACGAGCCGACCCTCGAGTGCATTGCAAAAAGAAGAGAGGGGTTAAGAGCGATTTGGAAGTTGCACGTGGCCCGACTCGATCGTTGGCTAAAACGAATCGATATATAGGTGGAATAGCGACTCGATATAGACCTCGAATGTATATTGCAGGCTGGCTTCCGTGTAATCGAACGAGTTTAGGCGTTTTAGCCAACGAGAGGGTCGTGCAACTTTTCGCCAGAGTGCTCGGAGACTTTTGATCAAAAATTAATTGACACGCGTTCGATTAGTATTCGCCACAAAAATTTTATCAAATTTATTTCACTCTTGAAGAAATTTTCAAGGATGAAAATTCAATTTCAACTCGTACGAATTAAACGTTCTGTGTTGTCGGTCGACATGTTAATCGTAATCTTTAACTTTAGAATATTTTTGAAACGATGGTCCATAAAAGTGTTAAGATAACGTCGGTATCTGTTCCCGGACGCATTCTTCGAATGCAAACACGATCCACATGGCTGATTATGATCTCTTCGGCATTTGAAATTCTCGTCAGGGTTTTTAACGTTCTCTTCCCTCCCCGGTGTACGCTCGCAGTTCGCTGCCAGAAATTTAGACGTTAAAGTACGATCGCTTGAACTGGTTCCAAAACGTTCTTCCATCAACGATCATCCGTTAGGAGAGTCCTTAATCCTATAAGAGGTTTTCGGATTTCAGTTTCAAAGATTACAGCGTTTCGGTACAGTTACACGGCCAAGTCGATCCGTTAGGGCGGTTAAGGAAAAGAAAGCGTTTCATAGAGATCGTTGGAGCGTTAACAGATATTAACTCACGGTTGTCGGTGTAATTAGTTCCAATTGGTAATTCAACCGCGACCTATTTGCAGAACTGCTCGGCCAGACCTAATCCAGACCGGACGAGCGTTAGCGCGATTTTTATTGCCGCTCGAAACAGGTAAAACGTGTATCATTTGGAAGATTAAAATTCAGGCTACTTTGGATTAATAATTGAAACTTTCAACACTTTGATTGCCACGTTTTTTATAAATGTTCATTTAATATTATTCTAATATATTACATATTCAAAGGAAATTTATTCACTCAGCAACAGTGATTTCGTAATTTGAAATTCTGTAATTAGTAGTTTACCGATTTAATAATGGACGATGGGTCGGTTAATCACCGCGTCTATCAACTTTCGAATACGAGACAAATGGTGCCGGTTCCTTTCCCTAATTTCAACAAAAAGTTGTTTGCTTTTTCATCCGAGCATGCCACGGTAGAAATATTAACGTGTCCCGCCACACACGATCATTTCCATCGCAAGAACAAACGAAAAAAATCTGCTGAAATAGTGCTGAATAGTGTTGGCGTACGATTAGTCATCAGTCGGTCATTAGAATCAGTCGGTTCGTGTTTTTTTTCTCGCCAGGTGAACGGCGAGAGGACGATGTTGTCGTACATGCTTCCAACGGAGGACAAACCACCACCCGGAGACTCGAGTCAAGGCAACTTTCGTGCTAGCAAATTGCAGAAGAGTCCGAAGGAACGTCTGAGGCCGAGCGGCAACGTGATCACCGTTTCGCCGAAAAAGTACTCGGACGCGAAGACGATGATCGTATCGAGGATCGACGAGCACGCCGCCGATCAACGGCTCCAGGACGAACAGCAACAGCAGCAACATCCGGTGAGCAACGAGAGCCCGAAGCATAACGGAACCATGGCGAAGAAGTCGACTCTGCACGCGTCCAAAGTCGCCAAAGACGACAGCCTGTACAGCATCAACAGCGATGCCAGCACTGTTGGCAGCGACCGGAAGAACAAAATCTTCAATGGGGCGAAACACACTAGTCTTAAAAGGTAAGAGAATATACAGCATTTTATGAACAAAATTTTAAGTAGGTATTTCGAAGAACCAAAAAATCTATTATTCGCAACTTAAAAGCGGTGTAATGTTATCGCTTTTTACATGGGGTCAACGAACGGGGTAGATAGTATTAACCCAGTGTAAACGGTACTAATCGGTTCCATGCTTTAGCTATTGGGGTGGGGGTACAGTGCTACCACTATAAGTAGTCTGTGAATGGCATAGCTTAAGAATGAGGTATCATAAGATATTACCGCTATAAAGTAGTTCCAATTCTATTCCATGTGCTTAGAATACCAATTAATACATATGTAAACGGTATTCAGCTAAAACATTTATGTAAATGATATTCAGAGAGTAGAATACCTATGTAAATGGTATCGGCTCGGTTCCGTGCGCTGTCGTTTGGTAAACTTAAATAAATATTATCTCTACGAATGATATATAACGAGCAAAATTCGTGCCTTAATCCTTTTTAATCTGTCTATAAATACAATGTCACATCGTAAGATTTATAATGGAAGCTGTCTGTCTGACCGTCCTTCGGCTTTCGATTCTTGTGAAACGAAAGTGAACGAGATACAGGTATCAATCTCCTTTGGAGGATAATAGAAAAGAAGCAGGGTACGGGCAAGCTGTCGCTCGGACAGGCAGGAATCTTGCCATTTAGAGAAGCGGTGCCGTATCCGTGGCTAGAGATAGAGATAATGGCGTAGCAAAGAGTTCAAAGGTGATTCTCTACACCACCTTTCTAATTCGGTTCGCCAGGGGTCTTTAACCTTCTGCTCGTGGTATATGAAACTCGCGCGACCGATTAACTCTCACGGATTCTTCGCTATTTCTGGCAATTTTCCATCCACGGCCTATCATTCTAACCTTGAACAATCGTTCTTATCGCAACTATCTACGCAGGTAAAGCTTGCAATCCACTCCAATCCCTGTGTTTTTATTTTCAATTCGATCGCGACTCGACTTCCTACCCCTCGAGAAACGAGAACGATAAACTGGGCACGGAATGCTTCACTCTTTACGACAAGTCTTTTGTCATTTTATTTCCTTTCTTTACGGTCTATAGAAATTTCATTATAGTTATAAACTTCAATAACTTTAAATAACTTTACATCGATCAAAGTAGAATGTTTTTGGAAGCGTTGGTTCGAATTTAAATTACCATCTCGTGATTGTATCAGGCTCGTCTTATTTTACTTCAGTTACGGTTCAATGACTAGTTCGTATAGACTGACTCATAATAGTTTCTTTGATTTCTCTGAACGAAAAGAAAGTTTGCCTAACGATTCCGTGTGTAAATACGTTTCATTGAACAACATAGTTTAGGGAACAAACACGTACGATTCAAAGTCCTCTGTGCCTCGCGGAGGATGGTTATAGTGTACCGGTTTATAGGTGGTCTTTTATGACACATCTTGCTATGAGGCTCTCGTGACATTTACGTGTTGGCTAGGTCACGGCCATTCTTCGTCTCGTGGTCCCTGCTCGAATCAAAGCTTAACGTTTACGAACTAGAGCTCCAAGAGAAATTCAAATAAAAAATATCAAATAGTTTTGGTAATTTACTAAAATTATTCGAATTATTAGAATAACCTTCGAACGAATCTGAAATAAATTCAAGCATGATAGAATGACGTTATAAGGGGGAGGAGACTCCTCTCCCACATGGTACTCTGCTTGATTAGCCGTCCGCTGAAACTATCCAGTACTTTTGACGCGGACCAAATTCCTAACTGTTTAAACAACCGTGAAATCGTTAAAATTATCCGAAGGCTATTTTCTACTCGATTTCCTCTATGCATACATATACTTTACAGTGATTAAAAACCTCAAATATTTGCATTCATCTTTCTATAAAAGAAGTTCAAGGTTTTTATATGGAGATTCGAATTCGCGCGCCAGAAAATATAAATGATTATGTAAATGATTATCTGCATTATCCTCACGAAATAACGGCGCGAAAATTCAAACGTCCAAATCGGTGATACGCGACACCTACTGTCAAAATGTTACGTAACGCGTCACGTGACTTCGTAGGATACAAATTTAAGACGCAAGATTGCTTTAAATTGAGGAATTCACCGTTTGAAGAAAGAAAACGAGAAAGTAATGCGTAGGTGGACGGTAATTACAGATCGGCAATTACAGTTACGTCATCGAGAACAATTCGAGTGGATGACACAGACCGTATCTAAGGGCTGTATAGGACACTTGGAAGCAACGTGACTGAGGCATCTCTGTATTACCCTATCCAGTGTAACTCGGTTAAGCTATTTCTCCGCTACGCGGCAGCACTGTATCGCCACTTGATCAAGTCTAGATCAGAACCCTATTTTCAAAAAGCAGAAAGATAAACTAAATCATAGTTAAAAGTATCAAGATGAAATATGAAATTACTTTTTTTTAATATTTAATTCGCTCTTTTGTATAATGATATTTTTTGTTTCTTCGCGAAAACTTTTTTTCCTCGATTAGAGAAACGACCACCACTGGACATTCAATGAATAAAGGCTAGTCTTTTGCAACATTTTCAAAGTCAGGATAATCTGTGCATAAATCATGTAAGACAGACGTTCGCAGCTTTAATCTCGACCGCGCTTGATTGCCGTAATTCGATACCTCGATCGCGGGATTTCGATTTTGATATCGGACCGCCTGCTGTTGCGGTTAACGAGTGTCCGATTCACTCGCTTCGAGTGCTGTCACGCGATAGGAAATTGAGGTTTACAGCAACTATTTTTACCGCTTTCCACGCAAGACTGATACTTCTCTTTTTTCTCTATTTCTCTTTTGTATCGATGCTTGTCCCTTTGCTGCTGCGAAACTAGTCTCGCAGAAAAAGTTTCTCTCATTTTGAAAGGAAAATGCTGAAATACCGTCTGTTGTTGTTCGCAGAGTTTCCTTCGGTTCCAGCAAAGGATCAATGGTAGAAACTCTGGTATACGAGACACCTGTTCAAGAAGAGCCGGAAATCAATCGTTTCTTGGACCACAATGGACGCGTACCTTCTATAATCACTCCTGTACCTGATACCGAGTAAGTAAACAACTTCTTTTATATTGTACTTGCATTTGGGAAGCAAAATATTCCATTATCCAGATATATCCGGAATTTTTAGTATAAAGTAATGGAGAAAATAAGTTTAATTTTATTGTGTAGTAAGACAACATTTTTCGCGCCATATTTTTATACAACCGTACGAGCATGCGCGGGGAGCTTATATTACGTGAACTAACCACTACCGATGCACGGCAGTCTCTCCCAAGCTGTCATAAGGGTGGGTCGTTTGATCAAAAATCATTCAATTATGGTCGTGTTTGGTATTATTTTTATCGTTAAGATCTGATTAATTCAATTAAAGTAATCAGATAACAATAAATTGTATTATGTAAGAATTTTATGTATCTTGTTTTGGTGACTCACGCGTTGTTGAGTCATCGTCGATTATCGAGCGAACGTTTTCGCGATGTGGTGGGGATGGAAGCGCGACAATTTGCGAGAAAATACGTATTTTACAGGTTTTAGTTCCGTTTCTTTTATTTTACCAATTGAAAATTAACACATTGACCACCACAATAAGAATTTAGCACGACACACCATTAGTATCAATTAAAATTGCTGTTTTAAATTATATACCTGGTACGATTTATTGAATTAAATTTGTAATATTAAGATTAAGTATTTCATTGCAAAAACAAAAAGTTTCCCTGTCTTTTATCTATGAAACTAGAGAGTCAGATGTTATTAGAACCGTAGTCCGACGATTTAGACACTTCCGCCCACGCGCGGTCTTCCTAATAGACTTCTACTTATCGCTTATACGATCATTATCGCGTTTGATCCGGTTAAACGACAGAGCGCACGTTTAGAATGCTTAATGTCGGTTTTCGACAACGTCAGTATCACATTTAGGATCAAGTTTCGTTAATATGCACAAACATTTTTTTGTATATTCAGCTTTTCGCGTTGTGTTGCCTATTACATAACTTTTAGAATATCGACGATACATAGTAATAAAACAATTACAGAAGTGTTTTGACAGAAGTGAAATTCCCGCCTTTTACCACTCATCTATTCTAATCTTTATCTTATAATATACGTATGTGTGCATCACGAAACTTTTTCAATTATTTTTTGACTTATTTCGAAAGTCAGCGGTTAAGTCACGACCTCTCCTTAAATGCCATAAGTACGCTTTCAACGCGCAAGAATTCTTCAAGCAAAAAAGTAGTAGTACTTTAACATAAATGGTAATGATATTGACATCATTCCTGGAACGGTTTTAAAACACGCTACGGCTACCCGTGGATAAGACGTGACGTCATACAAAGAATTTGCACATTGGTAAATATGAATCTTTAGTCGCGATACGTATCTCGTAGCCATGTAAATGAAAAGCAGTATCGATTTAACATTATTCCACTTGAAAACTAATGTATTTAAACAAGCCTACGTAAGTATCAGTGGTAGAGAAATACACGTTAAAAATTATAATAAGAATTCAATTTATATTATACCTTAAATTGTAAGTGACATAAATTGACAATAATATAATGTAGATTATAATATCTATTCAAATAATATTTGAAATGCGTTAGAATCAGGGTCAGTTATATTTATACATAGAAATTCGTAGTACTTATTCAAAGCTTATTGGAATAAATTTTGATGAAGTATTCATAATTCGCTAATATCTTTTATTCGAATTAACACCCAACTCCGATTGGGGCGTGTGTAAGGTTAAGACGGCACTGTTTTGCAAAATGGCTGACAGAGTGCAGCAGGGTCGCTGTTTGTCCCGTGGAACGCTCGCTCGAGCGCTCAGTCTGGAGCGTGACCAGGTGGAGCAAGGGAGGTTTACGAACGCACAGGCGTGGTGCCGAGGATTTACGATCGATTTCGCGACTCCGTACCAGCAGCTCCGTTTCGCCGAACAGTCGAAGTTTAGTTCGTGTCGTGCCCGGGCAACGGTCAACAGCTTTTCTCGTTTTCGCGGGTGTGTAACGTATTTTTGTATCGTAACGGGTGATATCGCACCGGGTGAACTTGATCGAAGGTCGCCGGTTGAAAAAGTACTTGCATGCCAGGAGTATTCATCGGATCATCACGTGATTGTTCCCGAGCCGCGGCAACGGGAAACTGACGGATTCTCATCTGTCAGGTACGTAAATAATCGAACTTTGTTTCCACATTGTAAACGTGATGACTCGAAGGGGAGAAACAAATCGATTCTTTCGAATATTATCAAATCGAGGTCGACTTTTCTTCGCATCATCCCTTTTTCCGAACTATTTTAAGCACGACGATGGATAATCGGTTTGCGTGTGCGTTTTATCGTTGCGTCTCGCGCGCTTTGAGTTTTACGCGTCGACGAGTAATCGTATCGTGTATCGTGCGTAGTCTGGTCAATCGATCCCTCGATTAAAAAGACCGTTCAACGGGACAAACTAATGTAATAAAGAAAAAAGGTGGAGACGAGAAACATCGCAGTTCGAGGGGAAGGAGAAAATGCAAAAGAGAGCAAAGTACTCTCTCTAGCCAGTTACCATGGCGACGAGCCATCTTGACACACTACCGACCCTTTCTTTCGGTACCTTCGGATTTTCCTTTTGTTAAAACCGGTACCTCCACTTGAGCAGGTAACGTTTTTCGCGTTAACCTGGTGCTTTGCTTTCAATGTTGCTCTTACGTACAGACTAGCCTACTTTTACAGAGATTGTTTACTTCAAATTTTTTAAATAAATTATTTGGACGTTTCTAAACAGGGACTTTCTAAAAATATGTTTTCAGTTTCGTTCATGACGAATGTAATGATTGAAGGTTTCGTTAGAAAGTAGATTTGCTTCGTTGCTTTAGCAAATATTTTTTTTAAATCTTATCGTCGATTGAAATAAAGTCAAATCTTTAACTCGCAACGATAGCGGCGTTATCTTTCTTTACTTGGATATCATGGTTTTTCTAATGACGCTTCTGTGCGTTATCCTCGTACAATTAACGTAGTTATTTGAGTTTCGGTCGAACTTTGAACGTATTTAATATAATAGAACGTGCAATATGAAGTTCGTAAGGTATTAAATGAAAAATTAAAATAGGAAAGTGGAACGATCATAATCTGAACAATCACAATTACAGTATGCTTTACTATGCATGCTATCTGACGCTTCGGCGCGAAATTTAAATATTTTATTTACCCCGCGTCTTATAGGAATGATCGATTCACTGGGAGGCGTTGAAAAATGTAAAATCGGAGTTTCGTAACGCACTGGGGAATAGAAAAATCACTCGTTTCGATGTTGTATATTGTATAACAATCGAACGATTGTGTTCTGCACAGTTTCGTCACAATATAAATTTAAGCGCTGAATCGCCGTTCGGCCATGCGTGACCAGTGTGTCTAATGCGCATCGCTGCTGTCGAATACGTACCATCATTTCAAACCTGTCTTACGCCTTTTGTCAAATAAACAGTTACTCAACATTTAATGCGCGTATTTCTCTCTTACATCGACATAAATATACAGAGCATGACATTGGAACAAATTTTAATTCATTCGTTTAACAATTTGTTAGGAAAAACATTCTGATAGAATATAGAAAAATGATAACACTTCCACCAAATCTTATCATAAATTAGACATGTTGTGTTTGCATACTATTATTAATTTATAAGTTGAAATTATAGAAGTAAGTAAACGGAACTTGTTGATATAATTTGATGGTTTTTCTCGTTGAAAATACAGATGATTTCCAGCAATAAATTTCTCGTCGGTTATGAATACAAATTGATGCGACGCGTGTGGGTGTTTGCGGCGAATCGTGGTGCACAAACTCTCGAGACGATCCCATTTGACTTTTCGCACACTCGTCCCCGCCCTCCTCTTCACCCCCTCCCTTATAACCGATCGCATACGGCGCTGTACATACATATATCGTAACATAAATTCCGTCGAGCGTAAGGAGTTAAAAATACGCCCGAGCAGAAAGCGAGACACGATCGTTGTGTGTTGCTCTCCAAAATGGAAAACACAGAGAGTTCGATTAATCTTGACCGGTTCGCGGTGTCGAACCGATAATTTACGCCTCGTGACGGATCGACGCCTGGAATATTTTATCGAAACGATCGTCCTCGTTAAATCTTGTTCTGCTTGACTTTCTAATCGTTCGCCATGATTTTCTTTATCAACTTGCATCAAGGACGATTTTCCTATTAATCCTTCCTCTTTACTGTAACCTCCGTTCGAGAATTGAAGCGTTTATCGGTGGCAAAATAAAAACGAACATATTTTCTCGTTTGTGTATTATATTTTTCACTCGCTTTTATTATTCTTGATATCATTGACCGTTCTTCCTCGAAATGAGTGTACAGAATCGACCTCGTCGGGTTATAGACGCAATGGCGCCCACGTACCCACCGACCATCCGCCCCTAACTCGCCAAATGATCGATGCCGATATTCTTCGCTATATTTCTAACGCAAAAAAAAATTCATAGTCATAATCGTAAACTAAGTTGATGTTTTACCGAGCTAATTAGATACGGCTGACCTTAGATCTTTTAATTGATTTAGGTTGAATACGTAGCATAATGACTAGATTTTAAATGAGAGTATAGTATAAATTTTCCTAGAAATATACTTTTAATTTACAAGTATACGTTTCTTGAGCATCACGCTCATCCGGGTGAAAGGGTTAAGAATGCGTGGATTGAAGTGGACCCAAAAAAAAAAATCGCGATAAATACGCAGGAATGTTTTGGCATACCTTGAGGTATCGGGATGATATCACGAGCTCAAGGTCTAAACTTTAAATCGTACAAGTAGGTGTTTAACTGCTCGATGACGTCAGGCTCCACGCTCTAGCAAAGTAAATGCATCGTACGTGGGTGTTGGGGAAAAAATATAAAAAAAATGATCACGGTCTAGTAAAATGAAATTGTAAACACTTTTTTCTCCTTTCACTTTTTCTCCCTTTATCTTTATTTATGTAGCGCATAGATTTTCCTAGATAAAAATCATTAATGTGAATTTCCGACCTTCGACTAACATTGCAGATTTCAAATTTGATATAAGGCAAATAATGGAACTTTCGCCATTTTCCCTAGAGAAGGCTAACTCTCGCAAACTAGGGTTAGAGAGTTGTAATTCCCTGTATAATGCAAGTAGTAATAACCCTTTTCCCCTACGTCGCCATTTTACCTCGGTTAAGATTAGGTTAATTGTCGAGTATTAAGATAAGTGACGGGGGTTTCTTCCCCTATATCAGCATTTTCCTCCGACGAGAAGGAGAAGGCCGACATGGTGCAGAGCGTACTCGATAAAGAGTACGTACGTGGGTCGATTTCTCTCGTTGAACGCGCGTAACGCTCGCTTATTATCGTCGCGAGATCGATTTCTTCGTAACCGGCTGCATCAAGATGAAAAGTCGCGCGTGACCGTGGCACGATGAGAAACCGGTTTCGAACCAGACTCGAAGCTTTGTTTCTCGGTCCTTTCGGTTTCTTTCGTTCTTCTTGCCCGCTCAAACTATCTTCTTCACTTTTTTCTACAATTTTCACAAATTCTCCCTTATATTAGCAGTTTCGTAAACGATTGCCTCAGAGGATGATTGAAATATAGGAATCTATGGAGGGGTAAAGAATCGAAAGTACCACGCTGTGCAATTAAAATATTATATTATCGATATTCGGTGATCGAATAAGCTGACAAATTGGCAAGTGTCAGCACTCCCTTTTGGCAGGGTGCCATTCGTGCAACACGTGAGGGCAACGAAATACTCGATGATTGTAAGAGCGTTACCAAAGAAGAAAGTTGCTCTCGTGATAAATTACCATTAGCTAATCGGGTTTTCGTGATACAGTTTCATGACCTTTACCACCCGCTCGATACGTACCGTTATATCCAATCCCACGGAATATCGCCTAACAAAAATCACCGTTCATTTTATCATCGAATTACCATCTACTTTATTTCAAACCGATTTGCAAATTTCGATTTTCAAAAGTTTACAAAACGTCCCCAAGCAATCCTACTTGTATTTGAGTCGCGAAGTATTCGATAATATTCAAATTGTAAAATCCTGCAACTTTGAAATAAAATATTTTTTTATTTTTGTTTTACAGCGAAGGTAGGGAAATGGTACGCGTCTCGTTGTTAGGTCCACAACCTTCACCGACAACGCCCGGCGTATTTCAGGTGCAGCCTATCGCGATATCGAGGATTCAACCGATCGACATGGATCCCGTTCCAGCCGAACTCCTCACCACGCACACCGAACACACGGCTCCTGCTTATCACACGCAAATCAGGTAATCATTCGCCCTTTCATTATACATATATACACATCCCGAAACAAAACAATAAAGTCCTTTATCGTTTTCTTTAAAAGTACAAATACCATTTATACACTTATCCTTCGTTCGAAATGATTCAAAGTTCAATATTCAATCGTTCGTATTCCAAAACCAAATCCAGAATTACATACAAAATGGTACACGACTTTTGAATTCTTCACCCTTTGAAACATCTCGTGCAAAATTATCAACCGCTTCGCTTATCAATGCTTCGCTAAGTGAAAAGGAATAAAATACGATTATACATGTATATCGATTATCGGTAAATCTGGTTGGCTGTGCCGTCTCGAATGAGAGCCGCTATCTTTCTTGTAATTAGTTCCCTGCGCGCAACACCAGTGACCCCCCTGTTACTCTTAATGGACCGGAAGTGACGTGCCGTCCCCTCGGTCTCTCTTTCTCTCTCGCCTGTTTCCTTGGTCTTTCTTCGCTGGCTCTCTCGAACGATGTTACGGCTGTGTGCAATTTTCTTAGGATTCTCTTTGCAGCTCTGTTATGCGTGCATTCACGTATGAACGTCGCTCCGTATAGGCATCCTTAACGGTGTAACAGTTACACGCGTGCCATTTTTATCGGGACGTGATCGTTTTATGAATCACTTCGAGCTCTCTTCGTATTTCGTTTCACTCCGCCTCTTGGCGTGTCCGTTTTGCTTCGAAAGGGAACTGAAATTTTATTTGGCTGATTGTGAATAATTTTCTTACTTGAAAATTTGTACGATAGAAGGAGTGAAATATTACCAAAAATTTCTTTTGCCCGTCCCCTGAAATATGGTATTTATACTAATTAGTACACGCGGAGGGTGTGATCTCCTTACCCGCTTGGATAGTAAAATAGTTCTCTCTTTAAATAAATACGACCCCCTTACGCAATTGTCGTCTAACAAACGTTAAAAAGAGAACACCCTTTTGGCTTTGATCTGTTAAGTAATTTACTTCGCCTCGATGTATTATTTGTACAGCAAAATCTAAATTTGGTATGAAATCATAATAAGACTTTTCTCGCAAGAGAATTGGAAATACATTATTCATGAAGTTATAAAAATCGATTTGCCACTAATCAATCACGACGTTAAAGTGTGGCGAAAGAATTAAACGAAGGCAGCAACAAGTGTTCGAAATTCAGTTCTAGCTTCAGCTAGAAATATCGCTAAATGTAGCCAAAAATAGCCAGTTCGATTTCAGCCAGGAATCGAGAAACTTTAAAATATTGAATTTTTAGAAACTTACAATTAGTTGGCATCGCGATACTTTTTGTTCGCAATACAGAAACATTAGGTTGGCAATGATCGGTGCTAAACGCGCCTCGTAACGTATTATCGATTCTGGTTTCCTGATTTACGCGCAATTAGCAACGATATACCTTTTCGTCACTGGTTACCGATTACGTAATTCCGATGTTCTACGTATCACCTGCAACATATGTACGGAAACCGTGACACGAATGAGAAAACATTCCAGAGCAACGTTTGCAAAAGCCATTACGTTAGTTTCTTTTCTGTAATCCGTCTTCGTTTAAGTGGTTACCTCCGTTGATTACGCAATCCTCCAGTAGAAGACACCTTTTTACGCGGTTTCTCTTTCAGTTGTACCGTTCTTTAAACGTGGGGAAACTTGGTTCCTCGGTGAAATCCTTTTCGCGATAAGCTCGATTCTTTACACCGCAATTCCATTATCTTAAATTGTTCTCAGCCAAGTATTTCGTTTTACAGATCCTTAAAAAGATGTGGTAAACTGTCGATAATGATTTTATATCGGGGACGGCGTATATTAATAAAATTATAAGACTCGTGGACGTAGGAACAATAGCGAGCCGGTGATAGCCTAATTCGTAAACTCGAAATTATCCGCGATGTGGACAAAATCGAAGCTAGGATGTCCCAGTAAATAGGATGGATCTGGGTTCGATTTCCGGTGCAGCAGTCCTTACTGGTTTTACGAGCAACCGTATCCATCAACGGACGGTATCGTCCCAAATTCAACAGTGTACGTCCATGGTTCCGGTGGCAGTGCCAAGGCAGTGTCAGTATCGTGTCCTCGATGGTACCCAAGTAGAGGCAACGTACAAATAGCATCGTGAAATGGTACTATTATAACAGTACCGCCACCACGAAACACACTGGGTACTATCGACGAAGGCGGAAGAGGTCGTGGTGGAGGAGGGAGGTTCAGGAGGAGGTGGAGAAGGAGGAGGAGGAGGAGAAGGAGGAACGATCGATATAGCGTGGGTGGATGTGCAGAGGTGCGGTAGGACAGCCAGCCAGTTGTGCTGTCGGCTGCATCAGTGGAAGGAACCGTGGCTCTCGATCGCTTTCGAGCTCTCTTTGACCCGTGTTCGCGGTTTGTGCCCGTCCATCATCCGCGTGCACCGTTCCATGGGCACCCATGGTGGTACGCCACCCTCCTAACGTGCTCCCGTTCGCGTAGCGATACGACCTTGCCGAATTTTTCGACGATGACGGTGTGATATATATAGCGTATCGGGTCATTTAAAAACTCTCATTTTTCGCCTTTAATGTTTCATTCATTTTCGTAAATCAAGGGTTATGTGTCGTTGCTTAACATTAATGGTAACACAACTTCACAAATGTCAAGTTTACAAGGTTTATATTGAGTTTCTATTCTTTTATCGCACAAAACCAAAGTGTTTGTCTTTTTGCAATCTTTTTTTAAACTTGTATGTTAATTGTATTGATTGGTATGCATCGCAGTAGTTAATCGTTAGCGGAAAATATTATAATTAAGCTTTGATAAATTTGTCTTTGAAATGAAAATTGCCATTAGAAAATTGCTCTTGTCAGCTGAACAGTATACTTTATTTACATTTTAGTTGTAATATCTGCGTACCTTATTATCGCTCCCTAGATTACCGTAAATAAGAGCGGACAGAGATGTTTTAAATGACCTGATAACCGAGACGTGGCTTTGAGGGGCATGCCGGAAGTGGAGGAATCGGTGGCTGGATCTTTGCACCTAAAGAGGGGTCGAACCTTTGAGGATCGTGATTGTTGGCAGATTGCTGGAGCTCTGTGCTTTCAGGATCTTGAAGGGTTATCGAATTTCGTTCAAGGATTCTTTTTCGGGTGAAAAATTGTAACAATGCAAAAGTAGTTCTGCTTTTCAAATCTGGTTAGAGAGTGGTGTATGGACAGGATCGTTCTTAACCTTCATTTTAGCATTTTCCATTTAGATAATATTTTAGGAATAGACTGTATTTATATGTAACAAATATTTAAATATTTTTCTGGTGTTAGAATTTAGTAAATAAAATTGCAAAAGTCGTAAATTCCATGGAAAGTTGCAATCTTTAAAACGTCAAATTAATTATGTAACTTTCTTAAACTCTGTTTAAATAAAATTCCAGAACTTTATTTAAAATAATAACATTCCAGTAAATTTTATAATGACAGAAGGATAAAATTAATAAAAATTCAAATGTTCAAAAATCTAAATGTTGAAGGAAGTGTTCTTGCGATTGTTGAATTCTCGAACTTGTTTAATAGAAACAAAATTCATTATAAAATGATGAAATTAATAGATGGATTAAATGGTAAAATCTCCAGAGACGCGAGCCGAGGACACACGGTGGCATCTTGAAAATAGAAACGAGCCGCAGGCGCGTATCTTTGGCGGATACCAAAGATAGACTCCAAAGGAAACTAAAAGTTACCCAACAACTATGATCCGTCACTTCCAAAGTAAATACGCGGAGAAAATTCTTGCCAATCTTTCCTCTTCAATTCTACGAGTTATTTTATGAAGACGTGTATGATTTTTTAGAAATATTTCGTCGATAACTTTGAATTTTGGACTTGAAATTGTAATTTTGGCGTCAATGCCAGCCGTCGTTATTCCCGCCAATTTTTGCTATATCGAATTCAAATTTCACTCGTGTTAGAATACCGAAATATCGAAATTCCGCTGGTATTCGAATACACGGGGCCTCAGAATGCGATCGTCGGGCGAGTTAACAGTGTGTCGGCACGCAATTTAATGAAATGGCCGGTGCAAATTGGCTAGAATAAACGGGGCTGGTGGTCTCGAGTCAGCGGGTCGCCACGATGGAAATATCAATTGGTGTATCGCGAGGAACACACTGCCCTACATGTCTCTGTTTATTGGACGGCTCGCCGGAGCCTTTTGCATTCCACTTTTCTCTCTCCTCCCTCCCTCTCTTCGTTTGTACTCGTCCTGGGTGAATTTTCCTGGTCACCGAATATAACAGGCGACCACGCAGTCGCGGAAAAGCCAGCCCGCAGCCGAACGCTGCTATGGCACAATCGTACGCACCCAATGCACCCATCGTTCCTTTACAATCTTTTACTCACTACATTTCGAAATATTAACAAGATAGATTGAATTGCTAATTAATTTACAGGTCGAAGAGTAAACTATTTGCCATTTCCTCCAAAGTATTCTAGAAATTCTAGGTACTTTCAGTTATCTTAGAAATACAAAGAAACAGTGAATAAACAACTTTTGAACCTAAATCTATGTAATTACGATTCCTGTAATGTCACCTCCACGATAAAAGTTAGAAATTCGTTGGTACTTTCGCGAGTGGTTTATCTGTGAAATCTGAGAGACTCTTCCGCGTTGATAATCGTCGAAGGGGGGGGGGGGGTGAGATCGAAACAATGGATTAAACTGGGACTCGTTAAAGAGAAGCCCGTAACGAGGAACACAAGCCGAGCAAGCGGCTGGAAACGATTGAATTTTCCGTGTATTAACCGGTCGAATTGAAAATGCTACGTGGACACGACATCAAAGAACGACACAGTTCCGTTTATAGTAATGTTAATAGCTTTTGCCTTGATAAATCTCGCGGATCGGCCCGGGTTCGTGTATATTTTAGTAGACCATTGCCACGATGTCTGCGAACTTTTATCCAGGTGATACATCCATTATCCATCGAATAACGATTCGAAGAACATTCCTATATTTTCTTCCACCAAATGTATTTACTTGTTTTCTTTCGAGGCTTTCGAGGCTTTCGAGGCTTTCGAGGCATCGAAGAGTTAAAATCACGATTTGCCGCGATCGAGTACGTTTTCCCCGTGGACTAGCTCTGGGACGCGTAACAGATAGGTCTAGCCATGACCCATATACGCGTATATGGTGCCAGGCTCGTGTCGCGCCACCCTTGGCCAACCCCATCGCGTCGCCGGAATCACGAGCGACAAATACGAGGGCGGAACATCGGCGCGTGTATACGTACACAGAAGCCGCAACACGTACTTCACCTCCGTCGATGGCTACCGAGGTCGTGCCGCTCGTTAATCGGCATCTTGAAAATGTCACCGCTCGAAATAACGAATCCGCGAATCTCCTCCAGCCTGACGTTCAGCCACGAGGGTCGAGCTGTAATCTCGTTGATACTCAAACCCGCTCGAGATTCATGTTTTACGATTTAACGAATTCATCAGGAGCTACAAGTTTTTTTAATCGTAGGTTATTCATTTTTTTACATTTCAAATTGATATGAATTCTGATTTTCACAAAGTATTACTTGTATCTTTTCGCGACACACATGGTGCGTCATGTAGAAAGCGCCGTTGTTACACTAATAATGTGGGAAAGAATGTCTTCAAAGAGAGTTAGAACGAATTTAATTATTAACGCATTAATTACCACCATAGAAATGAACAGAAACGTTAATTAACAGATTGATATAATCGTTTATAAATTGAATACGTCCCTTTTCTACGTTTAATTATCCGATTACACGTAATTAATTTGAGGTGCCGGTTCGACCCCCGTGCCAGCAACTTGTTAATCGCTATGGTTATTAGCATTGTCTTATTGCTTAGCCAAATCGGCTACCTGTTGCCCACTTATAAATCGCTTGCTTTTTTTATTTCAAAGCTAAATATTGAAACGTTACGTGTGAATAAGACGTTAACCCGAGTTTCTTGTACGATATCCAGTTTTCGTCACGAGATGTGTTTTTTTTTATGGAACGAATCGTATCGGTGTATAATTAGCCGGTAACATCGAGCCTACCGTTATTTATAACAACAGGAAGCAAAGATATCGCAACTGTTCCGCTCGATAGAACGCGATCGAGGGATAAACCGATACTTTTACGGGGTTCGAAACAACCATCCGTTTGCGATGTAGGTCTCACACCTGATAAAATTTATAATTTTCAATCTAACTAGCAAATCTTCTCGCTGCCTTATATTGTATTTAATTCGACTCGAATAGTTACCGAATTATTACATAAGTTCGTATCTCGCTGGATAACCAGTTGTACCAACTTTTTATTTTAGGTCAGAATTATTTTATGCAATAGGGTTCCAAAGGTCGTACCTCCTACGTTAGCTTAGTAAATAAACTATTCTTTTTCTCGATGATATCGCGTAAAATATGGGTTTGTCATTACGTCCACCTACATTGCTGAGAATTGACTTCTAAGGAAGCCGTACATCGAATAGCGGTTATAAACAGAATCGGATCGATGCCGCCTTGTGTCTATCAATGTGCTCTGCTTGCGCAACTAATTGCAAACGAATGAAAATCTGTTGCGTTGCCTGCCACCCAACAGAATATCCTGAAAAATATAACAGGTACATCATAATGGAGTATAAATATCCTGTCTTGCGATCCTGTTTCAATTTCAAAATATAATCTACAAAAATACTTTGACGTTTCTTTTTGGTAGCATGAAACGCGTATCCTGCTGATTTTTCTTGAACTACGATGGGTAAGAAAGGAAGGCCGTGTTGACGGAGCAGAAGGTAGACAACGATAGACGAGAGGGAATCGCGTGGAGTAAATAGGTCGAGGATTTCCGGGATATAGGTCAGCTTCGACTGGCGTGGATCGATGCACAGCTTTACGCGTTTCGTTACGATCGTCTGTCCGTGGAATCCGCTGCTTGTTCTCTCTTTCCGTTGTTTATTTTCACTGATCTTTGTTCTATATCCATTCGATCCCACCGGACAATCTCTTTCCGAGGGACCATCGATCGTAATTTATTCCGATGGCTACTATAGCCTCTTTCATTACAGAAATTACGCCGCAGAAGAATATTAAAAGCTTTCAACACTACAACTACTCTTTTCAATTAAAAATAAAATAGAGAATTGAATAAATGTGGGATACAGAATGGTTCTTTACCTTAATAAAAATAAGCTCACATTTGGACGAAAGCGTCTCGATACATTTTCTAATATAAAATAAGAAACGTGGAACAAGGCATTTTGACCCCTTTGGTGAGCAGACTCGAATATCGATCTTATTAGTTGCATAAAGTTACCAAAGTGTCTCTTAAACGTCAAGAAAATGTCGAAAAATGTTCTGAATGTTCCCAAATTCTCAGGAATTCGCTTCTTTGGTCAGAAATTTCCGATGACCTAATAAAGTTTCGGGGAGACCTCGTTAGAAAAATGGAGTCAGCGTGAAACGATGTTTTTCCACGGCGCGTCTCATCGACGAGAACGTCGTTTCCGAAATAACAAATTGCGTGGTCGGTGACAACGAAAGAAAGGGGATTCTCGAGAGGGGTGACGATATATATGTACATATATATATATGTATCGATAGGTGGGAGTGTAAAAGAATGAAAGAGGGGAGGGAAAGAAGAAAGGAGCAGGGTTAGTTGCAAAGATCTCCCGCCACGATTCCGCTTAAAAATAAAGTCTTACGTTCCTCTTCGAGTTGGTTTCGCGCGCAAAATCGCACGCGAGTTCTGCCCGCGATATGCTCGAGGAAATACACGAACCCTAACGCTTTGGGCGCCACGAAAGTGTTGTAATTCTGTTTCCAATAAACATAAAATATAATAATTTCTATGTAAGACGTGGCGTCCGTTCCTTAAGCCACTAATTTTGACTACTTTCGATCATTTTCATTCGAAATGCGTAAAATCTTCGTACACAAACGTTTTGGAATTGCGAATAATTATCTTTGAACCGAATTGTTTTGTAATTTAAAGGAGAGTGATCAATGAAAAATAACAGTGAATCGTTGAAACGTTCAGTTACGATGAAATGCTATTCTGAACGATTAAAAGCAGAGAAAGTGGACGTTTAAATTCGGTTCGAAAGATCAGAGTGTCCGATGTTGATATCGAAAGACGTGGATTCGCGATCGCGAGCAAAATGACCACCACCCACGGAGGCCACGTGTATTACGTGATCAAGGTGCCGAAGGAAACCGACGGCAATGAAAGGTAAAAACTCCCAAATAATATTCTTAGGAGCTTGACAATTTGTGATATTTTTTATTACACCCCTGATGCATCGATTCCGAAAACCTGTGGAGCCTTCCTTCAGATACGTATCTGACAGGAACTGCGCAATAACCTTCGAGACGCGATTTCGATCGCGAAAAGAGTCGCAATTCGGCAACGGATCGCGCGTCACGGACGGGAAGTAAGAATTCGGCCGATTCACGGTCGATGTATCGCAGTTCGAGCAAAACAGAGTCACTTTGGCTGCCATCCTATAAAGGAAGGCGCACGCTTTATTTTCGACCCGTCATTGGCTTGGATCGTGATATGCATCCTATCTATAACCGCTACACGTGTGCATTTAAACGCAGCTAATTGTGACGCACTATATGCACCTATACGCTATAGCTGCTCGTACGAGAGTTATCTAATTTTGCGTCTTATCTTCACGAGTTTTCAATTGTCCATCGACGAATTTATTATGCATCCCGTCGCATGCGTTCTACGTATCAACGTGTTCGGTATTCATCGTTGATTGAAGGTTCTTCCAAGACGGAATAATGCAAGTCCGAGCCATGCACGACGTTTTAATATTATTCTCCAAATAAATCGTATAACATGCTGTAGGTCCGCTTATTTCCACGATTTCCTACAATACGAAATGTAATATCGCTCTGATTGTTCCGTGCGCGAAAAATCGATCATCCACGAATGATCGGTGAGCAGATTCGCTTATCCACATACGTAAATAACACGAGTGCTTCTTTGACCGGACGTTGAAAAGCTTCCGTCGGTCGTGGCGTGAATCGGCTGCATCTGCGTTATAGCCATCCACGACGGAACTAGGAAGATTAATCGCGGCTGAAGGAAGCTAAGGGTAGCTGGTGACAGTCAGTTTCGCAATATCGAACCTTATTAGTCCGCGGTTGGCCATGTTCCAACGAATCCTTTTAACCTACCCGCTAAACCGTCGCTTTCGACGACGCTGTTGCAAAGCGTCGTTTAATCGAAGATCGTTAAGAAAGGGGTACGACGATGGCGGAAAATCGTGAATACGATTCGGCCGGCGCGTTCGAAGGATCGCGTGTTCGTTACACGTGCAATAGGGATAGAGGGGAAAGAAGATGGGCTGCAATTAGGCGAAACACAATATCGTGGCCAATGTCACGGTTAACAGGGAGTGGCAATTATAATTGAATCCAATTTACGTATTTCAAGTTACGCGTCCAACTAGACACAAAACGATGTGTACGTTATGCAAAAATAAAGAATACAAAATTATGCAATTAGAACTTCGATTACACGACAGGTTAACCAGCAGAATTCCAATTTCCGTGAAGAACTAACCGTCCAAGTTCCATTGGCAAAGGTTTCGCTGTTGGAATTCGATCGGAATTCGATCTCGAAGAATCAACTGCTAGAATTTCAATTGTAAAGAGCCAACTACTGGAATCGCGACGGCGAAGGGTTAATTGGATGAATTTTGATTTGTAGCACGGATAGTGGTTGGGATAATCCGTTCAGACCCGACGGTGACCTGTCGAGGGAGGCTGACGAGATAGTGGAGTTGATAAAAGGTGGAAAACCCATCACACCGACCCCTGGACAAACAGCCCCGCCGTTGCCAGGATGCGACACGGTCACCAGCAACGCGCAGACCACCCTCGTCGATCACGATTCGAGTTCCAGCCCTTTGTTGAAATCGTCGGCGAACTCGATGAATCGACACCCAAACTCGTCCCCGAAGCCTGGTCAAGAAAACGGAAACGCCCATAGTACTCCGATCAAAGGTGCAACCGCCAACAGCCAGCAGCCTGTTAACGAAAAGGTATCATCTTTCATTTTTATTTATCTTAATTGTAAGTTGTTCGTACGAAAGAAATTGACAAGAAACGATTAAATGCATTCCAGGTTGCCCCGTCGTCGAGAGCAGCCACGGTGGAGGTAGCCAGAATAACGGCTCAGGGACCAGGCGACGCTTCGCAGGTCGAACACGTCACCCTGAAGAAGAAGCCTAAATGTAAATGTTGTGTTCTGCAGTAATATAACGAAAAGCTTCTCCAGATTCTATCGAGTGTCCCAATCAAACCACCGACCGACGATTTCTACATTGTTGATAACTATATCTCGACTTCTTCGTCAACGAACGCGTCCGTTGGTTCGCCTTTCTTCAACATCGCGGATTATCCTTGCTCGAAGACGACCGAGTGCTACGCGTGGAAAACGCAACGCCTCCTATTCCTATATACCCTTACGAAGATAAATGCGAGAAGGGGATGCAAGAGAAGGAAATAATTGATAACTCGAATCGATTAAACGATGAAGAAAGATGAAGAAGAAAAGTACCGAGCCTCTTGATAGCCTTTCAGAGACAGTGAAGAAGGAGTGTTCTATAAAGATATAAACACAGACTATATAAAAGGAGAGAATAAGAAAAACAAACAAGAAATATATATATATATATATTTATATATATGTATATATAGATATATATAAATATACATAAAACTCTATATTGTAGATACAGAAAAATGGTAGTTGTATAGCTTATAATGCTTTTACTATTGTGGTTAATTACTTGTCAAAACAAAATTTACCGTGATTTCATGAATGACCGATTGATCGCGAGCGTGAAAGTCCGCAGCAAGTTTGCACGCAACAAATTATTGTTTCAAACTTTATCAAAAGTTAACGAGAAAGAGAGAGAGGAAGGGGTGAAATAATTATTAATAATTAAAACTTCGTTGGACATCGATCTCTATATAATACAAATAGATTCCTAGACTCTCGTTTTTACTAAAACACAAATCTCTATAGGCAACTTTTACGAAATTTTTTCACGTTAAAAAGAAGAGTAGCAGGAGGGGTGGTACGCGTGAATCGTGTGACGCGATGCAAAGAGAAATTTCAAGTTTCTTTATTTTTTATTTCTAAAAGGACAGATTGCTTTTTATCCGTAACACACAGATCTCTTTTTCTCTTTCGTCGCTTTGTTATTTTCTACACCTCGCATCGAAATGAACGTAAAAGATGACGATGATGATGATCGTGTGTAAATTAGGCGAGCTGGCGCTCGACAGTCCAGACCAGAGTTCTGAGCATCGTTCGAATAATCGTTGAATTGGGGCTAGATAATAAACTCCAGCTAGATTAATTTATATTTAATATACAAAATAATTCGTTATTCTCATTAAATTAAATTTGTTTAATTTCCAATAAGAAAAATAGTTTTGATTCGTGCAAGATTATTATCCGAAGATTATTCGAACGATACCCAACGCTCTGGTAGAAACGCGTGGGCAAGTATTCAGGATCGTCGTACGAGAATTGTGTAAATACCGTGATATTTTTTGAATTATACCCGTGTAATTGACGGCGATCCGAGCTGTTAAGAGAAAACACGAAAGAAACGGATCTGCGCTGTACGTGATACAAGAAAGCTTCTCGATTGCTGCAACAGCACAAACAATGGAGAAGAAAGGAGAAGACAGTGCTGCTTGTTTAAATGTTGACGCACGAACGATGAATTTTTCATGGGGGGAAATGTTTTTAATCCGACGACCAGACTTATGGATGTTTATGTATTTATGATGTATTAAGAATCTGCAGTAACCCTCATATTTTCAAATTTTTAGAATTGCGTAGAAACATCTTGTTTTGAAATTTTCAACGTGATTAATTTATTATAAGTTTTATATACTTTAGGTACTACTTATAGTATAAATTGAATTATTTTATACGAGTAGGTAGTACTTTTGTGTGAACAAATATGTGAATGAAAATTTTATCTAATGGATAATCACTATTTTAAAACAATTGACTGCCCAGATAATTATCTATGTAATCTAATAAAAAATAGAAAAGAAACTTTCGATATTGAACCGACAGTATCAAGACATAATATTTTCTTTATAATTTAATATATAAATATTTATTTGAAATTAATTAATCCTTGGCACTCGACCTGTCCCTTCTAAGTGGGAAGCCTGCAGATAATTGTAGAGGGAAATTTAATAATTTAGAAACTATTTAAATAATCTTCAACACTATACCATTTTATTTGAAATATGTTCGAAAGAATGAAATTATTCCGCAAGTACAGAACACTCATAATCTCCGATAAACATCCAAAGTCAACAAAGTGACCGCGTTTGCACGTACGACGATTATTATTTATTGCTTCGCTATCGAACGCGTCTTTTTATATTTTATTTTAAATACGTCCTTTTCGCAGCTTGATCGATTTTTATTCTATTTAATACATATATATATATATATCGTATACGTTGAGAAACGTACGATTTAAAAGAAGAAAGAAAATAAAATAAAAAAGAAAGAAATAATTGCGACTAAAACGCGCCTGTTCACGAGAAAGAGATTAAAACGACGTATATTTGCAAATCGTTGTTGATGTTCGTCGAATGGCGAAACCGTTGATCGGTTCCGCTCGTAATTAAACTATTGTAAGAAAGTTTCGAGTATCGCGTGTTCTATTCTGTCATTTTCTTCCGCCTTTCTTCCTTGCGTTGAAAGAAATCACACTCGACGAGGAAAGGTTAAAAAAAAAAGAGAATGACGTAACGCGAGTTTGTTGTAAATGTGTGAGTTCTTGAGCGAGTGCCCGTATTATTTTTTAATACACATATCCGCGTATTTTTCCTAGATCGCCGGGGCAGAAGACACAGATATTTATGAAAATGCTGCGAATAAATAGTTGGGGTGACGGATGTGTTTGAATTACGTGAACAGAGTAAGAGTGAAAGTGTGAGAGAAAGAGAGCGAGAGGAGGCAAACCTTTATTTTCATTCATTGTATGCAGTTGCAATGTATGTACGGTACAGAGTGTAATATAAAGTTGTAAGTAATAGAAGAAGATCCTGAATAATTTACTTGTCTCCTTGCAGTTCATGGAATCATACGATTATGGAATCACAGCCCTCTATCCAGTCAAATTTTTCACTCGAAGTTCGAAATTTATAATTTTAATTTTGACAATTAATTTCCTCACGCCATGCTTCCCTATAAATGCCAAGAATCCGTCCGAACGGTCGATGACGCACGGCACTTCCAACAAGTAAGACTTGAAAATGACGTTCTTATACATAAATTTGTATGTTACAGTTTTCCCAGCATCGATATTCAAAAAATAAAATATTGCAACGTTAGTATACAAAATATATTATTTTTATTTTGTAACATGTAACATTTGAATACGCATACATTCTTAATAATTCTTTTTTAAGTGATAGCTGGCGAAACATTCGCCCAAATGTAAGGGGACTTTACAGGATTTGCACATCAGATAAGTGTCTTTTCTTATTTTATTCGCGTAACAAACTCGGCATCGTTTCCTCTTACGTTTGCCCGTTTCCGATATTTTCACCAATTGATGCTGTTTCAAATCACCGGAAAGCCTCTGTATCGAATCGAAACGCGCGACACGTGACGTTGTAGGAATTTTCACGTTTTCTTTAACGTTCGGCACGTTATCTTCTATCCAAGCTTTCGCTGTGAGCAACAAGAAATCATGATACTTGATTCTTCGAATGGGACTAACGTTTAATTGTTCGTAAACTTTAAATGCATTGAACAAGCCACAATTGATCAGATATAAAACAACCTTCTTCGTCCATTTTTTCGTTTTTCTGTACAGAGGATAATAATTGAGGAACTGATCGGCACGATCGACGCCTTTGTATCGATTATAATCAATTATGCACTGTGGTTTCTGTATCAAACGACCTGTTCTCCTATCGATCCTCCCAGTATCGATTATGTCCGCGTTATGAATGGTAGAGATCATTCTTATTTCTTTTCTTTCAGTAATTTTCCATAATTGTACTAATGCTTCTCCTTTGCGTCGATATATAGTTTCCGCCATCTTCAAATTCGGCCTCTTCAATACTTCCGGTAGTCCTCGAGTGGATCTGATGGTTCCACAGAATCTAATTTTGTGAAACAGCAAATTTCTTGCCAATTCGATGCCATCGTACGAATTATCCATATAAAGATGATGCCATTTACCCAAACAATGTTCCAGTAACTCCATCGTCGAGTTATCCGACTTTTGCTCGTCGTTGGAATATAATTTAAAGCTGGAAATATACCCGGTGGTAGAATCGCATAACATTTTAATCAGAATACCATGTTTTGTCATTTTGTTGGGGTTATGTATCCTGAAACCTAATTTTCCACGCCACGGGATCACGCTCTCCTCAACAATTAAGTTTTGTCCCAAATTAAAATTATCCCTGAACTTTCTCGTAAAATAATCTATTATCTGCTGAACCTTGAACAAACGATCGGCATTTTGAGGCATACTTTCGTTGTCAGAAAAGTGTAAAAATGTCATTATTTGGCGAAATCTGTCGCGACTTATGGTTTTTGAAAATATCGGCGTCTCGATCAGTGGATTCGAGGACCAATAGTCGTTTATCCTCGACTTCCTAACCAAACCCATCACGATCACCAGAGCGAACCACTTTTTAAGTTCCGGTACGGTTAGATCGAACCATTTTGCGGTTTTATGGGAGGAATTTTGTGCACGATACTTGTTGGTCTGCAGGGCAATGAATTCGAGTAAATCGTCCCCTATGAACATGCTAACAATGTCCTCTATGTTATTTTCGTTCATGGGAAATATATTTGGTCCCATCGAGCCATCGAAGGCCTCGTTTTTCCTCGGCGGATCAACGTCCGACCAGTCGAGCTCGATATCTTGCTCGGTGTCTTCTTCATCTCTCTTCTGAACCGATACATGGAACACAGGTGCATTTCTCGGTACTTGTACCAAAGAGTCTTCTGTGTCACAATCGCTGACATCACTTTCACTGTCCCCAAAGTCGCTGGGTATGTCGGACAAATAATCGGCGCACTCGTCTTTTATAAATGTCTCGATTTCCCCGTCTTCCATGATAAAGTTCATGGAACCAACGCCTAACGGCTACAAAGCATCACTGTAATGATTGTTTATTATAGAATAATCGATGAAGTTAAAAAAGTATGATAGAACTTCGTTCGTGTTGTTACCAGCGCGATCAACGTGACGCCACTGTGGCGTCATTGGTCATTGAAACATCAATTCCCCACTACCTTTCTCATGACAATGACATAACCAAACTTTCAAAAGTTGCAATTTTCTTTTGTCGAAGATGTACAAAGTTATGTTTATCTTTACGAGGGAGAGTTATGAGGGAACACTTCGAAAAGTCAGAGATGTAAATCACAGGACAGATAAATCCGTCGTATAGAAAATGCGCGCGCATATCGAATGCCGTACGATAACACGACACCATGAATGTCTACCTTGTTTCCAAGTCCTTTCTCTCCTCTCTATGCTCGATTATGAAATCGTTGAATCGCATTAACCTTCGATTCTTCTAAGACATCCTGACACCCTTCAAAGGTAGATCATTCTATATTCGAACCAAACAGTGCGAAATTTTCGACCTAACCTCTTTATACACTTGCGAACGATATCAGCAGTAGTGAATGTATAAAACGCATATTGCAGAGAGCTTTCAGACAATTTACGATATTAATTGTAACGTTCTTAGCTTAAAAGGTTAACCCCCGTTAATGACTCCCCAAACCCAACCCATAAAATGTATGCAATAATGTTTTGACTAAAGTTAAACATAAAAATAACAAAATTAATTTTTTAACACAATGATTTAGGGTTCTTACATAATGCAAAATATTATAAAATACATTTCTTTTTTCTAAAAAATCGATATTTCCTTATACATGTTATGCATACATTTACATTCATTAATATACAGGGTGTCCCAGAACTCCTGTAGGAGCCGGAAATAGGGGGTAGCTGAGACTATTCTGAACAATAATTTCCTTTGCAAAAATATCGGATGGGGCTTCGTTTTTGAATTATTAAGCAAAAACACTGACCAATCAGTACCGTCAGTGTAGCGTCGAGCCTAGTCGTCCCGGGACAAGCGCCTCGGTAGAACAAGAAGCGTTAAGCACAAGTAATATTGGACATAAAAGTAAAAAACAAATGGTAGAATGTTATGAGAGTAATCGTACCTTAGAATAAAGGGAATGACTGAATGGCTGGATATCCCAACAGAAGGAATAAGTAAAAATTGCAGAATATTTTTCGGTATTATAAATACAGTCCTGGGGTCATCTAATTTGAATAGTAGAAAGATAAAACATTGTATTATTATAAAATAATGAATTTAATATCGTTCAAGCTTTATGTTTCAATTTTTTTAAAGAGCAACTGAGGACGGTACATGGGGTGTTACCGACGAAATTAGCGAAACAAAAAATTGTGTTTTTTCAAAAACCAGGCCACTTTTCGGATAAACTAAAGTTATAGAGACATTTATAACAACAAAATATTTTATGTAATGGTGTTAAAAAGCCGATTTTTAATAAAATAATTTTTACCGACTTTTTATTTTACCCCTGGCGCCACCTGCGAACAAAGTGCTGAAACTGCTCAAAAATTGACAGGAATCTGCCGTACCTACAATGATTATTTTTTAAGAAAATAATTTTTTGCTGTTTTCGCGTGTTTGAAGCATCTAATCGCTTCTATTTTACACTAATTATCGATTCCAATTGTCCGATTAATCCTAGAAGCCCGAAATATTGAAATATTAAAGATTAAATGTTAGACTTCTGGAACATCGTTAAAAATGGCGGGCTTTTCAAAATGAGTAATGTACTATTTTGATATTTCTTAATTAAATTCCTTATAAAGGTTTATTAATTAAACTTCTGCTTTAATTATTAAACTAGAAGAACTGGTGTATAATTTCTGATTGTTTCAATAAGAGAAAAACCTACATTTATGTCTTTTCTTCATTAATATAACTTTTAAAGTTGTATAATAAACGATTCAAAGCTATTAACATGGATATCGTTCTAATTTTATCATTTTCAATGCTTTCAGTACGATTGTGTACAGCATTTTATTAATTTAAGATGTTTTTTAAGCTGTAAAAAATTAATAACTTTGGGGAATACTCTGCTACTATTATAAGTGCTCAAAAATCACTTCTGTAGTTCTTAAATGAAGGTTTTTCGTTTATCTAAACTATCAGAAATTATACACGAGTTCTCCTAGTCTCATAATCAAGTAGGAATTGAATAAATAAATCTTTTTAAGGAATTTAATTAAGAAAATTTCAAAATGACACATTTCTCATTTAAAAAGCCCGCCATTTTTAACGATGTTTCGGAATTCTCAGTCGGTAATTATTGAGTAGTTTCAGCACTTTGTTCGCAGGTGGCGCCAGGAGTAAAATAAAAAGTCGGTAAAAATTATTTTATTAAAAATCGGCTTTTTAACACCATTACATAAAATATTTTGTTGTTATAAATGTCTCTATAACTTTAGTTTATCCGAAAAGTGGCCTGGTTTTTGAAAAAACACAATTTTCTGTTTCGCTAATTTCGTCGGTAACACCCCATGTACCGTCCTCAGTTGCTCTTTAAAAAAATTGAAAAATAAAGCTTGAACGATATTAAATTCATTATTTTATAATAATACAATGTTTTATCTTTCTACTATTCAAATTAGATGACCCCAGGACTGTATTTATAATACCGAAAAATATTCTGCAATTTTTACTTATTCCTTCTGTTGGGATATCCAGCCATTCAGTCATTCCCTTTATTCTAAGATACGATTACTCTCATAACATTCTACCATTTTTTTTTTTCTTTTATGTCCAATATTACTTGTGCTTAACGCTTCTTGTTCTACCGAGGCGCTTGTCCCGGGGCAACTAGGCTTGACGCTACACTGACGGTACTGATTGGTCAGTGTTTTTGCTTAATAATTCAAAAACGAAGCCCCATCCGATATTTTTACAAAGGAAATTGTTGTTCAGAATAGTCTCAGCTACCCTCCATTTCCGGCTCCTACAGGAGTTCTGGGACACCCTGTAGTTTTCAATCGCACTCGAGTGTTTACGGGGTATCGAGTGGAAGTACAATGATCCTTCGACTACATCCTCAAAGAAACGAACGCCGTTTGATCTTTGAACCGTGCTCGAGCATCGATCGATGATCGGGATCGCTCACGAACGGAACGAAAGGGATCGCTACCGGGCACGGAATGTGATGGGTTCGATACAAAACATGGAATTAAAGAAGGGGTAAAATGTCAGCGCGATTCTTGTAGCTAGGAAAGAGCAAACGCATCCTATTAGCAGCATGGGGATCGCATTGTTTGCCCGTGTGCCCTTAAACGAGCTAAATCTCATCCATCGTAACGACGTTGGCCTTTTGGATCGCGTGGCAAACGGATAGCGATAAATCCATACGTCTTCGCGTGTACGTCTGGCAGAAAAAATAACCATGAACGGGTGTACGTAAGCATCCTAAGCAGGGACAAAACCGTTCTGTCGTTGTGGACGAACGTTTACGTTCTTCCGTGGGCTTTCTAATGGTGTATACAAAGAGTAATAACATCCGACAATAAATTTCTTTGCCAATTTGATACGATCCTCAGACATGACTGTATAATCATGTGACGGTCTTAATTTGCAGCTTCTAGAATCCGGACACTTTTCAACTTCATAAATAAACTCATTCAATCCTTTCAATTCTCTAATCGTCTGACTGTCTCGTAAGTTAAGTCAATTTTATTGCTTCATCATTTAATCTCAAGAGTAATATTTTAAATACCAATGACTTGAATTTTATTAACCCTTAAGTACCATAGAAGACGTCGCATTTGACCCCGTCGATATTAATTTGTTTGTTCAAGAGTACATAGTAATATACGCTACTTATTATTACTTAATAAAATAGTGTTATTTATGTATCAGTAAGTTACGGGGTTCGTTTCTAGTTCTTAAGCCATAGTAGTTAAGGGTTAACGCGTTAGCCATCATTATAAGTTAAATAAATACTGAACACGCTGAACGATAATAAAAGCTTAAATTGAAAAATATCAGATCAGTGAATTCTGCTTCTAAGTCGGGGATCAACAGAGGTAACTAACTCTGAATGGTGAACGTGAGGAGTTCGTACGACACATGCTTGGCGAGTATCGTCGATTTCAGAGGGGGAAAAAACTATCGTCCTTATGCACATCGTCGAGTACGCTGATGGTATATAAAAGCTAGCCGAACAGAACGAGCACAGATGTTAGCGGCTTCTGAAATCCATCGATACAACCACGGTCGTGAATCGAACGGTCGCGTGCGTGTGCCTCGAGGGATGCCATTTCGAGTGTCGTCGGTGTGACTGATCTCCTTAGCGACAATGATCTCCCGGGAAATTGTATCACGTTCGTTGGTACGTTTTCACAGGATCGTCATTGGTGTCGTGTCCTCGGAGGGATGTAAAACGAAAGATGCTGCCTCGCTTTCGTAGTACGCCCAGTTCTCGAAGGGTCAATTGAATAGAAAGTGTCCGTCCATTCGATTCAGTTACGTGGGTCGACGTAACACACTCGGGGAAAGATCATTAGATTACGTTTTTTACCATCGGCGGTCATGGGGTCATACACCGTCGTAATTCACCCGAGGCGAGAACAGCTCCTTTTCCCGCGTCGAAAGGAACACATGAGCTGAAATAAAATTTCAAACAGTTAACGTGACACGCGGTATAGAAAGTTTAAAGGAGAAGGCTCAACTCAGACGGACCACTTTGGAATCACAGATGATCCATAAAACGGTAGCTGGAATGTGGTCGAAAAAATTACTCGTAAACCACTTATGAATCGTTTGTGAATCATTTTAAGTTAATATGAACTTCCGACTAAAAAATGCACGCGAGTGATTTGCAAAGTAGTTCTCAAGTAATAATCGATGTATTCCGAAATAGTCTATCTGTAGAAAAATTTGACTTTTGAGTCGATACGCACCTTTAAGTAGTAGCAATGTGTCTCTATCTTTATCATATAATCGTTAACCGGTGTCCATAGATCCTCTGGCTGGTGATTCTTGGCAGCTGGTGCTGTTGCAGAAGCGAGAAGCTGTCACCGAATCAAAAAGCGCCTCAATTCGCCCGTGGTTCTGGTGGACTGATCTTGAATACCCCGTTCGACGACAACAAGGCCAGAAAGTCTCCTGGTCCAAGTGGAAATGCGATAGTGGACGATGTGCAGAGAGAAGAAACAGAAATGCTAAAGCTGGTGGACGGTGAATTGGTGCGAACCGTGGAAGGAAGCTTTTCTTACAAGAGTCCTGAGGGTCTTCCAATATCCGTCAAGTGAGTCCAAGCTTCTGTACAAGGAAGGGAATCCCGTTTAGTGTAAAATACACTTCATGTTTTAAACTGTTCTTTCCAAGGTACATGGCGGATGAGAACGGAAACAGAGCTAGCTTCAAGTTTGGCACTGGTGAGGTTGGTGGCGTCGGTGGAGGCTCTTCCACTCGTCCTGGACAAAAATCAGACGGTAGTCGTGGTGGTCAAGGGCAACCAGGAGGGCAAGGATCGAAAGGTAGCACATACCTACCACCCAACGATGCGAACAGAAGCTACTTACCGCCAAAATAATGTTTCCTTGTTGTTCCAACCAAAGCTTCAGTTGAGACTTCGAGATGCTCTGATTCTTTCAGAAACATTTACCTCCTTGAAATCGTAACAGCAACACCTTCAACGTTGTAAGTTATTTGTTGTACTTGATGTTGATCTTCCTTTGACAGACTCGCAATATTTATCAATTACAATGTTTTACTTTGATTTCACTCAACACAGCACTTGTAGACACTGAGCAGCTTCGTAGAAACACGACATTCAATATTCTCTTCCTATTTCAAAAGGAATTTGTTTGGCATTTTAGAAAATAGTTGGCAGACTAGTTGATTCGCTAGTTGCTACATCAACTTTTATAAAATAAAAAAATAAAATATATTTTTTTTTTCATAGACGGTCGTGTTAATTTTACAACCTTATTTTGTGTTCATATCGCTAACGAATATATATACTATTAAAAGTTAAATTCCTCTTTTCACTGAGTAAGACACAAAACATTTTTTTTTGTTTTTTTTGTTTTTTCATTGGAATCAGTGTACGCGCGAGATACTATTCCGGTACACATTACTGTTTGGTACTTTGAATCGTAAAAAACATTTATTTTCACGTAATTCGATATTTTTACAAAACAACAAGGTTAGTAAATATCGTAAATTCGTTAACATTCATCTTTCGGAACCACGGTAAGTGGTGTAACCGAACGGGCTGAGTAGCACCGGTATGTGATAATGCCCAGCAGGATTTTTCACGTCAAAAACGATCTCAATGAACGGGTACATCGTTTCTATTCTTCTCAGCGTGAAATACTTGTCGACGTCAAAATGAATCTTGTAACGTCCGGCTGTAAAGTGTTTCATGTTGTCCATTAGATCTACGCATCTTCCGTTTGGACTGGTATTGCTAGAAACAAAAATCAATTTCTCAATTTTTTCCTTCAATGTTAAAATAATATTCATCCTGAAATAAATACCTTTCGTTCAGGAAAGTCCATCGGCCGTCCATTAATTTGTAAAGGCTGACTTGCAAACCTCCGACCGGTAAACCCTTGCTCATGTCCATCACGTGGGTAGAAATGCGAGGCTTCTTGATCATAGGAGACTTGAAATTCTTTACAAACACATGCTGAAATAAATTACGACGCTTCAAGATTCCTCTTACAATTTAAACATGCATTAACCCTTTCGTTACTAAGGGTGACTACAGTCACTCATCGTTAAATGCTTACTGCATACCAAAGGTGACCATAGTCACCTGGCATTAATTGCTTGTTGCGTGCGAAAGAATAATAAAAAAAATTAAAGTAAGAATAAAAAGTATAAGATGAAACAAACAAAACTAAAATTTCTGTAAACACTTGTGCCGCGTTTCCCTTATCTCCCACAACGTGTGCACTTCTCAGTTGAATGTTGCCGTATCGAAAGGGTTAAAGCAAAAGGTCGGACGTACCTTTTTCATATTCTGATAACTAGTACCCGCTACAGCCAATTGATCCTTATTTATTTGAACGCCTTTCGTGGCGTCCTCTAGTTGATTAGCTGTAATTGCAGGTTTTTTATCAGCCATGATCAACGTAGGAAGTTTATTCTTTAATTTACTCAGTACATACTGAGCACCAGGCTGGAATGTACCACCTGTTAATGTTAGAGTTTTGCCACCGGACGTCAAAGTAATGGTTTTATTTTGCGCAGGCGCGATAGGAATCGTGTTCACAGGTTGAAGCACACCGATCGTGTTAGGCGTGGACGCAGTAGAGCTGTTTATCTGATAAGCAGTACCTAAAATAGGTAGTGGACACGCCATCACTATTCCCGAGTCCCCTTGATGCTTGCACTCATCTTGCTAAAATGTTATTTATAATTATGATTTAAACAAGTACTTTTGTAAGATTATAATTCATTTTACTATATACGATAGGTACCAATAACTTTGTGGATTTCTTATCTAATTTATGGTCCCCTCGTCGAATCGATCGTCCATTTTCTCGGGATTCCTTCGGCGATTCCCTGGTAGGATCTTCGTTATCAGGAAGGATTGACATAATCTGCATCTCAGGATTGCTTTGGTCTTCCGATTCAACGATCATTTCCATCTCCACGGGTTCTTGATTGTCGGCTTCATCCAAATATTCACTTTGTATGTGATCCATCGGGTCAGTCAGAGGATCCTCACACTGCTGCTATGCAAATGATGATTAATATCACGAAATTTCAAACAAAGTAATTGATTAATTACAAATTTAATATGATTTGCTATAACTCACCACTCTTTCTACTTTTATTTTTTTCATAGTATGCTTAACATCTTCTTCATCCGAAGGTATCTGCATATGCGATACATCTTCCTCTTCCTCTTCATCTCCCATTTTACCTCCAGCATCTTCATTTGGATCTTTAGCTTGCCCTTCCTCCATTTCATCATCTGTTTCCAATCTTTCAACAACGTATTCCACTTCATCATCATTTTCTTCTATTTCTGCTTTAGTGTACTCCAGAGGCTAGCGAAAGAAACATCTCAATTTATTTCCATCGAATACCAAATAGATCAACTAACATTGTCGAGACAGTTGTACTTTAATTTTAAATGTTTTTTAAATTTAACTTGAGAAATATCAAAAGTTTAGATAACAGGAATAAATCGGTGTAAATAAAGAGATATAAACCTCAATTTCATCAACCTCTTCTACCTCAACATCCTCTCCCATATTTGTATTTCGAGCCGCGGCTTTCTTTTTCTCTTCCGCTTCGTGCAATAACGCTGCACGTTGATGCTTCATCGTACATGTATGCTTCAACAACGAAAGACGATGCGCATGGAGATTTTTCTTGCAATACAAACAGTAAGCACGTGTTGGTTGAAAAGGAACGGACGTCAACCATCCTGCGGAAAAACATCGTATCAAATATTTACAATTTTCCCGCCTATTCGTTCGTTCGACCGACACGACACGGTATTCAGAATACCGTTATTTCACTAAACGAATTTTTAACCGTATGGTGATATCTATACACGCATTGACCGTAGTAAGTTTACTGGTAACTTATTAACACTAGTAATATGGTCACAAGGGATTATAACAGTATTCAGTGATGTTATGTCGGACACGATAGTCGGTTTCGCTTTGATCGGAACAATGTTTGAAATAATACGTACGAAGATACGAACAGGAAGAGTAATACAGTATCAACGATACTAAATATTCTTTATAATCTGAAATAACGACATACGATTGCTAAGTAAATTTGAATAGAAGTATTTTGTTTACTGAAAAACATCTGATAACGTAAGAAATATCCGTTGATCGTCAAACAGACATGACAGACGCGGTAAGACTTCCCTCTAAAAATAATTTACTCGCACGAATCGAAAGCGTCGTTGCTTAAGTCCGTGACGAGGCAAAGCAAGCACGGCTGGTGTATACATATGCGTATATCCAGCGTGGCAATCTTGTCGAGCGTGTGCCTGAGAATGAACCATCGTTAAGGTCGCGTTAAATGATAACGAGATGTACCTTTGAAATCGGGCATTTGTTCCCATTCTTTGCGATATCGTTGCGTGTAGACACGCGTCTTAGCATGGCTGATTTTCCCCGTTGGAGTAAGACGTTGACCCGTTGCCGCTAGGAAACTGGCGTTAATCACCGTTTCGTTCTTGGCAATTATCGGCGACTGCCACTTCTGCTCCATTCTTTCTGAACCAAGACCGATTCGAAATCGCCCGGATCTCAAAATACCCAAAATCGTAACACAAAATCACTAAATAGTTTTTTCCACGATAAAAAGGGGAGGGGGCACGCGACGAGCACCGAGATCCTCGCCTAGCCTAGTACCGAAGTTAACTCCCTAGCAATGGCGAACAACTGCAACGCTGCAATGATGCAACCCCTCCGATCCCCTCTGCTCGCCACCATCTAGCTACCGCGGCGCAACTTTGCACTAACGTACTAACATGAAACGGACCCCGTTCTTTGCCCCTCCTTTTTCTATCGCTAAAACAATCTTTTTTACCTAATTTTTCTCACATATTGTCCAATTTTATTTTTTCTTTCTTTTTCTTAACATTTTGTATATGCTCAGGCAAATGAAGTAACTCCTCTTTAGTAATTATAATTGTAAAATCAAACTTCACTTTATGTACATTTAAACAGTTCCTAAAAAATATAATTATAGGAATATAAAGAGCATTGATACGCTGAATTGAACTGTATTCTACTCACAAAAGACGACTTTAAATGCTCCAATATGGATATTAATTCAATATGAAATGTTTTTCGAAGTTCAATTATGCATTGTTGTTATTCAATACATGTGTTGGATGAATTGTAAAAAATTTATGGTACAGTTGGTACAAATTTTTTAGTTATTCTGTGAAAGATTAAATATAACAAATAGTTCTAGATATTTGCTCTCTATCTACGGTACTGTTTCCAGTAATGTATACGTAAGAATTGGTCGAATCGATATGCGCGCGCATTCCTATGGGCATTCCATATTAGGCGGGGAAAAATTTTAATTTGTTATATACAAAGAAAGTAGAGAACACTTTATGTTAGAAATGAAATATAAAATACCTGTCGACTATTCATTACATAAATTATACGTTTTAAAATGTAACAGCGTCAAATTGAATAAAGTGCTTTTATTTTATATACCTTGGGGAACGTTTTGAGCGCCATCTGGGTGGCCCTGAATTGATGAATCAATAACAGCGCCCTCTTTACAAGATACATCTAAATTAAATGTATCTAAATTAGGGAAAAAGCATTGCAATAATTTAAATCATTAATAAATTAAAACATATTTTTCTGCTTAATTATCTTACTTTTTCATGTTAATTGGTACAAAATAAAGATGTTGATCAAACTTTCGAATCATTCTCATATCTGATTTGTCAGATCGTACATTTTTATTTGTATGTTAATTACATTCAATGCGTATGTTAATACGGTTTGATAGTAACTAAATAGTTTAATCATTTCCTTAACTTAACACGTAGGTAAAATTAAATTGTGTGCATTTCAATAATTTTTTTTCTCAACAAGACCATCATCTTAATGCATTTATTTTTATTTTATAATGAATTGATATAATTTACAGTTATATGTTTTTGAAGCATTTATCATTTTGAAATAATTCTTTTACTATAATTTCTTTTACTATAATTTCTTTTACTATTGTTTCTAGACTTTTGTTAGGGAGAAATATTTATCTCCGTACAGTTATATTTATTAAAACCGAATGCCGATAACTTTATATGTCACTAGCTAGAAAAATAATATTATTAATGTAATTTGGACGATAACAATTACATTTTATACAAGCATCGATTGTAACATTTTTATGTGTTAATACAAAATATTATGAATTTTATTTTATAAAAATAAAGCAATATATGTGTGTCGCTTTATACGTAAATACACATATACACATGTAAACGTAATACAAAAGAAAAGACAACGTACTGTCATAGTCCATTGTTCACAGGAAAATACAAAATTTATTTAATTTTTGTATTAAAACGTAATATTTTTTACAATAAATTAAATATTACTAAGTTAATGAATTAATCTAATAAGTAAAAATACCTGCAAATAATTCGAAGACGTGACAAGACGCCAAATACCGCATACAAAATACCAGTACTGCTGTGGTTTAAATTTTGTTTTCAACTGCACAAAATAGTATTTAATATTATTAAAAATTCAATAGGCAAAAGGTAAATATAGTACCTGTTACTGAAAAAGTACACAGAATTCATATTTTCAAACATCCATTCAACAGGTTGTTTTTGTTTTAATGAATGAAACTAAAGAAATAGAAAGCAGAAAATTTTACTATGGCTGTGAAAATTTAATCATTGTATAAATCTATGCTAACTAAAATGGAAAGTGTACAAATAAAAACAGGTGAACTGGATGAGGTAATTATAAATAATAAACAATATCAGTGTGACTGTATCGATGAAAACATGCAAAATCTGAAAAATTCTATGACTGTTGATGCAAATTATGCTAATATAAATCATTCAAAAGGAGACACGGTACAAAATTTTTATAATTCTGTTTGTATATGTAAAACAAAATATGAAGAAACTCATAAGGAGCATAACATGCATTATCCTAATGAAATTCACAAAATACATAGACTAACACCAATTAATGAGCAAAATGAAGACAGCCTTACAGATCTTTGTTATCATGGGTGCAAAAATGGATGTTCTGCAACTGTGCCAACACCTCAAGAAGTTAGCGAAAAAGTGTTTAAAGAAAATTGGTTGCAAAAGTTGGAGGACATAAAACAAAAAGAAACAGTACTAAGAAATAAAGAAATAACTTTACAAAATCGAGAGAAAGCATTATTTAAAAAAGAGAGAGAAATCAAAATTCTGGAATGCCTCTGGAAACATAAATTGAAACAATTAGATTTATATTTTAAAGAAAATAAACATTCACAATGTTCACTTAAAGAATATAGTATGGAAAAAAATACTTTAGAGTCAATGAATAGTGTTGATTCTAATGAAGTACATAAAGAAGAATTCTATGATGATTGTACTGAAAAATTGGACAATAATTGTGTTAAACAAAATGTTTGCATGCAAACTATTCCAGCACAACATGTATCATGTAATCAAACTGAACAGTTAGAAAAACAAGTAGATAACATAGGGATTGTGTATCAGGAAAAGACAAACACTTCAAGTTCCTCTTGTTCTCTTAGTAATATGCCTGTAGCAAAGAAAGTAAAAAGACGACCAAGTTTAAGAAATTCAGTAATTACAAGATCATCTTACTCTAAATCTACTTATAACAGTAATAACAGAACAAAAAGACCTTCTAAAATAGATTATAGTGATTTAGATACAACATTATCTGCTGATGTGGGAGATTCATCCTTTGTACAAACCTCACAAAAATTTAATCCTGAGGTGTACAGAAAACCTTATATGTTCACACGTTCAGCCAGTGAACGTCACATAAAATATGTAAATAACAAGAGTAATCCAAGTCTTGAAGGTCATAATTTAAATAATTCTGACGAAAGGTCTGAAACACTTGTTGGAATAGAGCAAGATAAAGTATTGGAAAGAGTTACTAAGAATATTGTTGCCTCACGAGATAAAAGTACAAAATTTCAACACTATGGTTACATGGATAAAAATATAAAATTTGCAAATAAAATGTGTGGAATAGAAAATGAGAAAAGATATTCGTATCTTGATTTAGAAACTGGTAGTAAACTGTGTTCATGCCAAAAGTTGAATAAAGATTTTAAAGATAGACCGGTATCTTGGAATGAGGAAACAAATGAATGGCTTCAGAAGAAAAGAAAGGCTTATAATATGATGATGAAAAAGGTACATACAGAAAATAAAGAGAACCTTGAGTGTGATACCAAAGTTAACAGTAAATTAGAAAAAGTAGTAAAAAAAAAAGACATTAAAAATAGAATACTTACTATATTTAGATAATTTAACAGTAGAAATATTTACAATAATGAAATGTAACCATGTAAAGAATATTGTAGGATTTTAAAAATAAACTTATGGTTAAAACAACTTGGATGCTTATAATTTATTATAAAATAATCCACGGCTCAAAGAATTCTACAATATGGTTTTCACATGTTTGTTATTTAATGTAAATATGCCATATTGACAAAAAGATTGAGTTATTTATATGACACTAATAAATTACATCTAGAATAAATCATGGCCAGGATGGAGGTTCTCCAGGTTTTAATTCTCTTCCAAACAAAGCTGATTTATCCCGAAAATATGTTAGCCTTTCCACTTCCATCATGTCAAAGTACCGTCCAAGTAAATATGCAGAGGATACTGCAGTGACCAATATTGCATATTGTTTTAGATACATTTTAATTAGTTGCTTCCAATACTTTCTGATCTGCAGCTATTCTTTTCTTCCACTGTCTAGTATGATTCCAATCCCAATAAATGATAGTTGCGGAAAGTGTAGGAGCAAAAGTTATTAGCCAATATCTCTTGATCTTCTGTATGATATTAAGTTGAGCCATTAAACTAAAATGCAAAGAAAAAAAATTAAACATTATACAATATAATTATTATACATAATAATTATAACCTATACTCATGGTTCATAATATGTTGTATATCTTAATATCATGTGTAATGAAAATTTATTTTATGTAATGATTTTGAAAGTTTATCAAAGATTTGGAACATGCACACTATAATTATCAGTGATATAAAATGAAAATGATGTTACTTTATACTTAAATTTTTTTATCTTCTTACTTTAAAGTAATTTTAATCTGATTGAGTATATTATTATGATTTAACAAATTTTCTAATTATAAATCTATACTTTGTACTTTTATTAGAATAGTTATTGTCACAAAACTCACAAACCTTCGACGCAGTTATGTGACATAATCCAGTACCGTAAATCGATTAATCGAATCGCCGTCTATCGGTGGGAACTTTCAATAAATTTGAATTGGCTTTCTGGTGTCTTCGCATTAGTTATTAACTGTTCGATACAAATAAAAATTTTAGTTAATACGCAAGTTTTATCAATCTTACGCATTTAATAACCTTTTTTATTAAATAATAAAATTCATCAATACTATTTTAAGTTCTTTTTATTATCATAATCAATATGTTGTACTATTTGACTAAATCATAAGTTATAACAGTTTTATCTTTATTTTCAAATGTTACACTTATAATATACGTTACTATAACATGAAAGCTGACAATCTAAGTAACTTAATAAAATATATATTTTTTTGAAGTACATTCAATACTATCATGACAGAATTTATTTACATTCTGCTGTACTAATGTATTGATTTAAAACATTAATGTGCTGTTCATATGTAGAATAATGCATTAATATTAACAATGAATTAAAATAATTTATGCTATAAAGTAGCGTTAAAGTTAAGAAAAAATGAAATAATAAAATTAAGTGTTGTACAAGTTTAAATAATATTAAACAAAAATATTAAAAGTAACTAAGTCTTTTTTTTAATTTTGAACACTGCTTATATTTATTATTTATGTACAATATTTCATGTACGGTATTATAAACATATTATTATACCAAAAATTGTTAAAGCAAAAAGTGTTTGTTGAATAATCAGAGAACTAAGATCACAAAACTCCATTTAAAAAACTATATATATATATATATATATATATATATATATATATGTATATATTAACCAAAGCATACACCATACTTTAACTTTGAAATCCTTCAATTTAAAACTATATTTCTTTTGGAAGATCATCTTCAGAAATTATTACAGTTATCGTTTTGTACACAGAATTTCTTTTTATTGGAATGCAAATAACGATAAATTCATTATTGAAATACTTCAGTTACATTACATTGTGTATACATTGGCTGAATATTATCATCAACGTAATAAAAATACATAATTTCCTTTCTTGTTTTGTATCGCATCGTTGCACGAGCATACATTTAATGAAATAATAGGCACTGCACGTAAGTACCTTTGCCTTATCGAACGAAGAAGCAAAAGCACCAGTTCTTTATGAAATATTATTATTCATGGCGATGTTTCTTTTACGAAGCCTTTTTTTTGTGTATCGATATTATTTAAAACGTCGTAATACATGTATGTATGTATATATGTGTGTTAAAATGTTACCTATACATACACACATATCGGTACATAATACTTCTGAGTGACCAGGTATCGAGCAATCGAAATGAAAGTTTGATCTACGATCCTGAAAATTTATTAATTATCCCATTTCTGTACAAATTGTACTCTGTCTATCTCGTTATGCAATATATCAAATCCACGAAACATAAAGAATCTGCGATTGCTTGATTTACGTTTATGCAATTAAGTTTCTTGTTCAATTACGTGTAGATAACAATCTAAAGAATCTCTTTGATAACAATTTCTTGATCGAGAAGGTCGGAAAATCACGAGTGTACGCATCTATAATCAAAAATGTTGGCAATCTGGGAACATACGCATATTACTTCAAATAATACACTAATCGTAGTTGAGCGTCGGTTAGTCTTTTACTTTTTCTTTCCGTAGTTTTGTACCCTGCTGTAAACTGTTACCTAGACGCCAACGCAATGAAGCACAATTGATGTGATCTAATGAAAATATAGGGACGTAATTATGTGTGTGTGTATATATGTATATATATACATATACGTATGTACATACATATATACATATATATATTCTGATCATTCATACAAATTTATACTGATATGATTTTTTTTCTTTTGTTCTATTGCAATATCGTACTCAAGAAATGATTTTTCATTTGGCATCCTTTGGTGGTGATACAGCTTCCGATGACGCATTTTTTTCACTACTGGTAACTTTTTGATCGTTCGAAGATTTATCATTTTGTATCGTTGCAGATGTCAGTTCGGTGCTCTTCACACTTTCTTCACATTTAGTTTCTCTAAAATATATAATATATGTTAGATTTTTCATTATACAATAATAAGATGCCACAGAAAGTTATATTCACCTGCTATCTACAACCTCGCTTGGATTTGCATTTTTGTCAGCAGTACTTTGATGATCTGTATTTGTATCTATGTGCGATGCAGTACTATCGATTGAATCTCCCATCTTCGTATCGTTCGTATTAACAGCTCCTGCTAGTATTTCATTTCCAGACGTTGTTTCCATCTTATTTTGATCCGCTGTTGCATCCGTTCTTTTCTCATTTTCATCGCACAATTTATTATCTACTATCACAGTATTTTCCACGCTGACAGTGTTCTCGAAATTATCAAAATTTGCCCATCCAGTGGATTCAACTGGTCCTGTTGGTGCAGCGACCCATGGATTCACTTCAGGAAGCGCAGTAGTACCAGTGGAACCAGTAGATGATTCGGTTGGACCCCAAACTAAGATTAGAAGTATTAAATACAGTCTTGAAGGAAATTCCATATTATCTTAAGTTAAATAAAATTCTTACGAGATCATTAATGATCTGTTCCGTGAAGATATTAGAAATTATTTGAATACATCAAGCTTGCTAAAAATAATACCATACATTTAGTAAAATCAATTTCCATATGCATGTGTTCTGGATCTTCCTCATCTTCGTCGGACGAATTAGAATCATTCTGTTGCTGCTTCGTTGGCCAGTCTCGTTTGTCCACCACAGTTTGAAAAGTAAGTTCACCCTCATCGCCCCACTCTACACCAGCACTACAGTTCTCCAAGCCTGCCGTTTGTTTTTGTTGACATATCTGTACAAGCGCAATAATAATTTTCAAATTTAAAGCAAGTTAAGACAACGAATAACAGAATCCTTGTTAAAAATTGTTTGTACCTTATTGAACATGTCTTCCCTTTTGTCGAGATCTTCCTCACTGAGAGTAAAGGCCAATGTCGTTAATTGGACAACCGAGTTACTATAATATCATTTTTGTATAAAAAAAAAGGGTGTTGCAAAAGTACGACGTTACATTATATTCTTTCAGTACACTGTTACTTTCCTAGTTCTCTTTCAACCTAATATCAACATCTAAGTGGTATTTTGCTTTACATTATGTATCAATAAACACTTTAGAATGCACGTAAATCGTATAAGTATTAGTGATAAAGTATACCTAGAAACGTGTATTGGATTACTTACTGTAGAGCATCGTCTCCGTCGTTGAATTGATCATCGTGAAACCCGAAATTTTCAATAAACTGTGATGTCATGTGTTGTCCCACATAATTAGAATAGGACTATTCATATAATAAAATATTAAATAATAATTTGTTGTAACCCGTTAATAGAATATTTTAATTTCTCACGCTTATTTATAATAACTATTTCATAAATCCACAACAAACTACTAACTTGTTCAACGCGTTGAACTTGAAGAAATTCTTCCTGCGAGTAAGAACTGTATTCGTCTGGATTATCACTAGAATTTGTCATATACGTTTGAGCCATTCCACCCTGGAAAGTTCAAATCATGGTCTAAATAATATTAAAACGTCCCAATCATAAATTGTAAGTTTTTACAAAAATGAAAATGAAAATGTACCAAAACAATCTGATGAGTCCTATTGATTTTCGCCAATTTTGTATTTACAAGATTTTCCCACTCGTTAAGACATTCTGACGATAGATGATCTTTCAAAAATTTGTCTAAACTTTCACTTTTTTCACGTTGATTAACAATATTATTGGCAATGTTTATTAAATGGCCCATGTATCCTTGTCTAATTCCATTTTCGGCATTTCTAAAAGATATCAATGATTTTTTAAATAAAACTATCATATTCTGACAAAAATAAACTTAATAAATATTTCTTTTAACAATTACTATTTAACATACTGTTTACTATCATTTTTGTCCCATTCTTCTAATATTCGATCTATTAATTTGCACTTGACGAATATCTAAAAATGAGATTAATTAAAATCGCATTTTCTTATGCACAATAATTGTGCATAATCTTTTCTTATGCACGATGATACTTACATTATTATAAACAATGTCATTTGTATCCTTAAAATCACAATTAATAGCTAGAGCCAGGCACAATTGTACTTGAGTATGTAGAAAATTGTTCCACATATATTTAAAAAATAAATCCTTATGGAATATGAAAGAAAATGTATATTTTTAATACTGTTAATTAACCACTTTATCCTCGTAAAATTTACTCACCAATAACGTTTGGAATGTTCCTAATTCTACTAGGGACTCGTAAATTTTTACATTCTCAGTTGTCATGAGCGTTGTGAATAATTTTGCTACGTGTAAACGTGTATTGCCTAATGGACATTCTAATACTCCAGCAGTTGTTTTAACTGAAGGTTTCTGCGATACAAGAATATATATTTTAAACGATAAAATTAAAACATTTAAATGCATTCAAGAAATACATAGTATTTACATAAGGAGGATCTAATAGAAGTTTGTGAAGTTGTTCTAAATAAGCCAGGGTTGCAGCGGCAATTTTCACACGCTGCTCGTTATTCGTAACTTCATCTCCGATTCCATTACCATGAACATCGCCCTCGTTTATTGCACTGAAAGTTTAAACATTACTCTTGGTACATATATTTCCTTGTTAAACTAATTGTTGTAACAATTTATACCCTTACTTGTTAGCTTTTTGGCCTAAAAGTGTAAGAAGGACCTGAATTCCTCCAACAATACTACTTTCTAGTTTTTCTCCAGTTAAAATAGTTTCTAGCAATAGACTTACTGTATCTGGACTGTAAATGAAAACTTATTTTAAGTACCATGTTAAATTGTGATTCAGCATAACAAATTATGATGGTTTCTTTTCCATACTTACGATTCAAGAGTATTTAAAATAGGATCTGGATCAGTGCGTTCTGTAGATGTACGTTGATGTTCTCTTGCAAAAGTTACCATATCACAAAGTAATTGTGCAGCATTTGCATGTTTACTTGACTCAGAATTAGGAGATAATAACTTTACCAATCTTTGTACTAATTGTTGGCTATTTAACCACTATTAAAATGTATATATCAAATTTAAATTATGTTCACTACAGCTGGGTATTACATGAATCCTATGAATAATTACTCACATTTAATATATCTTGCCGCATATCAGTGCCTTCCACTTGAGTAACAAGTTTCAATACTAAATCCATAATTGCAGAGGTCTCTAAGTGGTGTAAAAGTAAATCAACACATGTTTGACGTCTTTTCAAAAAATCTAAAACCTTCAAACAAGTAAACTGATACGAATACCAGTTCTGAGGGGAAGATGGAAATGTAGGATTACAGGTTCAGGTTATGAACAAAGGATAAGAAAAGAATATTTAATGTTTAATGTTTGTAATGTACATACATATATATTATAATATATAAAATCTAATATAAAATGCTTTATATTAGATTTTATACTTTTAACTTTTATAATCACCTGATCAGTTTTTCGAGAAACGAGTACTCCAATGGTTTTACTAAAAAATGATGCCAACAGAGGATTTAGAGGTTGATCTGTATCAATGAAGGAATAAAGCTTTGCCAAAAGTGTGTCATCATCTAAAATATAACTAATTTTAATATATTTTTCTTGTAAACTTTAGTTAATTATATCATTTACAAATTATATTCTTTTTCTGTAAAAAAAAGCTGCAACATGTTCTTGTACCTGCTAGTTTCTCATTTAAAGCTGGTACATCACAAGTTAACAATTCACAAGCTACATTTGGATACTTATAACGCCAACGTTCTTCTATCTCTGGCGATGGTTCTTTAATTGTCAGAGTTACTAACTCTTCCATAATATCAGATCTTGTCAAACTGGAAGTAGTATTATATTGAATATATTTTGTATTTACATAAAGTCTTTTATATTACTTACTAATCGACAAGTCTTTTATTTTGGCTTTTACATTCTTGTAAAATATCTTCTTCATCCATTAAATCATACACTGAAACATTCTGAAAAACAAGTTACATGTTTTACTTTTATTTAAATACATTTAAGTACATTTAAATATTAGAAGTTGTGCCATTTAATTACATTTAATACATCATTTAGTACATAGGTTATTCTTACATTGTGATAAAGTAATATCGTTGTTCATTAGAAATTATAAAGATACAAGATTCAATAAATCATGAAATATTAAAAATTTTGCTAAACTTATAATATAATGTAAGGTGGAAATGTTCAAATATTATTTATATGGAAAAAGATGTTTAAAACATAAGATATAAAAAAAGAAGCATAGTACGTAATTAGATAACATGTTGAAAAATCTATAACACACTTAAGTAGGATTCTTAACTAATCATATAAACCTAGAAATATCCTAATCAGTGAAATAACATTTTTATCTAAGGGAAAAAAAAGGTTGGTCTCTTTACCTCGTTATTAAGCAGTGCATCAATATGAGGCGATGACACGTAATTATTTGCCCAGAACATGACTCGATTGAGTATCTCTCCTTACTCGACTATGATACAATTAATCAGATGTGAAAATAATCACAACATTGATGTGGTGGCCACTAAAAAAATAATGTGATGCTTCGTAAGGCAGAGGCCCAACTAACATTGCATGGACACGTATTAGAAACGATGATGATGCCGCGAATAAACTGCACCGATAATCTCACGACGTCACGGTGAAACGTAAAACGATAAACGAAATGTTTCCTGTAGAATAAAACGAATTTTAAAAACGTCACTTTTTTTCTTTCAAAAACCTGAAACTCAGATTTACTGTTTCAACTTTGACGTTTGCCACAGAAGTAATATTTGATCGACTTTCAATCTGAGGAAACGTACCTCATTTCAGAACATTCTTACCATTGATATACTTTAAGTACCGTTTACACGGAATAAAAGTTATTGTTACAAACTTACTTTCCATAAAATTTCTATTTTTTAAATTTAAACAATATAAAAAAACCATATAAAAAAGCAATTCTACAAATCTGATTCTATATGATAAAAAAACGATTCATGTGTTTTCTATAAACAAATTCAATTTACAATAATACTATTTAATAAAACGATGATATATGATAATTATGTGCTATTTTATAATAAAAAAATTAATTATATATTAATATAACATATAAAATATAAAATATACCTCTTGAGAGCGTGAAGCTGATTTTTAACTCGCGCCCACAACCAGATACAACGCTAGTGTCGCTTCTTTACATGATATTTGAGCTCATACCAGCCTCCAAGCTACTATATTTCATGGTGAAACTGATTTAAATTCGCGATGTACTAAAGTTATAAGGACATTTATAACAATAAAATATCTTACGTAACGATGTTAAAAGGCAGATTTTTAATAAAATATATTTTACCGACTTTCATTTTTTACTCCTATCGCCATCTCCGAACAAAGTGCTGAAACTTATCAACAATTATCGACCGAGAAACTCGAAACATCGTTACAGATGGCGGGCTTTTTAAAATGAGAAATGTACCATTTCGATATTTCTCAATTAAATTCCTTAGAAAAGTTTATTTATTAAAGTTCTGCTTTATTTATGGGACTAGAAAAACTAGTATATAATTTTTTATTGTTTAAACAAACGAAAAACCTACATTTATGTCCTTTTTCCATTATTGTACGTTTTAAAGTTGCATAATAAACGTTTCAAAGTCAATAACATGGATGTCGTTTCAATTTCATCATTTTCAATGCTTTCAGAACGATTATTTAAAACGGTTTTGTGATTTTAAATATTTTTTAAGCTGTGAAAGATTAAAACAGGGCCCCCAAGCTCACCTCTTGAGAGCGTAAAGCTGATTTTTAACTCTCAAGTGGTGAGCTTAGGGATCCTGATATACATATAAAGATACAACATATATACTTTCAAAGAATGTAGCATATTATTTAAAAAATGCACAATATTGAGATTAATTAAATTTTCCTTATAAACAAAAAGTTACAAATAATATCTTAGCAATGAAGTTTGAATTTACCAAAAGGAGTTGTTTTGAATTCAAAGTTCATTTGCATAAATGTAATTTTTAGACGCGTCAATTTTGAAAACAAAAAGCGCTTTTTCAATTCTAAGGCATTTTATTGTTTAACATGGGTAAAAAAGATAAAAATAAGAAAAAATTAAGTGGCAGCGTAAAAACTGCACTTAAGACTGAAAAGAAATTGAATTCTAAGCAGAAAAAGGAATTGGCTGCACGTGGCGAGGTTAAATACCATTTTACCGTTTCTTTATATAATAAAAAGATAATTTGTTATATACGTTAATTTATAATTATAAAATCTAGGATGACATAGAACATGTGATTGCTGAAATTGAAAGAGAAGAAGCTAGGAGAAAACATGTTATTGAAAAAACTGTAGCACCACCATCTAGACGTATCAATTGTACTTTAACAGCACATCCATTTAAAGATGAACTTATTATGTTTGGTGGAGAATTTCATGATGGAAGAACGGTAAACTGAACATATATTAAACACTGTTAATACGATATATTAAATTTATACCTTTGTTTAGACTTTTGTTTATGGGGACATGTTCATATATAATTTAAACAAAAATGAATGGACCATTATAAAAGTACCTGGTTCTCCTCCTCCCCGTTGTAGCCACCAGGCAGTAGTCACACCTACAAATAAAGGAGAACTATGGATATTCGGTGGTGAATTTACAAGTCCTTCAGAATCACAGTTTTATCATTACAGAGATTTATGGGTGTATCGATTTGCAGAAAAGAAATGGGAGAAAATTTTGTATGTTACACATACCTCACAAAATGTAAGTAGAAATTATTTTTGTATTACTTATTTTTTTTTCTATTTTATTCCAGATCTCCTGGTGGACCATCTGCCAGAAGTGGTCATAGAATGGCTGTTGTAAAAAAACAATTAATTGTTTTTGGTGGATTTCATGATAATTTAAGAGATTATAAATATTATAATGATGTGCATATATTCAGTCTTGATACATATACTTGGCACAAGATTGAGATGTCTGGTAAACTTATAAATAAACAAAAAATATATTCTTGTAATGATCTTTTGTATTATAAATATGTTCCTTAAAATTGTAGGTATTCCACCAGCTCCCAGATCTGGATGTGTAATGTTACCAACACCTGACAATAAACTACTTATATTTGGTGGATATAGCAAAGAGAGGATCAAAAAAGATGTTGACAAAGGCAATATACATAATGATATGTTTTTAATGACTCCTGAGAGTAAGTAATTTATTTTTCATTAAAAAATGTTTGTTTAAATATCAAATATTATTAAGAATCTTATTTCAGAAAATGATCAAACTGGATTGAAATGGAAATGGGTGCTTGTAAAGCAGTCAGGAATTAAAATATCACCGAGATGTAGTGTACCAGCTACTTTAATTCAACAGAATTTGGCTTATTTATTTGGGGGAGTTTTTGATAATGAAGAAGATGAAGAAGAACTCCATGGAACATTTTATAACGATTTAGTGGCTCTGGATTTAGAAAAGTTCCAATGGAAAACAGGTGAATACATTAAATGTTTCAAACACTGTAAGTGTATGATGATTTTTTAATATTTAAATATTACTAGTGACACTACATGGAAAAAGGGACGTAACTGCTCGACGTCGAAGAAGAAAACCAAAAGAAGATGGCGAACAAGAATCTGATAGCGAACATGAAGATGATAATAATGAAATTCAAGAATCACCAGCTGTTTCTGCTCAGTCTGTGACGACTCATGATGATGGGATTTTCACAGTTACCATAGGACCCGCGCCAACATCTGTTACACAAAATCAGGAAATCGCTCAGGCAGATGTATTTATGCCTTGTCCGAGGATAAATGCTACGCTTGCTGTGAAACATAATATTTTATACTTATATGGCGGCATGTTTGAAGACGGAGACCGACAATATACACTGAATGATTTTTATAGTTTAGGTGTGTTCAGTGTGTGTACATATGATAAAAGTTCGTCAAATTTTATCAATACTTGTTTTTTTTTTTTTTTAGATTTTCGTAAATTAGATGAATGGAAAACCATAATATCGGATGATTTGTCTGCTCAAGCGTGGTTTGATGCCAGTAGTTCGGATTCCGATAGTGAACAAACAAGCGACAACGATGAAAGTGAACGTGAATCTGAAGATGAACCTATGGACGTAGATGAAAATTAGTAATAACATCTTTATTGTAAATGTATGACAGTCTTGAATTCTTAATTTGAATATTTACAGAACACACATTAAAATATCGTTTTAAATAATTTTTCATATAAGTTATTTACATTACACTTCTTTAGAAACCATTTTTTTATCCGAAACCCTTTGTTTAATTTGCTCCAACATGGAAGAATTCTAGAAAGAACATGTATAATAAATACAACGTTCAAAATGCGATGAAATAGAAAGGACTTACCTGTACAGTAATGAAAAGTGTGCAATTAGAGGTAAATGGATAACAGACACTATTTTTATTCTCTACGTAATTATTTTCCGGAAATATTAAAATATTTGAAACCTTGCTTCCAGCTTTAATTAAATTTATGGTATCGTTATAAAAACTAAGTTGTTCTGGTTTGTTAGTTACAATATGCACTGTAATAACAAATATTTCATTAATTGTTTAGAAAGTTAATAGATTAATCATTAATATTTCACCGTAAATATTACCTTCTGAATTTATCTTTTTGTTCAGATTACCCATAAGACTTCTAATTTCGAAGTTTACTTTTAAAACTTCGTTTATTCTCTCGTCCAGAGTAACATCTCTCCATTTGTTAAACTGTATTATAATTATATCTTAAGTTGATCTGAATTTTGGAATTTCACTAAAATGTAAGTACTCACCTCTTCTGGCATCGGATATGGGGCTTCCATTAATGATGGAACTGACAAGAATTCTGGTAATTTGTTTGATAATCGATTATACAATTCATCAGAAAGATATGGCATTATAGGTGCAGCTGCACGTAAAAATACTTCCAAGCATGTTCTTAAACCGTACGTGTGACTTATATCGGTATTCGTATCCTCGTTTTTAAATCCCCATTTAGTTGCTTCCTAAATATAATCATAAAGAATCATATAATTCGTAACTACCTCTTCAATTCATTTATCACGATCTTACCAAATAAAAGTCACAGAATTCATAATACAGAAACTGTTTCAATGCGGCAACAGCTTTATGAAAATTCCTTTGTAAAAATGCATCATTAACTGTGGTCACCATTAAAGATAATCGGCTAACGATCCAACGATCAAGGATCATCATATTTTCTGGTTCTTGGTATTTCTTTTCGCTTGTCATAAGTAAGATGTACTTGCTAGTTTGCCAAATTTTATTTGTAAAAAATTTGTTCGTTTGACATTCCATTATGTCAAAATTAATATGTTGATCTGTTTGGATAAAAATAGTCGATACAGTATACTTCAAATAGCAAAATAACATATTGTACCAACATGGACTAACTTTTAATATTATGACCACACAATGTCATACGCAGTGCATCTGCACCACAGTCTGGTATACCATTGGGAAACATCTTTTTATTTGCACTCAACATCCGGCGGAGTATCGGTTCACTAACAATACCCATGTTATAATTTTCTTGCATTTGTGTAACAAGATTCTATTTAGATCAAGACATTACCAATAAATTATAGCTTAAATTAAAACATTATTTCTATATATCAATACTTACATTTAGAGTAATGCCATTAATAACATTTTCGGGGGAAACAATATTTCCTACCGTCTTAGACATTTTCTTTCCATAAGCATCGCATAAAAGACCATGCAGTAAAATTTCCTATAAGTTGATAAAAAGTTATATAAATGATTTTATTAAGTATATGTATGTTACAAAATTAAATCATACATTAAATGGTAGTTGATCAGTCAGCTCCAGTCCTAACATGACCATTCTTGCAACCCAGAAAAAGAAGATGTCATATCCTGTTTCCATCAATGTTAAAGGATAATATTTTTTAAAATCCTCTGTCTGGAATTTAAAAACATAACAATGATAATGCTATATACACTATCAAATAATATGTTATACCTTTTCTGGCCACCCAAAGGCTGTAAAAGGAAGAATTGCAGAAGAAAACCATGTATCCAATACATCTGGATCTTTATTCAATTGAATGTTAGGCCCATATTTCTTTTGTGCAATGACACATGCCTCTTCTTCAGTTCGAGCAACTATCCATTCAATCTTATCCTTGACTGTAATATAATAAGCAGGAATAGAGTGTCCCCACCATATTTGTCTTGAAACACACCAATCTCTAACAAAAATGTTATGATCACAAAATAAATATTGTTATTAATATTTTTACACAGTATGCTTTTTTCTTACCTAATATTATCAAGATAATCATACCATGTCTGTTCATGAGTATTAGGAATTATATTTAAATGACCTTGTTTTACAGCTTGCAGTGCTTTGTCAGCCATAGTTTTACAACTTATAAACCATTGTTCTTTTAACATACATTCTACAATGTCATGAGATCGTGAACATATTGGTATGCTCATTGTATGTTCTGTTATATTCCTTAGAATACCTCTATTTGACAATTCGTTTAAAACTTTCTCTCGCACGATGAATCTCGGTAAACCCTATAACACTTTCCATTATACTGTATAATAAAATATTATATATTTATAAGAAAATAATTTTAACATCAATATTCTTATACCTTAAACTGTTTGCCTGCATCTGTTATGTTCCCTAGTTCATCAATAACTTCAATAACATCTAAATCATGACTTGTAGCAATTGAATGATCCAACTGATCGTGTGCTGGTGTTATTTTAACAGCTCCTGGAAACGTTTTCATTGCAACATTGATCATAACAATACAGATTTTGAATAATTAAAGTGTATTAACCTGTGCCAAATTCTTTATCAATTAAAGAATCAGAAATAACAGGTATATAAGTTTCTCTTAAAGGATGCCAAACTTGTTTTCCAATATATTTTGCGTATCTTTCATCCTCTGGATGAACAGCAATTGCTACATCACCAAATACAGTTTCTGGTCTGGTTGTTGCAACTATAATTTCATCTTCTGAAAAACAAAAAGTGCATTTTAATCTATATTCTGAATAATACATTTAGTTAAAAAACAAAGACATAATACAAAATTTTACTTGAATCCTTCACTGGATAAGCTATATATGCCATTTCACCAAATGTAACTTTTTTGCTGTATCCTGGAACTTCAAGTTGCGTCTTTTTGGTAATGTATAATCGTTGTACTTCAATATCGGATATCGCGCTATGTAATGTAGGCGACCAATTAATTAAATCTTTTTTCCTATATAATAAATTTCTATCATTTAGTATTACAAATGCTTCTATTACAGCTTTATTATGATCCTAAAATATTTATTATAAAAGAATAATTTACATATAAAAAACAGCAAAGTACTTTCTATATAAGTATATTAGCAAGTACCTTGCTCATTGTAAAATATTCTCTGGACCAATCCAAACTGGCCCCTAAGGCTTTTAACTGTGATCTTACTGCATTTTCCTTCTGACTTTTCCATTCCCATACAAGTGATAAGAATTGTTCTTTTCCTATATCTGATTTAGAGACACCTTTTGTTTTAGAAAGATATTTTTCTACCATTATTTCTGTTGCAATTCCAGCATGATCGAAACCTGGTATCCATAAAACAGGACAACCCTTCATTCTGTACCTGAACAGATATAGAATAGTTTCAAATATTATATATTATAAAAATCAGATGATAAAACATTGTTAGTTATAGATACCATCTTGCTAATACATCTTGAATTATAATAGTTAATGCATGTCCTAAATGCAACGTTCCAGTTATGTTAGGAGGTGGTAAAATCATTTTCAGTGCTTCTTTCTCATTCTCTTTAATGGCAAAACAATCATTTTTTTCCCAAATTTGATACCATTTGTGTTCAGCATCTTTATAATTAAAAGTTTTTGGAAAATCTGAAAATGAAACATATTAATTATAATTTAAAATGACTATATTTTCTTTAATAGGTATTATGTTAAATATATAAATACCTGACAACGATTGAGTTGATAATTTGCAATAACAAGATTTGTACAAGGAACTGTAATATAACAGATCATTTAACTTTCCAATACGCATTATCACTCGTATAAAAAAGCGTATCAGTAGATAATATATTTAAAAATGCATAAATCTACAATATGAAAAACATTATTTAAATTACCGATTTGTGTATTATTAAATCGGTTACGTATTACTAATTTTATTTATTTAACTTTATTTCATTTTATTTGAACACATGTAGTTTTTAAAGATAGTTTATGTACTCTTTAAACATGTGTTTACATAACAAATACTTCGTAACCTATACTTACATTTAAAAATATAATAATTATACTTAACAAGAAGCTTTATAATAATATTTACATAAGTACTTATAAAGTAATTAAATTCAAATGCATGTAAAGTTACACATGTGAATATTAATAGTATGAATAAAGGTAAAATTGTGAGGTATAAAAAAGATATTCATTCAGATTTTATATTAGTACTATTTTAATTCTAGGGTGATAAAACTTGGTCTTTAAAATGGCGAAGAAGATTTACTAATGCTTCGTATAAGACATTCTTGAATTAGAGCTCTGCAGTAATAATGAATGCTTTAAACAGAGCAAGGGTTATAATATCTTGTTTTCTGTTTATTATACATATTTGTCTTTATACAATTGAATGATTATTGTTCGTTTCGTTGATAAAGATATACATATATGTATATTTACGAAGGGGAAAGGAACGTCTGTGGTTCAAAGTCCCCCATATCGATAATTTTCAGTTAGTCGGCGAGTCCAGTCGGCGAAACACGTATTAATTGTTGCTCGTTAGTTCAACTGTCTTCCATACTTTAAAGGAACTTTTTTTATTTTTGTATATAACTTTTAATCTACCAAAATGCTGAAAGTAAGTTCTGCAATCTATTTTAAAAGTAATCAATTCATATAACATTTCTTACTTCCATACTATTCTTTCCCATACATTATATACAGCATTTTACCATATCATACAGGCATCTGTATTATCGTTAATGATGTATATGTATAGATGTGTATGTAAAAACCTTATTTTTGTTTAAAAAATCATTGCAATCTATAAATGGTCTGTTATTTCATCCTGTAATATGAAAGAGCGATTAATAGTAATAATACTTAAAAGAATGTATATATTTACATATATAAATACATTGGTCCTAATGTTAACAATTTTATAGACTGAAGTTTCTAAGTAAATTTTGTTGGAAAACAATATTATGGTTGTTACACTTACAGTATGTAATGTTATTCGACTGTTATTACTTTGTAATAAAAAAAGTATGTATAAAAAGGTATCAAATGAAATTTATATCAGTATTAATGAAAGATAATATACAAAAATAAATTTATATGATTATTTTATCAAGAACTTTTTTTTAATTTTGCATTACAAGTTTAAAAGCTGAAATGTAATTGTTATTAATAATACTAATGATTAATAAACATTAAATTATGTATAAGTATTTGAATTATAACATAATTTCATACATTCCTTTGTTATAATTAACAGTATGTAAGAGAAATAACATTTAGATGATCAGAAAAAGCATTGTAAAAAATTTGCATACATGTATGAAAATAATTAGTTTAAATAACTAACAATTTTCATTACACAAATATTTTATGCATATCAATAAATATTACAATAGTAATAATAATATTATTATAGTTAAAAGAAACATTTAGACGAACAATGTAAGTAATGTACAATATGTTTCAGGGATTAGTTACTCTTATAACCGGTAGTGCTTCTGGATTAGGGCTTGCAACTGCACAACGGTTTGCGAAACAAGGCGCAAAGGTGATTGTTGCTGATTTACCCTCCTCAAAGGGAAAGGAAGTTGCTGCAGATCTAGGAAATGATGCTATCTTCTCACCAGTGGATGTAATTATTGAAAAATTAATACATACTATCACCACTACCAATAATATTGATAGAAAGTATTATTTAAGGATAAAATTATTAAGCAATACATATTAGCAGTACAGCAATTAAAAATATGCTAAGTGAACTGTAAATTATATTAATGCATATTTTATTTTTTTGTAGTATATTTATTATATAATTATCAATCTTAATAATTATGACTATTACTGTCATTGGTCTTAATTTATTATACATGTACTACAAATTAGTAACCATTATGAATTGACATTGAAAGTTTAATTATATCCTTCTTTCGTTAAACATTCGCTTCTGTATAATTTCTCTGTTTATAAAAGGAACTTCTACTGTGTTTAAATTATTGAATGGGATTTTGCATTGTTCCACAGGTAACATCGACGGAGGATATAAATGGCATGATAAAATTGATAGAAAGTAAGTTCAACAAGCTGGATGTCATAGTAAACACAGCAGGAATAGCCTGTGCACACAAGGTATATAATTCCAACAAAGACAGGCCACACGAGGAGCAAGACTTTAAGAAAATAATAGATGTGAATACTTTTGGAACGTTTAACATTATCAGATTATGTGCTAGCCTTATGCACAAAGTAAAACCAGATGAAGACGGATTCCGTGGAGTGATTGTTAACACTGCGAGTATCGCAGCTTTCGATGGGCAAATGGGTCAGTCGGCATACTCGGCTAGCAAAGGTGCAATCGTCGGTATGACCTTACCGTTGGCCCGTGATCTCGCGAAATCTGGTATTCGTGTGATTACAATCGCACCAGGAGTATTCGAAACACCTTTGTTAGGAACGCTACCAGACAAAGTACGCAATTATCTCAGTAAAACAGTGCTGTTCCCGAATAGATTGGGTAAGCCGGACGAATTTGCTCAGATGGTGCAACATGCTGTTGAAAATCGTTACCTTAACGGAGAGGTGATAAGACTGGATGGTGGTATCAGGATGATGCCTTGAATTTTTGCAATCATATACCATTTATAACAAACATGGAATTGGACAAGGGATGTACAATTAGTGGATCTGTTTGTTAAAAATAAAAATCATGTAAAAAGTATATGAAAGATGAATAAAACAATAACTTCATTTCCATGCAACACCATTATAATTCTTTTGAAATGTACACAAACAAACTAAAAGTTTTCATCTATTATTAGGTATCGACAATGTTCTTTATTACCTTATGACTGTACATTAACGTCTTGTAAATACGTTGCAAAAGTCGCAACACCCTTCTTTTTTTTTAAATAGTTCACTAGAATATCATCTAGCAAAAATGTGTTGTGTACATGGTATTAACATAAAAATTTCTTTAGTCGTGTCCGTTACTCGGTGTTAGTCTTTCTTTCCGATAACCTCCGGAGATTTCCAGAATTCCAGTAAATGCTGAAACTTATTTTGATGATTTTTCGGAAGAGCCAGTTTATTTGTTAAGGCAGGATAATCGGGATCTCCGAGGTCTAGTCAATCCTAGGCATTCGATTCTTTTAAATTTTGCAGTTTTTCTAACTGGTCAGGCTGTAATTCATCTGGAATACTTGCCCTTCCGCCTACCACCATTTTCTCGGGCACGATCTCTATATCCTCCGTGTCCTGTTGCACCTCGATCACGGTACCACGAGACGGTATCGATTGCGAGTTATCGGCGGTGCTAGGACCGGATGTTGAGTCTGCCTCGCTACCAGAACTGCTGCTGACCGGAAACGGTGCCGAATCTGTAGGCAGATCGTCCATTGTTGATTTCTCCTCGATATCCTCCGTTGCTTCTGTAATTTCCTGCTCCTCTTTCTCCTCCATTATCACGGTGGCCTCCTTGCAGTCGCTTTCGTTCATATCGGTGGTGGTACTTGATGGTGGATCAGCCTCAGAACTTTCTGCGGACTTTACAGTGTCGTCACCGGTTTCCTCCATTCCTGGAAACGGATGTTCGACTTCTTCCATCGGGGTTGCCGCGGTGATTACAATTTGTGCGACACCCAGTCCAAAATCGTCATTCGACTCATCGGTATTAAGAGATTGCGGGTGTTTTGTTTTTTCATCGTTTATCTAAAAGAGACAACGCATAGCTGAACCTTTTTTGAAATTGAATGATTCAGAATAATAGTGAAGCTTCTGTGAAATTCAAAATATTCTTGAACGATATAGACTGAATTTTTTCAATTTCAAAGTACTCCTTTGAACATTCTCTCATTCAATATATAAAGATCTTGCATTTATCCGGCTTCGCCGTTCGAAAGTTAATGCAATTGGAGGTACACACCACTATTATTCTGTGTAATATAATTAACGCTTAAGAAAATTTTATTTACCTTGGCTTCTGAGTCTTCTGATACTTCTACAACTGTGCAATAATTTTAAAAGTAAATTAAAGTTTAAATATAATAAATAACAATGACGATTCGAAGCTTACCTACTATACCAGGTCCCTCGTCAGGCTTGTCACCCTCGAACTGCGAGCCGTAGTGACATTTTTGGTCCTTTGATAAATTTATCGCGAAACCTTGTTGTTGCTGTTGCTGTTGCTGTTGCTGTTGCTGTTGCTGTTGCGATTGTTGTTCAGTGCTTGCGTTATCAGATTTTTTGTTTTCTGATTCTATGTTAAACATAACAATGAGAATGTTTCTTTTGTTGTAATCGAATGTACACAAATTGGTTGTTACCTTGTATTGAATTTTGTGCTAATTCGTCTTCTAACAAGAATTCTAGAACCTCGGGCGGTGTGAACATAGGCGGTGCAGAACTCGGCGGCGTTATATTTTCCTAACACAAGGAAAAAGAAGTGATGCATAACAGAAAAACATTTACATCTGTTTAACAAATAAAATTCAACCTGTGGCGTCAAAGGCGAGCCGTCCGCGGCACAAGGTTCTACGATCAAAGACGGGAATAATCCTCGCTGTCCACGCAATTCACCTTCCCACCATCCATCGTCGACGTCGTGCGGTTCTTTTCTTAAGACTTTTACGATATCACCTTCGAGGAAGCTCAGTTCTTCGTCGCATGTGGTATCGTAATCGTAAAGAGCGATGCAATATTGTTCCGTTTCTAAAAACAAAAATTATAAATGATCCATCTTCCACTGACTTTTTCGCGGATTCTATTTAAAAAAAGATTTACCCCCTATGTGATTCTGTACAACCGTCTCTGGCTCAGCAGGTTGCAGATTAGCGTCTGGATCGACCGCATCGTGATCGTCGATGGTATAATCCACCGAAGAGAAAGATATTTGTTGCACGAGTCCGGGCCCCTGGGAGGTTAGACCGGTCGTTGTCTCTCTCTCGACATCAAGATAATTCTGAGGAACGAATCCTTCCTCGCCGCGATAATTTCTCGCTCGTAGCCAACCGTCACCGTCGCCCTCTCCGACGACTTCCAGCTGTTCGCTTTCAACGATGGACAGTTCGTCAGGATTTTGCGCCTGTAGAATGCGAATTCAATTCAAATGGTCGGCTCTCTTCGTGGCCCGTCGTCTAAGGATCAATATACTGAACGTTACGGGGGTTATTGTTTAAGCTAACAACGAAAGGTATCAAACTAAAAAAGTTACAGTTTGAAAATGTATTATCGGTCGGGCTACTCGTGTCCGTTTTCACTGTGGCAATGATAATCATACCGTGTACGAATAAAGCGCGGTGCATTTATATATCGGCTGTGCAGAAGGTGCTTCGGTTGTTTCGCGAGCTTCCGTTTGCTCGTCTTTGTCCTCGTTATCCCAGTCCATCGTTGTAGGATCGTCCCAGCCGACCGTGAGCTGTTCTATTCGTTGCTTCTCCTGTTCGAGCAGAGCTGTCGATGGAATAACACTGTTATTTCGGTTCAGAAACGAGGGTGTTGAATTATTTTATACACGATTACCATCGACTTCTTCGCTGTCGTGTCTTTGCCTCTCTTCGGTGGACTCTTCTTGCTGAGGAGCATTTCGTGCACTGCCTGGCCGCTCGACGGTGGTCAAGTCGCTACCACCGTCTCCGTCGCTGTCGTAGAACGAGTCCGAGGACGGATGTTCCTACGCACGTAACGCGAACGTTAACTTTTAACCATTTAAGATAAGAGTTTAAAATAAATACCGCCGTTCCAGATGCGTCGGTCCTGACGGAAAGAGAGCTGGCCGAACGTGGCATATCCTGGACGCTCAGGGTCTCAGCTTCTTGCAACCACTCGTCAACGTTCACTATAGAAGTAATAAGTAAGAGAAAACGATAATAACGGTGTTTATAATTGCGATACCGTTTACCATTTATTAATGTTTCACTGCATTGAACATAGAAAAGAAAGGACAACAGATATTTAACAAACCTCCACCATTTCGAAGGCATTCTATTCTCGCTTCTGCCTTTAGCTTTGCTGTCTAATGAACAAGTAAACAGGTAAGGTAGAGAATGGACGCGATTCACGTTTCATCAGATATCTTACCTCTGCGCGTCGTATCATGTGCTTCAGTTCGTCCATTTTTGTGTCTATATCTGGACCTTGTGGATCGTTCGGATCAGTCTAGGACAATTATCGAAGGTAGCTTATCATTATTGAGTGCACATTAACAAAAAAAAGAAAAAAGAAAAAGAAAGAAAGATCGAAGGAAGGATTTATATGAGAAATAGCCGTGTATTAACCTTCTGTCCAGACTCTTTAAGCTGTAAAAGAACTTGTAATTTTCTATTATTTTCCCTGATGCTACTTATTTCGCGTGCTATTCGCGTCGACCAGCGACGAGCTTCTTTTCCAAGCGTAGCTGCGGCAGCATGATCAGCCGTTACCCTGAAACAATTTTCTTTCTTTTAGTATCACGAAAATTAACGTTCAATTTCTGTTAAGTTATTTACAAACCTGTCCACTGGATCGTTATCGCAGGGTTCGAATTCGTACTGTATATGTTGCTTTAGAACAGGATAATATAAGCAGCAACATTGTATATTGTACTCTCTAGTTAGCTACAAAAGTTAAGTATATAAAACAAAAGTGTAAATCTCTTCAACCGTTCAATTGTAACACAAGTTTTCCTTGGTCCTTCGTGTACTCACTTGTTGCGCCTGATCGCGAATTTTGCCGAAACTATTTTGCGTAGCTAAACAAGTCAACAGTTCTGTACGACCCATTAGAGTTAAATATTCTGCTACTTTATCGTAAACACCGTGTTCTAAATACTGTCGAAGAAGACAACAGAAAAGACATTCTCATTGTTACCCACAAAAAAACTTGGAGTTGGAATATAAACGAGAATGAACAAATTAGCTTACTTGCATAGTATTTTGTAAATCCACTACAAAATACCTATTTTGGTGTGCATTGGCAGCGGCGAGACTAAGTAAATAATCGTTTCGAGCACCTGTTGACTTTTCTTCTAAAGCATCTCGTTTAGAGCTTACCTGAACACAGAAATTTTTCATAAACAAATATTTTATAGAGTGTGCTTCAAGAACTACTCGTCCTTTTATCATTTCATACCTTCGCACTATTTTTTTGTAATGACGTTATGGATTGAAAGAAGGATCCTTTCTTCTTTTTTAACCTGAAGATTAATAATACATTATTGTCTGGATTGGAAAGCTATATTACGCATGTACATACTTTTCTTCAATATCTTTTGCTTTATCGCGAACATCGTGGGCGCTATGCTCTTCGTCGAAGTATAATTTCTTCGTTTTGTCTACATCTTGCACGCACATTTGCAATTCTTTTTGTACTATCATTAATTGGTCGATTGCCTGTAAGAGGGATCGTGGTCATTAATGTGTATCCGAAATACGATTATTTTAAGGGACAGTACCTTCTTAGAAATTTGAATTTTATGCATCTTTAAGCCTTTCGCGTCGTCAGCAATTTGTTGTTGGAAAACTTCTACGGCGGCTAATCGTGCCCTGGCAAGCTTCTCGTTCTCCTCCAGCACGGTTCGCCAAACGTTCCACATATTCCTAAAATGAACAATTTTTGAATCTTTGAAAATGCAACGAGACATCTTTAATCCTTCATGATTTGAAAATTATTTATAAAATTCAATGTACCATTTTTCCTCTCCACCATCGACTTTGAGGTCAGGAATATTTGGAATCTTTTTGTTCAAATAAGCAGAAGATATTTTAAGTAGTGCCTAAAACGAAACAATTTAGATTTTTATCAATGTTTACTAACATAATCTTCTGCAACGTGGTAGTTCTCTTACCTCTGAATACGATTTCTCGATCGCAGATTTCTTTATCGTAAAATTCCTGAAACACACGTATATTTCCATTAAAAGGTATTGGAAGGGTATCGTATAAATAAATTTAAAAATAAAGCAATGTTATATTATAATATTCTTGGTAGATTCTTGAAAAGTAAAAGGAAAAGGTTCGAAGGAATTGAAATCGCTGACACGAAATAACTTTAGCTTAAACTTTAAACTACAGGGTGTCACAGAACTCCTGTAGGAGCCGGAAATAGGGGGTAGCTGAGACTATTCTGAACAACAATTTCCTTTGCAAAAATATCGGATGGGGCTTCGTTTTTGAATTATTAAACAAAAACACTGACCAATCAGTACCGTCAGTGTAGCGTCGAGCCTAGTCGCCCCGGGACAAGCGCCTCGGTAGAACAAGAAGCGTTAAGCACAAGTAATATTGGACATAAAAGTAAAAAACAAATGGTAGAATGTTATGAGAGTAATCGTACCTTAGAATAAAGGGAATGACTGAATGGCTGGATATTCCAACAAAAGGAATAAGTAAAAATTGCAGAATATTTTTCGGTATTATAAATACAGTCCTGGGGTCATCTAATTTGAATAGTAGAAAGATAAAACATTGTATTATTATAAAATAATGAATTTAATATCGTTCAAGCTTTATTTTTCAATTTTTTTAAAGAGCAACTGAGGACGGTACATGGGGTGTTACCGACGAAATTAGCGAAACAGAAAATTGTGTTTTTTCAAAAACCAGGCCACTTTTCGGATCAACTAAAGTTATAGAGACATTTATAACAACAAAATATTTTATGTAATGGTGTTAAAAAGCCGATTTTTAATAAAATAATTTTTACCGACTTTTTATTTTACTCCTGGCGCCACCTGCGAACAAAGTGCTGAAACTACTCAATAATTACCGACTGAGAATTCCGAAACATCGTTAAAAATGGCGGGCTTTTTAAATGAGAAATGTGTCATTTTGAAATTTTCTTAATTAAATTCCTTAAAAAGATTTATTTATTCAATTCCTACTTGATTATGAGACTAGGAGAACTCGTGTATAATTTCTGATAGTTTAGATAAACGAAAAACCTTCATTTAAGAACTACAGAAGTGATTTTTGAGCACTTATAATAGTAGCAGAGTATTCCCCAAAGTTATTAATTTTTTACAGCTTAAAAAACATCTTAAATTAATAAAATGCTGTACACAATCGTACTGAAAGCATTGAAAATGATAAAATTAGAACGATATCCATGTTAATAGCTTTGAATCGTTTATTATACAACTTTAAAAGTTATATTAATGAAGAAAAGACATAAATGTAGGTTTTTCTCTTATTGAAACAATCAGAAATTATACACCAGTTCTTCTAGTTTAATAATTAAAGCAGAAGTTTAATTAATAAACCTTTATAAGGAATTTAATTAAGAAATATCAAAATAGTACATTACTCATTTTGAAAACCCCGCCATTTTTAACGATGTTTCGGAATTCTCAGTCGGTAATTTTTGAGCAGTTTCAGCACTTTGTTCGCAGGTGGCGCCAGGGGTAAAATAAAAAGTCGGTAAAAATTATTTTATTAAAAATCGGCTTTTTAACACCATTACATAAAATATTTTGTTGTTATAAATGTCTCTATAACTTTAGTTTATCCGAAAAGTGGCCTGGTTTTTGAAAAAACACAATTTTTTGTTTCGCTAATTTCGTCGGTAACACCCCATGTACCGTCCTCAGTTGCTCTTTAAAAAAATTGAAAAATAAAGCTTGAACGATATTAAATTCATTATTTTATAATAATACAATGTTTTATCTTTCTACTATTGAAATTAGATGACCCCAGGACTGTATTTATAATACCGAAAAATATTCTGCAATTTTTACTTATTCCTTTTGTTGGGATATCCAGCCATTCAGTCATTCCCTTTATTCTAAGGTACGATTACTCTCATAACATTCTACCATTTGTTTTTTACTTTTATGTCACTGACGATACTGATTGGTCAGTGTTTTTGCTTAATAATTCAAAAACGAATCCCCATCCGATATTTTTGCAAAGGAAATTGTTGTTCAGAATAGTCTCAGCTACTCCCTATTTCCGGCTCCTACAGGAGTACTGGGACACCCTGTATATGAAAGAGCTTTCATCTAATCCTCTTTTACATAAGTTTGAGACTCACCGAATATCTTCCAGAAGGTCGCACTCGTGCTGGTTCTTCGCTTGCAACTTCGCCGCCTGTTCCGCGTGCACATTCTTAAGAAACTTTGTGAAATTTCCCTGTAATTAAGAAAAACCGTATCAGCAAACGACCGCTTAATCCAATTACTTTCATGTATTTTGCATTAATCCATCAGAACGAAAAGATTAAATGATATTTTCTGGCAAACGTATAAAATGAAAAACAATTACTATTCATAGAACGTTATCGAAAAAGTATAGAATTAAGAAAAATAATATTCGCAGAGCAAAAATTTGTCTCCTGTTTCATCACCGTTATTTACAAAAAAAGAAAAAAGTATGAATCATATTAATACGTACAGGATACACGTATTATTGAAAAGAAAAGAAAGCATTATACATAGAATATCTCCCTTTGGCCTCACGGTTATCGGTCCGCTGCACGAGCCAATAATTGTCCGCCGAGGAGGCTAACAAGGGTAACGCTTAAATCAGCAGCAACATTGTTCGAAGTCAAGTTCAATTTTGTAGTACAAGCACGGATTGCATCAACGTCTCCCTTCACGCATCAGGGCTCGCGCTGACCCCGTGAACTCCGACGAACAATTTGTCGATGTTTAAACGCACCGGGACAATCTGTGTAATTGTCGAAATCGTGGTTATGCACCGTACCGGGATCCCTTCTTGGAAAAGTCTACCGTTGCATTTTTGAATGCGCAGAACTGGAAGATACGCTCACGGTCTAGGGACTCATACATAATTACTTTCTGTGTGCTCGTTACGTTATGCATTGTTACGCGGATCGTTAAATGGGAAAGCCTAGTTCATCGTTGTCGAGAGCGAATGCAAATTTTTCAGTTCCTCTCTTCTTCTCTCTCTCTCTCTCTCTCTCTCTCTCTCTCTCTTTTTTTTTATTCTGCCCTTTGCGTCAACGATCGTGGCAAATACGGTAATGGAAATATTATCAAGTAACAAGGGAAACCCTTCTCGCTTTGTTTCACGCCCGCGTGTAAAAATTTCAACCGTCCTCTCGTTGTTGTTTCATTTGCCCTACTAACCAAGCGAGAAATTTCGTATGAAATTGTTTCCATCACAATTATTTGGAAAATAAAGGTTTAGCGTTTATTCGATTGACAATGAAACTTTGAATTTTCGGGTTAAGTTAACAAAATTCCTTAATTTCCTTAATAGCGAAAGGGTAAATACAGTGAAGAAATGTCAAAGCAACGAACAGAATAAGACTTGTATTATTCTAAAAAATATTTGGTCGATTCGAGAGGCTACTCGAAGCAAACACGACCAAACAACGAGAGCCTCGAGGCTTAAAAAATCTTTTATCGATCGAGCAAACAAATTTCTTCGCGAAAAATTTCAAAACGACTCGCCCTCTTTCCGAACGTCCCGCTAGAAGTTAAATTCCTTTTTAAAAAAAGAACGGACGAAGCTGGCCGGAAAAGACAAAGTCGAAAAATGAAAAAGGGATTCATAGCACGAAAAAGCAAATAGGTGCAAACACTTGTAAAGCGTGTTGATTTAAACTTCAACTGGAGTATGTTTTTTGGACAACCGTTAAAAAACGCGTATTTGATCTCTTTTTCACGGTTCCTCTTTGGATTCTTATCGCGCGGCCGGTGTTCGACGAGTCGAAGTGGGTCAGGAATCTCCGGATCTTTAACTGTGAAACTTCATTGTCGTGAAGCAAGGCGAAGGGCCGGTTGGTGCACCTTGATAAATGGGTCAGGAAATGCTGTTATCTTTAAAGGGACAGAGATAACTGAATAATGGAATGCTGCTTCGACTTAAGTAGCGGACAATTTTTTTAAATTACCGTCTCCTTGCATCGATGCTCTTTTCGCTCGAGAAATGAACAATTTTAATAAATTGCAAGGTATACGTCTTACTGAACTAACCTTCAAAATCTTTAGTGATTTTTAATAAATTATTAGCAAATCGTAACCGAAATTGTTTCTTTTTCCCATTTCGTAAATATAACTTGAACATTTTCGTAAAAAAAAACATGGCCTCCGAAAAAATTGTCCTAGATTCAAAATTTCGAGGATCGATTTTAAATGGAGCCGTTACATAATGAAGGTGACAGATAAAATTTCAGGAGGGTAGGAGGTTTGTAGAGCTCTCTGTGCTCGAACGATGGGGTATTTCATGAATGTACCACACAGTGGAAACAGAGACAGAGATCGTGGAAATGGAGGTGGTTACTTCATCACTGGTACGCACGTTCAGTTTCGATCTAACACGATATTAACCCAGGTCTTTGGCCTGTTCTATACATTTTGAGGTCAGCTTTTGGTATAGATTCGCTAGCAAGGACCGAAGTGCGCATCGATTTTCTCATCGTGGCAACATTCGAGCGCCGTTTACGTCAATTTTTCCGTAAGACGTCCCTGAAGATCGATACACGGTCAAATTCACGTATATCTCGATCGTGGCGTGAGCGAGTTGTCAACCCTATCCATTTCCTCCGATACACATGACACACGCTTCGGAAACCATACTCTTTCTCTCTCTACTTTTTCATTTTCGCTGATTCGAATTTTGGTTACTCCACGTTCGCCAAGATACTCTCATTCATGAACAGAGGGACACGTATCGTAGGCGTTTCAACAGCGGTAGGCGTAACGATCGAAGATAAAAAAAATAGGAGATAATAGAAAAAGAATCGAACACAAGGATACGTCAAATGCGTATCGTTGTTGTTCTAACAAGAGTGACATGTATGAGAATGCGAATGTCAATCTTGTCGGCTTACTTTTCTCGGTGGTGGTTGCATGCTGAACGAGCGGCCTGCTCTGCAGCCTCACCGCTGGCAGCCCGTTTTACACCGTCCGCCGGGGAGGGGTGCTCTGTTGTTTTCGTACGCCTCACCCGACACACAAATAATATTACTCGCTACCACCCTTACTGCTTGCGTGTTCGTACGCTACTGATCACCCGTCCTCGACTGAGCTAGCCTATTTATTGATCGCATACGCGCCTGCGTTTTCTCCATGCTCTACGCCTTCGGGATCTCTCTCTCGTACTCCTTTTTCCCGTGAGTTACACTCCCGATCTCTCACGATATGCTCACAGTTCCCACTTTTCCCGTACGACTGCATTTCCATGCGTCTTATTGACTGAAATCACTTGAAATTTCCGCCTTTTCGACGCCATTCGATTCTCCCTCGAATCGATTCGCGTTCAAACCTTTTGGCGCGTTTTATTTGAAAAAGTTACCTTTCTTTTATTTCGGTAATATTTTTATTGATTATATTCTTTTGGAATAGAATGTATAAAATTATGAATATATTTAGGGAAATAGATTGGCGGAAGGAAAACAAGAAGGCATAGACTCGGAAACGGTATTCAACTTTATTAATCGTATAAAACGGTAAGTTGTTCATTGCAAATATCAACAAATCATTACTTCCTGTTTGAAAAGTAATTGTCGGTGAACGTTTAACGTTACAATACAAAATTGAAAAAAGTCGCAAAGGACGTTTTTTTAAAACTAGACAAACATCCACAAGATGCGATAATTTCACTATATGTATTCATTTTGACTGGGTCAAAATCAGACTTGCCTAACCCACTAGCAATCATTTTTAACTCGCTCGAAGCACACTTATACACATTCAACTAATATCGAGTAATTATAGTATAAAAATATGGAAAATATTGAAATTTTCGTTTGAAGGTCAACGATTATTCAATTAAATGAAACAGTGAGATAAGCGAATCTGACTAACTTTAGAAATTGACGCAAGAAGAAAGCAGTCCATAAATACTTGGTAACCGAATTTCACGCCTGTTCAGTCTAACTCGTGACGTTCATGGTAACTCGTCGGGCGGTATAGACCCAAGATCCTGATCGGCTAATAAACCTATGGCACCTTCACCGTCGGCGTCTGAGCCGACCGGTAGCATGATTTCCGGTTGAGGTACTGGGTCCGCTGCTTGTAAAAAACCGATCGCTATAGGATTCCCACCAGCATCCAATACCGGATCGGCAGTAGCTTCTGCGAGATTGGTCACAGATTTTGACTTGACGCATTGGAAATCTACGTGTCGACTTTTCGCCTCCTCCTTCTCCCAAGACATGTGAATGAAGGGTCTTTGAACGTAGTTGTATATCACTTCGGCTCGTCCGCCTGCTCGTTTTTTGACCTTTTCTTTGTAAGTGGGGTAACCTTCGATGCCTAAACGAATTTTCTTCAATCCTCGTTCTTTCATCACTTGTTTGGCCACGTCTCTGTTTTCAATGTACTTGAAGAATCGGTACATCGCCGTACTGTTAACAGCTGCCAAAATAGGAAAAGAATTTTCTTAATACAAAATTTCTTTAAAATGAGATAGAACAACGAATCAACCATTCTCTACTGAACAGAGAAATACTTGATATAGCTAACAAAGTGTTAAAGAATATACTTCCCATGTACTTATCGATTTCCTATTTTACATGTAGTTAGTAGACCGTGTCACACGGTTGTACTACATTTTAAACCTTGATATTGTAAAAAAAAGTAAAAGTAAAAAAAGCTTTCACACGCTTACTTTGTGAATATTCTTCTCCCATTTGCGGGGGATATTCCTCGTCCCAATCGACGATGTCGTCTTCCAGTAACACAACAATGTGACATTCACGGTCGCCTCTGCGTGCGCTATTTACCATCAAGGGCAATATCAAGTCCTCGAGGAACACTTCGAACTGGCAGCGAGCGCCTTCGTTAGATAACTCATGTAATAATCCTCCTATAATCAATTATTTTATTTCTAGAGCTCCTACCATTAAGTCTCAAGCAAATGCCATTCATTTTAAAATATTCACTAAATATTGTTTACATAAAATACCTAAGTTGTTCGTTACTATTTTTATTTAGTTCACTTATATGGTAGCCATGGTAGCCATACTATGATTAGATTACAGATTTTACTTACTCAAATTCTGACACTTTACTGTACTGGCATCAAAAGGAACAAGAAGATAATCGCAAGCTTCTCTTAATTCCTGAACCGCGACTGTCGGTGGACAGCGAATCACTCCACCCTTGTAATAATCAAGGATGGCCCTAAACACCATGGCGGATATACCATCTGCAACCTCATATTCACCGCGCTCATTTGGTTGGGCATATTCGACACCAGAACTGAACATTCTACCTAACATCGTATTTGGATGTGCGGTAAATAATGCAGGATCAACAATAAATCTGAAAATAAATTTTATTTAATTAATGTAATCGTAATAGTATTTAATATTACAGTATATAATATTTACCTAGTATTATCAACAATAAGAGTAATGCGTTCATCGCTGACTTGGGGATTGTTCATACCAGTTACAGATCCGGAAGATGGTAAATTATCTCTATTCTGACTTTGTTGATTTTTTCCCACACCAACTCCAGAGCAAAGTCTGAAGAAAAATATGTTCTAAGTGACTACTGAACATCACTTAATATTAATACCTACATGGAACAAATGAATTTTAACTAATAAACATACAAAGCCATATACAATTTTAAGGAAATTTGCAAATAAGACCTACCTCTTAGATATTGATGTCAGGATTCTTGTTTTAATGATATAGGGAATAGAAATACGAATACATCAAAATATAAAAAATATTCAAACATTCAATATTGTCAAAATGTTAACTTGAAATTATTCTAGTTTACAGTTAAAGATAAAGTGAATGAATCTGTTTACAACATTCTGCCATTCATTTGTAAATATTACCTGTTTTGTTGATTAACGTTTGTATTTTGTCTGCCAGAATTGAAAGAATGACAGTGCCTTTCACTGCTTCCATCCCTTTGCACCAGACAAGATTTTGGTTTGGAAGATCCACCACAACTACATGCAAAACAACGACATTACCTTCCTAATGTTTGCATTCAAACAACAAGCATTGTGTAGTATCTACCAATTCTTATGTAACAGCTGGTTAATGGTTAAGTGTATGTACACAAACATTTAGTTAGAAAATTTTGTAAATTTTAAGTTGTAAAAGTGATGTATTTTTATCTTTCTAATATATTTTAATAACATCTCTTCTAAGGACAAAAAAAGAAACAACTAAATATGTATAAAATTAAAACAAAAATAAATTGGTTCAATATGAAACAAACTTTATAAATTAAACAAATTTTAATTATATTATTCTATGAAACATTACTGTTAACTAATCTGGAACTAATGAAACAATAAAGCATGCATACAACATACTGCATTACAACAATTCTAAATACATGCTGTAATTTAAATATATAATGATTAAACTAAAATTTTTTAGATGTAGTGAATTAGAGATTAGATATTATAGTGTTGTTGCTTGTTTCAAATTTTCTACTTTATTGAGATAAAAAAGCTGATAATGTAAAGTACCTAAAATATCTATGCATTTCTTTTTCTTGTTAAATTATAAGAAGTATTATACTTATGTATGATTTGTTTAATACAACAAACATTATACCTCATTCTATTTTTATAAATACGATGTTGTCCTCTGCCACCTGTTTCTTTGTCCGTTTCTGTGTCACTGCTGCTATCTTGCACATAATTCAAACGATCAGCAGAATTTGACATCTTGGACCAACTGTAAAAATACATCAAATGTTAAAAGTAAAACATTTAAGGTAACAAAATATATAAAACATATGACTAAATTTATTTGATATTTGTTTATGAATAATTACTACATGTTTAAGAAACTTCTTAGATCTTCATCTTCTATTTCTCCAATTTCATATCTAGTGGCATACCTACGCATATTATCAAGCGCATTAAGAACATTAGGTGTATAAATACTTAAATAATACGAGGATTATGCAATAAAAATTATATTGGACGCATAGAAGCTTCTAGTACACGAAAAGTTATTGTTACACTTTTTGTTTACTGTTTTATGAACACGTTCAAACGCGTAAAATATTCAAAAAAACAAATTGATAACATACTCCTTAAGTATTTATTCATAAAGGATACAATGATATTGTGTAAAATCTTAGATTCACCCACTGTAACAATAATTAAAGGCGAAATTATTATTGTAAAATTGCAAGAACGTTATATACTTTTATGATTATCATAAAATACTGACGCGTAAGAGATGCGTTTGAAATACTTACAAATTAGATACTGATAAGTACCAGCCTAGTTTTTTCAAAAACCAATTAGCTGACGTGCAAATTTCCAAACCACACGATTGAAAGTTAACCTGACCTCTTCTTTTGACGGAAAGTTGCATTCCAAACTGATGAAACAGATAACGTGAAACATACCACGGTCATAGATGACAATTCACTCCGACAGGCGTTGGCCGATCTTTTCGTTACGATTGATTTATCGGAAATTGACCGTGTCACAGTTTCAACAAATCATATAATTACAATTTTAAGATCATAAAATTGTAGTTTATGTTAGAATTTTATTATGAAAATGATTTTTTTAAATATATAACCTAGTTATGTTAACACACCCAGTTTAAAAGATATTTTAAAAATGATACGACTGGGCGCCAAAACGACGTAGGTGTCTCTTTTGATAATTTTAACCAAGATTCGTATCTAAGTTATACGGATTTAATGACATTTGAGATTTCTGTAAATAAGTATTTGTAAACAAAAGTGAGATACATTTGTCACAATGTATATTGTTTATAAATTGATTAGCGACTAAATATATTTTATTTATTTACAAACATGTTTGTAAAATGTATCAGTGTACTGACGTGCGCTTCGTGCTTTTTGTATACCTTTTACATTTTATGTAATCTATCTTATTTTTTATCAACTCATAATGAAAACAAAGAAACAATCATTTCATCAGGAAAAGGTAAACACTGACAATAACAAATAGTAATAGTAATTTAATCATCTGTTTTGGTAAATATCATATATGATTTCTATTTCACTGTATATTCTACCTCAGATGCTTATATTGCAGATGAAAATGTTGATTCTGTTCTATGGTCATTAATAGTTAATATGTCCTTGTTAAGTATTTTTATGTTACAACACTCACTCATGGCTAGTGATTTTGTAAAGCATTTATTTTGTAAATTTCACATGGATTACATGGAAAGAAGTATTTATAACGTTACCAGTGTTATGGCTCTTCACTTATTATTTAATCATTGGTGCCTCATTCCTTATACATTATGGAATGTTAATACATCATCCAATAGCACTGCATGGTTCATATTTACTGCCCTTCACGTATTAGCTTGGTCCATAATTTATAGTGGATGCTTGATGATGGATATATCTGAACTGGCTGGAATAAAGCAAGTGTATTACAAATTCTCCTCAAGACCGAGTCCCATGGTAATGAAATCTAAAGAATTATTGCGTTATTACTCTCATATGAGACATCCAAGCTTCACAGGATTTCTTATTATTTTATGGATATATCCATACATGACGTAAGATACACTTACAATGTTGAAATTACATTGTGATACGGCAATATCAATGATAAATAATTTACTTTTAATGTTTATAGATTAGACAGATTGTTATTTGCTTCGATACTTACAGTATATATGGCTCTGATGTGGACTATTGATATGGAAGATTATAATTATCATGCCACCCTTGTAAAAAGAAAGCAAAGAGAACTATTTTAATACCTATTTATAAATGCTATTTTGCTCTGCTGTTATGTTCAGTATGTCCAAGTTATATAGTCATCTTCAATATAACATTTCCTGTCACACTTTATGTTGTAAAATATGTATTTAATACTAATATTGAATAAATATGTATTTATACAAGTAGTATTGTTATAAAATCTACCCAGTTCTTAATTACTACATCTTTAACTTAACTTTGTTAAATAATATGTAAATTATAAAATATTAGTATAAGTGGATTCAGTCTATGATTTCAATCAGAAGGGCAGTTCCTTTCAAAATCCAATATGCCTGTGGTTTTTCAGATGGAAGTAAAATTGCAACAACAAAATTTGTACTATGTCCTGTAGTAGACAGTACACCTGCTCGCACAGCAGTCTTATACAAAGGAGAAACGTATCTCGAATCATCTTTTGGTAGTTGTAACACTGGATTTATATGTAAAGCTGGGAGTGTTGGATGCATTTCACCTGAAATATATTATTTATATATTTTCTTACACGATGCATTATTTCAAAAGTACTTCAAAATACTCTACCTATATTTGCATCTATTAGATACATAGACTTAAAATCCCATCTACCAGCATCAATAAATAACCCATGTACCAAAACTCCATCTTGTGGCACTTCTAAGTGTTTATATGCTTCTATCACCTAAAAGTGTTGTATTTATTAAGTACTCGTTTTTTGTTGTTATAGAAAATTATGGTAGTTTTGTTAAATATTTGGTGCATCGTATCAGACCTCTGTTCCAGCTTCTTTGTGCTTTTTCTCAATGTCTTCTTGATCAAGTACAACGTTGGTGGGAATGAAGTCTAGTTTCAGCTGATCTATAGGAGTGTTATACTTTCTTGCGTAAGTTTGCAGCATTCCAGTTAAAAATCCTTGAGGGAAGGACAAGCCCGAAATCCAAAAAGAAACGGGCTTTCTTTCGATTAACCATATCTATAACGTGTAACAATCATTGAAGAAATTATTTATTTTTTTATTTTAAGACATTTGTACTTGAACGAAATCAATCCGAAGCTCTAAATTTCTTATCCAGCTGCCCAGTTGTTTCAGAGATGGATAAACGTTTACATCGTGCCACATTTTTGGTACCTAATTTATAGGAATGTAATGTTGCAAAGTTTTTGTTATTATAAAGTATAACATTCGATTAAAAGTTGATAAACCTGATTATTAATAAAAGCAATGAAAACGTTTTCTAACTCTTCAGACATCACAACAAAACCCTTGATAGCTCGTTGTAAATTATCTATCGACGTGTGTATTTTCTTTAGTAATTTGTTGTATCTCTCCACTTCGTGAATAAGGACAGTTGTCATGGATGGAAGTCTTCCTACCGAATCCCTCTGTAAAAACTCGATAATCTTATCCGTTTCGTGATCAACTGTTATATTAATGATAGATCGTTCGTTTACCTTCATATGATTTGGATTACACGACCCAGGATCTATTTTAAATTGAATTCTAGTCTTTACCATCTCTGCAATCTCGTATGCAATGTCAGAGCTCGATTTGCCCTGATCAGCAGCCATTTCTTTTGGTTGAACATTCAAGATAATGTCCAGAATAAAATTTGCTTCTTTCAGCTTTCATAATTAAAATTGTATGATTGAGTACATAACATTCATTTTGATATCGTTTATCTAACTGTACCTGATAAATAATGTTCGCATTTTCGTGCATTCCAAAGATTTCTGGATCATCAATAATGGGAAAAGCCTCTACAAACTCTTTATATTCTTCTAAAGTCTCATAAACAGGACAATAATATTTTCCGGATTGTGAATAAAAGTAATCTGAAAAGTTTTTGTGTTAATAGACATTTCTATGCCACTCATAAAAAATGTTGCTCCTTACTGTTGCTCAAAGTTTTTGGAGAAAAGAATATGTCTAGAATTGTCTTCATGCATCTTAAGTCCCAGTTATCTGTGACTCTACCTCCATATGTAATTTCACCTAAAACAAGTACAGGAAGATAGACAGTAGAGTGTATAAATATTTACTTAGATAGAGTAACTGTATTACAAGAAAGAAACATTAAACCTGTAGTATATATTAATGCATTCCAAGGTATGGTATCGGTACAAAATATTTTCAAATTCAGTAGGCAACATTCTCTGTCACTGTCATTGAATTCATAAAGAATATTCCATCCCAGGGGTCCAAACTTTTTCCTTTCCTGGATTATAGCATGAAAGAAACAAACTCCAAATATAATTTTGCGCCAATTTTGTCCTAAATCTGTGCACAAGAAGATTAGAAAATTACTGATCATAGTTCTTACAATACTATGATAAAGACTCATGATTCCTTACGGTGTTCTTCAAAGAATGGTTCCTCTAAATCATACAGTGCTCTCTTGATATTGGCTTTCAGACCTTTAGGAGGTTCATTGGTAACTTTTACTGAATTCTGAAGAACAGAGACTGGGAAAGACTTGCTAGGCATGGAGCTTAAAAACAGTCGAAAATCAGGGTGAATCACACCCTGTGGTTCCTCAGCAATTTTTATTACAAGCTGTTCCATTTTAATCATCCACGAAGTGGCCAAGTGACAGTTTTGTAAAAAGACCCATCTACCCTCCTGAACGCCTGTACGTAGGTGTCCTTCAGCGACCGGACCTTGTCCCTGTCCTAAGGAGATCGAGTCGTATTTCTCGGTGAAGCCCATTTCGTTTGCAAATCTCAGAAAGCCGCTGAAAGGATCTGACCCGGTTGTAAGTATAAATACTAGCGGTATTTTGTTCGATGTGTCTGCAAATCTGTGAAAATTTCATGACGAATAATTTTTTATTCTTGTATTTCCCTAGGAAAAATGGCGACCTAAGGGAAATCTTGTTCTTCCCCTGCGGCGCCATTTTCCTTAGAAAAGAAACTGTATTTAGTAATAATTTAATTGCATACAGAAGCTGCAATGCAGCCATGGGCGATTCCACAAATTTCTGTCCAAGATTTGTCGCCACATACGCCGTGATGGCGAAAATCAATTTCTCTTCTTGCAGCGCTTTCAGCAACATCAATTTCTCGATATCACTCAGTTTTTCATTCCAATTACCAGTAGCCACATTTTGATTCGTAGGGATTACATTGATCTCCTAATGAAAATCATTTGATATTAAATACATGGTTAAAATTAAAACTGAAATAAATGAATGGTGTGGTACCGTTTTAAAGTATCCAACGGTTATTTCGATCTTTTTGAACGTATCATTTAAAATGTCTTTAAAAGTACCAAAGGTAGTTGCCAAGAAATTCACGCGGTTCCACATGAGAGGAGTTAACGTTGGATAATCTGGAATATTCCCCTGTACAATAAATATATAAATTTCATTTTGTTTTAATCATTTTGTAATGTTTAAATTTGGGGGCGTGGATCACCGAACTGTGCGTTAAAATAATAAAATACCGTCTCAATTTGCGGGGCACCGCGTAACAGAAAATTGCACTGTGCCTGTGATACGATTTCCTCGTTCATGTGTATAGCAATGTTGAGCATGAAGCTGAACACCAATTTGTGTTTCTCGAACAAGCCACGCGAGACATTCGTATAAATAGCTAACGTTATTTCGTCCGTTAATATCTTCAAACGTTGCTGCAAATTCTCTACTTTTTCACTAGTTTCGATCACTGTGTTGAACACCTGGAAAGAAAAATGGAAATTTCTTCGGTAACTCTAACTTAATTTTATCCCTAGCTTTTTTAGTGAAGATCGTATGCAAGTGGCTACCTGATTGAAATATTTTAACGAAAACTGGTACATAGGATCTATGTCTGCGAGATTAGCAACCACGAAGTACAATACCGATCCACGATTCGCGATTGATCTATATTTTTCTCGAGCAACTGAAATCTTTTCCTCGGTCGCCTCGCTCTCTATCAATCTCGTCTCAATAATCGCCGATGTTTCTTTGCTGTCGTTCAAAGTTTCGATCAGATCTTCGTTATCCAAAATGTCGTCGCCTGAGCTGTACAACAGGGTCAGAATCTTGTCCTCGATGTTTTGTAGCTGGCCTTTATCAGAGTTGATCTTCATTATCAAATCGTTTCTCATCGTTTCGAGATCTGGTCTTTCGAGCCGAACAACGTCCCTGTACGATAGTTAAAGTGGTATTAAAAGTTCCTAACGGTACAGATGCGATTCACGTACGCGAGTAATTGTTCCTCGAGGCCTCCCATGGTCACGGTGAAGTTGACTATCGTCACTTTGATACAGATCTCTGGTAGATAATGAGGATTGGCGAGTTTTGTAGTGATGTATAATCTAAAATTTTCATCGTATTCGACGTCTGTGTCGCCAAACCGTATCAACATTCTACCACCCATTATGAAAATCTGTTTCAGTAGGATGGGCTCCAAGTTTGGATCTAACACTTCCCCTATTTCTTGAAGCAGCACAGGTATTCCAAGTCTTATCGACGTTTCTAATATTCTCGTGAAATTCGCATCCGTCAGCTTGCATATTTTCAGACCGTTCTCCTGTTCCATGTTTCGTATCCATCTGTTCGCCTGAATAAATATAGTATGTTCTATTAATGTTCAATTTGTCTTTTTCAACGAGTGATGGCTCATTTACTTAATTTCCAGCACTAATAACAGTTTTATTATAACGATACGTTCGAGATTAATTTCTTCAATATTTTCTGTGCTGATTATAAAATTTTTAAACGATGCTTAAATAATGGAAGATAAACTTAGATACTTAGACTTATAGAGCATTAGATATGCAGTTACGTGATTATTTTTGCAAAAAGATAGAGGTTATATTTTAATTGGGATAATCATTAGCTGAAACGTTAAAAAAATTATTACGACGAAGCTGTAATAGTGTTGTCTGGTACAGTAATTACTTGTTCTTGAGGATCGATCATCAGAGGCCAACGGCTAGCTTGCGTCACGAATACAGCGTTTTCCGTGCTGACTTTGTCCCTCGGTAAACCATGAGTGTTCCAAAGACGAATTTCGTAAGGGCTAGCCAGTATCGCGATAAGATTAAAATTTTCTGTGGTCGTAATATTGTAATCCTTGCAGTTGGACAGCCACGTTTGTAGCAGTTCTTCTCTATACTCGTTCGTGAAAGCCCCCAAGTAGGCGAGTGCTCCGGCAGCGACCAGTATATCACCGGTCAGGTTGATCATTTGATTGTCGAATCCCTAAAAATTGTTTACGGTAATCTCTCGATGGTTATTAAGTGGAATCTTTGATCGTACATGCGTAGATTCTTCCCATCGAATTTGTTCGTCCGCCAGCGCTGACGTGAGTCGTCCAGATCTGTTTAATCTTGACTCAACTATTTCCATTTCAGTTTCGAACTTCTTCAAGTTACTTAACGCGGCATCGTACTCTACTTGAAGCGTTTCGATCTTGGCCTCCACTGCAGCTAATTCCTGTTGTTTCAATTCCAATACCACTTCGATGGCTTTCAGTTCAGTTTCAGCTTTTTCCAATCTGAAAAAGATCAATCGTTGTTAAGTCGTATAGGTGGTAATTTAATGTAGGGTTTACCTTAGACGTTTTGGCTCGACCACTCTGTAAATCTTGGCGTATCCGTCTATCGCTCTCACCCATATGCACATCGATTTGCAGGCCTTGCTTTGTCTCGCCACCAAGTCTGGTCGGAATTCCGGATGTGTGACGTACTGTTGCAATTTCTGTAGCAGTTTATCGCTTATGTTCTCCTTGGGATACGTGATCAAACGTTCGAGGAAGCGCATGTCGCTCAGAACTAGCTTGGCATTTGCCCAGTCGGTCCTATCGTAACGTAAATTTTCTTATGTTTAATTCTTTTTAAATCCCAACATAAATTCTCCAGTGAATCGAATACCATACATACTTTTCACCCAGTAACAAGTTGACCGCTTCCATTACGAAACGGACCAAATGGGGTGGTTGATTGAACACGCGTATCTCGTTGATGTCGCTTTTGTTCAAAGCCTCCAGTGCCTTTTGAGCTTCCATCAAAGCTGGCATCGCTGCCTCCAAGTCCTTTCTAGCGTCAGCTTCTAGAATCGCCGTTTCTTCGGCTTTTATCTAACCGAAAATGTAATTTTGTAGTTGTAGTCGTTTTGATTTATGCGTATTGCTCGTACTTTTGCCGCTGCTTCTTCAGCAGTCACCACGTGTTTCACTTTATCAGCCTCAGCCTGCTGTTTAGAGAGAATCTTCACTAGTTTCGTTACCTCATCCGTGCTCGTCTTAAGTTTCGGGGCGAGGATGACCAAATGTCCTTTCATTACGTTCACCATTTCATTGGTTTCATAGAGTTTCTGTTCGAAGAAAATAAACAAAAAGATTGTCCTCTGATTTCTGCAGCAAATACCACTTTTATGTTACTTACATTGAGACCATTGACAATTTTAATCTTCAATAATTCTATTTCTTTCTTCTTCTTGACTAGTGTGGTTTGGAATAGCTTCAAGAGTGCCAAGTAACTGCTGGGCGTGGTGTAATATCTTCGTCGCATTTCCAAATAGAATCGAATCGTCACCTCTTCCACATGCTGTAATTTTCAAATTTAATGTTTTCATTCAACCCATTCATTTCCAGACTTCAAAAATACATTATTTTCAAAGTAAAAAAGCTATACAAATGATAAACAAACGTTGTTTATACCTCATGAATTAATACACAAATGTTGCTGAGAGCCATAAGCTTCTCGTTGTCATCCGGTACAATGCTAAGCAACGAATTTTCTGCTACCGACAATAAGGCTTCCCTTGGCCATTTTGTGAACCAATCGATGGTGCAGCAGTTTACCAACGATGGAAACATACGACAGCGATGTCTAGAATGTAAAATATAATTATTTTAAAATTGCAAAAGAATTCAGACACCCTAAGAGGTGTCACAGCAATCAACGTATAGACAATAAACTGACCTAAAAGCATCACCTATAGGGCTCATGCAAATCATCAAATGCAGCTGATTTCTGACTCTTCCGATAAAAAATTGATAAATCGCATCCCTGTTCGCTTCGTTGATCCCTGCTCCTTTCGCTGCGGGTCTCGTGGCTATGATCACTTTTTCAAGTTCATCTGCTTCATACAAGTTTGGTACTTCGCCTACAAAGTGTCACAGTTTTGATTTTTGTAAAACTGTTTCAAGTGATGAAGGTACCGGTGTTGAGAGTATTATTGATATCCTCCAGAAATTCTTCGAGCACGATTTGGGTATCGGTGAATAAAAACGTGGTGTGTTTGGCTAGCGCGCCTGGCTCGAAGTAGAAACGTCGCAGATCATCGTGCCACGAAGCTTTGTCGTACGTACGAGTTACCTCGATGTTGTAACATCTGTAAGTGATCGTTAGAGTCAATATGTGTTAATTCGCAAGCTGGGCAATTTGTATGACAAACTTGTAGCCGTTTAAATGAGATGCCAGCTTCGTTAAACTTTGTTTCCCCATTCCTCCGACGCCAACCAACAATCCGTTGCCTCGCTCGGATCGAAGAATCCTTGCTAGTCTGCAAATGTGCTCTATGGCGTCCATGAAGAATATAATTCTCATCTCTTTTCCAACGGTGAAGCAATAGTCTTCTAAGTAACTCTACAATTTTTCAGAACTATGTCAATATAATTTTTCTTACAATAACATACAAATTACCCTAACCTCTAAAGTTATCTTAACATTCGGAATGTCCGTAAGCTCCTCATAAATTCGTTGCTCCCTGTCTGCTCCAAAAGCCATGAAATCACCGAACAACAACAAAGGTGGTTTCTCAATGATCTCGTCAGCCGGAAGTCGTAACACCTCGGTACCGAATGTAGTCCTGCATATACTGCTTAAAAGTTTATAAAAATAAGTCTTGTCCTGATGATTGATCAGTCGATCGTGAAAGATCCGAAGGCATTCGTGATAGAAGAGTCTGGAAAAGCGAGTATGCTCTGATTATACGTTTCATGGTAGCTTCTTACATTGTAAGAAATAAGTGTACCTGAACATTTCAGTAGGTTGCTTAACAACTGTTCCCTCGACTTGCATGATACCTTGAATGCATTTCGACAAGTCACGCAAATTAAAAATATAGTGGCTCTTCTCCGGCGTCGGCAGAAGATCCGTTGCAATTCTTTGGTACACGTCGACAGCCGCGTTCACTATCTTCTCTCCTATTTGCTGCACGGACTCTATAAAGTCTTCTAGGAAGCCGTTTATGATCGCCCTAACAAATCCATTTGTTAAAAGCCAAGCCTACACAGATATTTTTGTACAAGTATTCACTTGAATATTCCTTTGAGAGAAAGCTCAGTGGGCGCTGGAATAAGTAGCATCGCGAAGTGTCTGACGAATCTGGGCGTTAATGGATTTCTACCACCTCCTGGAGGAGCACAAGCCACGGCGAACACGACATCCTCGATGGATTTCCAGAACAATTTGTCTCTGTCGTACATTCCATGAAAATCTAACAACTGCCTGGAGAGTTCAATAGTATAATGTTTAATCTTAATTCACTGATAAACATGAGTTAATTAATTTAATGGAAACGGTACCGCAGTAGTTCTATGGATGGTTGAGATCCATATGTATCTAATTTAGGCATATTGACGTCGTCGACGAACACGCAGACTCGTTTTCCAATCGGAGCCCCTAGAACGGTTCTCTTCCTTTTTTCCAACTTTAGTTCCAGAATCTCTTGGGTACGACCGCTGCCCGTTTGAGCAGAGAATATCAAAGTGATCGGCACCCATTTCTGAGTGTCCTCCAAGTGTTTCAAAACGACTTTCGTTATTACTGATTTTCCAACTCCTACATAGAAAAATTGTTAAGCAGGTGCCCAGATACTCCTCTGTTAATTAATAGGAGTAACGCCGCTATTATTCTAACCCGTATCGCCAGTGAAAAATACAGGTTTACTCGCTTCAATCAGCTCCCTCATGATGTAACCAAATCGTACGGTATCAACTGTCGGGACAAGAATGTCGAAAAATGGCACTTCGCTGTCGTAAACAAATTGTGGCATGATATCCTGCCAAACGTCCAGTCGGTGGCTCGGAACATTCACGTATAAATCCCATAAATCTACCGACGGCAAACTACAATCGAATACAAAAGGATAGATCGAGGTCATAAAAGATGTAGAAGATACGAAGCTGGTTTACTATGCATCCTCGTTATCTTCGAACTGTTTCCTCACGAATTCTTCAAACATCTGTCGCGAAACATCATCAACATTTCCACCTACTGCCCAAAGATAAGAAATAACGAACGTCTGAGTTAAGAACATTCTAATTCGTGCTTTGTCCGTGGTCCTCTCTATAGCATCCGGTTTCCTCAGAGTGCACTCTATCAGCGAGCAAGCCATAGTTGCTTTGCTGATGTCAACCTGTTGATGCAAAGAAACCGACAATAAAAGTATTTTGTGTGAATAGAGAACCTTTTTACCTGATGAATTGGATATTTGCAGTTTTTCATGCAAAATACTAGACCGTCTTCCATGTAACTTGCAAAAAGGTGAATAATTAGTGCTTGATGTTCGGGTTTAACGATGTCCTCGGGGAGAGTTACTATCCATGACTTCACGTAGGGCATCCATTTTAAGTCTGTAGGATCTACGTACACCATTCCTTCAAAATATTGAGAACCGAACAAATAAAGATCTCGGAAGTACGGTTACAGTCATTGACGATAAGAAAATGATAGAATATTTTTATACCACAACGACTGACTGTGGCTGGCGACGCCTGGGCAAGATCCATCACTTCAAAAACCATACGCATGTACGGAGTGAATTTTATTCTTTCCGAATTTGCCAGGCACAACATTTTATTGTCATCCAAGACGGTGTTCATGTTCTCTATCCATACAGCGTCCACAGGACCGTCGCATACGATCCATTGATGTTCACTGGTGGTGAACTGAACATTTAAGACGTTCATTAGTTATCAGTATGTAATTTATTATATTAAACGTGCTGTATTTTATGATGATTACTAACTGTACAAGCATGACGAACTTTGGACCCTATCAGTCCGTCGTGCCATTCGTTGGTCATTATATCCACTTCTCCATATAATTCGCCAATCGAAACAGCTTTTGGATTGATCACGTACATGTAAACTTGCTGATAAAATGATCCAGGTACACCCATTTTTTGGAGTCTGTTGTAGGTCTCGGCAAGAGTCTGCAATGAAAAGATTAGTTTTTAATTAAGGTCTATTGTACAGGATGAGTTGAATGGTAGCTGATTTACATGGAGAATCGTGGTCTTCCCTGAACCAGTTGGTCCAACTAGCATCACACCGTGCCTGACTTGCAAGCACTCGTGCAGTTGAATGACTTTCTTCAGAGTACACGCTTCCGGTTGTAGATTGCGTTCTTCTAGTATCTACGAAATGTATTATCGGTTACGAAACGAATAATACTTAAAGAATTGAAAGAAAGGTGCACCAGATTGTCAATTACCTTGATGGTGGTTTGACTCAAAACACCGTAGTCCTCTTCGGGGATTATAACGCCTGGGAAGAGATCGCCCACGATACCCTCGAACAATTCAGCATCGTCGCGTAGAAACTTCGGTATATTGCTGTCTTTCAGAGCTCTGATTAAAACAACATCTTCTCGCTTGTCAGGATTGTTTCGTTTGAGGCTGCCAGCCATCACCAGCACGCTCTTTACAGCCCTTAAGTTAGAATGATAAGTTAGAATAAACGGATCAAACATTTATTGTGTTAATATAAACCTCATTCCAAAGTCATAATGATCTTGCTGTGAAAGCTGCTCGCTGCTGAGGGTATACATCAGAGTCATCTTTTGTGATAGTGTCTTCGAGGATTCGAATCCTTCCGAGTACAAGGTGACTTCAGCAATCAATTCTGTAACGGAGAAGTTTTGATCACTTCATTACTGTATTCCAATGTACTCCATAGCCCCAATTATCAAATTGTATGGAACGTACTGTAATCTGGAACCATCATGGAGACCGGCCGGAACAGAGCTTTCAAATTATCTGGCAATTCTGTACGACCTGCGTATCCTGGATTCATGGTGATGAAGGTTGCACAGGACATTACCAGTTTTATCATTCTTCCTTCGAACATGAACCTGAGAAGAGAAATCAACCGAAGAAGGACTAAATCCTGAACAGTGAATAATCGCTGCAACGGTATTAAGCAAATTAACTTACTTGGTGGCTCTAGCAATTTTCGCGTTTCTAATTGTAATTAATTGCTGAGCTATCACGGAAAGCACTTCTATATCTATCCTGTTGAATTCGTCGAAGCAACACCAGGCACCGGAAGTGGCTAATCCGGAGAAGAATCTGCCCATCATCTACAAGGAAACGAGGATTAAGAGAATTTTCCAAATCGTTTTACACGATTCTGCAATCGAGTACCCTGTAATCGAGTCCCTCGGAGCAATTAAACACTACGCATTGGATGGCAAGCGCCTTCGCCAAATCCTTCGTCGTTTCTGTTTTGCCGGTACCTGCTGGGCCAGCAGGTGCACCGCCTGTTCAATAATTTTTAATTAATCGACTAATATACTATTTTTCTACAGTAACAATATTGTACCTAAATCTAATTGCAGAGCTCCCATAAGACATAAATAACATTTATCCGTAAGAGGAGTTATGACGAGTCTCTTCTGAGCACCGAGATACTCGTACCCGTACATGTACTCGGCATTACTCATACGTGCCAAGCAATTGTCGATTTCGTCGTCCCAGTAATAACGTAACGCCTTCATCCAATCAAAGCTCGTACTAAAATACATTACAAATTAAAACCAACAAAAAACTAAAATTAACTCGATCCTGTTACCTCGTCGAGACTTTGTTTTCGACCATGGTTGTAACAGTATCTCTGGCATGCACGTCTACCGTTATTAAATTAATTATAACGTCGCGAATCAATCTTGGCAATTCGCCCCTCACCATCGTTGCCAATTCGCTCAAATCCTACAAGTTTACAATTTCACGAACGATCGTTGGATGAATTAGTAAAAGTTTAAGAAAAAAAGATATACTGAACAGTAAAAGATTTTTCTTCGAATCTTTTCATTTTTTGAAGCACGTTCTCGGTGGATTCCAGGACAAGATGGATGTTTCGGGTCCAAAATATTTGTGACACGGTAAGAACTATCTGGAAAGGGTAAAAGGAAAGTATATCAATTCACCATATTTGGTAAATAAATTGTTTTTTATTAAAGATATTATAACCTGAGAAGGATGCATCGACAGAAAAGGCCGGCGTCCTTTCGATGCAAAATCTTTGATTCCTTCTTTCATTTTCTTTTTCAAAGTCGTGAACATGGCTTCTTCGACGCGACCTAACCAGTTCTCGACGTTACCTCTGGCCTTCAGGCCCTTGCCGAGAAGCACTCTTTCACCTTCCGGTGAAATCATCGCGATAATGTCTGTCGTCAACACAGCTTCCGCTTCTTTACCGCCCTCACCCCCTTTCGAGGCGAATTCCAATCTGTGTATCGCGTCGAAGCACTTCTGCAAGTGTCTCTGCACTGCATGCGGATTTTTCGTCTATGTTCGATAGTAATTTCGTATTCGTAAAGTGTTCGTTGTTAATGTTAATCGAGGAGAGAGACATTAGCTTTAATTTTCCTCTTTTGGATCGATACCTGAGCCAAGATTTCCAACAGTTCGTCATTCGACAAGAAGAAGAATCGAGGAAACGCTATTCGTTTCGTTTCTAAGTAAGCTTCCAAACACTTCATCACCTCGTCCAGCATATTGTTGTTTTCTATCAGCGACTCCAGCAGGCCTGGGTGGGTGCATGCTGCCATGGCCAAAGGAGCCTGCAAATTATTTTATAATTTTGATTAAAAGATATTCTACGCTGAAATTTGTTAAAGTAGAAGTAAGGTAACCTTGTAGGTTCGTCTCATAAGGTCCTTCCAAAACTTATCGACCTCAATGAACAGCTTTGCTTCCATGGGAAGCTGTCGTTGAATGTCTGGGGCAGAAAATATCGCCTCCAAGTACAGCCATTCCTGCTGCAAATACTGCCACGCTTCCTGAAAACACGTGATACGTTAATTAGTTTCATTGTATGCTTCTGAAAGTATCTCGTACCAAGACTTCTGTGAACAGATTCAGTTTGTCGACCCATGTTTGGACCACAGGTAGTATAGGACCAACGTGACGGGACGCCATAATGGTCTGCAGATTGATGTTGCTCTCGTCCATGGCGGTCTGAACTTCTTCCAAGCTGCCTAAAATGTACACGTCCTTCCCTTCTTTGTAAGGTATTATGATTAACGTCAGATCCGTCCACGTGTTGATGACTTTGCTCAACAAGTTCTCCAAGTTGGCCTCGGAACTGGCTGCTGCAGCGACTTCCATCAGTTCATTGGGTTTAAAGAACGCGCCAAGATTCTCAAACAGGGTCCAAGTTATCTTCTCGTCTGGTTTGAAAGCATGATTCAGTACATCTTCGATCCTCGCCCAGTGTCTCGCTCTTAAGTCTGGGTTCCTCAAGTATCCAAGAATCGGTAACTTGTTCCTGACTAATTCAACGTTCTCTTTCAAGGTAGGTACGATAACGTTTGGTGGCAAGCCTCTTTCCAGCTGGATGATATTTTTCATGGTTTGCATCGTGAACCCAGTGATCTGCTCGACGTCCAGAGTGTCGAAGTCGTTGTTGTACCATTCGTAGACAGCATCCTCCCAGGAGGTGAGGCTCTCCCATAACAGTACTCGTAGTTTCAGTTCGTTCATTACTTGGTCCAAACTGTCGAATCTTGTTTGTTCGAGCTGTAAAAATAAAATACAATCTGATGAACACCTGAAACCTACAACCTGAAATTCTGTGTACCTTAAACGTCTTTTGATATGCTCTATACTGTTCCGCGGCAGCCACGCAGCCTTGCAGTCGGTTGCTGAGATCCTTCAAAGTGTTCAAGCAAGCATCCACGTCGCTGTCATAATCCAGAAACCAAGGTTGCTATTAAGAAGAAGGAAACGAAGATTATAATAACATTTCTAAAATTATACTCGATCATCGTACCATTGTTTCCTCATGAATTTCTGATATTTGTTCGTTCAAAGCCGTTATATCTCTATGAAGCTGAGAGTTGAATTTGTTGATCAGTTTTGGTCGTTCCTCCAACTTGTTCTCTACAACTAGTCGTAAACTTGTGAAGTGAGTTCCGATACCCTGTCACATCACAATTATAAAGCTTGCTATAAAGTTTAATTATAAATTTGAAGAACGTTTCTTGAAGTATTTCTACCAAATAATTCGCCAAGTCCATGGATGGTATAGGAAAATCAAACTCTTCCATCAAGTCGTAAAGCTCTTTCACATAATCCAATTGACTCTCCATGTCGTCCACATCTGCTTGAGCTTTATCCACGAACTGTATGTACTCCACGTATTCTTCTGTCATGATTGGTTGCGATTCGAGATAATTGATCGAGTCGATCGCTCTCCTCAACAAATTTTCGACTCTGCTTCTTCCTAGTCTAATAGTACAGAACGTTTCGGTGAAGTACAATGCAAATGATGGGATATCATCTTAGATAAATCTATTTACCCCGGCATAACAGCCTCGATGACTCCCAATTTACCTCTCGGAGCCACCTCGATGGCGGTTTTAAACCGTTCCAGTTGAATGAGGAAGATACCCAATGGTTGAAGATTAATCACTTGACCGATTACTTCTACTTGTTTCATGTAATAAATGGCCCATTCTCTGAATAATTTACAGTCCCGATTGTCGCGAATAATATTTTCGTCGTACGACAAGTCCTCGAGATAGAACTGTTGGATCTCTTTGAATCGTTGACAGTATTGTTTCACGGCGTCGAAGTTCGTTCGCAAGATCTCGTCCAGTTTAATCTTCAAGATGTTTAAATGAGGATCCTGTTTAAAAACCGTCTGAATTTCTGGAGGATTTCCACAAATAGGCTCCTCTATCTTATGATTGATCATTGGCCTCGAACAAATGTATATTAAATCTTACGATTACCGTTCGATAAATCGTCTACGATGAAAATCAAATGGTACCTCGTAAACGAATGGAAGAATTGATCGGAAAGCAGAGGTTTGATGGCATACAAATTCTCCTCCCACATCTCCTGTAAGGTTCTTATTACGAAATAGAAAATGCTCTCAGACGGCTCCATGACAATCTCCGCGGACGGTAACATTAAGTCTACAACGAAGTAGGGTAACTGCAACAAATGGTGTCGTTTAATAACTTGTTTTTGTATGTAGATGGTTTAAAATATTATTATTTTATACAATATACCTGAATGCGATGCGTCGGGGGACGATTTTCAGGTATAGGAAGATCGATAACATCGTCGTTTAATGATTCAGAACTTGGTAAGAATTCCGTGTGAATTTCCAAAGCATGTACAAACTCTCTATAGGTGTTCAATAAAAGATTGTGCATCATGTTCGTTTGCATATAATCGATTAAATGAATAAAGCTGTAAAATAAAGTATTCCTCGATTGTAATTAAAATCATAAAGCTTTTAACACCTGTAACTTCGTACCAAGAGAGTCTGTAGCATTTTTCCCTTTTTCGTGCCTGCTCGATATAGCTCATCTTAAGGATACCGTCTTTTGGCATTTTAAATTTCACGGCGCTGAATTCGCCTGCAGAGTGAAGTGAAAAATTTCAGAACATCATTAGTGAAAAAAATAAATTAATATTTATGCAAGATACCAAGTTTTCCATATGCTGTTTGCTCTATCGTTATATTGGAGTCATCAGGAGTGTATCCGGCTCGCAACAGAGCACCCAGACAAGCGTTATTAATGATATCTAATGCTAAATTTCTAAATTCGTCTAACTTATTTCTGAGCGACTCCAGTTTAGTAAACTGCAAAAAAGGAAACGTTTCAAGAATATCATGACCTTGATTGCAAATATACCTTTTAGATTTTATGCGACAAATGATTACCTGTTTTTCAACGAAATAAAAAAGTAAAAGCTTCTCGATAACGGTACCGTTGTAGAAACTCGAGTCGAGAAAGATCGAACACATCGATTTGATTTCCAGCAAAGCTTTGCTGAGATCCGGATCAGACACGAACAGATTCTCTTTTAAATAATTTTTTGCGTCGACGAACTTCTTGTATCTGATCGCTTTTCTCCAAACGTAGAAAGCTTTCCATCTTCGAAACACGATAAATATTCTTATCTACGAATACGAATGAAAAATTAAATAGTTATTCTATAACTTAATAATGCTTAAAATTGCAGAGCATCTGCAGTATTGAGTTCCTCTACTATAATGCATTCGCATATATATATTAATAAATTTGAAATTGGTAAAACGCCAATTACTTGTAGTAATTTTAAATAAAATCTATATTCTCTTTCCCACTGTTCAATAGGAGTGAAACTCATTTCATCTGGGTTATATTGAGTCACGCCACTAGCGCTGATAGTCATGTAAGTATCGCCTACGTCTTTGTAATGAACGACTCTGTAACAGATAACTGTACATTAGCGTTGTTTTCCTTGTTTTAAATTGCACACGAATCAGTAAAGAAATATATATTAACTTCAAAGCATATGGAGTAAAATACTTCGAAGATTGTTCGACCGCATAAACCATATAATAAAATCCAATTTCAGGGTCATCCCTTAATTGCTGGATCAATTCTAGTTGATCGACTAGAGTAGGTGCATCGAGATCCTTTTTTTCAATACCTAGTATTTTTGAAAACAGAAAAGATAATTAACATGTTTAAATGAGACACAAAATTGTAATTATAACAGAGAATAGAAATATTTTAAGGAACAAAGACTTAAACAAGAAGAAAAATTCCAAGTCTGGACCACATCATTTGACGCTTTCAAAATTCCCGCGCTGTCATGTTCGATAGCGTATAAATAGAGATAGACATGCTATGGGCGCACGCGCGCCTGCCACCTCCATATTTGCAAGTCGCGGGAACGGACGACTATGTATATCTTCTTTAATAAATAAAACACTGTATGTTTCTTAATAAATAAATCCATAAAATTCTTTTATTTCCGTGTTCTTTATTCTAGAACACCCCAGATGTTTGAATGCGTGAATCATTGTTCGAATGTATTACTTGGTACTAATTTGGACTTCGAGATGATAACCTCCTTCTCCTTTTCTTCCTTCATCTCTGCCAATGGACCACATGGTTTAGACAGTAATTTCGTAACCTTCTCTTGATGCGCTCTAAATCCGGTCTATAATAATATTTTTATTATATTATATTCATATAAAATTAAGTAAAACATTTGTTGAATGTATTTTCACCAGCGGTTCCCGAATTTCCGGTTTATACTCGATTTTCTCAAGTAACTTTTTATGTGGCACGAAGAAAGAAATCTCATCTTTTCCCCTGTATACCAATTTTCAAATAAATGTTTTAATTGATAACAAACTTTATAACAACTGTTTTAAAATGTTTTAGAATTACTTGGTGTAGCTGCGAGGCGGTTTCCGACACCATCTAGATTTCAGTTTACTCCGAACATCAACATCGTGCACATCTAAGAGTTCTTCACTTTGTTCTGATGTTTTTGATTTTCTAAGACTTTTCTCGCTTATTTTATTCTTCAACGATTTCTGACTTTTGTTTGAATTCATATTTTCATTCGTTCAAGCCTCAAGTGGCCATATTAAATCGTACAACTTCTTGACATTTATCGACTAATCGCATATCGATCAAACAAACAAAACTTCAAACACGGCAATTTCATAATTGTAGTACTTAAAACGCAGTTTATTTTTGCGTTTAACTTCACAAGTTATAAAATAAAAAACAAATTAATATCTGTCATTTTCTTTTTTGAGAAAATTCCTATATTTTAAGAAGAAAAACTCTGGTAAGTACATATTTTGAAATTACTTGCTCCCAGTACCGGCGACCTCTGTGATTGTAAACATGTTCATCTACAATCCGCATGGTTACAGGTTATCATGGCGTACACCTTCAATCGGATTACAATAGCGCGAGGACTTGTACGGTCGTTTTCGACCTGATCGTTGCAATATGTTATATTTATTGGTCGACGCAGTGTTTTTCACGTAACTTTTCATCTGATATTCTATCCAGGTGCGAATCTGCTTAACACAGGGACATGATATTTTGCACCGTGTGATTCGAATCTTATTGCAAACAAATTAATTAGGTATTACGTTTTATCAGCAAACGTATTTACACTCGTTTCAACATCCGTAAGTACACCTTGTTGCATCATATTTTTTCACGTAAGTTGTAATTCCTCTGTTAATACATATATATTGTATAAAATTAACCTATAAATCGAGTTTCTGCAGCAACGTATAAGAAATAACTTTTCTACATATTACAATATATTATATCACCTTTGCCTCAAACCACCTAGCTAGGTAATTGACAGTTAAAATTGAATTGGTTTTGTATATTATTCTGGGATAAAATAGTAGCAAATTAATTATCGCATCGTCAAAAATTAATTTTTTAATTTATCTTGCAAGATTATTTTTTATTTCATTTTTATTATAAATTTTGTTGAAATTACATTTGATTGAATTTTTGTGGATAAATACAGTTCACGTTTTCATAACCTAGCTAAACATTTGAATCTGAATCTTCTGCATTATGTTTTTATTGTTTTATCAATGTAAACAGTACAATTGATTTCATTTACTATAACTTTTAATTATTTGATTGAATAGTTTGATAATGATAGTATTGTTTGTAAGTTAGTTTTATGTACAAACTCATGTACTCTTTTTACATTATGATCTAAGAATATAAATTAACTTTTTTCCTTAATTACATTCATCATGTTGTTTTCTTGTAATGGTACAACAATGTTTTAAACTGATATTTTAAGTCTTCGGGTACAATTCACTTGTAACTTTCAATTACGTTGCGAGTCGTTCCAGACGTAATTATAACCTAACAACGTTAGTCACGCATCCATTCTTAATTGTATGCCTGGAATATTCTTAGCAGAAGTATTCAGTATTTTTAACGTGATATTAAAACGTTTTCAGTTTACTAATCATTTCACTTGCTTACTTTTTTTTCTTTTATATGTTTCTTTTGGTGTGACGCGTGAATTCGAATCATACGAGTTTTTCCTCGAACGCGTGAGCAATTATATTTCTAGTTACCGGTTAATTACGGAAAATTCACGGTCATACCATTAAATGAAATTAAGAACTTGATGCGGATCTTGCGAAAAACTTCACTTGTAAGAGGAATTAAGATTCACTTTTGAAAATGATGTCTAATTTTTATTCACGATTACGTAAGATATTTGATAATTGGACCTTGGGGGAAAACACAAAGCCTTGAAACAAAAGATTTTTATCCAGCCGGTTGAAAATGCTGAACGTAAAGTATATTTAAGTTCGAAGAAATTCAGGTCTATAAATACTATGCAAATATGTAGAGTGAAAAAAATGTATTGGCACATCCATTTTCTTTTTAATAATTGTATTCAAAGATTTAAATATTAGAGACAATCATTAATCTATGCATTTATTCTCATATGCGATCCTAGCCAAGTACCCAATTGTTCGCTGTTAACGATGCCACTGATAAGTTGTGTTATTTTTCTTAATTTACCGTGTATTTAAATAAAAACAAAAATAATCGAGTAAAATATATTTCATTCTGGTAAAATTTTAATCGGTTAAGGGTAAACAGCTGTGTGGAAACATAAATTACAGTATGTGCTGTATGCTCGAGTATTTTTGTAAAGTTATCGCGCAAGCTTGCAGAAGATGCGGTTGCACGTGTTGTGATATGTTCCAAGATGTTAGTGATGATAGTAGCAGTTTTGACAGTGTTGAATTATAATTAACTGGACATGGTTCCATAATCTGGTTGGTTCCATGGAATTTCAATTATCGTTTATCAGTGCTGCAATTTAAATTCAACTGTTAGCTCGTAAATTAATTTATCAGAAGCCGTCATTGATATTTTGTAATTCTCGAAATTTCGCGCGTATCGTGTGACGTGCTTTCTCTTTTAACCTTTATTACCTTGGTGACTTTTGTTCGATATTTGTTCGTATTAAATCATTACGCGTGGCGGAAAATGAAGAATTCAAATGCATATCATTAAATGCGAAGTATAGAAGACTATAGAACATTGACATTAACATATATCGAACAATCATTTTCAACTTCCATTTATGATTTTCTGGTGCTATTTTGATATTTTTCATTGCTATACTTATTATACTTTATCATTGTTTGGACAAATTATTCTACCCACTAGTTTACACCCTTACGTTTCAGTTTTTACCGCGTACTTTTTGAAATTATGAGACAGTAATGTAAAATCTATTTGATAGATAATAACTAGTATCTTAAGTAATCAATATAAAAATTTGTATTGTATCCATATCCACCTTTCGTTTTTAAATGTCTGATTCATCCGAGTAATTAATTTCCATCCTCTTGGGGATTGTTTATATGCAAAACTTAACCTTGCTTTTTTTCGTTTGCTCTTTGCTCGTAATGAAAGTCAAATTATTTGTTCATCGATTTAGATTACAATAAACCAAGCATATATCGAACGTGTTGTTTTAGACGAATAATAATAGAGGATCGTTTACTCTGTTCCAGAAAATCCTGTTCGACAAGGTTTTCTAATCGTTAGAATAAAAGAGTCGCGCGCACAGCCAGAGTATCCGGGAAGTGACCCCGAGGACCCGGTCGTACGTTCGAATACATTAAGGCCTTTTTGTTTTCCTTTCCAAATACGACATCACGCGAATACGTGTTTGCACGTATTTTCTACGTCCTTTTGTATAACGAGAAAGAAATGGATCGAACCTTCGTCGATGAGGAAACCGGAGAAAGTATTAGCGTACCAGCATCCGATTGCGAGATACAACGACTCCTTAGTTCCGTGAACAATGTCGAAACAGGAGAGCCAGAGATCAACGTGATAGGATATGAAACGACCAAGAGTCGAAAGATACGTTTTCAGGTATCGTTTTTATACATTTGTACATATTGCCCAGTATGCTGGACTTCCCTAGAAAAAATGGTGGCATAGGAAAGTATATCCCATCGCTCGCTTTATTACTAAGAAGTTACCACACATTATGCTTAGGTTAAGTTTGCGTTAAATCAAGCTATCAAGCATAGTAAATTTAATAATAAGGTAAAATGGTTAGTAGATTGGGTAGATCAATCTTGGGTAGATTGGATTTCCTGTCCATGTACCGCCATTTTCTCTAGGCAAGCCTATGACTATAAATATGACTATATGTATATAAAAGAATAAAGGAGAAATGAACATTGTTTAGATTCCGAAAGAGGTGAAGGAAAATCTATCAGGCAAGAACGGTTCCTCGAAGAAGCATGAAAATCTAATGGAACCGGAAGCCATCCCCGTTGGAACGCCTTGCGGATTCATAAATCCAGTCTGTCTGTTCATATTCTCTATTTTACTTTTCCGATGGTTTTTGCCCGTGTTGATGGTGTTCGAGGCGTCGTTGCACGTTTGGGCACACCATAAAAACAAGGCGCTGAAAAATGCCAGTGTCTACTTCCGTTCGCCGTTTCACGCAATCTCGTCAGAGTTCTGCGCCCTCTGCTTGAATGAGACGTGCATGGATCGCGTCGGAAAGATGCAGCAGATACGTATGCACAAGTTTCTGCGACAATGTAATTACATGAAGAGGGTTGTAACGTGAGAACGTTGCCATTAGAAGGAAATATGTAAATTTTTTGATTCGAGAAACATAATAGTAAATGTTTTACGGATCGAGTGGCATCTGGCGCTTCCTTGAAGACGACGTATCGTATTAAATGTATCTTAGTATTATAGAAGTGACGAAGTTATTCGTCACTTCCGTTAATTTAGATTCTATCGTTATACGTCAAGGTTTATTTGTGTTAAACTGTATTGTGAATGCAATATAAAATTTGTTATCCCAATATTCCAATATGGATTTTAAACAATAATGAATCGTGGTCAGTTGCGTAAACGTTCCAAAAAGCTAAAAAGTTTATTACTTAAACAGACATTGTATTTATTAACAATTTGAAATCGATAAATAGTTGTAGAGAAGGTGTATAAAATGTCCATTGCGTTCATAATACGTTGTAATATAAATAGATCTTTAATCGAATCTACTAACGTAAATGGAAGAGATGAAGAGTAGCTATGGTGCAGGAAAAAAGTTTTATATCGGGGATTTGTGTGTTACTAACAATAACAATGTAACGATATAAATTTTATAATTATTACACGTAAAAACGAAGTTACAATAATGATGGAAGGAAACAATTATCGCATATTTGTATTAAACTTTATTCTTATAAACGTAAAAAAAAAGAAAAAAAAATAAATTACTCTATTTTGATACAGGCGGTTAAATATTTTTTACATGTTATTCTGACACTTGTTGTGGAGGCAATAAAGTGTTACACGAGCTTGAATTTTTTATGCTTTTTACAAATAAAATTATTTAGTAAATATTTGTCGAATATTATTAGAACCTCGCGTACTCGTGATGTTTAACGTTAAAAATATAAAGTTTACGAGTCGATAAAAATTTTCCTTCAAAGATGTAAACACTTAACGCAACGCTAAAATTTCTTTCGTTGCAATTTGACACAAGGCACTGAAGTTGCATGAAAGATGAGCCCTCCAGAAACGGCACTTGTTCCAAGCGTAAGCTGGATAATTTGGACTCGGTATACCATGAAAGATTCGAGCGATCGCGCGTCCAGTGAAGTTATTATCTCGATAATTTATAATTAAGTTTCGTACGTCTGAGGCTATCTGTGCTTCGTTTTCTATGTTACCCTGAAATAAATATACAAAGCATATATATCACTTACATCTGTGCCACCAAGAATAACAGTGGTCAGTATCCTCTGAAAAACTTGTTTTTTAAAAAATAATCAACAACGGAAGGTTATGCCACTGTTATTCCAAGCCACTCGTTTATTAATGTCCGAATTTATTGATGATTCATACCTGTTGAATGGAATCGATATCCACCAAAACTTTTCCTTCAAAGTAGTTTCGAATAATTTCTTTTAATTCGTTGGACTTGTTGGTAATTTCATCGTTCAGTTCTATGCATTTTTCGACCGATGGCATGCTAAATTTATGAAGCATCAAGCTGATTATTTCTAGTTGTTGTAAAGCTGCAGCCTCTTGACAACGAGCACGCTCGACCAACGTCTCGAGTGCCTCGTCCAGCTCCTCACCTGTTAGATCACCTGGAGCTTTGACTCTCAAGCCAAGTGTATCATATCGTACCGATATATTGGACCGTTTTGATGTTCCATTGACTGGAAGAAAGAACAGGATGCCTTAATAATTTACCTTACCTAGTTTGTCTTCAGAAATATTTATTCCAACAAACCTGTTTTCCATTCTAAATTTTTAAGATGACTCTTCACCACACCGCTGTCCCATCCAATGGCAGATGCCACATCCACGACGGGAAATTCAATGACGCTGCTGTTGTCATGGGATACGCCATTTTGTAAGTCTAATGCGATAGCCATTGCCAATGGTGGTGACTGAAGAATTAATAAAAGTCTCGTTTAATAACAAGACACTAATTTTTTTTCAAAGTTGTAAATACTCACCGATTGTGCAGCTTGTTTTAATGCTTGAGGACCACCGTAGCTTGAAACCCTGGCTCTGACGTAGACGGACGAGAGAACGGTGATGAATCGTTTGGGATGCAATTCGAGATAACACAACAACGTTGAAATAGTTTCCGCCGAAATATCTAAAGCTATAACCGTTTCGTCGACGGGTATGGCGACCTCGTGGCCGGGACATCTGTAATTTGCATCTTTTGCTCGTATCTTTGCGCACGAACACGGAACAAAAACTTTTTGAAGTAAACGCCTGATCGAATATCTGTCCACTCCGTTTGCATAAATGTGTCGACGTAATTCCCATTTATCTTTATCTGCCTATAATGAGAAATGAATTTTACTAAGACGACATTAGTATCCAAGTCGTACAAAATAAAGGGAAATATTCTGACGATTCGATTGTATTTTGAAAAACTTGTAATAAAAAGGAGAGAAGTACCGATGAACTTAAGAACATGTGACAATGCGCTAGGTATCCATCTCGACCAGCTCTTCCCACTTCTTGGACATAATTTTCGAAGGTACCAGGCATGTTGTAATGAATAACAGCACGGATATCGGGTTTGTTCAGACCCATACCAAAGGCCACAGTGGCAACAATAATTCTAATGTCCCCGTTCATGAAAGCTTTCTGTACCGTTTTTCTACGGTAAGCAGATAAACCAGCGTGGTACGCTTCAGCGATAGGAGACAGCTTGCTGTTAACTTTGCTGTGATTCGTCTGATCCTATTGCAAAATAAAGAAATATATCAAGGTCAAGGTTATTAGTAGTGTCAATAAATAAAAAGATAAAATAATGGTACTTGTAAGGAAGCCCTCAGAAAGCCAGCGATTCTGACACATTCTTCTCGTCGAGTACAATAAACAATAACCGAGTTGCATTCTTTGAACCTTTCGCTTCGTAGCAAATCGAGCAAGGCACGATCTCTGTGCTCGTCTCTGGAAACCGTCAACACTAGATTCTTTGGCATTGGAATATCAGAGATGACACCTGCCATTCCGTCGTGCAGGCCCAAGTACTTCACTATACTTTCTGTGGTGGCTTTCGTGGCGGTCGCGGTAAGAGCCAGCACTGTTTTGACGCCTAATTTTTCTTTCAGAACTCTACAAACCATGAGATAAGACGGACGGAAATTGTGAGACCATTGCGAGATACAGTGAGCTTCGTCTATGCAAGCGAAGGCGATCGGCGGCAGTTGCCTCAACAGAGCACCGAAGCCTGTCGATTTTTCTCCAGCGACCGCGGCCTCTGGAGAGATTAACAGAATGTTCAGTTTCCCTTGTTTCACCATCTGCATAACGTTATTCCTTACTTTCTCCGTTTGATTCGTGTGCAAACATGCCGCGGACAAAAACGCCGGCACGCCCGTCACTTGATCGTCCATCAAGGATACCAACGGCGATATGACTAAAGTGATACAATTAGAGTGTTTGGAATAGAGGTATGCAGGTAATTGATAGCACAAAGATTTCCCGGAACCGGTGGATAGAGTCACTAGAGTTGATTGACCGGACAGTATCCTCATTATTGCCTTTTCCTGTCCAGGTTTGAAAGTTTGGTGACCAAATTTTTCTAATGCTTCATAAACTTCTGGTGGCGTTTCTGTAATTACAATATTATTGTTAATCCATTGACTAATAATTGACAAGTGTAGCTTGTGGTGTTAAGTTATTTACCTATGCATGATTGATCCTCCTTAGGTTTGTACAATGGCTGTACACTGCCAATTTCTGGAGGCAGTAATTTTGTTACCAGTTCTTCAGGTATTTTGTGTCCACATAAAAGTTCCTGAAAATTTAATATTACACTTGTACTCTTCTGCCTTTCTACCAGAGATGTACCGACTTACCTCGTCCTCGATAGCTTCCCATAGATCATTATTGTCTGACTGATCATTACTCTCTACTTTATCTTTTTCCACATGAACTGTTTCTGGTTGAGAAGTGTAAGATGGTTTCTCTGGTAAACGATCAATTCTACTGGCATGCGCTACCACCGCATTTTGACTGGCCATCTTCTGCGCTTCTTCCAAAGTTGGAAATTCAGAACTTTCGTCTACCTCTTCCAAAGGTATTAAATCATCAGTCTTGCTGTTTGGACAGTTTCTGGAAAAGTGACCCGCTTCGCCACACTTGAAGCAAGACGAAACACCTTTCTTTTCAACATAGTCGGCTATCGCCAGACTGGTTTCGCTAGAATCAAGATCCTTTTTCCTTTGTTTCCATTGATTTTTCTTGTACTTTGAGAAATTAAAGTGTTTCTTGCCGCGCACGAATACTTTCTTCTTCAAATTGATTCTGACAAAGTTCTCGTTCATTTTTCCATCCGCCATTTTTTTCTCCAATTTTTCTTTGTCTGTCAATGGTTTTTTTGGTTTTACAGGTGCAGCAGAATTAGTTACTTCGATGGCCTTCGAGGAAACAGACTTGGCACACTGTTCTATGAGATCTCCTTGGTCAGTTGCATTTATCGTAAATCGTGGAACAGCCTGCAAAGTTTCTATTCCATATATTTCTGGTCCCTTGTCGGCTGTTTCCAAGTCTGCGGCATCATTTTCCAAGAGACCATCTTCGTCATCTTCTACACTCTTCTTCTTTCTAGAGGGTCTTTTCGGTTTAACAGTATCATTTTTCTCTTGCTTTGGAGCCTTACTCTTTGTACTTTTTGTTGCACTTCTTCGTTTCGTCTGCGAACTCTTCTTTTTCTTCTTTTCTTTCGTATCGTCATCTTGATTGAAATCTGGATCAGAATCGTCGGAGGAGACGTGTTTGATCCTTCTGCGAACCTTACGACGACTCGTAGTATTTTTAGTAGTTTCTGGTTTCTCTGTATCTTCTTTTGTGTCACACTTATCATTATTATCTATCACATTTGTTGCCGTATTCGCATTGTCATTTATGTCACTTTTATCTGTAGTCATATTAGCTGGGCTGAGGTGTTTGTCCTTCATTTCTTCGTTGAGTGTTTCACCTTGTGCATTCGTTTTAATGAGTGGATGCTGTACAGTGGGAACATTTGTGCTACCAATACATATTCTTTTAGCGGGATGATTCTCGTGATCACCGACGCTTTTCTTAAAGTTTCTGATACGTTTATTTCTCCATTCCTCCTCTGAGTCACTATTGCAAACGAAATCTTCTTCGTCTGATATTATGGGGCGTTTAGGCGGTTTAAGCGTCTGTGTAAATTCCTTAGGCGAATAAATACTGGATTCCATTGACTCAATTCCAGAATCACTGGTGCCAGAAAGCCTCTGCGAATCATACCCTGGATAATCCAGGTTACTTTGCTTAACACATCTATCTAACCATGCTGGATTCAAGTTTCTGTTAACGGTATGGCCAGCAATTAATTGTTGTACCGTGTTAATTGACTGGGAGCCAGACTTAGACTCGCCGTAAGTAACCTTCATTGGGTTATTAAACACAGACATTACTGGTTTATTAACATCAACATCAGCTACAGCATTTGTGTCCACATTTGTTGATTGTTCAGATACACTTGTACTGGTATTTGAAGGTTTCTCAGGTTTATTTTTTATCTTTAAAGCAGATAAAGATTTCCTGGGGTTTCTTTTTACGAAGATTGAGCTTGTAAATTTATTCTGTGACAGTTGAAAAGAAGATGATTTACTATACATTGTTTCTTTTTTCTTAGGTATTTGTTCATTGCTTTTGCTTAAATGATCACCCCATACACCTTTCAAATTTGTGCATTCAGTTTTATCTGCCAATGAGTTGTCAATAGTGGCCTGACTCTGACAATGTGGATCTATATTTTCAGTATCTTTCTTATCTGTACTTTCTGCATCCTTTGTACTTGTATTTTCTGAAACTTTCTGAGAACAATTTTCTAGCTTTTGTTTACTTTCATCTAATAAGGGTCTATTATCTTCCTTAACTTCTTCAACTGAGGTTTGCGTTAAAGTTTTATCAGAAGCATCATCTTGCACTTCGTCAGTAAATGTAATATCTATGAGTGTCTCCTCCAAAGCATGTGTCTTCAATTTCCAATACATTTTGTAGGATTCTTTGATTTTTATATCGGCCTCCTTAATGTCATTCTGAAAATTATGATTAAAATATTTCGTTAAAAGTACTGCATAGATGTACACTGTGTTAAAGGTCCCCATATTATTGACAAATCATGAATGAAAATAATTGACCACCACTGAAAAATAGTGAAATTAAAGAAAAAAATTGACAGTAGAATTTAAAAATATCGTAACACCATTAATTGAATCAAATTTAAACTCTGAATATAATAAATATTACATACCTTGTTCGGTTTACGTCCATGTTCTTCCGTAAAACGACTTTCCCACAACTTAACACGATTCTTATATTTCTGATACTTTGTTTTAAACGCTGGATCCTCTAGAATTTCCATGTTTCTACAAAAATTAGTTAAATTGTGGTTATTTATATATTTTATTAAACTGTCGGATACTACATACAGGTTAGTCGTGCGTGATTCCCAGAGAAACTAACGGAACGAATCCCGCGTAAAAAATTATACTACTTGAAAGATAAAGTCGCATGACAGATGTCATCCTCATGATCATGTAATATATTCATCTGAATACAATTTTTATTTTATATGAATGAATGAATTGCAACATTTAATTTCAATCGGTACATAATTCGTTTGTCAAAGGCAAGAATAATTAATGATTAATAGAAAGAAGATAACGTCATAACAAAGCATTTTGAAAAAAATGATAAAATTGTAATATCATTATTTTAATTGAAACATTGTACAGGTTCTATCAATAAACAAAACGACAGCTTAACATTTAAAGCATTTCGATGCTTTCTTGATACAATTAAACACTTTATTATTGTAAGAACAATATCTATTGTATATTGAAAATAGGAAAAGGTGTAGTTAAAAAAGGATGGTATAGAAATGATAGTGAATTTATCGTATATCTCTTTTTTGTGAATTACATTTATACGTATATTCCTTATCGTAGAGTGTAATCGCCGATTGCGGATCAACTGTTTACCCGGGTGGACGTGTAATCGCACGGTGTCGCCAGCTGACGGGATCTCGTCGTATCAGTGTAAGGCAAGATGGCCGAGCAGTGGTGACGGGTCGTGGAATGTACGGCTGGAGAATTGGTGATCTCGGCTTAGCGCGGATGGCCTAGCGATGGCCGAGTTCAACATCGACATCGGCAAACTCCCGGAGGACGTGCGGGAGAAACTTGCTGAGCTGGATCTCGAGTTATCCGAAGGTAAGTGGACATGATTTGTTCCCTGTCGCCGATGCGCCGCTACGCGAACCCTTTTCTGACTCACCCCGTGTGCATACGTGAGACAGAATCCCCTAGCCCCCGTTGATAAAATCGATAATACCTTCGCTGTCGCCGTTTCTCTCCCCCGTAACCGCGTACACCAGCTTTTCAAACACCTCGTCGCGATTGAGCCAAGCTTTTCCCCGTTTCCTGTCAAACGTTAATTAACACTAGAGATTCATAATTTCTTCGAACGGGTCTGTCCTTTCGACGGACACTCGAGAGTCCCTATCGACCGCGCCTCACTCTATTGTTCATCGTTCTTTACATTTTCTTTTCGATTACTATTATTATTCCCCTTTTTTCTTCGATGTAGCGCAAATTTTCGATTCCCTGTATCATTTGACAAACCTGTTTGCGCACCGTTGAAAATCCGTTTACTTCATCGTATACGGTCTCCCGATAGGACAAGATTCAACGTTATTAACATATATTTTTACGAGACGAAAAAAAAGATGATTGTTCGATAGGCATCGATATCGCGTCGAGAGATCGTTTCGAGGAAATTCGAGAAGCACGCAACTGACATTTTCCATGGCGTATGCTTGTAAAATCCGGCATATCCACCCTGGATGTCTCGGGTGATTGACATTTTCGATAAAAAAATATCCCAACGAAAACAAAGGGAATGCTTTTTTATCAAGTGGTGATGGAATTACGAGAATGCGGTGCGCACACTTTTTTCTGCAACTTCATTCGCCGGCAATAATGCACACGCTATCCTTGCAAGCTTATTTGTGTTTGCAGTTCCGTCTTTCGTAACAAGCTATCGACCGGTTTTCTCATATCATCCCCGAATAGTTGACATTCCCCTATCTGTTAAGTATTTCGTCGTTTAATAAGCCGTGTTAACCCTTCTTTCGTTAACCTTCCGCCAGGTGTAGAAATAAATGTCATTCGAGCCGTGTTGCGCAAAATTCCTAAACGACTTTCGCCGTTTGGTCGAAACTAACGTAGCCAGCTGTATAAAGTGGCTATCGTTCACGACCAAACGTGTCCTATCAATCTCGCGGACCCGTTCAAATTAATGGCGTACGAACGGATTCTAATCTAGTCAGCTAGAATTCGACTCGACTAGAAAGATCGAACGTTTCGAAACGTAAGGCTATGGTTACATTGAAAGCGTTCTTTAATGGATTAACGTTTCAACGAACTTGTTTAAAACATTATTTCCAATGTATGCACTTGAAGGATAACCTGTTAAATGTATGGCACGACAGTGATTTTCCAACTTAAAGTTAACCTTTGATATTTTACGAAATATAGTATATTTTATAATATTTATATAGTAATCTTACTAATATTAATATGAATGTATTATTATCATACCATATAATGAACACTAAGTAAGATTAATACTGCTTAGGATTTTTATTTAATTTCTTTCGGTTATTCGATAAAAAAAAAGGTCCAGTGACCGGTGCATTGAAGGCGTTAATTATTCGTTAGAAAAAGTTTCTACTGTGACCGTAGCGTAACGTAACGACGTGATTTCTGAAAATAGTATCTCGGATGCTGAACGAGCGGATCCGTCAAGGCGATTATCGTCGTTAGTTCTGAGAGGTGTCTCATGTGGCGGCGCGATTCAGCGTTACAGGTGTGAAGTTTCGTCTGAACTTGGCTACTATCATGGTCTCCGAACCTTAGCCTATTCCGCTTATTTGCTTTCGACAGCTACGGGGAATGGGAAAGGTGGTTTTACTGTGACTCATAGAATTGGTCACACAGTAACATTATTTTTAGCTTCACAAGGCACGTATCATCAAATCCTATGAAAAATCTAAATTTACCCTTTCTATGGAAAAATGTACCGACGTTAAACTGTCATTGACATTAGGGGTGGATATACAAAGTGTTATTAATCTATTCGAAGATTAAGTCACGTTATTGAAGTTTCATATTATTCTTGGAACGAATGATATATTTTGTGGTTACACTGGTTTTTTAAATTGCATTCAATCCGTATCGTTGTGTGCGAACGGATAATGTAAAGCAACCTTTAGAGGTCGCGAGTCGACCGGTTTTTCCGGCAACCCTTATGGCGTATACATACGTCGATGGCGATTTAAAGGGATCTTAGTTTCATGGCCGTTCGCTTTCTGCATGGTTGACCGTTTGGAAGAATACGGGATGCAAATGCACACGTGACTCCTTGCTATAGCTTTTATCGTAATTTATCACGTTACGTACGGGCCAAGATTTTTCCAAAATAATATAATAGATCGTTGATCAACTTTTAATCCTAGGTTACTAAGTTGTAAAAAGCACTATGGGTAAATATATAACTAACATTCGTTGATAGACATGTTTTACTATGAAATATAGTCACTGACAGCAACGTTTTCAATCTTGGGAGATTTATGAACGTCGGGTTATATACAGAGAAACGCGTTTAACGTAATTTCTGGCACGATGTGTGCGTCTTAACGTGCGTATTGACGTGACGTCAGCTAGACGGGTCACCGTTCATCTTCGTGAAGGCTTTATTTGCATGTGAGGTAATTGCGCAGATTACCCGTTCGTGCGTATTTCAATTGGAACCGTCTCTAAGCGACCGTCTTGCAAGAAATTCACCACTGTTAGAAAGAACGTAATACCATTAAATTCTGAAAAAATTGAAGGGTTTTACGAAAGATCGCTTCTAAATTTAGTCGCCATCTTTGAAGGAGAAGTATCTAAAAATATATCTTGTTTTATTTGAAATAGAATATTGTAATTTTTGTAAGGATCGTTGTCAGTCGAATTCCCCCACGGGGCAATACTTTAATACTTTAAGTTAATTAAAAATTATTTGAACCGCGTTTGCGCGCAAAGCGAAATAATTAATTTTAAAAAGTTTGAGGGCAGAGACGGCGGCAGCGAAAGGGTTAAATAGGTCCGTCCGTTAAATCGATTCACGGTTCGTTTCAGCGAGGACGGAAATTAATCGAGGTGTTAATCGACGGCGTTAATGTAATCATTGCGATGTAACGAGGAGATGTTGGCTCATTTATTCGACGATACGATTCGAGCATGAGTCATTAAACCGCTTCGCATCAGCATACGCCACCTGTTATCTCGTTGTTTCGCGAGTGTATCGATTTTCTTCTCGTTGTTTGTGATATTAATTGTTGTTTACCTTCTTCAATGGTACTTAACATTGTACTTCGGTTAGGTTTTCTTTAGAAATACAACTCAAACTTTGGACTACAATTATCATAAACACTCAAGATTGTACATCACTGCTTTAAAGAAGAACCGGACATTTTGTATTAAAAATATTGACGAAATCTTTATATAGTTATTTTCTTCAGACTTTAAGCTACAAATCGATATATGATAAGTGCCATTTTACAATACTTTTCTGTCATGAAATTCTCCACAAAGTTTTCGTATTTCAAAATCAACCATTATTTGATATAATCGATAGCTATTCATTTTGCGTTCAGAATATTAATAAATCGATTATATAGCAATTTTCTTTAAACGTTAAGCTTTAAGATGATATGCTATAAGCAGTATTCAACAATACTTTTATGTCATGAAATCGTGATAAACTATCCGCGTTTCGAAATGACAATTTTTTCCTTACTGTCGCTTTGGTCGGATGAAAGGGTTAAAAGGGACTAATATCAGAGATAAAGAACAAAATACAATCTTGACCCATATGGGTACGACGATCGTGTTATTAGAGGTCCGCGATCGAAGCCAAGATGGTTATTTTATGTGTGCGATGGTCGTACGGATCATCGCCCCCTCGATTGCTCAATGTTTCTGAGGTTAATATTTCTTTCTCGAAATGAAAATCTCAAAGAGAAACATTTCTTATCTCTTCTACACTTTCCAATAAAATTGTATATAAATTTTATTTAAGCTTCTGTTATTAATAATTAAAGATCATAAAAATTCGTGATAAGGAATGTTTATAATTTTTTTAAACGAATCTCTGTGATCCCTTTCAATTCACACGAATGTCACGGAATGTACATATTTATACGGTCTAATCTGTTTTGCTTTTTCGCCTTATTATCAGCATTTGTGTACCTTCGCTTACTGATAACACCTTCTTAACACTTTAACGAACGTTGTCACCTGTTCTGAACCTTTTCTATTATCATTTCTTCACTTTTCTCTTAAAGTTTAGTAAATTTGGTAATCCGTGATCCAGTTGGTTCGATAATTAAAATAATTGACAAATTTCGAGTAATTAGTTAAGGTACCGAAAATCGAAATTTCGTATTAGGTGTCTACTTCTTCTTTACGTGCATCAAGTGTCGTTCTCGAACTTTGACCTTGACTGACCTTGAGCCCTGAGGGCATTGAACCGTCGGAGAAGGGGAAGGACCGCGGTCGTAGGTGCTTGAAAAGCCGTAGTTCCACTTAAGAAAGCGAAGGTGACCCTAAAAAATCTGTAGAAGCCGTGTCTGCTCGAACAAGAGCTATTTTAAATGTCTTTTGCCCTCCTCCTGTTTCGAACCGTAGACACAACCTGCTAACAAAGGAATTTTTATATATCTCACGGAAGTCGAACGTGTATCACATTTATTTTTCACACAGGTTAGAGTTATTTTAGGGTTTTATGGAGTCATATGTAATATGTGATTTCCAAATATTATTTATATTTCAATATAGCAAATTGACAGAAGGGAATGAGATAGGAAATTAAACAGAAATTCGTACGGATCGATTTAAATCGACGCCGCACGCGCGTAAACCGTGCATCGTTATCTAATTTCATGCTAGTCGGATCGCGAGCGAGCGTATTCTCGATTACAACCAGTTGACACATTATTGGAAGTTCATCGAAGCGTCAAGGTGCGAATCGACCGGTTCGTTGACGTCACATCTCGATTACATCGACGTTACGACGATTTACGTTGTCGGTCGAGCTTCTCGACTCTTGACCTTTGTACGGCCGGCTCCTAGGTCACCGCTGGGTTTTTCCTCGTCGAACGTACGTTGCAACGGTGGATCCGCTTTTCTTACGAAGGGGTGGGGAAAAAAAAGAACGGCGAACAGGAAGAAGAATCGAGCGTCGATAGGTTAATCGCGTGGTCGATGGACCAGGAAAATGGAGAATCGTCGATAGTCGGTCGCAGCAGGTGCAGTTGCACTCCAATGGAATGCATCCGTCGGTGTCGGTGCAGCTGGCTGGCTGTCGCAGCTCGTTCGTGGACCGTTTGTAAGATCAAGGCCGCCGGTTTCGTGGGTAAACGTCCTCCGGTCGCCTTGGAGTTGCACGTTGCACCGCCTCGTTGCATACACGCGTCCGCCAACAGCCGCGTTTATCGGCTATTATGTCCCTCCTCCGCACCTTCCACCCGATACATCGATAGCCAACGATAAAGGAACACTGTTTTCTTCGGGGGAACAAAAATTATCCTCCCGGTTCGATGTAACCCTAACTGCGGCCGATTTGTTTTTGTCCCTACAGTCGTCAGGATTTCTGCTTCGGTACTGCTGTATCGTACTTCTTATCGTTCTTTGAAGACGGTGTGTCGCTTATCTGTTTTATTTGCTTTCGTTCACGAAGAATTCAGAGACCATGTCCGTAGAAATGGCTACTGCCCTAGCTCAAAGGAACTGCGGCGTAAAATTGAACTTTGATTTCTTTTTGCTTTTTTTTTTAATAATTTGAATATATTATAGAAAGATTAGCTTAACAAGCTGACCGAACACTCAAACGAAATTGCAGGGCCGCGTTTATCGGCTCGACCACCGACCGTTTATCATATTGATAAGGGGACCCTCTGGTATCGCCGTTAGAATCCAATTTTTCGGAATATTACTCTTGCCGCTTATCTTCCCGCAATTGATTTCGGATTTGGGTTAAAATTTATTTTCGTACAGGCTCGATAAAACCGAGTGTGGTATTATCGCTCAAGTTTTCAGTGAAATCGAGGAACCTTCCATTGCCTTTACCAGAATTTCATTTTCCTTGTAATCTTCCCCTTCGAATGGCAAGCTGTTACCAGAGGTGTCGTAGAGCCCCGAAAATTCAAATATTTTTACCTCCACCGCGCGTTACGTCAAAGGGTTAACCCCGTGACAAAGTTTTATTTCAGGATTTCCATACTTTCTACCGATTCTTTTTCCACTTTCTATTCGAAACGGTCGATTTCGCTGGATTTGCACGGTACGTGGGCGTATCGTGTGTCGTATTCGCGGAAAGCAAGAACGCGTGCACGAGACGGTGTTCGGATGGCCGATGGTTAAGGTCTCCGTTCGAAGCAGAAGAGTGGGAGGTCGAAGAGCATCGAGCAATCAAGCCGTCAATTTAAAGCTTTTTCCCTCGTAAAACGAACCTCGATCCTTTACCCTCTCTATTACGGTCGTTGCTTGCGTTTTTCTTCCATTTTTTTCCCCCACCGTCGAACAAAAAAGAGCCCTTGAGGAAAATGAACGTCCTGGATAATTAGAGGGCCAGTTCTTTTTGATTCTCCGGTCGGAAATTAGTAGGTCATTCTTTAAGTAACGCCATTTTCACGCTCGACTGCGATACGTTTAAAAAAATAGGTATTATATTTTTAATACGGTGTTTATTGCTCCGGATGGAAATATTGTTTGACATGGAAGTGATTTTACATTTCGACCGTTTGTAATTGTTCCTTACAAGGGGTTAAGGCACTCGTAAAGTACTCCGTTGAAGAACAGGCTTTACGAGGTCGGACGCAATTGAAGTACAACGAACAACCCTTTCTTACATCTCTACGATGCTAGCCTAAGAACGTAACGATCGTGTCTGACCATTAAACCTTAACTCCTTGGAATTTTCTCACCTGTTTTCTCGTGGAGACTCATATTTCACAGTGAATATTGCCAGCGTTCTTATACGAAACGTGTTCTACAGATCTAAAACAATATTTTTAAATATTATACTAATGCTATTAACGATCGTTATAACCTAACAGATTTTTATTATTCAAATACGATATATATATATATATATATTTTATATTTAATGACCATGTTAATTGTGATTAGCATGGTAATATTATTAGCCGTTTTATAATCTACTATTTACTGTACACTCGCGTGCAAAGATGGTTTTTTACGGTCGAGGGAAAGTGCAGAAGATGACGTTTCCCACCATTATTCGCTCAACTCCGGAGAATACCGAGAACTACCGACGCGACTCAATTGCCTCCATTCCTCTTGCACGACACTGTACATCGATATGTATTGTTTAATTGATTAATGTTTATAACTATTGAAATTTAATTCTGAAAATATTAAAGGATGTGCAATTGCAACTGTTTAGTTAAATGTACAGTAAAGATTGTTTACATGGAATATCTGCAAAAATTGTACGATATCAACTGGGTATTTTTGAGGGAATTTCTTAAATCCTCTACTATTATAGTCGAACGTGAATCGTTCTCGAATTGAAAAGCATTGCAATCCCGGCACGTTGGCGCGCAGGTACCAGCGTACGGTAAACGTACCATTCGCCTTAAAGAAGAGGAGGGAAAAAAAAGAAAATCCCCTCTTGATGCCCGTCTCGTGAGGGCATCATTCGCATCGCTCGAGGATCCTCTATCCGATTCACGATCTTCGCGAGTCCGCCTTAAAGAAAACTCACGTACGGTTAGAGGTTAGAAAATCGTGCGAGGAGGATAGAGAGCGTCACCAATCCGTGTAACACGAAAATATAAGATAGAAAATCGAAGCGTACAGAGAAGAGTTCGAACACGCTGGTCGAAGGTGGGCGTTAGAGCAAGAAAGAAAGAAAAGAAAGGAAAGGAAAGGAAAGGTAAGGTAAGGAAAGGTAAGGAATGGAAGAGAGCTAGAGAAGGTGAAGAAAGACAAAGAGAAGGAAAGAGAGTGGGATGCTGCAAGAGAAACACACAGAATACGGGTGTTGGTGTGCAAGGCGAGAGTGGACGGACGGCATACCACCACCACCACCACCACCACCTTCCCTCCTGTCTTTCCTTCTTTCCTTCTCTTTCCAGCGTAGCGGCGTGACTTTTATTCACGGGGCCCCGCTTCTCGGCCGTATTTCCTCTCTCGTTTCTTCCTCTTCGCCGCTCTCTCGTCTTGTTCCCGTCTCTCTGGTCCGCGGGCTCTCTGCCTCTACGTGAGTCAGGGAGAGGCGCAGCGTCGAGAGCTCGCGAAATGCCAGTGATTCGACGCGACTTCGACTACGCGCACTATCCGACGCTTTTTCTCCTCCGCACTAAAGGACGAGGGGACCCCGTGTGCCTTCCTACGACGTACGTGCCTTCGCCCTACGTACGCGGATAAGGGTGGATCCGCGTCGCGACCTCCCCGCGACTCGAGAGTACGCGGCGGCTGTGGAAATTCGGATATTCGATTAGTTTGAATAATTCGAGTACCGGAATATCGGAGTACTCGAGTACCTACCAGTCGAATGCTCGATATTTGGATACAGGAATACTTGGGTACTCGGTATTTAAATAGTTGACACTCAAATACTCAGTACTCGAATATTCAAATTTCAAATTGAAATATTCGAATTGTCGTTACACCCCAACGCTTCAGGGCCCTATCGACTGTTATCGTTGTTCTTTTTGCTCGTACCACCAGTGTTGCTAGTACTATGGCTTCTGCTTGTAATTTTTGTATTTCCTTTATTAATCGGTAATATTGTAAATAGTATTCTATGTAGTTTGTGTTTCCTTCCATTCGAAGTAGGTACCTTTACCTTCACCCTGGATGTTTAGGTACCGTGGATTATTTCTGTGAAAATAGTTATTGTTTGGTTAAAATGTGTATACGTATATGTGATACGGTTAAGCGTGTCTCTTACGTTAACCCTTGAATGGCGGAGTCGGATCGGTCTTAACCAAAAGATGGGCACATTTCGAATACTTGACAATATATCAAAATTCTTTCATTTCTAATCTTGTTACGTAACTCTGATTAGAATTGAAAAAGTGCATATAAATATTTCAAGCGACATTTCGTGCTGAAAAGGTTCCGGAGCCCAAGGGTTAGGTGAAATTATTTATGAGACGGGAGGAATAGTAGGCTCGAGTGTCGACAAAGTGTCGCTGGAATTCGATCGAGAGAAGTAAAGCTTGTGAAATAGCTTCACGTGGGCGAGGGATACGACTGTCGTTATTCCCTTAACCCTTTCGCCACGAACGGCGCGCGTATACCTACTGTATCGTTGTTTCGATAAACAGTATTGTTTATTTTCCATAAACAGATATTACTCTATCGTGGTCAAACGTATGAATCATTGCTGGAGCTGATTAAACAAGTTTTTAGTAATTGATTTGCGATTATCGCGTATGAATGAACCGAAGAAAACCGGTATTATTATGAAACGGATGTATTTTCGAGCAAATCAGTTGAAAATCCCTGCCGATTCAGAAATCGACAACGATAGCGGGAACCTTTGAATCGATTGAGATCGAACGCGTTGGCGTGTCGAGATTTCTTCGTGCAACCTCGAAACTGTCTTTCTCTCACGATATAGCCGGCAATTTGTTTTTTTACCGACACGCTGCGCAATTTCATCGCCGTGTCACGTTATACCGACTCTTGATTCGGCCACGCGAATTAACGAGCAAAGGAAACCCTTTGCTACGGAATCTGATTCTATCTTTCAAGTGAAATTTTTTATTATAATTCTTTTTAACCTCACTGTTTTTCCTTTTTAATTATTGGATACGTTTTGATGGCGTCGAAAAGAAAATTTAAACACGGTATTATTCGTAATGTGTACATAACGAATAATTTCCCTGCCTTTTTTTAAAAATTTAAAAAATCGGTAGCAATCGATCGAGCATTCTTTCGAGATCGATACGTAACGAAATTCAAACTGTCGCCAGAACTTTCACTTTTTCTTTTTAATATCGTGCTTCTCCTGGTCGAATTAATAGGAAATTTAAAAAGAAAACTATTAGATAATCTGAAGAAGTAAATAATATACTAAGATTTATTTAATTCTGAAAAACGATAACAGTCGATCGGGGGTCAAATTCGATCTTAACCTCAACCGAGCGTGGATGTTCGAACGCAGCACGCATGTAGCGCGAAATTCGAACAGTGTTGCGTGTCCCGATGTGCAAACGTGTGCAAAACCGTGTTTCCTCGTTTCTAGTTCCCGTCCAGTGTGTACAGAGTGAACGTGTCGAAGAGCAACGAAAGAAGCATCCAAGAAAAATCATACATAATTGTTTATCGGGTTTCCATCGGAGGAGGATACGCGTTTCCCAACGAGCCAGCGTAGAAAATAATAAAACTAACGCGAGAAATCGTGCGGTGTTGGTGCGGCGTGGCTTCGTAGCGGCTGAGTAAAAGGGTGAAATCAAGTGTTGTTGTGTGTCGTAATCGTTCGGGGGGGCGGAGAAAGTATCGTTCGAGATGTTTTCAGTGATTCCAGATGAATCTCGATCTTGAACGCACAATATACAACGAAAGGAAAATAATTTTTCTTAGAGCAAAATAAAAAACAGAAAATTCCTCAACAACTGCAGACAAATCTCGTGGAAATGGAATAAAATAATTCTTACGCGTTCCTGTACGCGAAGGAAGAAGAGTAAAACAGAAAATTGTCTAGAGAAGAATAAAAAATTCATATCGTGTAACTTTTTAACGAGCTGCTTCTCGATTCAGCGATATTAATCGTGTATTTTTACCGCTATCGGGTATCCTCGAGGCAGAACGCGGCTACGCGAATGATTCCCCGTGGTTGAAACGGCCGACGAGCCGAGTTAATACGTCGTCGTAGCGGGTTCGCGTGATTTTCCATGCGACTGTTGCGAGCCGAATCGGTTTTTGCCAAAGGATCGTGAATCTGTGGACGAAGGGCGAAAAGGGAAGAGTAGAAGGTCGATGAAGAAGAAGAAGAGGAGGAGGAAGAAGAAGAAGAAGAAGAAGAAGAAGAAGAAGAAGGAGGTGGTGGTACGAAGCAACGAGCGCGCAGCATCGAAAAAGGAAAGCCACGGTTGATCCGCGACTGGAAGACCTCGGTGTTGCACCTTAACTTAACATCGCAGAAACGCTTGAACATAGCTGGATACGCGATAGAAGGAGAGAGAAGGAACGTGTACACGTTGGAGGAAGAGAGAAGGAAAGACTGGTAGGAGAACCAGTGTACCTTCGGCTGGTTCTCTTCGTCGCTCTTCGACCGGCTTGGAAGGACTCGAAGGAGGACCTGAGCCAGCCCTTCGATTCTTCGCTGACTGCTTCAAAAGGATATTTGATACCACTTTCGCGATAACTTTGTGGAAACGATGCTGCATCGGAATTGACATTTTTATTTTTCTCAAGAACCAATATTTTTCGAAGGATCGTTCTTTAAGAGTTTTGAAGGCAAAGCAGATTCACGATCTCGAAACGATATTTAAACCATTCAGGATTGAAAATTAAACGTCGTATCTCAAAGTTAGACTCCGGTTAGGTCCAGGTTAGGAAACGACAAGGGTCTACACATGAGATACCGTAAGAAAAAGTGTCGAAGACGAGCCAGCGATAGGACAGGATGTCAGTGGAGTAGTTGACGGGTTCGAGCGATGAGGCCGTTGTCGTTCGAGAACTTGAGGAGGCTCGTGGGTCGCAGGAAGGACCGTAACGAGCCGTCCTTCAAGCGCAGCGAGTCCTTCAAGAGGATATCGATCAGGAAGAGTTACCTAGACCGTGGCAAGCGTCGCAACAAGCTTCAGAAGAGCCTAGAACCGAGCGTGCCCCCCGCAACTGACCCGAACTCCAACGAAAAGGACCAGAAGCCGAAGAAGATCCAGGACGACACTTTGACCCGCGAGTCCATCAGCTACGACGAGTGGCTGCAGGGCGTCAGTTCGTCGTCAAGGGAGAAACTGGACCAGGCGCACAAGGAGCAGCAGCAGAACAAACAGAACAAACAGCAGAGGAGCAAAGTGAACAAGTTTCAGAAGAACGACGCCGATCACGTGGCCGAGGATCTGAAGGTGCTCGAGTTGGATGGATCGCCGATTTTGCACTCAAAGTCCTTCAAAATCTCGAACGAAACCGTGCAGGAGAAGAGTGGCAGCCAGCAGGACGTTTTGCAAATTCAGGAGCCTTCCGTGGAAGGACCTCCCAGTGTTAGCATCAGTTTAGGTAGGATATGGAGGGACGCGGTGCCGATACCGTTCCCTTCGTCCGGTGGACCATCGGTGCATCATTCGCTGGACAGTGCTCTGAAGGAGAGGAAACCCCAGCCTACGGTCGCCAGGACGGTGTCCGCTCCGGAAAAGAGCGTCGCTGGAAAGGATTCGTCGTCCGCTTTTGGCTTTTCGTTTAGGATCGCCAGGCTGGCTGATTTTCGGGCAGGGTTATTATCTGGATCATTTCGTAACACCTTATCGATGGAATGTGTTTAATTTGAAATTGAAATTCGAATAATTTGAGTATCGTCCATCGATAAGGTGTTACTGGCTCTTATTCCACGATGAAATTGCGAAAGATTGAAATTTTCTGAAATATCGCGGCTCGATATTCAAATGACTTGTAATTTCGACGATCTGTAACTCCACCGACTTGAAATTACGATTGACTTGTAATTTGACTGATTTGAAATTTCCAATACCTTGTAATTCTTCTGACTAAAATATTTTCGCCAATTTCATCGTTCGTTTCCCCGCCACACGATCCTGAACTTGACCGTGACTTCAGGGGTACGAGGAATGGTTTCTTCAACCGAAGGAAGCACAAAGCATCCCCCAGCGTGAGCGTGGAGGGTTACTTCAAGCGAACGAACGCCTCCAGACGGTCCAGTTCCCGTCGTCACGGGAAACGTGGCTCCCAGAGAACGAAGAAACCCTCTCGTCCCACGCGATCCAACAGTCCGGTGTGGTTCGTTCCGCCGGAAAGGCGTCGTTCGAGACGTCAGCGACGCGTGTGGCGCGAGATTAGATACTTTCCGGAAACCGTGGTCCCGGTCGTCGAGAAAATCGACGAATGGTCTTCGAACCTGTCGGACGATCAGTTCGACGACGCGAAACTATTGTTGTCGGGTGATTTCAACGACAGACCGGAAATCGGCTCGAATTCCTTGGTGTCGTCGTCTCTGTGCTCGTCCTCGGCGACCTCCTCGTCGTCGTCTGCCTGCAGGCCGCCGAAGATCAGCGATTTCAACGAGGACAAACTGTTTTCCGAAGAGCTGAGGAACAACGGTGTCCTCGCGCGAAGGACCACGTGGAGACCAGTCACTTCCAACTACTTTGCGAGCAACCAGTTCCTCAGCTTCCTCTCCAAAGGCTCCGGCAACCTCGTTCACAAAGACAAATCCAGGACGGACTCGTCGATGTACTACAGGTGTTTGTCGTCCAGTGACAGTGAAACCGAAGACGATTCGAACAGGTTCGACGTTGAGCGAAGAAAGAACTCGCACGTCGTGCACAGACAGCAACAGTTGAAGAGGCAGAAGTCTGGGGTTAGGAGAAGACCTCTCAGGAGGAAGTCTCAGCTAAGGAAGGCTGCCTCTGGACAACCTGTGTTCCTTGTCAGGAAGTGCTCGTCCTTGAGGAAAAGACCCAGTAAGATCACTAAAATTCTATCGAATCTTTATTCAATTTGATTAATTGTAAGAAGATTCGAAGATACGTTTGTTTCATCAGGTTGTGATTGGTTTCTTCAATGTTGCCTCAGAATTGACGTTCGTCTGGGTTTCGTCTGTTGGTTCCACGTGAACGACGTTAATTACGTAACACGTTCACCCAGTTTGGTTTCATTGCGGTTTTTACCCAGATCCGACTCGATTCGAATCCGTGCACGTACGATTAATCACTGTCTATGTAGGCTATCTCTAAATCCACCTTCTATCCAATGAATGGAGATGACGAAATAGACCCGTCAAGCCCAGTAATTAAACATTCTGTTTATATTTTTATTGTATCCTTCGATGTAAGGATATTAAGGGGTGGTCAGACATTATTAAATAACTACGTTTAAGGTACTACTGGAGACGATACTTCCCAAGAATAATTAACAAAAGAATTCTAAATAGCTGCTGGTATCGTATTAATTTCGTAATATGGAAAGTATAAAATTAGAAAATTGCCATTTACAATGGTCGTGACATGGTCAGGCGGGTATGATAGAGAAAATTGGATGGTTTCTGATGCGGGTATCGTTTAAATAAATTCAGTGATAATGCTGTATGACCCAGTTACGTTGAGTGCCGGTGCTCGAACCTGGAAAAATCGTGTCTCGGCCGTTAGCCGATCGATTCCAGGCATTTTCTCGAGTTACGAGGCGTGACGACAGCATGCCAGCTCGTTTCGCATCGCTCGGGACACGTGGCCAATCTTGTTGCGCCCTATGCATACCATTTTAATCGTTTAAAAACCGAACGATCCCATCGATACGCTTTTTCCTTTTCCTGCATAATATATCGTGTTTCTAGTTTCAATTTGAATATCTTACAAATTAGTGATTTTCTTAACCCATCAACGACCTACAATGCTTCCGGTTTTACAGCTTCAGTTACACATAAATAAAGTGTAAAATTCGTAAAATATTAATATTAATAGGTACTTGAAACGATAAATAACATAATGCTGTCAATATAATACGCATCGAATCACCTTGGAGAACGCTTTCCTTGGTAAATTTCATTTGTCGCGAGGTCGCGTCCAGCCAGGTGTTTGAAAAAATACCAGGCGGTTCGTACGAGAGAGGAACAGCTGTATGGAACGCGTTCACCGATCGTCCTCGAAATTCTTTCGAGTTTCGTGCAACCGAGAAATTATCCCAAACAAGATCGATCCGAGATCGTAACGGGCAGCTATTCGTAAAAGACGTCCTTTTTCAGTCTGGATGGAAATCGATTCGATGGAACTGGCCGCTTGAGAAATTCACCTCTCTTATTTAGCTGTTGCTCCGAGGCTAGGCTAATTCGATCTTCGCTTAACTATTTTATTTTCTTCTTCCACGACTTCGAGAACACGCGATCCGATAGAAGATTCCAAATATTGTAAAATACACTTTGAGTGATTAGCTAATATCATTAACTGGAGTGATTAAAGGAAAAGTTGAGAAGGGAACAACTTGTAATAGGATTGTTTTTATTCGTTGTTTCAGGGGACATTACACAAAAGGGATACGAAAAGAAACGGACACGTCTACTTCAACAGTATGCCTCGAAGCAGCTGGGTGAGTGAAACTTTTTCAATTGCTCGCAAGAAATTGTAGCGAACCAGTCATCCTCATCATCATTTTATTCTTATCATCCAATCGGGACGAGAAGCTTGGGACCATGAAATTCTTTTTTCTTTCATTATATTTCTCATTTTACGAGCAATCGTTTTCTAATTTTCTGACTCGTTGTCTTATAAATTCGGCTCATTATCAGTAATTATAAGGTTACGCAAAGTATTAAATTTCGAAAATCTTTTTTCTGAAAATTTCAGAATAAAGAAGGAAATTCTGATCGAAAGCTTCTCCCCTTGTGGGCCGTGTTACACTCGCGATAATCTGAGAAATTGCGCCACGCGTATCCAGACACATGAACGACGATGGTCTTTCTCTCTCATTCTTGTAATATTAATCGCGTTCCGATTCTCAAGAGACAACACAGAGCCTGACGCATTCTGCGCACAATGCTGGACAGATGCAATCGTAATGGGAATAAGAAGGAAAAAAAAAAAGAAACGAAGAATGCATTTGTATTCTTCTTCGTTTCAAACAACGTTTTCCATCCGTCACCTTATACCAACCTTTTTTCTTCGCTCTTATGCAATCTTTTCCTTATCATCGTACCGTGGTTTCCTTCCAAACGATTCAACGACCGTGTCGTTTTACTCGGACACGGTTTCCATCTTCCCTGAGGAAAGCTCGTTTATTAATATTCCTACACCCTCGAGTCTTTCATTTATTTTGAATTTCTAATGTAATGGAATAATAAATAAAATGACTTTAGATTTCTTATTTTAAATTAAAAAATGTACGTTTTAGTTTCGATTGAGAAGTAAAGATACGATAAAGTAAAGATACGATAGGTAGCTGAAGGGTTAATCGAGCCAGTTGGATCACCCGGTATACGGATACTCAGGAGGTATTGGGTTTCCACGTTTTTCCCGTAGAATAGAGAGGCAATGGTAATAGGTAATAGGGTACGAAGGAAGAGGATAGTGTGGTCGCGTGTTTGGTTGCAGCTGCAATCGGTCGAACGAACGACTGGCAGCAATCGGTTGCAGTATATGTACTGTTTAACTGTACCTGCATGCGGAAGAGCCACTTCCGCGTTATCTACTCGTTATACGCGATGTACATCTGCTATTGTCGTGTACGTCGTACACTGTACGCCGTACGACCTATGCGACACGTATTAATGCCACTTTTATAGACGTTTCTTATATCTGCCTTCTCATAACGCGATTTAGTCGCGCCGCGTTATAAGAAGCTCAGAATTAGTACAGACATATTAGGAGTTTATTCGTGTTATATAGATACCACTGTAGGAGAATATTTTATTTAGCAGTTTGCCTGCCAGTAAAAATGTTGAATTATTGTTTGAAGAAAATAAGTTATCGTGAAAAAGGCGAGTTGCTCGTGAGAATCGGAACGAGAGGAGTCGTCTGGACGAAGGGGGATGGATGGAAGGGGTTGGCAAAGCTGTACTTTGTTTTCTGCATATGCACGCGTGTGTGACATACAGGGGCTGAGAACGATGGAGGTGGAGGAGGTGTCTGCGTGCTGGGTATCACAGGGGTCGACAGAACGGGTTATGGAAGCGGTGGTGGTGGTGGTGGTGGTGGTGGTGGTGGTGGTGGTGGTGGCGGCGGCGGCGGCGGAGGTGGTGTTGTAGGGGGTATCGGCGTCGGCGTCGGCGTCGGTGGCAGACCGCAGCCACGTGCGCGTCGCACGCAACGCCGTGTCACGCACAACGAGAAGCGCTATCATTCAGGTAGCGCGACCCATTGCACGATTTTCAAACAAATTCGTTGTTTCTTTCCTTTCATTTAACCCTCTATCAACTAGAACTTACCTATCTAAACCGATCATTATTTCCATGACTCGTGTAACGTTAAGGTACCAGCAGTTGACCACTTAATAAGTGTTATTTGGGTGGAGAATTTGTTTTAATTGGTCAATTACCTGGTACCTTTACCTTATGCAAGCCACGATGCAGAGTTTTGAAAATTTCTTTGACAAGTTGTTGTATATAGGTGCATAGAGGGTTAAAACGTTTGTTCGTTTCTGTCTTTCTGGTAACACGCCTAGAGAATTAGAATTTTAGATGCGGATCAAAGAGGATCTACTTAGCTACCTCGCTAGTAGGAATACGTTTCATTAGACGACAAATGTTGGTACGTTCATCGAGCTGTGTGCATTTTTGATTGTTTTTAATTACCCTTTTTTATTTTACTACGATGTATGTAGAGTTTGATGGTTTCGGTGTTTCTTTTTAACCCTTATCCGAATATATCTTGAAGATTTGTTTACTTGATTCGATTTCAACTTAAACGAATAAAAAAAATTAATCGTATGAATTTATTGGATAAGGGTTAATTATCCGATAGTTTTCTTTGTTATCATTGTTTCTTTTATTTTTCTCCTTTGTTGTTGTTTAGTTTGATTTATTTTATCCTTCGTTTCGTCTGACCGGATAGATATAGTTTAAAAATGTCGAAGAGGGGAATATGACCGAATGAAAAATTGAAATCTGATTTCCAGTCTTCAGTAATTTAGAGTAATTAAGTAATCGAAATATTCTAATTATTTAAAATTTCAAATTCAAATTTTACTATAACATAAACAAAAGAAAAAAGAAAATTGAGATCATTCTTATCCTGGCAGTAGACATTCAAAGGGTTAATTAACTGGTAAAAAATGGAGGGATAAACGATTCGTGAACGTTCGAGGATCAAGATAATTCTCGAAAGGATTGTTTTTTCCCCCGGAAAAGAGGAGAAATATCTGAGAAAAATGCAGACGGGTATACCCATGAATAGCTGACAAGCTGTCGAGTGGTACGTTGGATAATTGCGATGCCGTTGGTCCTCGTCTCTTAATTAAGCGACGGGACCCTCCGGCTTCGCACTTCACCAACACTCATTACTACTTTCACCATTTTTCCTTCTCTTTTTTTTTCTTTTTCTTTTGCGAATCCAATCAAACGACAAACATTTCTTGATAAATGTCTGTTGATCTTTGGATCGATCACCCGCTGGAAATCAGATTTCTTATTGAACATACGATTAGCGATATTAGTATCGTGTAAATAGCGTGTAGGATCATTTCAATAAATCGATCGCTTATTGATCGACCGCTCGTTGTATAAAATTCTGCACGGTTTAGATTTCTTTATCAGCGCACGTCTTATTATCGTTTCATAGTTATCTGGATGGTATTAATATCGTAATTATGATTATTAAGTGTTGTATGTAATATTTTCTACAAAATTTATTACATAATTCAAATCCACCAAGTATCCAGATACGTATGAACAGAGTATTGTAAATAAAATTGATTAAAACGATCTGATTTAGTTGATTCAAGTTTTTCTTTTTTTTTTTTTTTTTTGTATTATCATTTCTCACGTTCCCTGTGCAAAACTTGAAAAGGAAACGTTCGATCAAAGGAAATTGCAGAGGGATACGTGATCGAATCATAGCTCGAGCCATCGTCATTTCACGTTTCACGATTCATCAATGATTAATCATATAGAAATCATCATTCTCATCAGTAGTGATCGCAAACCTCTTCATACCCTGTGTAGATTATTCAAATAGGCGTAGTTGTAATTTTTCGCCCTCAAACCTTGTATAATAGAACATTTCAATTTTGCTTCTAGAATTTTTCATAAAATTAAAAAACATTGGTGCTTTTAAACACTTACTTCACTCGTTAACAAGTCACATCACTTGACAAAGTTTCTATTAGAAATATCAACTTTTTAAGTTTCTAACAATACAGTCAAGGGTAATTCTTTAACGCGTTGATTGAAATTTTGTGTAATCAAGTAATTAATAAAAGAAGAGATAAAATTCCAGTTTGGAATCATTAACGATTAGAATTAAAGTTCGTTTGCTTGTAGTTCGATCGATAAGGTCGACGATTCGCTTGAAAATAATTGAAATTTGAAAGGGCATAGGGCTTGAAGAGGTTGTAAATCATTTTTTTCCCCCTTGGTGTAGCTCGCTTGCTTCTTTGTACCCCTGGTGCCTACCGATTCAAGCAAAGACGCTTTTACACCTTTAGATATACACCTTTTGTGATTTGATTTAGCCGGGACCGGTTGTTCCGCCTTCGGCTGACTCGACATTGCAACCAACCGTTCCTTCAACAATTTCTCTCCGTAAAATATCGACTTCCATCGAAGTCGACGATACGTCCTCCTAAACATTCAAATTTTTACCCCTTTTGACAAATGATAATTGGAAGAATTCGTGACAACGTTTCAAAGATGGCTTACGAGATATTTCATTATTTTTTTCTTCTTTTTTTACTGATTTACGTTAAAAAAAAAATGCACAAACTCGTTCAAAGTTTAACACTGGAAACTTATGCGTCGATCATCCGCAAAGGGTTGAGGACCTTTAATTTGCCTTGAATCTGTTTATTATAAAATTAAATATAAATTCTACGTTTATCACAGGTTTAAAGTTAAAGTTGTAAAAGGCAAGGGGTTAAAGGTCGGTAAAACAAATTGTTCGGTGGCCGAAAATCGAATCGCGCCGTGGCCCGCCTCCTCTTCCGTCCTCCCTGCGCCACTGCAGACCCCACGAGAACAATCGATAAGAGCGAAATCGTTTGTCGCAGCTTCCGAAGGTGGAACGACCTAACCCCCTCCGCGAAACCCTATCCAAAAGAAACGATTCCTTCTCGTGTCGCGCAGGTTGTCCCGCCCGAACTGTCACGGACCCATTATTCTATAACTGTTGTCCGTACAACAGTTAATATAGAAATTGCATGGTAAAATGGAAAGCATGTTTTGGTAGAGACGATTGTTATTTTACGAGATAAGATTGTCGCGTTCCGTTATGGGATAACGGGTCTGTCGCACTTTTAGCGGGACACCCTGCATAATATCCCCTCTTGTAAACCAATTTTGTAATTAGATTTTCACTGAATTAGTTGACAGTGTCATGAATCGATCCGTTGCACCTAAAATTGTACACTGTGAATGTTAATCGCTATAATTTTGTTAGTGTCATAGATTCAAGTATTGAAACTGTAATAACAAGTTGTGCTCTGGATGAAGAAATTTGTAGTATTATAATTATTAATTATTTTAACTAGGGTACTTAATTTTCAGAACAATTATACCAAATTTGTAATTCGTCCAGGTCATAACTTTATCCTACAACTGCATCAACCCTTAATTACCTATTTTCTGTAAACAAGAAAATAATATTACGCTAAATAATGTATGTCCCTAAATACAATATTTTTGAACAGAAGAACTATAAATTTAATTATTGCACCTAACACTTTGATTGCCACGTCATCTACACACATGAGTGGCTGACACTAGAATTTCAATAAAAATTCCTGAATAATTATCGTTTAATGAAAGTTTGAACAGCCTGAACGTGGCACTCGAGGCGTTAAGGGTAAATCCCACGGAATTGAAAGAATTATTGTCCCAAGGTCCCAAATAGTATCGTTTCTTTTGTACGTGCAGTGTATTGTTTATAAAGATAGGATCGATTGTGAAAGATGGTGGTAGGAACCTCGCAGATCCTGGTAGATCTCCTTTCTTTGTCTATGTGGCGTTGTTTGTTGTTGTGTTGCATGCAGGAGGCCGGCTAGTACCTGGAGGGATTGCCAGTCCCCCGGGATCTGGCGGCTCCACCGGAAACACCGGCAACTCAAACTCGGCGGCTGCGAGACGCGGCAATCGCAGACTCACCCGCAATGAGAGCCGCTATCATTCCGGTGAGTACATCACAGGTAGATAATTTTCATTAATTACAATAACAATAATCAATTATAGTCGAAGCGTTGTTGTTCTTAACCCTCTGGACGACGACACTCGTTCGAATCGTGCAGAATGGTTCGAAATTTAAGTTTTATAATTAACACTTTGACTGCCACGTCGGCCACGTAGTTATGAAAACGATTTGGTTATCGTGAACCGTTCCGTATGATCCTTCGACGAGAAGAAGCTTCACATTCCGCTTTCTATTTTTTCCTCGGCCCTTTCCCTTCGATCGTTAAGCTTGTTTACGAGATGCGAGCACCCTTTGTACCTCGTGTGCCGTGCGTCAATTGCGTCCCGTGCTTCGCTGCAGCTTCGACGACAGGACTTGGAATAATTAGCGTTGTTTCCTGGGAGAATCGAGGGGAATCTGGTTGTCCAGAGGGTTAAGTCAACAGCCGTAGAAACTTAACGTTTCAGCTGAAAATTACGCAATCATTCGGCGCGTTAAGCTCGATTAAGCTTAGCACACGGATACATGGTCCGCGAGTTCGAGGAATGCGCTTTCAGTCTCTCTGATAAAGCATTTCCTGTCTTCGCGATGCGAACTCCGCTTACTTTTAACCCTTTCGATGCTCGGTTCCGTCAAAAATACGCCGTTACACGGGATTATTTTAATATAAATTCTACGCTTCATTCTTGTTTGTTCTGTTTTTTTTAAAGGAGTCACAAGTTTGTACGTTGGTTCGATGTTCGTCGAAACGGAACGAAAAGCGAACGAACGGTTCTCGGTGCATAAAGCCCGCATAGAAACTTCATTTATCTAGAGGCAAAGTCCGGCTATTCTCGCACCTGGTGCACCGTTACCGCTCGGAGAGGACGAGCACGCCAGAGATAAAGTCGATGGCCAGCAACGTACGCCCGCGGTTACACGCAAATCTACCTTTCTGCTCTGTGATCCGAGGATCGACTAGTTTACACGTAGCACACGATATTCAAACAGTTCTGACCATTATTCCCGTCCCATATTATTTATATTAAATTTCATTTCATTTCATGATCCCTGAATCGAAAATTTATTTATTTATTATTGAGAATGGGACCTATAGAAGTAAAATAAGATCCAGAAATCTTCAATTTAAGAACATGGAACCAACCATACAAACCCTCCGGACGGAAACTAAAATTTCAAAGTTCCTGTTTAATTCATTTTTTCATGGAAGTTTTGGGCCAACTATGGCAATGAAAATTTTCAATAGATTTATCCTTAACAATGTGCTTCGTAACGTCGATCAGAATACGGAATCAGATATAATAGAGTTGGATTCGGTCAGCGAGCCGGTGCATTTCCGCTCGCGGGTATATTTGTATCGTTATTACGACATCGTGGCAACATCAGGAGCACTCGTGCGATTAGCACGTGAGAGTGCACACGCGTGTAGCGATGGAAATGAGGACGATTCGACGCGGCCAAGCTCCTCTGCAAATATTACGGGATAAATTATTCCTCCGTACGTAGACGGAATTCACGGGATTCTTTTACCGTGAAATCATCTTGCGCTTAGGAAAAATAAAAGGGGAAGATAAATGAAGTATCCTATGCTCGAGGCATGGCTAAGGATTTATACTTTCGATGACACTTTCAGGAATCGATTTTGAATCGATTATTAATTTGTAAACCGTGAAATAATTAATTGCCTTTGAAAAAATTACCGATGGATTGATAGTTGTATTAATTACATCGATTAGAAATTCATTTTATGCTCGAACCAAGAGGTAATTGATTTTCCTCGGCCAATACATTTGCCAACCTTAAGTTTGATAAAAATCAAACTCTGTTATATTATATAATAATCTAAAATTATACTAATTTATGGAAAAAAGGTGTTATTAATCGAACAAGTCAATTTTACCCTAAGACTGAATTTGTTAAATTTCAAGGAACGTTAACATCGATCTGAAAAGCGTCACAGGATTTTCGTGAGCAATTGTTAGAAAAAAAAGAAATGATGTAATAGAGCAATCAAGTTGATGAGAGCTCGTTTGATGGTTTCACTCTGAATGCACGCAGAGGTGCGCCAGGAGGCGGTGCAGCAAGCCTTGGCAGCGATGCAGGGTCGACCGAAGCCATCGTTGCCTATGCCGTCGAAGAGGACCTCTGTGATGGCTAGGAGTCCGGATCGGGAACGTCGCGACAGCGGGGAATCGAGCAGCGACGAGGACAGCGTCGTCACCGAGGAAAGTCCCGGTGCTGGTGGTCCGACAGGTATCATTTAGAAATTCTATCGTTATTTGTAGTATCATTTTATATATTAATTTACATTTCATAAAAGTATTATTCCCATGGATAAGGATACTCCTCGGTTTCTCCTCTCATTGGCCAGAGAAATTAGTCGATAGGGAACGGCGTCCATCATCTGAAAATTGCAATTGCAGGCACAGGACTGTCGGACACCAGCAGCACCGGTTCAGCTCGGGACACGCCCCCGCCCCCGAGACCACCGGCCAGGAGACCTCCTGGCGCGGACATCACGGACATCGCGGAATACACGCCCCACGCGTACTGCAACATCCAGCCACCGGACGTGACGCACACCAGCAACACGCCGTCCGCGCAGCAATCGACCAGGCGACCCGGAGCGGATCGGGTCAATCGTTACCACGTGGTCGAGGATCAGAACAACACCGGGACCACCGGCCGTTGGAAGGTGTCCGCGAAGATTCAACAGTTGCTGAACACCCTGAAGCGGCCGAAACGACGACCCTTGCCCGAGTTCTACGAGGACGATGACATAGAGTTGGAGATCGCTGCCAATCCGAAGGATCCTAATGCCCCTAAACCGGAGGGTGGTTCCATGACCTCCGCGGTCGGGGAACCGCTGTCCGTCGCTGCTGGGTTACCTAGGTCGCTCGAGGCCGCTATACAAAGGTGACTTCCGGTTCTAGCGGTGACCAGGGGCAGTTGTAGCTCGAAGAAACGTTCTTCTGGTAATAAATTTGTGGTCTGTTCACAGGTACGGTTCGGCGTCGTACAAAGCGCCAGTGGCAACCGTGCTCGATCCGAACGGCAAACTTTGCGTAACGTTGACCTATGGAAAACTTCTGAGTCGTTCTCACAAAATAGCCTATACGCTGCTGAACAAGGCTCTGAGTCGTGGCGGCGATTGCTGTCTGAAGCCAGGCGATCGGATCGCGCTGGTTTATCCGAACAACGATCCTATAAGCTTCATGTGCGCCTTTTATGGCTGCCTCCAGGCTGGTATCGTACCTGTACCGATTGAGGTCCCTCTAACGCGTCGGGACGCGGGTTCCCAGCAAATTGGTTTCCTTCTGGGCAGCTGCGGAATTCAGGTAGCGCCAATATGCAACATCCACGCCTGAAACTGTATCAGATTGCTGTTATTAAAAGCACAACACTCTGGACCATACCAAGTCATCCTAACAAATTTGAAAATCCCTTACAGGTGGCGTTGACCAGCGAGGCTTGTCTGAAAGGCCTTCCAAAGACCGCAGCCGGCGAGGTAGTGGCCTTCAAGGGCTGGCCGAAGCTGCACTGGTTCGTCACCGAACACCTGGGCAAGACACCAAAAGATTGGCTACCACCACCTCGATTAACGGATGATACACCAGCATACATCGAGTACACGACCGACAAGGATGGCTCTGTGATGGGCGTGACGGTGACCAGGTCGGCGATGCTGGCCCACTGTCGAGCCCTGACCCAAGCCTGTGGCTACACGGAGGGCGAGAACGCCGTGTGCGTGTTGGACTTCAAACGGGAAGTGGGCCTGTGGCACAGCACCCTGACCAGCGTTCTGAATGGCATGCACGTCATCTTCATCCCGTATGCGCTTATGAAAGTGAACCCGGCCAGCTGGATGCAGATGATCACGAAGCACCGAGCCAGTGTGGCCGTGGTCAAGTCACGAGATCTTCATTGGGGTTTGTTGGCGACCAAGGATCACAAGGACATCTCCTTATCTTCATTGAGGCTGCTGCTGGTCGCCGACGGAGCCAATCCTTGGTCCCTTTCGTCCTGCGACCAGTTTCTGTCGGTGTTTCAATCCAAAGGCTTGCGACCGGATGCTGTGTGCCCTTGTGCGTCCTCCAGCGAGGCTCTAACAGTTTCCGTGAGACGACCTGGACGCGCAGGAGTGAATGCCACTGGACGCGGCGTGCTGTCCATGTCTGGGTTGAGCTACGGAGTCGTCAGAGTGGATCAGGAGAACTCGCTTACCTCGCTGACGCTTCAGGACTGCGGACAAGTCATGCCTGGGAGTCTGTATTTTTATCTTTTGCTGTTTTCAATAGATTGACTAAGAGGAACTGTAAAAATGTAATGTTTCTTGAATTCTGACTTTGCTCATCAGGTATTGTGGTGGTAATCAAGATGGAAGGACAGCCGTTCATCTGCAAAACCGACGAAGTAGGCGAAATCTGCGTGCACAGTTCAGCGACCGGCAACCAGTATTGGGGATTACAAGGACTGACAAACAACACGTTCAAAGTGTCACCTTTGCAAGCTGATGGAACTCCTTTGGGAGACGTGGAGTACACTCGTTCTGGCCTGTTGGGTTTCCTGGGTCCCGGTGGCCTGGTGTTCGTTTGCGGATCCCGTGATGGTCTGATGACCGTCACCGGAAGGAAGCATAACGCTGACGATATAATCGCTACGGTATTGGCCGTGGAACCCATGAAGTTCATCTATCGCGGTCGAATAGCCGTCTTCAGCGTACGCGTGCTGAGAGACGAGAGAATATGCGTGGTTGCCGAACAACGACCAGATTGCAGCGAAGAGGAAGTACGTTGTACCTTCATATCTAACCCTTTCAATGTTAATTATACGATATTGTACAAAGTTCATTATTTTTCCAGAGTTTCCAATGGATGTCGCGGGTCCTCCAGGCCGTAGATTCGATTCACGCGGTTGGGATATACTGTCTGGCGCTGGTACCACCTAACCACCTTCCCAAAACACCATTAGGCGGCATTCACCTGTCAGAAACGAAACGACGCTTCCTAGAGGGTACCCTACATCCGGCTAATGTTCTACTTTGCCCGCACACTTGCGTTACCAATCTACCAAAACCACGCGAGGTCCATTCAGGTAAGCGGTTCGCGCATTCAGCCGCGACTACCTCCGAACACGTTCATTGTCCCGTGCATCACGTGCATCACGTGCATCACGTGCATCACGTGCAATACACGGCTGTTCACCTCGTATGTCCCGTGCATCACGCGTGATACATACTATCGACTCGTTGTTACGATGTCGCTCTCGTGGGACTCTAGACGCGGACAGTGAGCGTGCCAATCCCAGGCTGTCCAATAGAAAATAATGGACTTTCAATCAGTTACATGAATGTCAGCAAGTACAAAGACGTATATACGCTCTATTTTTCTTTTTGTATACAGAGTATTCCAAATCTGAACCATCAAACTGCAGGCTAAGAGAAGAATAAAAATGTTGTGTACAGTTTGTTGATAAATATTTTGTTGCAGAGTTGCGAATAAATATTGCGTGGAATGCATTGCCCATTATTGATAATGGTATCATTATCTATTTCGTAACTCTGTAAGGAAGTGTTTCTCAACAAACTTTACATAACATTTTCCTCTTCTTCGCGCCTGTAGATCTAACCTTCGCAGTTTGATGGTTTGAGTTTGGGACGCCCTGTATATCGTAACATTTCTTTGTTCTTTTTTTGCGTATCATAATTTACAAACGAAGATCCAAAGAATTGGTTGATTTAATCTTTTACGTTGTTGTTAAAGCATCGTATTAGAATTTATAGGACGTGGACTTTTAGTAAAGGGTTAAAGATTTGGACCAATTGTTTGGGTCGTTTCGCTTCAGATATGGAGAATGATTATGGAAGAATGAATGAGAAGTTCTTCGGTAATATATATCTTGCAATATCCACGAAACTCGCTCTGATATTGAAGATATCTACTTGATTAACGTGTAACACTTGCGCTTGTCTTTACAAAAATAAAGTCTATCGTGTTAGGCTTTAGTAACTTACAATTAGCACAAATGTACAAAGTATATATACAATTGTTTCTTGCTACATATCATGTATCGTTAACACTTTGAGTGCCATGAAAGTGCTATAGTCGTAGAAAATTGTTTGTAGTAAATGGTAGCATATTATTTTTATATTTAGTCATAGAATCCCAGGTATGAGAGACGTGACACTCAAACTGTTAATCCACCCTACGCTGATACACTTAATGCTTAGCATGTTATTTCTATTATTTTCGCCCTTCTTTCTTTTGGCTGAGTTCCGAACACCCTGTAGCAGTCCAAGCCTATGAACAAATTATTCTTGGCGATGTGAGATTCTAACTCTCTTTATACAGCACTGCCTCTATCAATGACAACATACTACTTCAATCTAGTGTCGCTTATAGAGGTACTCCTGTATAATCTACTCGATACTAAACACAATTATAATTGGACTTCGTATAGTTTCTTTTCAATTCATTTCACATCGCTGTGTTTCTTGTGTACTTTCGAAGAAGCACTAAATTATTGTTTCTTTCTTTTTTTTTTCTTTTTAATATATACATATATTTTTCTTTATTGATTAAGTATGTACAGTTAATGGAATGCTAAAAGCACGCCTGTACAAAGAGACGTGCGATTAATCAGCTTACGACAAATAATAACGAGATACAATTCACTCGTATACCTAGCTTTGATTTTCTTCCGGCCTCAGTCAGGGGAGAGTGTGTGAGCTACTCATTATTGGGTTGAGTGTTTGTGTTGGTTTACTAACGGAATGGTGCGGGGGCGTGTAGCGGGGGATTCTGTTGCAGACGTTGGTCCGGCCAGTGTGATGGTGGGCAACATTGTTCAGGGTAATAGATTGGCTTCTGCTCAAGGACGCGACATGGGTGTGTTGGACGAGGACAGTGATAACGCGAAAAAGGTTTGTGTCGGCGACAATCTTTCAGAAAAAGGAGAATGATTGAATCTGAGTTTTTAACTGCAGCCATTTGCAAACTGTCCTAAAGTAATATCAGATTTCAGCCACGTGATACGAGATTCATCATTCTCCTTTGAATGATCTTACCACTTTATTTCGTGGTTTACCTATCGTATACTGAATTTCAGTATCAGTTCATCTCGGAGATTCTTCGATGGCGTGCTGTCAGTACCTCCGACCATGTGATCTTCACGTCCTTGAACGCTAAAGGAGCGGTGGCCACATCGTTGTCCTGTTCGCAGTTGCACAAGAAGGCTGAACGAATCGGGAATCTTTTACTGGATCGTGGAAGAATCAATACCGGGGACCACGTGGCGTTGATATTTCCACCTGGTACCGACTTGATATGCGCGTTCTATGGTTGCCTGTACGTTGGAGCCGTACCGGTTACCATTAGGCCGCCTCATCCTCAAAATCTTCAGACCACTCTACCGACCGTTCGCATGATCGTGGACGTCAGTAAGTCTGTACTCGTGCTCACCAATCAGAATATCCTGAAACTGCTAAAAACAAAGGTAAACGTCTTTGTACAGTGATCAAAAGTTAAGGTTCAATTCTCAATGCGCAATTAATGGAATGTAGGAGGCGAACAACGTCGTAGACATAAAGAGCTGGCCAACGATTCTCGATATGGATGACATGCCAAAGAAGAAGCTACCCGTAATGTATCGTGCGCCTACGGCTGAAATGCTGGCCTACCTGGACTTCAGCGTCTCGACGACGGGTATGCTCGCAGGAATTAAAATGTCCCACGCGGCAGTCACCTCTCTGTGTCGTGCCATGAAGCTAGCTTGCGAATTGTACCCGTCCAGGCACATTGCTCTGTGCTTGGATCCCTATTCTGGACTAGGATTTGCTCTATGGTGTTTGAGCAGTATATACAGCGGTCATCATTCCATACTCATACCACCATCCGAGGTTCGTTTCTGCGGAGTATCCAAAAAAGTACTATCTGTTCAGAAAGCCTAGAAGTCTTCTTCTGATGCGATGGTTTTGCAGGTGGAAGCTAATCCAGCATTGTGGCTGTCAGCGGTTAGCCAGTCCAGAGTGAGGGACACGTTTTGTTCTTACGGCGTGATGGAACTGTGCACGAAGGGATTGGGTTCCTCTGTTCACGCTCTTAAAGCCCGGGGTGTTAGCTTAGCCTGTGTCAGAACATGCGTGGTCGTTGCTGAAGAGAGGCCACGAATCGCACTCACTACAAGCTTTAGTAAACTCTTCTCGGCTCTGGGACTGAGTCCACGGGCTGTGTCCACTTCTTTCGGGTGTAGAGTAAACACCGCCATTTGCCTACAGGTAACTAAAAATGCACTAGAATTGCACAGGTTGGCAATATTATTAGTAATTATTTAAATTAACTATTAACAGGGTGCATCGAGTCCAGAACCATCAACAGTGTACGTCGACCTCCGCGCGTTGCGCAACGACCGGGTATCTTTGGTCGAGAGAGGTAGTCCTCATTCCCTTTGTCTGATGGAATCGGGAAAACTACTTCCTGGAGTGAAAGTGATCATCGCCAATCCAGAAACGAAGGGACAATGCGGTGATTCTCATTTGGGCGAGATCTGGGTGCAGTCGGCTCACAACGCGAGCGGTTACTTTACGATATACGGCGACGAGAGCGATTACGCGGACCATTTCAACGCTCGTCTGGTGACAGGAAACACGAACGAAGTGTACGCCAGGACCGGTTATCTCGGTTTCCTGAGACGTACCGAGAGCGTTCAGCAGTCGGTTATCAGTGACGTACCCGGTGATACTTCCGCCGCGGAAGCGGACCTTGTTCCTGGCGATGCTGAATTGCACGACGCCGTGTTCGTAGTTGGTGCCCTGGACGAGGCAATTCTGCTCAGAGGAATGCGATATCATCCCATCGATATTGAGAACAGCGTGATGAGGTGTCACAAGAAGATAGCGGAATGGTGAGTAAAAATAACTGTGTCACATTGGAAACGTTATATTACCTGTCAAACTATTAACCCCGTGCAATACTAATCCACAGTGCCGTATTTACCTGGACCAACCTGCTGGTGGTAGTGGTGGAGCTAGACGGAAGCGAGAGCGAGGCATTGGATTTGGTGGCATTGGTTACCAGCGCAGTTCTGGAGGAGCATCATCTGGTGGTCGGTGTGGTGGTCGTCGTGGATCCCGGAGTGGTTCCCATAAACTCCCGCGGTGAGAAGCAACGTATGCACCTGCGGGATGGTTTCCTAGCGGATCAGCTGGATCCCATCTACGTGGCGTACAACATGTGAACGATCAGAGAACACGTTACGAACGTATCGCGTGCTGAACCAAGCGACACCGGTGTCCTACTCTCCGATAGTACTCTCAAAGTTGCGGAGTACTCACGACTCGAAGTCGCAGGCTATATTTCCACGGGAAACGCGTTCTCTCTGGAAGAGACACACCTGGAGTACATTGCTAGGACTCTACGTATTTTTCGAACAAACGTCGTCCCTAAACGACCCGTATTAACGAGCGTATTCGAATCTTTTGTCCCCACGTTGATTGTGTAACCGAAAGCTTGTTTGCACCCCTCTAAAACGCGGTCGATTCTCTTTGTATTCGTGCAGACAAGCATCCGGGACGTTTTTTGTACGTGCAGAAATCCTGTATGTAAAATGATTTAGGAAAACAAAAACGATACGCACAGAGCGTCGTCGATGCTCAAAGAAGAGGTTTAAGATGATCTACGTAGCTGTACGTATTTTACCAACGAAGGATTTAACGCGCAAAACTATTCAGACTGCCACGATTAATAACACATAGAATCGTGCTTTTATACATTGTATTTACCTGAATGTTAAATCGACGAATAGTATCATTCTTTGTCGGAAACGACATCGGAACGGTAGTGAGCTTTTTTTTTATGGTAACAGAGATCGAGTCGTTACTCTGTCGAAATACAGATACGCAAGAACTATATCTGATGTCTGGTTAGAGGAGGTTGAACGAAACAAGAGAAAAAGAAAGAATTTGATACACACTTTATCGTAGACTCGTGTAGCTTAACGACTTTTTTACTACGTAAAGGTAACGATTAGCTGAACGTAATCATACTAATGTAATAATGAAACGTAAACGATTTTAACAGTCGACACCTTTTTCTAACGTATTTGCACGTACAGAGTGTTTCTAGGTTAAACGATCAAACTTTCTTCTTAAGTTACAAATAATTGCATGAGAATAAAAAAGTAAAATAACGATGAATTTTAGGATCGTGACAAGATCTTTCGGCAGGAACGCGACCGAAGGTAACTGAAGTTTCAGTATTACGATCCATCCGTGTCCCTAGAACGCGCAAACTTTGGTCGTTTAAGTTTGAAATATTTTGTACATGGTTCGCTATCGCTCTGACTAAGAATTTCACGGAATTTTTTCTGTTGTTGGTATCGTTACAACGATGCTTTGACGTGGATCGATCTGGAAACGAGACAATGAGATTCCAGATCGATAAGAATGTTTTCGTATTGTTTAGCTGCGTCGCGCACAACACCGCACTTTTATACCTCGAGTATTTATATTTATATTCTGCAGCACGCGATAAAAACGGTGTCTATTTACATTGAAAATATTAAAAATTTTCTTTCTTATTCATTCATTCGGGCTTAATCGATGACTTGATTAAGCAAGCCAATTTTTTATTTATTACAGAGAACCAGTAACGTTTACAGTTCTGTTTATTCAGAAGACGATTTATTGCGTGCTGAGAAGGTACACTTTGAAAACCTAATTATCACTTGGCCAATTTTTCCATAAAAACAACCGTATAAAGGTTTTCGAATTCGTATCTCAGGGTTTTAGGTCGTTTCTAGCTAACAGTGATAATACGAACAAAACAAAAAACTATTTAGAACAATCCCCTTTTGGACACATTAATCACGTTTAATCTTTCGCTGCAGATGACGTTTTTTATGTATATCAAAACTGTTTAAATCAATACGAACTTGCAATAAAATATTGATCTGCAGTGATCTGCAGTGAAGAGATTAGAAAAAACAAAAACAAAGAAAGTACAGGTAGCTAATGGGTTATTATATTCGCCCTGAAAGAATCTGAGTTCAGTCAATTGAGAAAAAATACCCTCGAGAACCAAGAACAAATCGGTGAATTATACGCGCCAAAAATTCAAATTCCTCCCCCCTTTGTTCTTCACATTTTCATTGCACAAAACTGGTCACCTCGACCAAAGCTCAATCTACTTACGTACACCTAACTGTGTTGTCGCCGATCGTCGACTTTCGGGTTGGATTTACTTCAATCGATCTTTTCATTCTGTATTTTAAGTTTGACAACAGAAATGGCAGTTTTCAATTTGTATTATAAAGATCGAGAAGAGATAGAGGGATTCTAACAACGAGTCAGAGAAACATTTAATAGTTTATAATTTATCGTTGACCTGTTTCCCGAAAGATTTTGTTTTATAATTAATTAGTGCAACAGTTAGTATATAATGTAACGCGTGGTATTTAGTTTTATAATTGTTAGGAATTAATTGTACAACTGCGCGAAAGTTGATAGACTTGCGCCGGCGCAGTACGGCCCGCGCCGCCCACGCGCAAGGTATAAAAGCAGGTGGGTGGCAGCTTCTCACTCCACTTCCACTCCACCTACGGAGGGCATCACTTTTTGCAGGTGTCCTACGAAAACCGCGCAAGGAACCTTAACCCTAGCTGTACCCGAAAGTCGATGGCGTGTTTCCTCGTTCCCTCGGGAAGTTTTATCATTTTCTGAGACATTGTCCGTCGACGTGTATATTTGTTGATAGTTTTATAATTTTACATATCCTTATTTTAATATAACGACAGAAAATCGCAGCTCGATTTACTTATGCGAATCATCGCGATTTACGCCGAGACGAGTTTATCAATTTCGTGGGTGTTACGGGGCTCGTATTATCTATCGTAGTATCGAAGCAAATTTTAAGTTTGGCGTTTAAGTAGGCAGCTATTCGTTTCAGAATTCCAAAATTTCATACAAAAACCAAGACGTGCTGTATATCATCTATCAAAGCAAAAAATTGACAGTAATAGACATGTCTACGCCGAATACGAAAATTTGAACTAATTGCGAGTCCTGAAAATCGAAGGCCGTGATTTTTTATCGGCAAACGATTACGATCGTCCAACGATAGTCTCATTAACACTATCGTGGCTAATCAATTTTCACCAGTGCATTGATTCGAAAGTTGCCAAACTTTGTAATCGAAAGAAGGAAAGGAAATAAATTTCCTAATCACAAATACGAAGGAAGGGAAACAGAAAGTTTGTAAAATTAAAATATAGCCACGAATGTGTTAATCGCATCCCGGATGTCCGTTTACAGGCGTCTTGTAAATACGTATGGAAGCAGGCGAATTAATTAGGATCCCTTTTTTTAACAAAATACAATATTGTAATTCGTTTGTAATGTCACAGGAGAACCTTCGTTATTGTATCATTTTATCCAAAAAATCAGTCATCTAATAACTTTAATTTATGTAAAAGCAATAGAATGAAATTTTTTCATTTTTCCACTAATTATTTTCTTGTTTTGCAGAAATATATTATATAATGGAGGTTCCACTGTATTTAAACGTTATGATTGTTTACAGAAATGTTTCTTTTCTATCAATCCTCGGACGATGAACCACGGAGAGAGACAACAGTTCAAATCGGATCTTGGATTAGTTTTTCAAACCATTTCATTGATTATTCTTTCGAACATTTTTTGTTGCTTAACAATCGAAATTTCTTTAGGTCGTTTCGACTCGGCTTCGTCGTTCGAGGGTCAAAGTTAACGAGCGCTTTATTTCGACATCGAAAAGATGTAAAACGTTTGAAGTGCAAAGGGTTGTAAGTACGTTATCCGTTCTCCCTCCCCCTTCTCCATTTTTTTAATCATTAAGCTATCGTGCCATGTCATCTTGCGTCCTTTTGCGTTTTCACGCGTGAACCAACCTCAATTTCAACGAAGTGCAATTTAAAGAGATATCTTTCGATCCTTTACCGAATTAAAAATTAATTACTTCTGTCTTCGATGATTAAAGTTTGAATCTGAAAAAAGAAGAAAGAAGAAAGAAAAGAAACGTTTGTTTACGCGTGAAAGTGAAATCATATCAATGAGCAACGTCAAGGGCTATTTTCTTTCTTTTTTATCGATTTCGATGGAAAGCGAAGCCTGTTTTGTTATTTATTACGTAGAAGTAAATGTCGTCACGTCAGATCGCGTTAGCGCACACCTCCGTTCCCTTATGATTTCTCCAGTACAAATTGAAATCATATTCCTCATCCAACTCGTTCGTTTGCCCACGTCTATCTATTTAACGATTTTATTACGTATTCGTGATGGTTTTTCGATCGCTGAAACAGTTTCATTGAGAGTAGAAATTGTAAAGCCTTGATCCTAATCTACATACTATGGATCGCCGATATAAAAACCTGTTATTTCCTTCTTAAAAATATGCAACGAATAAGCTTTAAAAATCATTTATTTGTTAAAGTTTTATTTTATTTTTCTGAATGTTTGATTACCTCTTTGGGTAGAATTTGAATTGTTCATTTCAGCCGGTATGTAATTCTCGAGTTGGTAATTTCATTGGCTGCAATATGGGTTTACAATTGTTAAATATTTATTTTGGTGTTTACGAGCAAAAGTATGTAGGTATGAAGCGGGCTTAACGCAGTCCTGTCCAAGAGATACCCGAGTCATTTATGACGCCATTATTTTCTCATTTCAATTTTTCTTCTCGTAAACGCTGAAGCACAGAAAGTTATTTTCTCATTTTTAATTCTCCTGCTTGCTTTAACAGTCTTTGTTAAACGTTATCGGTAATACCCATTTCGCATGAAGTTATTACGCCTGTGCCCCAAGGGCAAATTCTTGGACAGGTCTGGCATGGTAGATGTACACACGTACAATGAGGAACAAAATTAAATCGATCAAATCATTTCTCGATACTTTATTAATTTATGATTTTGATGGTTTCTTGCACAAGGTTTACAAACTATTAAACTAAATAATTGAAAAACACATAAAACTGAAATAGAATCAATATGATAACTTAGTATCCAATTTCGATAGAACAGAGAATTTTGAGCATAAAAATACCAAGGTACATTTATCGTAAAACTTGCCATTTCTGAGATATTTTAATTTTATTCGTCTTATCATGGCAAATATTTAAAATGTCAGCCATCAGCATCAGTATTCTTTGATCTTCGGATCGAGGTTGGAAGCGCTTTATCCACAAAGCTTTGGTACACAAATACTTTAAAGAAAAAATAGTATTATTGGTTCAATTTTGGTCCTCTTTGTAATCCTTTGGATAACCGAACGAAAATGGGCGAAAGAAAAGAAGAAAAAGAAACGTCGAAACTTAATCTAACCCAACCCCAACGAGTGAGACTGATTGAGAGTGCGTGTGTGCGAGTAACTCGGTTGTATTATGTATAAATGTTGATAAATAGTTGATAGGAATGCGTGCGGAAAACATTTGTCTCGTCGTTTTACGATCGCGAACGAAACACAAAGAAATGAATTTCTTCGTGAGTCCAGGTAAAGAGAACTCTACCCTGTGTAACCCTGGACCTACAGAAAAAGATGGTCCTAGGCTGTGTAAATATATTACGTCCCCCTACCCCCTATGATCCCCTTGTACCCCCTCGCGTTAGAAGTTACTAAAAGGTACGATATAGTTTGTACGTTAAAAAAAAAGTATATATATATATAAATATTACAACGGAATTATTATAAATGTAAACGGTCACTGTCCTTAAACGAGCCCGTAGCATTTTTGCTTGTATCAATCGAAACGAGAAATATTAATGTTTCGTGTGTAACATCCTCCCCTTATTTCCGGTTACCAAACAGTAAAAAGAAAGAGCCCTTTTTCTATGATTTCCATCCCTCCTCCCCTGTTCGTGAACACAGGGACGAGGGGTGGATAAGAAGAGGGTGAAAACTGGGCGAAAAGAACAGAAGTAGACGATAGAGAAGGAACGTCGTAGCAATTTATATTATAATAGTCCGTAGCGGACTTTATTTTCTTTCTTTTTGTTCTTTTGGTTTTTTGTCAAAGTGAGGAAAGGAAGAGACGATGAACGACGTCGATCCTAGATTGAGGTTACGTCGTGTCGCTAAATAAATGTTGCTAAAAAGTGAATTTAATCCGACAAACTTCGACGACCCAAGCGCCTCTTTGTAATCCACTCGATATCCCCGAGGAGCTTTTCAAGCTACCATCAATAAACGTAATGTACATTTTTTTGCAACGAGCCTTCAACTTTTTTTCTTTCCCTCCTTCCGATACAGAATCTGTACGAATACAGGAATACAATAAAACGATTATTTCGACCAAGGACTTTTTATTTTAAAAGATATTGTAAAAAGAAAGAAGTTCGTGATACTGGAATAGTTTGTATTTGGCGCAGTCAGATTCAAAGTACGCATGACGAACTAGTCATATTAGTGACTTATACGGAGCGCGCGCATTACTAGTTAATTAAATTTTAAAATACTAACTTTGAATATTCTAATTATTCGAATAAAGAATTCGTATTCCAATTTATACGAATCATTTAAATAATTCAATTCCTATTGCAACGCACATCGGCCATCTTGAAGATTTTTCGCGCCATGGCGAACGTAGCGCCGCGATTGGTCGACGCAGAGAATTTGATTCTGTTTCGTTCTCTCCCTTTCGCTTCCGTCTCCGTCCGGTCACTGTCGTTCGTCTTCGGCCGCGTGCACCGGTCGCCGGGCCGCTCAAAGAAAGAAAAGAAAGGAGGACCTTACTATAAACGTATCCCCAGGGAAGTCGTAAACGGCGTCCAGAGCTGGCTCGTAGCCGAGCAGTTCCGAACCGGTGGTAGGTAGTCTGTCAGCGACGGTGCTTTCGCGAACACGGTTCCCGTGCGTTCTCCTCGTGTCTGTTTATGTACGCGTGTGTGTATACGTGCGTGCCGGTTGAAAAACAAGAGTTGTTACACACAGCAGACTCTAACCGACTCTCCTGGCAACGCGGTGTCGGCCCGAAAACAATGACTGTACGGACGACGACGACTGGTTAGAAGCTTACGAGGAAATCTCGCCGGCGAAACCGCTCCAATCGCATCTCTTTCGCCAATCGGGGCCAGACGGCCACGTTAACTCGAGGAACGGCTCGATTTGAATCGATCATCGAGAGGGGTATGTAAACTTTTTGATTTTTCTCTCATCGATCAATATCAGTTGAACTCTAGAAGATTCGTCTTCAACTCTTTGCCGCTCACGTGTTAACGAATCGAATCCCGTTCGAATAAGACTTTATCAATATAGACAGAATTAGTAATAATAATTAACAAATAACTTCTTATCCGTTCTATAAACGAAACTGACGGTAAAACCGCCTTTTCTCGCGTCTCTTTCAAATTTATCGATTTACTGTGCACGATTATGCGTTGGATCTTGGTTTAATATCGCGGCGTATCACGGACGGTTATCGTTAACGGTTTTCGATCGCAGTCGCGCGGTTAACATCCGTCTGCGAGAGACGTTTTACCTCGACGCGGGCTGTTAATCGATAACTCGACTGCCTTTGAAAGCATGTCGTTTATTGTTTCAGTCCATTGTAGTCGAGGTTGTAATTTCAAGCACGATCGATTCTTGCCACTGTCGATTCGTTGTTTTTACGTTCGATCGTGACTACGAAAAATCTCATACGCAATCGGGCATTTTTTTGTTTCGGAGAGAGCGATTGTAATACGTTCGTTACGAAATATGTTTCCTGCGAAAAAGCTATAGCCGAAAAAAACATTAAGACGATATTTTTTTTTAATTAACTTTGAAATGCTTGACATCGTGACGTCTAGACAAGCGTTTATACAATGTGTATCTACTTGTGCACGTGTGCAAAGCTATAGATAGGATTTGTATTACACTTACCTCACGTTTCGTCGAAACGAAATTCAAAGCTAACGACGTGGCATGGAATTTCAACGAAACGACGAAACATCTTACTATATTTGGAGCTTAAATCTTCCCTGTTTGGGAATAAATATAGCAAAATCGTTGGCTTAACATATGACTTGTCAGTGACAACGGTCTTACGTAAAGTTATTTTTAATTTAGCCAATTCGAGAGGATATAAGCTCTTTGTTATCCAACTTTTAGGATCTTATTGATTTAATAATGTACATACGCACCGTGTCAGACTTCAAACAGTTACGAACGATAAAATGGCCTACGCCATGATAGGTTAACTTGCACAATGGTGGTTATACTGAACGAGATGCACAAGAGAAATCATTACACTTTTCAGATTTTGAGCAATCATATTATAGAAAACACTATGATTTTATTAAATTAGAAGTTACATATTTGAAACTCATAGTATGTACTTTATTATTTTATTAAAATTGATTAACGCTAATAAAAAAAATTAAATAAAAATTTAAATAAGAATGAAAATGAAAGAAAGATAATATAAAGGGGTTTTGAACTCGTAACCCGTGGTTTATTGGAACTAACATCAAACTGTACTAGATTTCCGGTTCCCCCTAATTCAAGTTGTTAACATAATGTAAACTAAATACAATGTAATATGATATTTATTTACTTAAAATAGTACTTTTGTAGGTTACTGTACATTAGTATGGAATACTATACCGATGACACATTTCCTTGTGGAAGAATGTTTTTCTTTTTTTATCTAAATACCATATGAAATTACTCGCCAACATCTTTCTGCCCAGACGATATGTTGAAATTTAATCTATAATTTTGTTGACGACAAGATTCTTGGAATATTAAAAAATTCCATCCTTCACGAGTATTATCTTACCCGTTTTGGTTATAAACCGTACCCTCTGTTAAAAGCCGTTGAAAAGGAGCCAAAAGAAAGTGGTTATTAAGGAACCCAAACACATTTCAAATATTAATATTGTTTACTTAGTTTTTCTACTAGTAGAGTTTATATTTCAAATAATAATAAATCGAGCCAGCAACTGATAATAAAATACAAATGATGATAATTAATAAAATCTGATAATCGAATAAGATTTTACGTTGTAAATTGATACGAATCGGAAAGCGATTTTAAAATTGGACTCGATTTCAAGCTCGTTTCAAGTTCATTTTCAATTCAAGGGAAACAAAGGAAGACGTATAAGCACGTCAGCAGCTTATAGACACACGGTTACATCAGCGGTTATGAACGCGTTAAGTGTTCGCTCGAGGGAAATACTTGAAAAGAGACCTTTAATTCAAATCCGTTCATTTCGAACGATCGATAGGACTCATCCGCTCGTTGCAATATCGTTCTTTTATTTCTTTTTTTACGACCGTGTCTTTCATTGATTTCACATAATACAGGTATTACGATGAAAAAATACGAAGCGTATGAAAATATTTATTTTTTTTGTAATCCAGCCTTGAGCTTTCTTTGCGAAACGGGGGTAACGCGGTTTGCTTGGGAATGTTAACCTTGTTTAAGGTTTCTCGTAAACCGTGAACGTACAGGTTCATTATCTGGTGCGAACAACCAAGAGTTCAAGGAATTTGTTCGCTTGTTCTGTTTTATGGGGCGATTGCAAACGTTTTGGAGGTTGGGATCCTCTTATCGAAGTGACCGAGTTACCGACGGTTATCGGCGATACGTTTTTGTCTGCGGTGGGCGTTCGAATTTTCTATCACGAATTTTTTTTCAATATTTTCATGTTCGCACGTTCCACGAAATTTATGACTTGCAATTTTACGTTTCTTTTCGATGCTTATTTGGAGGTTATCGATAGTCTGGGGGCCAGATTATAAATTAAACTAACCCATCTGTAACTATCGAGAATTCTTAATAACGACGTCACTTGTAAACACGAATATAATCAATGTTTTTTTTATTCAACAAGAAAAACTTGTTGAGAAAACACAGCACAAATAGCTAAATTTTATTTATGAAAATATTTAAATCAAATATTCGCGCTAAACGGAGTGTCAGTCATATTTGTATTCAAGTAGATTTCGTTTATCATACGTTGTTAAGTTGCTAATTTTCAAATTGTGTTTAATATTTGCCAGGATATGTAACAATAAGGTAAAAAATAATGGCATGAAATGTTAATTTTCAAAACCTCGAAGACGTAATAGCTACTATCAAAGTATTAAGTAATTCGTATATGCTTTTAAATTATCGTATTTAAAGGTTATATCGAGTTTGAGTTAGCGTATTTAACGTACTCGAATATTTGAAAGATTTTGAAACGTTACACAACCGTTTAAGAACACTGGATGGTTTAAAATTGTAAAACTTAGCATAAATATTGTTTGACATAAATATAATTTCCGTAAATACGAATATTTTAAAGATACCGTAGTCTATTTAGGAACAATTTGAGTATTCCGAAGATGTTTAAAAATCGATCAATCGTTTAACTTAAAAATCATTCGAATAAACACAAATATTTGAAATTCTCGAAACATTAATTAGCGTTATTATCGGGTACTTCAAAAGTGGTACTTTTGATCAGTGGTTTATTCAAAAATTTGAATAAAAATCTCAAAAATTCTAAGCTATTACCTTAAATATTATTTATGAAATCTTCGTGTTTATCGTATTGTATTTTAACTAAAACTGGCTTCGCTGTTCGATGGGTAAACTAAATCAAACGAAAGTTTGATCGTTTGTTCGAAATACTCGAAGGCGTTTCGTAGCCGTCACTCGATCTTCGTATCGGCTACGCGGGCCACGAAATATCCTTTTTTGTTGCATGGCACGAGCAACGGGAAGGTATATCTATAATAAACGGCACACTTATTCAATACACGCGTATCGAATTGATTGCGACAAATCATTCAATATTCCATATACGTTCTTTAACCTTCGGACGATGGAAGCCGGGGTCAATCGTGACCCTACCCACCAAATTTCTACGGGGACAATACCCAATTAAAATTTCTTCTTTCCAACTAAAAATAATACATTTATGGAACAAATATTCCTGAAAATCGAGAGAAATGTTCACAAACATGGTTACTTGCCAAGTAAATAGGACGGCAAGGATGAAACATTTACGACAATAAATAACAGTGACTTCAAAGGAAACGGACACAAATAGTTGAAACGTTTGTTTATAGAAAAAACAAGAAGTCGTACACATTGGTCGACAGGTACTTCCGTCGCGTCACTGTAAACAAAGGTTTGCACGTGGCCTGCGCGAAGCCGTTAGAGAACATCTTTGTGGTCAATTTAGATTCGAGACCTTTCTTAATCCGGCTTTTATTCCTGCGTTATACCTGTTCCTCACGATCGGCCAAGAAACACGAAACTAGTAGTCCATGTTCCTTTTGCTTGCCGTCAGAACAAATACCCATTGGAGAACAACTTCAAACAAATATGATTAGTTTATCGAATTATTCTGGTCTTTTTGAATTTTGAATATTTGACTATCCTTCTTCCCTGGAGAAGCCTATTTTTCATCGACAAAGGGAGGGTTGAGACCATCTCCCAAGGCGTAGTCCTGTTAGGCTGGGTTCGCTGGGCTCAGACGAAACTGTGTCTCCTCAACACAACCTATATCGAGGCATCTTCTGACGTAACTATCGAGGAATGCGTTCAACATATTTCATGGCGCACAGTTCATGTTCAAGCTGCAGAGCATCCCTTCGATTCGAAGAAACCGAACAAACCATGTGACTCACTTCTTCGTATCACTTCGTGGTGCATTCTTTCTCTTATTATAAAAAAGTCTGCCATCCAAAGGTTGATATCAACATTGCTCGTGTCATTTCATAAATTTTATTCAAATTCAGTTAATTTTTCAAAGTTTGACAAGATTCATGGTCTTCGTTTACATAACACAATTTTCAGTGGTTGATCCGTATGAAATATTTCTCTGAGAATGGATAAATGGATGGATCGTAGAGGAATTAGAAGTATTCGAATGAAAAATTTCCGAGAAGGTAGAAAATTGGGATCGTTACATAGCCGCATCTAATTTATTCACTGTTTTTTTAATGGTTCGTTTCCATTGGCCGGCCAATTACTTCGTCACTCTCTGAATCTTGACTGGGAAAGACAGTTGAAAGAACGAAGAGTTGCGCAATGCCAGTGTCGTAATCAACATCGATTAAACGGGCGGATTAAGCTGTATTTCGTCGCGATAAAGCCGCCTCGTTTGATTAATAATTAACAGCTGCGGCAACGTTCAAACACCCGACGTTGTGGCAACGAAAGTCGTCTAATCTCGCGTTGTAAATTCTTCCTATGACTTCCAGCTGTCGACGGATGAAATAACAAAGAACGGTAGCACTATCATTCTTCAAAGTTCTCGACAATGGCGGAATAATCAAATTCTCGCATTGTTTGCGATAAATTATTTGCAGTAGAAATTGAAAAGTTTCCATATCGTTTATAACATTGGAAATATTCGCAATATTCATTTGTTAAATTTAATTTAATTTGATAAGAAATTGTAGCACCATAATTGTTTAAAAAATTGTCAGAGGAAATAATGAAATAAAAGTTTGCATGTCGTAAATATAATTGACACAGTCGATGGCCATCGGTGTCGTAGCTTTATCGAAGTACAGGAGGGAAAAAAATGTCGGCCACGTGTTGGACCCTGACTTTTGAACGAGCGATAGTAAGCTTTTTGTATAAATGCACGATAAATGCACGAGCAAATTCGTCATAAATAAGCTAATTACGTTTAAAATTCGGAGGAGTGAAATCGATTTTCTTTTTTTACCTCGAATGTTATGACTGCGCTTTTTGTATCATTACGAACGATAATGATGATTTATTGGTTACACTTTATGCGATTCCTTATTACCAGGAAATTCCAGGCTTTCCTTTAAACATCGGGTAATCTAGAATTTCAGCTAGTTTAGAATCTTATCAGAAATTTAAGTGAATGTCAAATCGTAATTATTATGAAAGATTTCTTTTTTCACCGGGGTATTTAAACCAAATCTTTTAGTTCCTCTATCGTCTGGTCTGTTCGGAAGGCACAAACCGATCATTTGAGTTAAGGGAACGATTATGGAGCATAATTCATTTTGATTCGTGGTTGATATGTTCGCGTAGCCGACTGCAACGAGTCGGCTTAATTGAATGGTTTAGCACGCGACAACCCGTCTCGGTGAATCATTTTATTCAACTCCGTTCGATTCGATAATATTTCATTCGATCGTTTTACCGATTTTTCGATTATTTTCGTATATCTTCGCGTTTAGAAGGACTCAATACATTGGAAACACTTTAATAACAGACACGATAAATTTATTAAAATAACTTGTCAATTTTTCGTTTAATAATTCCTTTTAAACTTCAGTACGAAATACAGTAAGTAAAGAAAACTCGTATTGATGGTTTTATCGGGGGGGGGTTAATGGCGAAATAAAGACGTACAAATAGAACGAAAACGAGACGGTTGATTGACAGTGTTATTGTATGATCTTTCATGCGTGTAATAATAACGTGTATCAAACGCGATAACGACAGATTTATTGCAACCGGGAGATATATTACGTTCATTGTTGTCGTAGCGTACCGTGTGTACACAAATTCCCTGTTAATCAGTAAGAACGTTTTCACGCTTACACGATCGCGGTAAACTCATCGTTCAACTCACCCCAATTAGCATTTTTATTGTGGATCAAATCCAGTCGCCGTTCAATGTTTTCTCCGATATTAACCCCTTGTCGGACTCGTAGCACGCCTTGCAGTTCGAATGTTACCACCTGCCTCGTGCTGTTACTAGTGTTTTATTTTAACACGTTGACTGGCATGGAGAACACAGGTGACCGTAAATTTTGAATATTGCTAATATTAGGCTAATAGCTTTAATTTTGATAGCAAACGATGCTTTTTCGAAGAATAACTCGTGACCCCCTTATTTACCTTAGCAAACTGTCGTCGAATGTAAATTGTGTCTAACATTACAATTTTCCTTGTTCATTTTATCGTTGCAACGATACATGTACAGCTTTATCTGAAGCAGCTATTTTTCAAGAACGTGTACTCGGATTAAAATTCCGTAACGAAAGTGTAAAGCAAGAGGCACCGGGTGGTCCGTGCGAAAAGGTATCGGCAACGCCGTCCTTGTCGTCGAGCCGGTGATCGACATTTTACCGGTCGCAGGTAGCCGATTCACCGACCGAGAAGAATGGCCGGAGTACTCTATCCGGGGCGGGCTGGCAAGGGGCAGGGGGTGGGGGAGGGGGAGAGGAAGGGAGGGATCCTGTTCCCTGATTCAACCTGACATTTCGTCGTGGCCGTCGCTGTCATTCGTGTCAGTCGGTCGTCTAGGTGGTCCCCGCGAGGAAGTTGTCGCAAAGCTGCACTCGAGAGACGATCGGCGGTGGTGCGCAGGTCTGCTGAAAACGAAACCGCGTTGCACGGGGGAAAAGAACCGGGGAGCGAAGGGAGACCTTCCAGGTACAGCTAACCCCAAAAATATTCGTACGTTCTTCAAAGCGGAACAGTTTGGAAATTGTTCGTAACATTTTTCTTTTATTAACGAGGATAAATTATTGCAGTTGCTTTCTTTTCGTTAATCACTCGATATTCGTGTTTGGAAATGGTATTGTTTCAATCGTATCGATGATTGAAAAGGCTCTTAACGCGTTCAGAATGTGTTTTAAAAAAAGAACACGCTCGTACGGGCATTCTCGTTTCGTTGACAAAGGAAATATTTACGGTTGCACGTCGATGGATCGAAGCTCGCGCTTTATTATCGCCGACGAAGTATGACAAAGAGAAAAATGGAAAAAAAAGGGAATAGCCTTTCACATAGTTTACCTTCTCTTGTATGGTGAAACTAACGATCGTTATGTGCACGGAAAAAGTATTTGTGAAACGCTTTGGAAAAACTTGGTCGATTGAAAATGTCGACGCGGAGATCGAAAATGTTCTCCTTAACCGAGAAAAAAAGAATGAATAAATTTTAATATTAGATTGATAATTAAACTTGCTAACTCTATTTTTCTTTTTCTACAAAATTAAAATTTTTAATCAGAGTTTCTTGAAAATGTTTTAGAATACTTTTAGTATACTTTTGTTCACAGTATTCTATTATCTACAGTTTCAATTACTTGAGTAAATGTTTGTAATTAGGTAGAGATATGTTAACAAGCTTAAATAAGGTATAATATTTTAGCAAGCTCATAATTTGAATCCTTAATTACCATTGAGCTCACTAAAAGTCTTATCGAATTTAGTTTGAATAAATTGCGCATTGTTTTATGTTATCTATACATAACTCACGTTTTCGTAGAAAATGACTGAGGTGACATGACTGACGGGACACACGAAGGGACGATTAATTTTCTGCAAAAATAAAAGTCCTGTCTATAACTAGGCTCCTTGTCTCCCTAATCCAGACCTAAGGTATAATAATAGTCCGACAATCAGTGATCCATGACGGAGGAGTTCATGGATACTACCCATGATGGGGTAGGTTAAATGGATATCCATCACCAAAGGGAAGTTCAGTACTTGTACGTTACCAGACTAGTGACAAAGTTCCTCTTTCGGTGTATTTTCAAAAATACATTAATTTGTCGCACGTGGAATTCTGAATAAGAAGGGTTGTTGAAGAGCGACAGGTGGGAAATAATAAGGGTGATCATAGAGGCATTCGATCGATGGTAGCCTTAACCATTGGTTCGGTTCACAACGGAAGCATGCACGATCGACCGATTAACCCTGACCCAGGAAAATCTCCTCGTTGTATTTCTGTCGCCCTATTCATCCCTTATTTCTCTTTATTCCCCGCATCGTCCACGTTCTTCACCCAGGGACGAATTCAGAGGGCCCTGCACTTCAACTGTTATTTATTTCAAACGTTGTCACAACAACTTACAAAATAATATCATATATATATATATATATAAATATATTTAACATATAATAACATTTTTGAAACGAATAAGAATTATCGACAATCATTTGATTTATCGTATAAAAGTCAGAAGTTTCGAGATAGAAGTAGAGTGGAAGAATGTTTTAATGAGAGGAGATTATCGTCGATTGTTGGATCACGAGAATGCGTCATATGACAAGGAATTAAGAGAGGAGGCTGGTCGCGGTAATTGAGGGTGAAAAGCGGGAAAGATGCGCGTCGTATCACGTGGCGGGTATTTCACGCCGTCTATTCATATAACACGCGTTCATTCGGCTTAATAACCGCGCTGATCGCACGCCCATGCCGGACAAAGCTAATTGGACCAATTAACCCCCGCGGTGTGGCGCGGTTCAACCGAACGTCAACTTGACAAATATTTTTCAATAATAACGAATTAATATCAATTCGAATGTTTAACTTTCAGAGACTAATCGTTTCGTCATCGAACGCAAAAGTCACATGTGGTAAAATTGCATATCAATTGCATATATTCTTGCAATAAGTTTGCCTATTGCTCGTTTTTAAAATAAGGGATGAAAAATCGAGTACTAATATTATTGTTGCGAGTTTATAAAGATTCTTGCTGTATTAAAAATGATTCTTTTATGGCAAGGAAAGGTGGTCGACGGTCGAGGCACAGATATATCAAAGATTTATAAAATCAGGTCGAAAACCTCGGGGTCTCCCCGGTTGCATAACCTTGTGCCACAAAAGGCACACACGCTAGAAGAGAAACCTTCTTCTGTGTGCTCCTTTCTCTCCAGTCAGCCTGGATATCGTTTTGTTTCGACCGTTTATTCCTCTCGAATTCAATCTTGCAAAATTCATTCAAAAATTCAATACCCAATCTCTGAATGGATCGATCGAACTTCGCTAGGTAATTTGCTATAAGAACAAAGTTGATATCAGTAGCGATGAAAGGGTTGAAATCAACGATGACGAAAGGGGTGATTTATTTTAGAGACAGGTTCGCGTGTACTCAGCGTAAAAAAATAAAATCCTTTGGAATTCTGAACGAAAGAGGGGTATTATTCGTAACGATAATACCAGGTGGGGCGATATCGTGTATCAACTAAACACGATAAGGAACCTGATTGCCATTTTAATAGATAATGATGATATTATACAGGGGAATACCAAAATCCAGTCTTGAACATTTTTTTTATCAAATATTTTCACAATTTTTAAGGGGAGCATCAAAGTTCTGGTAATTTAAACTTTACCCCAAAATACGTAAAAATTACTCGATTCGTGTATTTATAAATATTTTAGTATATTAAAAAAATAGGTTTTTTTGGTGAACGAACGAGGGGGTTGAAATAAAGATCAAAGGATGCGCAGAACGTACACACGCATGGAATCGGTAAGGTAGTATTCGTAAATGATTCACGTCATCTATAATACAGTACGAATATGACCCAGTAAGAAGTTGATGAATAAATAACCGCGTGTTACGTAGGGCATTCAGGTTTTATGGTTCAACCTCCCTTTGAAATATGCAAACGTCTCGAAACGAACGTTTCAACCGCTTCGACAAGTATTGTTTCCTTTCAGAACTTTCGAACAACTCCAATAATTGCAATCTCTTCGATTAATTAATAATGACAATATTAGGAAAATATTAAACTTTTTTATATTTAATCAACGTTTCTATAGTCGTCCTTCGCAGCTGTCTCAGAAAAATATGAATATACAAAGTAGACAGACCGTATTCGACAAAAGAGAACAATTTTTTCGCTGGAACAATGGAGGGTATCGAATTAGACGGCATAATTACGATCATAGTGGAATCTCCAGTTGAAAACTGTATCGAACAAGCAACGCACAAAATGTTACGTATCGTGGCTATTGATATCGCGACAATAGGGAACGACAGGGAGAAAAACAAGAAGGCAATTTGACACAAGTTAAACAGATGGTGCGACGACAAAAGGTGCCGGAAATGGAGCCAGTTGTGACCCGTCTTCTTGTCGCAACACCTTCTATTTGTTTCTCGAACGATACTTGTGGAACAGTTTGGGCCTTTTCCTCCGTTAACCCTTCCAGTGCCGTAAGGTGAGGTCTTCTTGGTTTTACGTTTTCTAACGAAGAGATTTTGCTATGGGAAAAACGAGTTTTGATATAACTTAATAATCTCACGACTCGCAGCCATTAAGTGAAGCAGAAAGAAGAAGAGGAATCGATTACTACTGTCGGTAATTTATCCGGTAGCTGCGGAAAGTTGAACAATTTTCAGTTGGTTTCTTTTTGTTGGTAGCTCGGACGGGAATGATTCATTTTCCAGGTTGTTCGATCGTTGGCATGTGAAAATCCAACGGTTGCTCTATGCTCGATTACGTTATCGTAATCCTTTCTCTTGAAAGGCCGTGATTCGGGGCCCTTAAGCTCCGTTCACAACGTTGTTGCCCAAATTCAGAATTAGTAAATCAAAATCTAACAAATATGTTACAAAATACATACTATTGAAAATTGAATGAAAAATTCACGAGATTGTAGAGCGGAGCGAATGATTGATTCTGTGTTTTGTAAATGGAATGAAAAAATGAAGTTGGTAATAAGAAAGGATGTTCTTCGTAAAGCTGTTTTCCATTCACCAGCTTTTCTAAGCCATTTATTGCCTCACCGTGTGATTCATCTGTTCTCTAGTAATGAATCGAACGGATTATGTAAAATAGCTGTAAAAGAAGAATAATTCCTGATAAACTGAAATTAGATCATTTGTTTTATTCCGACGTTTCTTTTCTCGTTCTAAGAACATTCAAGTGTTGAGCTTTAGTCGAGAATTGGTGATTTTGTAATTTGAAAATGAATAATTTTATAATATAAAAATTGGATGGAATTTAAGTCTTCTCAAGCACTTCGTAAACGATTAGTAATGTTTCCCATGCAGAACAAATGAAAACTCTTTTTTGCATAACGTGATAAATGCCAGTAGAAATAATAATACTTAAATGCCGTGGGCCTACAGATACGGTTGAAACAATTGAACAGGCGACAGAAAATCGTCAGGTATTTTATTACGTCACTCTATTTGATCCGTACACGTAATTAGAGATGGCTGAGAAGATTCAGCCACGTCAATCCTCGTCTTTCAACTCCACATACGATTCTTGCATTCTATCGCAAATTACTTTATCAGTTACAAAATTACTAATTTCCAGATTACAACCAACACACAACCTGTATTTAAGTATTACAAAAATCCGCTTGTCCATTCGATTGAAAAACAGCAGCCAGGTGATACGAGACAAGTTATGCGTAAAATTGCCGGTCGACAACGCGTTAAGAAACCAATTTTCAATTTCCGCGGTGAAAAATACGTGACGAAGACAATCGATAGAAGTCGCGTGTCAGTTTGTTTCGTTGTTTATGCCTCGAACGTTACGCCATTCTTCTTATTTATCTATTAAAAGTTCTATTAGAATGGGTCCCAGCGGATGGTCGTCGGCGTTGTATTAAACCACGTATATGTATACCGAGTCAGTTGGCCTTTCATTGTCGTTCAAGTCGCTTCACTTTTCTTTGTACATCCTAGTCCTAAACGATTCCTCCTCAATCAGTGAATAAATAATTCGTTATTCTTATAAACAATCGATAATAATCCTAATTCTACCACCAGTGTCGTTCAACTTTGTTGTTTCGTTCAAAGGTCTGTATTTTAAATGGTTAATTGTGACCTGTTGAGATTGCTATTGATATTTTTATGATATTGTTAATTTGGAAAGGTGTTAATAGGAGAATTATTGTAATGCTTGCAGCTAGCAGAACGGAGCTGCCATCTCAGCGACTCCTCCACATGTGGACATCGCCGTCCCGACTCAGGATCGGCCGGGCACCCAGGAAAAAGACGACACCTTAAACGCAGATAGCTGCTGCTCCTCCTGCAGCTACCGCGGCCGGTGAACGATGGAGAACACCAGGAGGAAGCTGTCCTTCCTTGGATTTGGCAAAAGGGTATCGGTAAGTCACCAATCCTTCAGAATATATTTAAATAATTCCTGTTTTTGTAAATTTCTAAAATAAAGTTTTTGGTAAGACCTTAATTCTAATTCCAAAAGGCCTTTAAAGGGTAATAATTTTGTAAGAAGAAACATTCGTGATTCGAAATTGTAGAATTGTATTTTGTTCGATCGAGTGTTCGATGCAAGCGTTCGCGGCAAGTGTTTATTGGAAGTTAAATTAATCGATTGTTGGCCGTGTTGATCGTTGACATCAATGAATCGAAATACACGTCCCGTTAATCGAACACGATCTAATTACGTGGACAAATTTAGAGTTCCAGAAATGTTGTATCATCCTCGATCATGATTTCATCGCTTAACGTCGTTCGAAAATGTATTTCGATTCGGTGACGGCCAACTGTCGAATCCGATAACATGCTTACTTATATGGTTACCATACTTCGCTCTGTTTATCGTATCGTATCGAATCGTGCGAAAATACGATGACATCGTTTGGTCTTGGTTGTTTTTCAAGATACAGCAACTTTATTTTAAGAATAAAATTGGTTGGGTTAATAATATATCAGTAATTATTTTTATGATCGATTAATCCTTTAATTTCAGCTGCGTAAACTTTGCCTTGCGAAATTTGATCAAATTGCAAATTTGTTATATTTTATTTACCAGAAGCTTCTTAATCGTATAGAAGCGACGGTTCTTGCCAGAACTTTGATTATTCTGTAGATTTTACTGTTAGCTGTCGCTACTTGTTAAATGATCGATTGACCGGCAATCCTAATCTCTGTCCCGGTTTTCGAATCCATGCCAGGAATTTGGTACCACGGTCCAATAAAAAACAACGATTCTCTCCGACATCCTCGCGTGTCTCTCTTTCATTTCCTATTCCAGATCGCAACTAGCTCGCGAATCGACGATACGATTCGTTTAGGGAACAAACGTCGTTTCGTGACGATAAGTGGTCGAAAATTGTCGGAAATTGGACGAAAATTGCTTGAATTGCTAGCCTAGGAACTTTGCATCCAGTTGTTCGCAAAATACTTTCCTGCTTCTCAATTTCTCTTATTTATATCCCGTTCCTTGCGTACGTTTCTTAAGACGTCACGTTGAAAGTTTTGAGAAATTTATTGAATTGTTTGTGTAGTAATGCGTGGCGACATCTGTGGGATAGTGTGGGTACAAAAGAATGTTAACCCTTTCTACTAGATTGTTGAGGGTAATTAAGGAGATTTTATTCTAAATTTTATTCTAATCACAATCATTTCCTTTGAAATTCTAAACGTTATATCTTAAAAAATAACTTAACTCGTAATTATATCTAATTTTGTAATTAGAATTTCACTAAATTAGTTAACATTGCACCAAAAATGATATAATATAAATTTTAATCAGTATAATTTGTGCAAGTTGCTTATTTCGCGACATAAAACTGAATGTAATTGAATATTCGAGGAGGACGGTATGCGCAAGTAACGTGCACCTGGTCGTTTTACACGGATTGCAAAACGAGCCGTTGAAAAAGATGATCCATCGCCTGTTGACACACGAACGACCCGCGTTGACTTCGGAATTTCTGGCAGAATTCCATCGAACGACAATCGATACCTGTTTGACACCCGATAACACCGGACCGTTTCAATTATTTTAACCCAGCCGGATGAAAATAGAAGAATTTGATCCGTTCGAAAGGTTAACCCTTCCGACCTCCAGTAATTGCAATAGAAATTACTGTAAAACCTCCTATAACGCGATACGTTTCATTATTCATTGTAGGAAGTTAGAAGTTATTAATATTCGTAGGCTTCTAACCCTGTATTTCAATTTCGAATCAATATCCACTTTAATTCCTGTCTCCGCACCCATTTGATTACGGTATGATAGCAATTTAAGTGTAACGATGTGTCATTGATTGTACTAGGTAAATAGAGTAGTCCACGCGACTGATACAAGTCACATTATTCTTTTCCCCAGTGTAATATTAAATTATAATTGATCTTAATTTTCCAATTTGGAAATTTCATGATCGAATTTTAAAATGATACAATTCTAAAATTCAACATTGTCAAAATTTTCCGAATTGAACCGTGTTATAAAAAGGTGGAGTGTATCGTACACGACTCACACGGTGCGTCTTGGGTTGTTGAAAAACGGGACGCAAGGAGGTGGTTAAACGAAGCGCGTAGCACATTGCTGGACAATGCATCGATGCCGAGGAACACTTACGCAAGGCTGGAAGCCTTAAATTCGATTACAAGGGAACCGGTGTCAATCGTGGCCTGGGCAGTATCATAAAAGTTGATTACGCGACAACATTCCTCGAAAAAGAAAGGTGGGGCCTTCGCCGCTTTATGGGAGTATGCTGCTGCGTGTCAGTGTGTCGGAGAAGGATTCATTCCATGATAACAGATCCTGCACCCGTCAAGGTGATTATTCTTTTCTCTTCGCTTACCCGCCTCTCTTCTTTCCTCTTCCGTGTCTCGTGCCTCCGAACGGATAAGTGATTTATCGTGCTTCCTCCATGTTTAACCCGTTCGAGGCCAGGGTAATACTATAAGGCAATCCTTAGGGGTAGAACGTTTCTTTTCGTTATCGTATTACTTTAGTTCTCGGTGAAAAACTGGTGGTTTATTTACAAGATGCACGTGCCGTGTCATGGATTGTATTGTGGAGTTTGTATTGGACGCATCGGGTTAAGTTAGCGTTTCTAGTGCATTCGGTTGGTGACTGAGGACGCGTTTGGTGCGTCAAAGCTTAGAATTATTTTTTCTAGATAGCTTAACGCTAGAACTACCCATTTACCCATGTACACTTTCTTTCGAATAAAAAATAAAATAGTAAACTATATAAACCTATATTAATTTAAAAAGACTGTTTAATTTTTATACGCTTTTTTCTTCTGTTTATTAAATGTTAAAGAAATGTTAAAGCACCATTTATTTCCAACCACGTTACGCAGAAGATTTCCCAAGCAGGAGATTTACCAAGGGATGAATCTTGATTCACCCCTTTGATCGTTTTAAAAATAGAAGAAGAAAAAAAGAGCGCCGGTTCATTCCGTCGAGCAACAAATAACAAAACACAGCATCGATTTTCATCGAGCTTTTCGTTCCGGGGATAGACGAGAGGGGGGGGGGGGGGGCTGACAAGGGTGGCAGAGGGGTTCTCTGTAGTTCAGGTTCAAGGTCGCGGCAGCAGGAAGCGTGGCACACGTACGTGTAAACGTATACATCGCCGTTTCTACAAACCCGGTCGATGGTGCAAAAGCACCCTCTGCGTCCGTCCTTCTCTCGCCCGTTCGTTCTTCCTCTTCCGTTTGACAGCGCCACCTCGGCTGCTACGCAACCCCTTTTGCCGCTTCACCCCTCGTGCCTTGCTCTTTGTCGCTTATTTTAGGATTAAGGGATGAAAAGGGTTTTCAATTTCTTCCTCGACGTTTTCGCGCGTTAAATCACCATTTCCAGAGACAAGGGATGATTTTATTTAATTTAAAAAAATGCCATCGAGACAGTATTATTTAATTTTGTTTGTTTTTTTAACTGTAATGGAGTTTTTAAAATTTGAGATGTAGTTTTAATTGTAATTATTACTTTATTTTATTTGCGGTTGAGTTTGAATAATTGGGAACAAATGGCGTTTACTTGCTTTAATATCGTGTAAAGTGTAAGGGATTGAAATCCTGCTTGTAACTAGACGTACTTTAGACTTTGCTATGGCTTCGCCAAGCCTTAAGCTACCACATTAAAAAGGGATAACTAGAAGTGCATGTTCTTTTCAAGTGTATCGATAACTCGTTGAAACGAAGTTAATGAACTCGAAGAAAGATCTCGTTGTCTGACAGCGCTGCAAATTTTTGTATCGGTCCAAAAATTTTCAATACAATCATTATTACACTAACAATTGCATCAATATTAAATTTGATCCTTTTACAGAACAGCAAATTTATCAATAATTGCAAAGAATTGCATATAAAAGTTAGTGATTATGTATTTAAAAAATAATACGTCCCCAAAGGACACGAAATTTTTATTTATTATTCAATCGTTTCTCGTGATTGTCAATATTATTGTCATTTCGGTAACGACCGAAAATAAAGTTGACCTTTTAGACAGAGCTTCGATCAGTTTATAATTCATATCGTGATACCCATTGATTTCATAATTCATCAGTCGACAGCTGTACACGCTCGATTCGACCCATTAATAATGCATTCGGTGATTAATCCATCGCGAATAGGCAGCTCGTTACGAGTGATTCGTCGTTGGTGGCCGATTTGCATTCGAAATTGCACAGCGAGGCAATTTGGATTGCCAGCTAAGATACCTTCGAGTTCCAATTATTACCTGGGGAGATTTTGCGCTAAAAATTTAACATCAAAGGTATTGATTCTTACCTAACTGATAATAGAATAACTAATAAACAGAAATATTGAACATAAATTTAAAAATGAATAACATAGGTATTTTCAACTTCAGTTTCGATATTGTCCCATTTATCTTAGAGGCAGGTTAGAGTAGAAAAAGTAGAAGCACGAGCATCGCTGATCGATAGTCTTACCCGGCATGACCTAGGCCTAGCGTGGAGGCGACACCAGGACCGTTCACCAGCCTTCTTCTTTCTTTCCCCTTTATTCCCTTCGCGACTTTCGCCCTCTTCTTCTCTACTTCCATCCACAGAAGAGCACCCTACAGAGGTGCCCCACCACCGACCAAGATTTCACGGCCGACTGACACTTGTTGCATCCACATCATCGACCAGTGGACAGCTATTCTTTCATACAGACCTTGTTATTTCTGGATCTGGCCGAGTTCACTATATTCTTCAGCCATCTACCAAATTTCGAATGTTCTAGGAAAAATTCACGGTGGCCTTGAACCCTAAAATAATTTCCATTTTTATTCAGTCCAAAATTCAGTGAACATTGTGGACTTGGAAATTTTCAAATATTTCGAATATCACAAAATTTATAATTCTGTTAATGTAAAACAACAACCTAAATTTATTTTCATATATTTTATTATTTATTAAGGTTAGAATTAGGGACGAGAAGAAACTTGGATCGATTTTCAGAGTCATCAGTGATAAGCTTTGGACACATGGTTTTGTTCGGTTTATGGGACACATTTCTAACCGCAGCTTCGATATTATTTATGACGTTCGCGTACCCATTCTCGGCTCTATTTTACGACGTAAGGTCGGGTCGATGGAACGGTGACCGTACACGAAGATCTAAGATTAGTCTATTGGCTTGGAAATCCAAGTACGCGTAACACGTTGTGTATTGTTAATCGATTGCTCGTAGCTTTGCCCACGTTCATAGAACGTGAGCCGTTTAGCCTTTTAAAGGCTAAGTAGGGAAATTGAGTCTGGAAACGCGGCGGCGAGGATTCTGCCACCCTTTCTCCAAGTCTGCGCCCAAATCAGCAGATTTCCGGTTATGAAAAGTCTTTTTTTGCAAGCTTCGGTTATTTCAGAAACAATTACGGTTGATATTTTCAGGTAGGAATATTAAGCATCCACTACTCTCTCAAGCCATTAATCCAAATAATAAATAAATCTCATCAGCGAAGAAATCTTAAAAAGTTCGTGTCATAAAAACGAGCACTAAATTAATAATAAAAAGCACCGACTACCATTCATAATAATTAAAAGCTCCTAACGATTAATCAATCCGTACAAACGTTCGAGCTCCAGTATCCTCCGCTTCCCCATTGACCTATTTCCAAGCGACTTATTAAAATCAGCGCAGAATTACCGCAAAACGTTCAACCGCGTGAGAAACACCCTCAACCCCCAACGAAACGAACCATCGAAATAAGCTGTCAGAAAGTGATCGAAATTTCGTTGGGGAAAAAATGAAAGAATCCGAAGTTGCAGAAAGAGGGTAACCTTTGGAAGGATTCATCCGCTGGCGACGCGTATGGGGTTGATATCGACCCGTTGGAAGTTACCCGTTCACCCTCGGAGCGTATACGCGAGCGCCGCCCGTTGGTCGCGAGAGGGGTAGCGGGTCGAGCGGTGGGCGAACGCAACCCTTCCCCGTCGGGGAGGATCGCGAGGGGTGGCGGTGGTGGGCAGAGCAGGAGCAAGGCGACCGGTCCGGGTTGTCACTACGGCCCGGGATGCGATGCCCGAGGCCGCGGCAAACTCCTCCGGGAAGTCGTTCCTTCAACGGGCGTCGGGCAAGGTTCTACGCTGGTTACGTCGTTCCCTGCGAACGAACCACCAGGTGACTAAAGTGCTCTTCCGGTGCAACGGTGCAACGGTGCTTTTGATTCTACTTACGTTTCGTGTTCATTTTTTTTAAATTGAGATGACACGTAAAATTGTTGAGGGTTTTTTATATTGGGTTGAAGTTAAGCCCCCTTTGGTGATTTTTGGACGCTGTAACGTGTATCGTTAATTATTCACGAAGGAGGCAAATTGCACGAGTGCTTTAAACTTTAAGCTGTGTTTCAAGCGTCAAAGTTCCGATTATTCGTGTCAAATGTTTTGCTTGAATGTTCAAATTATTTTTGATAAATGCATAATTTAGATAATTTGAAATTCTGAATAAAGGGTAAATAAATTTTTGAGTATTATGTATTTAATTAATTTAAAAATAGTTGCTGTAGTGAATGTGTTAATACAACACCAAGTGGCGCAGTGTTCCTTTGTACTATTTTTTTTTCCAATGGTATTAATTGATTCTTGGTTTAATTAAATATTATTTGGATTTACCCATCTAGACTTTATATAATAGAATTCTGTATTGGTCCATTTGGTTCTTTTGAATTTGAACAATTTTATTTTACGTCGTTGGTATTTTTGAAATATTTACAACAAACCAGGATTATTTACGGATACAACTGACTTTTTATTTCGAAGTTGGATTATGCAATGGTATATTGGACTCTTCGAATGTTTTTCAAATACATAAAAATACTATATTGATGTATTGATTATTTTGGATTTTTCGAATGCGTAGTATAAATATAGATTGTATACGAATTCTTCTGAACCGTTGGAATTTCTGGGATAAAAATACGAATCCTGTATGGAGGTGATTGATTCTTTAGGGCCTTTTGTGCGTTGATTCCTTCGAACCAATCAAACAATCAATTTGACGAGTTGCTGTATTTTCTGATACTGCGACATAATTGTTTGACCTTTCTTTTCTCTCGATTGTGCGACACAATTAATTCGAATGTTAAGATTTGAAATTGCAATTGTTCCATTCACTCACGAATAAAACAATTGTAATTAAAAATGTAGTATTACACCGTGCTTTTCGAAATCAATGCAAGATCGTACGCACGTAGCATTTATCCCCGCGCCAGAGAAAGGAGAACGAAGTTATTCTAATGGCACCCAAATGGATTCCCTTTCACTAACTGGTGCACTTCGTTTGCATTTCTCTTCGCGTCACGTCTTCCATTCGTTTGCTTTATGCTCGAGCCCCCCTTTTATCGATAATGGAAGCTAGAACGTTACATTAACGAGATACTAATTCCGTCCACTCGCTCGTTAATAATTACCAATATCGATAAAGCCGACTGTGAAATTGTCGTTGATAAGCAAACATTTCATCAAACTTCCATCCTGTTCCTCTGTTCTCTCCTATACAAGGTGGCCAAACTTTAAATAGACATAAAAACAACAAGTGTCATTTTGCTGTATTTTTATGTCACGAAATTGGGTTGGAATAAAAAATCACAGATTTGGTTAATGTTTGCTATGGTTAATCGCTAGCCGTTTCTTATCGAGAATATCGATAAAACTGCGATATAGCAATTTTTTTCAGACTTTGAGTTTTAAATCGATATACCACTAGTGTCATTTCATAGCACTTTTAAGTCATGAATTTTTGATCAAATGCAGCAAATCATGAATTATAATATAAAAAATGTGTTACGTTTGTGTTTGAATTAGGTCGACGGTCATGGCGCGGAAACGGGACCGGAACTCGACGAGGAGATGGAGAAGGTATTCGCGATGGACACCGGGGAGAAGTTCGACGTAGCCCGGCTCGGTTCGCCATCCGAATCGGCAGGATCCGATCGAGATCGAGATCGAGGACCACCACCGCGATATGGAGATCGCGATTTCAATCGTACGTTTTTTAAATTCACTGATTCTTAATTTATATTCAAACGCCGAGGCTTTGATTTTATTTCAAAGAAAAGAAAAATATGTCATTCTTCTGTTTCCTTTTGTAAGAAGCTTATTAGTATTTTTATTCGTGCCACGATTTATCATTGGTTAACAAGCAATATTTTTAATTTACGACGATAATAATTCATCGTTTTGATTGTTAAAGCAATTTTTATGAGCATTGTTTGTTTCTCTCTTTTATATAATAGAGGATTACATAAAAGTGGACTCGTGCGAAATATAGTTTAACAATTTTGTCTGACTTCAGAGCATCGAAAAAGAAGTTACCCTCACCCGCACATGCCCCTGAAAAGCATCCGTTCCAGATCTATGCGACGACACCTCTCATCGTAAGTTAGACAAATTTCCCATAATTTTAATTTTTATTGCAAATTCGATTACTCGTTGCCCTCAAGTGAAACATTTTTCTATCTAATTTTATCTTATTTTAGTATAACTACTAAAATATCTCTAAGAAAATACTTTGACTCATTTGTTATAAAATAATTTTAATTCGAGAAAGGATCGATCGATATTTTCCAGGGAAGGATCGACAACAGCAGAAGTAGGGCCGGAAGAGGAGAACGGTCAGGTACCGACGGGAAATGGCAGCGGGCCGGAAGGGGACGCCATGGACAACGGACTGTCCGCTAGCTCGACGGTGCACGACGTGGACGAGGAAACCGCCGAGGAAACGGAGAACGTGGTCAGCAGCGAGAGCGAGGCGCCGATTTCGGAGAGGGCTGCTTCCGGTTTCAGCGACAGCCCCACCGTTGGCAGCCCTAGGGTGCAGTTCGAGAAGATCAAGGAGGAGGATGCGTCTCCCTTGAAGAAGGACGAGGCGACCAACGCTGCTGCAACCGCTAGCAACCATGAAGAGGATCGAAAATGTCGAAGACATCAGAAACACGAGCACAAGTAAGTTATCACTCGTGTGATGTGGGAAAAATATTGTGGGAATAAAATATAAAAATTGTCAGAAATAAAATTACTATTAAATGTGGCAGTCAAGGTGTTAGAAATGATTTTGATAAATGCTGAGTAGTTTGTCACGTTGAAAAATGATGTGCTAAACGTGCTGTGAGTTTAAAATACAGTAGACAAATAAATTTCACAAAAATAGATAAAATATATAAGTATACTTCTACAAAACTAAATACAATTATACAAAAGTATCTTAATAAATTTTATACTTAAAGAACTTGAAACAAATTTCTATCTAATTTTATCTAATTGCAAGGAATTATTTTATTTAAATTAAAATTAATGAACAAAAATCAAAAACCTAGAATTATTGAATAAAAAAATAAGATACCATCGATCTCTAAGCTTAATCTTTTTTAAAAAAAGAAAATTTGTGTATGATTTTATTGTGGCGATTAAAACGTTGAATCTAATAAAAGTAATTGAGGTGGCGGTGGGTCTGAGATAGATAAAATAATTGCACGTTGTTTAGCGGAAGAGATTGCGAAGCAGTTCGCAAGTGCTGTCTAATGTCATGGCCTTCGGCCAGAGATTCACGCTGCCTTTGCGAAGCCCATCAAACAGTCTGTGTTACACGAGGCCCGCTGTCTTTGTGCTCTTCTAATTAGTTTGATCTTGTTGTGAGAAAAATCACGGTTATCCGATTCCTTCTTCTAATTCTCGATCAATCATGACGTTAGATCGTGATTATCGTCCGGACCGGTACACCATGGAAGTCGGTCGGGTCAGACGGTTCGAAAATGTTTCTTCTTTTATGATTTCTATTAACACCCTCGATTTCATTATTTCATAACCCGTTCATTTCATTTTTTAACGTCAACTTATCAATTTAGGTACTTTATGAAATTAACATTGTTTTCGATTGTGTTAAATATTAGTTCTATATTCGATTATACTAAATTTCAGTTTTCTAGATTTTTAATTATTAGATTCTAATTTGATTCATTTTGAATCATCAATCATTCTGAGTTACCTCCCAACCCCCTTCAGTATTCGATATCATTATTAATTTTACACTCAACACGATTCACCACCCACAATAAATTGAAATTGTCTTGCACACAGTTGACCTTCCACTTGAACGTCTTAAAACAAACTCGAAACACGTGAAACATTGTGTCACTCCTGTTATTACGCATCCAAACAGTGGCCAATTTTGCACAATATAACAGGTTGGTTGTTTTCGTATCGATAAATCGATAAAGTCAACAGTTCATCGATTCTGAGCAGGGAGGATGATAGATGTTCACTATCGAGAACTCGAAGAAATATTAAGGATCGAGTTCGAACGAGGCACACGTGACGCGTTAATTTCATACGAGCACCGTTCGGTCCCCGGCTTTATTGCACGGCAGAATAAAGATAAAATAGCCAGGCAGAAGTTGCAGAAACCGTTCGCTGGCACACTTGATCGAATTTCTCGCCATCGAGCCATGACTCGCTACCGTGTCTGTCTGGGCCACTGACAAAAATCGCTAACCTTCGAAACGATTACGAAAATTGTACTCCTAACAGAGCCACCTTGCCAACAATACCTCTCGTGTCGAGTAAAACGTCCAAATCGATAACATAACTCGTCGCAATAAATTTAAGTTATGGCTGTTAAAAACGTCCGTTGGACTGGCTTTCGCGATATTTGGTTCTTTTGGATCGGACGCAGGTTTCGAGTACCCTTACTTGGCTTAGGAGGAGAAGAATTGAGTGAGACTTTAACGAATATTAACATTCGAATACTCAGATACCAATACAGTTTCCATTCAGACTAATTTCGTACGATATTAATAATAATTTGTTCGTTTCTCTATTACAAAATTTGCATATTTTTACTTCCAATAAATATACGAATCTATTTCCGATTACAGAAGACATCACCACAAGTCCAGGAAGTACTCGCTGCAAGAGGACCCGCAATGGCGGAAGCGGTCGGGAGCAGGACTCCCGGACGGCGCTGGAGTGTTGGCGAGGAGGGTGAGCGTGCAACCGGAAGAGGCAAGCACCTTGCAGGAGTTGGACATCGACGACCTGGAGTCCCACAGAAGCGACGATCCTCGCGGGATGAGGCGTCACAAGGCCGCCCATCCGACCGTGCAGATCGGTCGCAAGAAAGAGGGTGGTATACCCCATGACACCTTCAAGAAGATGTACGATCACTCGCCTCACGAGGTGTTCGTCCAACTGGACGAGCTGCACGGTTTGGGCGAGGAACGCGAATGGAGGGAGACGGCCAGATGGATCAAATACGAGGAGGACGTTGAAGAGGGTGCGGACAGATGGGGCAGGCCCCACGTCGCATCCTTGAGCTTCCATTCTCTGCTGAATCTTCGCCGTTGCTTGGAAACCGGCGTTGTCCTTCTGGATCTGGAAGAGAAGGATCTTCCTGGACTGGCGTACAGGGTGGTCGAGCAGATGGTGATCGAGGAGCTGATCCTACCCGAGGACAGACCCGTGGTGATGAGGGCTCTGCTTCTTAGGCACAGACACGTACACGACCACGACCGTGGCTTCCGGTTTGGAGGCAAACGGAACTACTCTAGCTATACGAGTCTTCAGGTAAATATCCGCTGGATTTGGAGACGGCTTTGTTGAATTGTTGATGCTGCAAGGTCTGGCTGTAATTTGGATGCAAATTGAGATGGCGTAGAGCACTGGTCTTCAACAGTGGAGTTAATTAGCAATTGTGGGAAGTTGGGAAAAGTAATTTGGGGGTGGATAAATACTCGTAGGCAGTCTCGATTTGCTACAATACAGAGAGATCTTACCGCATTACGAGCTGCTCGTTCACAATCGCTGTAAGCAAAGAAGTATGCCAACTGGATGTGGTGTCTCGTTCGGTAACGATGTCTGTGATGCACTGATACCCTGATCAAACTAAATAGCAACCTTACCGAAACGAAATGAATAACATGAATGAGCGTGCTTTGTAAAATCTTATAAAATGTACGATTACCGCTAAGATTCTTGTACAAAAGTTATTGACTGATTAATGATTAACGTCCTGTATAGAGAGAAAGACCGATCGTATAAAATAATGAATAGAAAAATCCGTAGAGACGGGAGGCCTGTGACTGACGGTGTGTCCTAATGTTGTTTCCGCAGTCCGTCTGTCTGGAGGAGGAAGAAGCTGCGCGGGAAGCCTCTGAGAACCATGTAACCCAACATGTAAATCTCTCGTTTCCCGACTAATCGATACCACCCCTTTAAAAGAACACAGAACTTTCATCCTTGTCGCTAGTTTACGGCTTTCTTTTATTCTCCCATCATCGTATATGGATGTACATGCATTAATGATCATCATTCGGCATGAACTTACAGGGGAATGAGTTCCTTTACGTACCCATTTCTATTAGTCGTTTCTCTCTTTTTATTTTTTTTAATTAGAGAATTATAAATGAATTTTATCTCAGGGTTTCACCGTAGAAACAGTAGCTCTTAGAACTTTGCTCACAATTTAGCGCAACACCTGTAAGTCCATAGCTTGCAACTTTTATTTTTATTTCTGTCTACACGTTCAGCACTTAGAGATCCAAAATGCACCTTAAAACTTCACGCTGTTCAAGTGTTTTTGTTCACATACGTGTACCTTTGTGCCATTAGTGCATTGCGTAGAACCATTTGATCATTTCCTTGTTTTTGCTCGATGTACACGCCATTTGCTCAAACTTTGATACTTTAAAGTTAAAACCTGAACTTGATCCGTCGTATACCTGTGTAAATTATCTAACATCTGAATATTGTCCCTCTGTAGAATCTGAACGACACAAAACCCAAGATCGTATCGTCGAGTTTGGCTCTGGACAGCAATCACACGGTAGTGGACATGAAAGAGGAACTGACGTTCACCAGCAGCAACGAAGACTTGAAGAAGAGCCACAATGATTACATCCTGAAGAGGATACCGGCCGGCGCCGAGGCCACGGTGGTATTGGTCGGTGCGGTCGATTTTCTGGACCAACCTACGATCGCATTTGTGAGGCTGGCCGAGGGTGTGTTCATGCCGTCGATCACCGAAGTCACTATACCAGTAAGATTCATGTTCACGTTGCTGGGCCCGAGGAACGCTGATCTAGATTATCACGAAATCGGTAGATCGATCGCCACCCTGATGGCCAATACGTCGTTCCATAAAGTCGCGTACAAAGCGAACGAGAGGCGTGAGCTTCTGTCCGCGATCAACGAATTCTTGGACGACTCGATCGTTCTGCCGCCTGGCGATTGGGAGAGGCAAGCGTTACTGCCGTTCAGCGAGCTGAAGGCGAAGAGCGAGGCGATCAGGCAACGTAAGGCCAAGGCGCTCGAGGAGAAGAGTAAACCGGTTCAGAGCGAAGCCGCCGTCAAAAAGGGTTAGTCTCATGAAATAGTATCTTATAGTAGCCACTAAAATCCTACTCAGAAATTCTCAAAATCATATTACTAGTTTTCAAACAAAAATTTGTTCCTCATTCCACAGCTCTTCTCGCTGGCGAAGAAGAGAAAAAACCCCCTGACGACTACGACCCGCTACGCAGAACGAAGCGTCCATTCGGTGGCCTCATCAACGACATCAAAAGACGCTACCCCTACTATCTATCCGACTTCACCGACGGTCTGAGTTCGTCCTGCCTGGCAGCGGCCATCTTCATGTACTTTGCCGCCCTTTGTACGGCCATCACTTTCGGCGGTCTGATGAGCGACAAGACGCGCAACATCATCGGCATATCGGAGACCCTGATATCCGGCTCGTGGACAGGCATAGTGATGGCTCTCTTTTCCACCCAACCGCTGGTCATCATCGGTACCACTGGTCCCCTGTTGCTATTCGACGAAAGTCTGTACAATTTCTGTTTGGCCAACGAGCTGGAGTTCTTGACCGTGAGGGTGTACGTTGGCGCGTGGATGGGCATCATCGCCCTGGCCATCGCCTGCGTCGAGGGATCCGTGTTGGTCAGACTGTTCACTCGTTTCACCGAGGAAATCTTTACCGGCTTGATTTCCATCCTCTACATCGTCGAAACCTTTATCAAACTTTACAACTACTTCGTGAAGAATCCGCTCCTCGAGGAGTACAGCTTCATACCTGAAAGTAACCTGACGCTGTATCAAGAACCGCTTAATTTAACCGAGATGAAGATCGTTTCTCCGGAAAGCGGTAAAACAATCACTGTTCCAGTGGAGAAGACTTTGATACCTGGTGAGAATGCCGCTGGATTGTTGATTAATCAACCGAACACCGCGCTCATGTGCACCATCCTTTGCCTGGGCACCTTCCTCGGCGCCTACTACCTGCGTATCTTCCGTAACAGTCATTATCTTGGCCGAAGCGCCAGAAGAGCTTTCGGTGACTTTGGCGTACCCATTAGCATCATCGTGTTCGTACTGATTGATTACTTGGCCAAAGTGAAGACGGAAAAGTTGTTGGTTCCCGAAGGACTGTCGCCGACCGTGCCTGGAAGGAGCTGGATCGTCTCACCCGCTGGAGTGCAGAAACCAATCCCGCTGTGGATGGCCATGGCTTGCATCGTGCCAGCACTGTTGGTTTACATCCTCGTCTTCATGGAAACTCAGATCTCCGAGTAAGATTCGAACCTTCCCTTGGTAATTCTAATATTAATTAAAGGAGGTGCTAAGGATCCTTTTTAGATGATTACAAATTCTAAGACGCGTTTTGCACCCTTTTACAGGCTAATCATAGACAAGAAGGAGCGAAAGCTGCGCAAAGGTAACGGCTACCACATGGACATAGTGGTGGTATGCTTGATGAACGTTGGCTGCGGTTTGATGGGCGCCCCGTGGTGCTGCGCCGCCTCCGTCAGATCACTGACACACGTATCAGCGGTGACGGTGATGTCGCGCACCCACGCACCGGGTGACAAGCCGCACATCGTCGAGGTGAAGGAGCAAAGGGTGAGCGCCCTGCTGGTCGCCATATTGGTCGGCGTGAGCGTGTTGATGGCGCCGCTGTTGCGCCGCGTACCGATGTCCGTCCTTCTGGGAGTGTTCCTCTACATGGGTATCTCTTCGACGACCGGGGTGCAGCTGTTCGATCGGGTCAAGTTGTTCTTCATGCCCGTGAAGCATCACGGCACGGCCAATTACGTTCGACGCGTGCAGACGTACAAGATGCACATCTTCACCTTGGTGCAGATCCTGTGTCTGGCTATACTGTGGATCGTGAAGAGCACCAGGGCGGCCCTGGCGTTCCCGTTCTTCCTGATTCTCATGATACCTCTGCGGGCTCAGATGTGCCACTTTTTTACCGCCGCCGAGCTACGGGCACTCGACAGCAAGGGATCGGAACACGAGAGCACGGAGGATGAGCCAGACTTCTACGAAGAAGCTCCGTTACCTGGTTAGATAGTGCCTTATTCAACCTCTTCCCTCCTCCCTTCCTTCTTCTCTTTCTCCTCAAGGTACGTTCTAACATGACAGTAAATCGTGACTTATTTGTATAAATGTGTGGTGAGTACCGTTGTCGTGGCATTTCATTCACTGTCGCAGTATTATTGTCTCAAAATCAAAACGAGTTTGATTCTTTGCTAGAATTATTTGTTCTTTTACAATCTGTACAGAGTATTCGTAGAGGTTTCTTCTTGTGCTACAGATTATAAAACAGATAGAAGTTAACTGGACGCCATGACGACAAAAGTCATGATTTTTATCATCGCATGAAGACGTACCTTTACACCTTCATCGTTTCTCCTTTTTCCCCTGATCCTTTATTCTTCATTATTTTCAGGTTGTCATGTGCACACTCTCCTATATATCACGTATCGTAGAACGACACTCGAAGTACTATTTAGCGTGAAGAGTTTTCTCGAGAAAAAAAAGTATATTTTCGTGAAAGAACAAATATGTAGGCCGATGAGTTTCGAGAGAAAATGAGCCTAGATAAGGGAATAGACGAGCGAGAGGAACACTGATTTCCGTAGCTGGTTCGACTCGTTGAATTCGAAGAAAAATTTATTTTTTACTACAAAATTTGTAAATATTTGATCAACGATAAACACGAGGTGAAACGTTGCGAACGTACGTTCTCTTACGTGTATCTTGGATTCGTGTACGTACTTAAATACGACATTTCATGAAAAAATAGTAGAAGACAATATTCTGATATTTAAAAAACGATACAATTGGTATTTGAGACATTTTAACCAAAAAGGATATGAAAGACACATTTACAGATAATACAAAACTCTTAAATTGTACCTGCACGTTGTCTGACGTATCCGTAACAGACGCTCGAGATTCGTTTCGTCTTTCTTTAATTCGGTGGGGAAAAAAGGTGCCTCTGAGTGCCTCTAAAAATAAAAAAATAAAAAAATACAAAGAATGGTGATGAACGATACGTTGCTCAGGAAAATTAATCGCGTACAGGCACGGAATACGAGTGTGCCAAATCAAAAGATGGTTACTTTAAAAAAAAAAAAAAAAATGGTGCTGGTCCGTCTACACGTAGGCGAATGAAACTAAAAAAATCTTTTATAAAGAGATATCTAAATAGTTTTCAATTAGCTGTTCTCATCGATGATCATTATATATATATATATATCTAATTTCTTTGGGACCGTGACTCGTTAGCACTGCGTGCGAAAAAGATTACAATCATTTAGCAATATCCATTGAGTATATGCTCTAAAATTAATTACTATATATACCTAGATGAAGATGGTATTTTATAAACAACTTAAGAAAATCAACCTAAATGTTAGGAGAATATAAAGAGGAATACATAGTTTGTACTGTGTTTCAACTACGAATAGGTCAGATTCATTGTCCTGCCAATTACGAATCAATTTCTCTGTCGTTGAAGTTTATTTATCTTGAACAGAATTTCTATCTGTGGTTCTTCTGCAAACATTCAATTGCTGTAAACATATATTTTCTATATATGTAGGAAAAGAAGCTCGTAATCATGCAATAAGATACTTTATATTTGTATGCGTTGTATAAAAAAATTTCGAACAATATTCAGAAAATGAATATTCCGTTTTGATTGCTGATTCGAAAGGATATATCGTGCGTTATGTTTTGCAATTCGAGGTACACCGAACAACATTCAGAAAAGTACCTGACGATGATGATGTTAAAGCCAGAGGGAAAACAGCTTCGAGCATTTAAAGAACTACTACCTGAAAGAAAGCTTGGATCAACTTGTTCACTGTAAAACAGTTTTTAATTTAACTCAGTCGTGTACTTATTTAAATGCATAGTTATATAAGTGAAAAATTAAACTTAATGAAACCGAAGTTGCGCAGGTGATGAACTCTTTTTGAATACTTACCTCTTGTACTTTTACTTTTCAATGTAAGAAGCGATCAGTATTGGTAGGTACTTTGCCTCAGTAACTATTAGTTTTTACGATAATAGCTGGAATTTCGAATGTGAAGTTTCTACCACTCTAAACGAGACCAAGCTGTAATAATAAAAATAGAAATAAAATAAACTAAATAATACATGATTGTATGTTAAATGCGTGCAATAAAAGGAAATAAGGGAATGAATATTTTAGAGATGCTGTTACAAAGAGAAAAGACATTCTATTTTTAATTGGTTAACATATTTTGCTAATCTGCTAAGTATTTTATTAAATGATTATTCAATTCTAATCTTACTATTCTTGTAAACAAACAAAATATATAATCATATTACTTACTGATACTTATTTATATACCGATACTAGTTGACAAACGAACATTCTGCTGCATAATTGTGATAGAAAATCCATGGCTGCTACAAACAAATAAAAAAAGAAAAAAAGTGGAAATATTGGCAGTATATACATATGTGCATGTACTATTAGCATGAATAATTAGTTAACATGTTATTATATACATACAATTGATATTACTTATATTGAGAGATTATCTAAATAAGTATCGATTGTTGAGTTCATTGAACAGTTGTAAATAATCTAGTTATCATACAGTATTACAGAGTAATAATTAGCGATAGAATCTTAGTAGATGGTTTATGCCTTATATTAGAAATACAAAGAAATAAAAACATATTAATTCCCCCCCTCTATTTTTGTAACCTTTTAAGATTATATCCTTACAATTAAAACGTTTAATTATTCATTACAATTATAAACAATCCACAGTACTTTCATGCTATTGGTATATTATCTACTATTGCTTGGTAACTATACATCTGTAACTTTTACTTAATACAAAAAAATGTTTGTTTTCATTATGATATCCATTGATTGGTAGAAGCGACACAAATTTATACTTTACAGTTGCAAAATGGCTTCACCTCAAAAGCTGGCAGCTAAATTGTACAGTATATCACCTCGTTTATTAAAGAATGTGGGAAAAAGGTAAATTATGATAAAATACAACATTTGATTTCAACAAATTAGAAATGTGTCTTGTGCATCTCTCCATTCTAGACAATACTTAAGTCCAACAACTCCAGTCAGAAATACATACAAACAGGATATTGAAAATAAAGCTCAATTATCACCTTTTAATCTTGATACCCCTAACAGAAAAAAGATATTACAAGATGGCCTTCCTGAAAAACGTGGTACAGTGCTTGGAAGCGGTGGATTTGGTACCGTATACAAGGCTTTCTATAAAGGTAGAACATGGTTTTTAATCTAACAAATTACTGTTCAGGATCTCATTTCAAATAATCAATTAACAGGTGATCAAGTAGCAGCTAAAATGATGCAGACAGAGAAGTGTTCCGATGCATTGAGCTCTGAAAAACATGCTTCATTTTTGAGACATTCTAACATAGTGAGAGTGTTGATGGTAGAAGAAGGTGTTTCTTTGTCTTTAATTGCAATGGAATTATGTGGTCCTACTTTACAAGATCGTTTGGATGAAACAGCATTAAATGCATCTGAAAGAATCTCCATATTAAAAGATGTGACCAGTGCATTACAGTTTTGCCACAATACTGGGATTGTTCATGCAGATGTTAAGCCCAAAAACATTTTAATATCTGCTGATGGTTTACCAAAGCTTACTGACTTTGGTAGTTCTATACAGATAGGGAAACCAAATGAGCTGATAAAATTTCATGTACGTGTCTGTGCTTTAAATATATTTACTGCTTATTGAATACAATTCTACCTTAGGGTACACCAGGATACTCTGCTCCTGAAGTATTAAAAGGAAATACACCGACTCCCGCAGCAGACATTTATTCTTTAGGTATTGTAGCCTGGCAAATGATATCTAGAAAATTACCATTTGCCGGATTACACAGTCACGCGATTATATACGTATCTGCAAAAGGAAGTCGACCCACGGACGACGACGTCGACGATGGATTTAATGGTGCATATAAAACGCTATACAGAAAGATGTGGTCGCAAAATGCCACCGACAGACCCGTAACCAATGAAGTAATAAGTAAGATCGATTCATTGACTGCTTAGCACTGTTTATTTTAATTAATATCTTTGTTCAATGTATCTGATGATTCTTAGTGAGTATGCTTAAATTAATGCTTATATTTTTATTGTACAAAACACAGCAGATGTTTTACTTTATGTATCAGGCATTTCTCCACCAGGTACAAGCTGAAATTAAAAGTAAAGTTGATTATACATTTTCAAGTTATACAGAATTTGTAGAAACAGTAAAGTATAGCAATTGTTTAATAAAATGGATTCTAATAATCTGAGACTACTAACCATTGTAATATTGCTTCCATTAAGCAAAATTTGATCAAGTTTGGTTACCCTTCGTCCTTCGGGGGTTGCTTCACTTTCTGTCACATCCTCCAGAAGCATATTTACAAAGTCATCGAAGCCCAATAGAGTGCCCACAATTTCTTTATCATTTTTCATAATAATATGAATTCGAGAACCAATACATTTATCAACCAACTCTGTCAAATAATGTCAAGATACGATATAAAATTAAAAGAAGAAAGTGAGGTTAGAAATATTGTAAATAAACCGCAACTTACCTAAGGGCAATAACGTCGATGGATTTGTACTGACAGAACTCGTCATAATGAAAGTACTGGCTATGTATAAAATAATTAAAAATAAAAATAACGATACAGCTTAGATTTGTACAAATTTGAACCGATTTCCACTTTATTCAGAAATAGCGGGAACGAGGTGGTTCAAAATAATGCTTGAAAATAAGATAGCCGTGCCATCTATCCGATACAATAGGTAAGCGACCAACAATGCGATCAGTGTTCTAGGAAATATAGGGAAAAGAAGATCATAATTTTGCACCTGGGCACCGGTTCGATAATTTCAATTGACATACTAGACATTTGAATCATAACAGTGTAGAATTTGCCTTTTAAGAAAGTGAATCATCGTTATTATTGTTGATGTGCGACGCAGTGTACCATCGTACATTTAATCGAAAGGATATAAGGTAATTTGCTCCTGTTCAAAGAGAACTAACCTCTCAGTTGTTAAAATACAAGATTATTTATGACAGTTTGAAAGAAAAGAGAAATTTAATTGATAAATAGATCAAAAATATTAGACGTGATGCGGTGTTTGCCCCAATGGCGCTAGAAAAACATTTTGTTATTTCTCGAAACAGCGATTCGAAAAACGTGAACTATTTACCTGGAAGGAGATCGAAGGGAGAGGGCTAAAGGATCTACCTGCGGCCTATTCCCATCCAAGGGACATTCGTCGGTCAATGTCACAGCGTGTATACCTACGTGGAACGCGCAGTAGCGCAGGTATATAGGTATACATCCTTTCTAGCGTGCCCCTTCCTTGCGAAAGGACAAAGCGGCTCCGTTGGTTCCCGTTACGGCAGACTTCGGTTGTGGCTCGCGAAAGAAAGGCGGAACGTCAGGAAAATCTGCATTCGTGAAGCGTGCGTGCGAAGGATCTCCTCGTGAATGAAAAATTTTTTTAAACATATCACCGCGATCAGTGTCCCGTGTGCGAAGTGGACGAATCCAGGTAAAGTGGTGTGCAAGATCGCGTTCACCGCGCATGGTCCGTCGACAAGAACCACCCTGCTCTTCCTAATTACTTTAATTACAAAAGACGAGCCTCTTTGCTCGACGTGCACCGCTTCGTGTCCGGCGTTTCTGCGATAGTTGCGGTGTGCCAAGGTGTATAAGAATCGAATAAAAATGGCGGCCTAAAATCTGATCGGTGATTGAACCTGTCGATCATGTTTTTTATTCGTGTCTACTAGTGATGAATGTGGATTCGTCCATGACAAGGATACCTCCCGTGAATCCTGTCGAACGGTGGAGAATTTCCATCGAGTTTAACTTTTAACTGTTTGATAAAGGATCGAAGAAGGAAGAGGAGAAACCGAAAGGCGAGATCCGTAATACGCTTAGTAATGCATATCAACGAACGAATGAACGTAACGGCCGGTTCGTCGAAAGGTCCGTTACCTTCGGTGTTTCATGCGACGTCAACGTGCTCGTGTTGCCGTTTCGAATCGACAGAGTGTACCGCGTCGATTTAACGTCCAGATTACTGATCAGTCGATTATACGACTGTCCTTTCATAGATCGTAAAGAGAGAAATCGAGCCGATGAACTAGAACGTGGAAGGTGAGGTAGAAATTCTGGTTTGCCGCGAAGAAGAAGAAGAAGAAGAAGACGACAACGAAGAAATCACACAGCAGTGAAAGAGAAGGAAGAGAAGAGGTAATCTCGAGATGAAAATCGTTGGATCGCACGAGTCCAAGGAATCGAATCTGAAGAGGTAGTAAGAGGTTAGTCCGCATGGGAGTAGCGAGTGCTGGATTTTGTTCGATTCCTTCGGGCTGTCGAGGTCGTGGCAACAAGAACGAAGGCGGAAAAAGAGGACGGCCGTCTAAAAGCGGACCGTGGAAAAATCGAGCGTGCAGTGACGATGGCGGCGACAACCGGAAGATACGGTGCCATGGAGATGAGACATTCGAGAAGCGAGGATCTCCTGGGTGTGATTGGTTCGCGATCACCGAGTCCTAGCGTGGCTCTGCCGAGCACAGCCTCCGAGGACGACCTTATCGCGGCCAGCGCCCTCCACGAGGCCACTGACACCACCGTGAAACCTGCGTGTCCCTTGTTGTCCTCGAGGGTCGCGGGAGCAGCAGGTATCCCGGCAGATCGAATCGATCCTGAAGATTCCATCCGGGACATCGTCACAGAGAACGATCTGTACAGGTGAGTGCGAGATTTTGTCAATACTTTCTTTTCCTCAGGCACGGTTCACATTCTTTTACATAATTTTTAGCACTTACCGGTAAGGTCAATTTACACATCATTATATGACATGTTTGTTAGCTGTACGTAAATTGTTGTAGTTTGCAAAATACTTATAATATTAAATTGTAGTTTTCTCAGTTATAATTATTAATCTCTAACGTAATAAACAGATTTGTGTATCATACCGATTATCATCGTATTATGTCGGTATGTGATTGATCGTGTCGTACTAATGTAAACTGACCTTCAACCGTATCACTGCCACTTGAAAAAGTATGATCCATCAAAAATCCAGTTTATATAAATAGCCCCCTCGTGAAATTATTTTTGGTCGTTTCAATGATTTTTCCTTGTTTATTAAGAAAACTAAAATAAAATATTGCGTCAATTGACGAGGATGGCAGCGAATCTCCTAATCGCTTTCTTGCGTGTTAAGTTATATTTAATGCAAAGATATTTGATAATCAATGGAATTTCCTAATTTCTTTCCATTAAGTTATTTCTGGAATGTCTCTATTTCATGATTATTTTTCGCCTCAAGGCAAGTATCGTCTTTCGATGAGCGATCTTTTGACTTTATCGATTGACGTAGCACTTTTTATTTACACTACGACACGAATGAGATCAGAGATCGTTATCGATACTTATCTCGTCGGCGCACCTTCTTCGATTAAAAAGTCGGCTTGAGTCCAAATTACACCTACATTTTGCAACTTTTCTCTCTTATCTTCCACGAATTCGGACCGCCTAATGCTCGCCAAACAGCTTCAAGATACGCTTCATTTACATTAGATAAGATATACCGGCTGTTACAAAATTTCTGTTACAAAAGTATCGTAACCGTTTTCCTTTCACAAATATTATTCTTTATGCGCGAAGATAGAAAGTTTTGGATTAGGTATAAATTATATTACCTTTTCAGTATCTCGTTTAGAAATTTGGGTATCTGATTTTAAACATTGTGTAGTAGTTTGCGTTGCACCCGCGTGTACGAGTAACCTATCGAAGCGTAAAAGTTGCAATAAAAGTGTTCGAAGTCGACGGATAAAGTAGAGGGAAACTAATGAAGCACAGATGTACCATTTCTCGGTAATTTATAACACGGAGAGCTCCTTTCGAAGCCGATATTATAGATTTGCAAGTCGTGCTACGGAGATCCGGGACTTGAAATATGTATGCTAAGATCGTAAACGCGCACGGACGTCCAGTTTCCCGCGTTTTTACGATTGAACGTCAGGTATGCACGGTTCGAATGATGCACGCTTGATTATTTCAAAAACCATTGGACACGCGTCAAAGAGGTTTGACATTACGAGGAAATTACGGTAGGATGATTTGAACTTTTGAATTTGATTATATCTACATATATTTTTTTCTTAGTTTTTTATTAAAATTCTTTGGTTTACTTGTTATTTCTAATCTAACCTATAAAGGTCAATTTATACTAATGCAATATGGTTTGTCACGTACTTTTATTGAGATAAAAAGATATTATACATATATTTCGATTTATTCGTTTTTTTCTTATTTTAAATTTAGAAATAAATATGCATTGAATGACAACATTTCTAATAAAAAATTCATACTTACATGTTCTGTCGCGTCGGTACGTGACGTTACGTGTTACACGATTTTAATTTGATCTTAAGATTTAAATTGCTAATTACTATACAATTATGAATAGTATTTCAATGCTTATGATTAATGTACTATAATTTTTATACAGAATGCATCAAAACCTGTCTGTGTGAATGGCTGAAGAGCGCTGATCGAGAGTTTGAGGTTACATAATGGTTTTGGTGAACATTGGAACGCAGGAGTGAGAAGAAATGAAAGTGGATGGGATAAAGAAGTATTACACTATTTTGCAATTAGCTAAAATTTAATTTTTTCTCTATTACATTGATATAACAATGATTTGACTTATCTTTTCATGTATAATTGAGTATGAAAACGTTTAATCTTAGTTTTCCTGGAATCATTGTATCATTGTTGTAGCAAACAAGAGATATGTAAAAAATTACTTAATCCTTTCAAGCTCAATGATATCATGGTGATATCACTTTTATAAAAGTTATTTTATGTATGATACCAGTCTTCAAATACTGTTTTGTACAATTTCATTCTTATTGTCTGTTGGTATCACTTTTTATTGATTTTTTTTTTATCTACATAAAGCAAATTTAATATCAATAAAATGATATGATAGGAAAATCTTGCTTGAAAGGGTTAAGTTAATTAAAACAAATGGTAGAAGTATAGTTTCTCGAATGTTCAGAAAGGATTAGAGAAAAATCGTTTCCGGGTTGACTATTGCGTACCGTTTCGATTTAGCCGGGTGACGTTGAATCATTGACAAACTATTCGAGCTGGCTGACGAATGCGATCGAGCGACGAGCGAAGCTAGCGAGCGCGCGCGTTTAAAAACGGAAAGCGAAGAGCATTTCTTTTTTTAATGAAGAAGGAGCGGCTTCCGTAGGAGCGAGTCATGTTCTCAATGAACACGGGCCTCGTAGGAAATTACCAGCGACTTCGTCGGCCACTTGAAAACGCGATTTAATCGATGCAATTAATCAGCACTACGGTAATTTCCTTCGTAATTAGAGACGGCTATCGTTGTTATTTTGTAAAACGAACCGATACCACGCTTGGAAAAAGACCACGATGTTTCATTTCCATTTGACGCTGAGGATTCCTTTGTAACACGTGAACGCACCGCGGATAATCGCGATTTACGTAGCTGCGAATCATCTAAAAATAAACTTTCATTTTTGGCTAGACGGTCTTCATTGTTGGACGTGTAAGATAATTTTATTCATCGTCAAATTCATACGAGAATGTTTAAACTAAAGTTATAATATCTGTCGTCCGAAGGTTAATATTTTTATGAAATTTAAAGACGAAATCCGTAATTTTGTCTTGTCAGAGCACGCGAAACGATCTTGCGTTGCTCGGAGTCCTTGGGGTCAAAGCGATTCGCATATGTCGGATATTTTAAAAACGCGCGGTTCTAAATAAAGAGGCAGGACACGACCGTGAAGCTTCCTCGTTTCAAGCGGAAAGGTTAAGGGAAACGAAGCCGAAAATCGGGGTCGTTTGTCCACCGTTGTAATTTCGGTTGAGGTCAGGCTCGCGGAATGGGTGAAAAAACGAAGAAGGGTTGGGGCATCGGGGCGAGGCTATCTTTAGCCTCTCTTCTTTCGCTACACAATAGCGGGACGAGTTAATAGCCCTGGGTCTGGCGTGGTTCGATAGCGAACCAGAAGTCCAGTGGTCACGCACCAAGAACCCGGTTGATCGCCTAGATATGTAAATGACAGGGAATCATAGAAAATGCCTGCTATTCTTGGCTCTGGCTAGAAAAAAGAAATTGTCACAAGATGAAATGTCGTTTTTGTAAAGTATGACCTTTTGTAGATGCATAAAAGTATAATTGTTAATGTGTACAGAGACAAGTCATTTTGTTACTGAAGAGAATTATGTAACGTTAGAGCTGTTAGACTTTGGTTTGAAAAAATTAGAGAAGAATCTAGTTAACTGTTAGGAAAAGTGTAAGGAATGGCATATAACTTATTTATGTAACAAATGTTATATACCTTTAAAAGTTTATTTCAAGGAACGACATTTCTTGTGCATCCACAGAATATTTAAGAGTGTCTGTAATAAATATTTTTGAATCTGTTTTCACTGAAGAATATTATATATTGAATTGCAATATAAAAATTTTCTGAAGCACATTTGAAATACTTTCACACATAATTTTCTCGGTAATCTCTTTTTCGGTACAAGGAGAAATCTGAAATTACGAGATCCATTAATTCTGTAAATCTTGCGGCCACCGAACAGTTAACGGCTCTGAAAGCGCATTAACACAGTAAATAAATTAGCGGGTTAACAGTTGTTGATTATCGTTTCTCTGTATATAAATTAGAACCGTCTAGCCGCTGCCGCGAAGATTTCGAAAACAAAATGATCTGAAACCGAGCCGATACCGTTACTATCTCAACGGTCCAAAGGTACAATGCGTTCTTTATTCGGCGAAACAAAAGGCGTTAATTACGCCTCGAATGATAAATCTTCATTTTTATCGTCCGACTATTAAAACGCCTCTTTTAGATTGAATCTCGGGAATACGTTAGCCCGGTGAACAACTATGTATCCCGACAATAGTTTGTAGAGCATAGTGGCTTCAAAATCGTGCGCGCGCGCCTAATTACTTAACCATACAGACCTATAGGTTATTATACAAAATAACTTCCTTCTGATCGTAAATCGAGATCTCGTATAAATTAGGCAGGTAACGTTGCATAGTGCCATAATAGCAATTATTTGACGATCGTTACTCGCAAACATTTTCAGGTCGATCATGCATTTTCATGAACGAACCAGACGAAAAATGGAACGGAAGATTGTAAAGAGCAGAATGCTTTCTGGGTGAAATATGGGTGACTCTGAACAGTGGTTCTTAGTCAGAGTATTAGGTTTTTATCTGTAGAAGTATTTTTGTCAAAATTCGACAATCGATAGACAGATGTCAAGCGTCTGTCAAATGAATTATTTTGCATCCCTCAGTGATAAAACTTGGATAATTTTAATACAAGGGTCGCGAATTTAGTTGCTAGGTGTTACTGTTCAAAACTGTTCAAAACTGTTCAACTAGAACGCGTCGCTCTCGAGATCTTTCTGGTCCCAAGAGGAGCCAAAACGTAACTCAGAAAAAGATTTACGAAAGAGGATTGATTTTCACGCAGAAAAAAATCCGGTGTTTTTATTTTCATCGTTGCATTGCTATCGATTGCAAGTCGCAATCGCGCGTCACCTTCGCAGCCATTCTAGGATTACCGAATCGAGCGAATATCAATCAGGTTTCGCCCGAGTGTCAGCCAAAGGAGACTCGGTCCAGGAAGGTGTGACGGTCGTCCGCGGAGAGGTAAAACTGACCCGGAAGACGAACCGCGTGGAAGATCGTTGTCGGATCTCGAGCGAGTTGCATCGCGGATTCGTGAAAGCGAAAGTCTTCGCGAAGAGAACGGACGGGTCCGTCTGCCTTGGACATGGTGTGCGAGTGTCGGTGAGACAGTGCGAGCCGGGAACCGAAGAGAAAAAGAGGCAGACAGAGGAAGTTTCGAAGACCCGGAGGAAGATCCCAGAAGAGAAATCGATCGGGTCGCGCGGACGAAGAGGAACCATCGACATGGCCGAGAGGTCGCCCTCCTTAAGCTGCGCTTACGCTGCACACGTTTTCTCGTTAATTAAACTTTTTATTACAAAAAAATCTGTAAACGTTGGACTGAGTACACTAATTTCTGTTTTTCTTTATAAAAGAGTAACGAATTCATTGTAGTGTTAAACAAAGTTTCTAGTGTTAGACAAAAATTGTTAAAAGTATTACTCTCTGTTGGTGTCTGAAATAGTAAAATATCGATCCACGTATTTCTGTAGATGAAATAATTACTGTCGCGTTCAGTGTAACCGCAGCTTTAGCTATTTTGATATCGTCCCTGGGTATTTTGCTCGTCTCGTTCGTTAGGCACGCGTGGGAGCTGAGTCAGTTTCCGGTTTCCAAAGGATAAATCTCTGACGAAAGATCGAGAAAGTTGAGGGGAGGCGGCGGGGTTGATAGGCAAATGGGATTACAGTGAGAACGAGACGAGATAAAGAGGGGACCGTTGTTTCAGGGATTGTACTCGAGGTGTGAATCGGCTAATTAATCTTCGAGTTTAATTGTCTTGGATGTTATCCGTTAGATTCATTCTTCGTTGTTACATGACGGAAGAGAAATTTGTTCAGAATGATTGGAACGTGTATTGTTAAGTTTCAATTCTGTGATTTCACTTTATGCTTTTATGGTACCAATTATGGCCATTTATTAGCTATTGTTGATATCAGCTTTGCTATAAAAGTTACGAGGAATTATTACCTTTTATTAACATTAATTACCGTGCTTAAACGTTGACATTCTTTTACTCAATTATTATTGATGTTAATTAGCATGTTAAAATTTTCAAATATTACAGCCACAGTTTAAGCACTAAAATAACATTTTTTAAAACGTTTGCAGGTTCGTCCTGTTCAAGCGCCACTACGACAAGTATGTCGCCCTGGCCGCCAAGTACGAAGAAGCCAAGGGTGTCGCCTACTACCTGGAGGAACGTTATCACGAGGTTAAGGTACGAAAAAAGACCATCAATTATAATATATTGTAAGAACTGAGTCTGTCCATCTTTTCAACGATCAGTAACCAATCTCATTAAAAGGTGAAGCGGTGTGGACGTTGAGATGAACTGTTGAATGAGCACAAAGGGTTGAATCTGACAGCGAAATGCGACGAAGCCGCAAAAGGAGGCGTGTGATGTAATTTCGTAAACTTGGATAAAGCTTAGCGTGTCTCTAATTGGATCAGATTATTCATTGAAATTGTCATTGTTTATCCTTTGCGTTGCTTAACAATCGTTGAAATCGAGTAAACTTTACTTTCAGTTTTTAAAATTGATAATCTTGCGAAGGATTGCGTATAAAGCGTAACAAGAAGATGGAAGAAATCCTTCCGCGATTTTCTTAGTCTCATCGATGCTATCTGCCCGTAAGAGTTCGCTTCTCCGGAGTGAAATCAAGTCTCGCAATATTATCCGCAAAAATGTGGAAGAGAAAACAGGCCTCTACCACGGGAGACTGCTTGGAACAAAAGAAAAGGAAGAAAGAAACGTGCCGATAAGATGCCACTCCCATTGTCGGTGCGAGGAGAAAATTTACCAACCAGAGAAAAAGACGATCTCAATTGCTGCCATAAATCGTTTCGCAGTCTCGTTTCTTTGAATCCTCTTAAAGGCGTTAATAACTTTGATTTTGAAACAAGAGGAATCTAAAACAATTTCGTTACAAATTTCAATATTCTAATTGTAAATTATTTGGTTTAAAAAGTCATTGTATCATTGTTAGTTTCATTTTTGCCGAGTCTGAATGGTGTATTCATTGAGACAGGGTAGACATTAATAAGGTAGGATTTCTCATGTCGAGTATTCGCGACGTTTCTAGGGCTTTCGCACACTCTTTAGGAAATAATTTTATAACGACTTCCTATTGTGGGTGAATGGTAGAGTTGTATGAAAGCGAACGACAATATTCCATATTCACAAGCACGGTACTATAATCACGCGTTAAATGAGATACGTTATTAAAAATATAAAGGATCGGTTTTACTTCAATTTGTAATTTGTAAACAATAGGAGAATAGTTAATATTGTATTTTCAATATTCATGGTATATTATAGTTAAGGTATTATAACGCAGCCGTGTAAAAACGCGTGGAAAATTCAAAGACACGGGCTTGGGTCTTATGCCGTATTCCAGCGGGGCATTATGACTCAGCCATGTAGAACTGCATGGAGGAATCAAAGGAACAAATGCAGCGCTGGTCGAAAGTTAAGATATACCCCTGCAAAACCGTGTGAAGAAATCAAAGGAAGAAAAGGAGGCGGTATTGTACCTGGGCCATACGGTGCATTTCAACAGGGTGTTATGATTCAGTCGTGTAGAATTTCGTGAGAGGGGCGGTATTGCACCTGGGTTCCGTGCAACGAATATGGAAGAATTGAAATAACAGGACTTGGGCCTTATTCTGCGATTGAAAGTTGGGATATGCTTCTTCGAAACTACGTGGAATTTTTACCTGGGCCCCAACCGAAAGAAGGGGATGAAGATGTATCCAGTTTCAAGGTTTAGATCTTCTGAGCATTCATCAAGGACCCTAAAAATTAATTGCAGCACATTTAATTTACATTATTTTAACCGCTAATAAGTGAATAATAATTAAAGATTTATCACCAGATAAAGTTTCATTTTTACTTTGATGAACAGGGTCCCAACGGTCTATAACGCTGTTGAATCGGTTCTGGATGTACCCTTGTAAATCAGAAGGCCCACAGAAGACCTAACAGAAGGGACGGGCCTGCGTGGGCCTGCTAAGGCGTGGGCCTGCTGGGTAATCCCGAAATGAAAAAAACTGGATTTTAAGTTTACACATTGATGTTATTAGAAAATATATTTAATATTTATTCCCATGGACAGGGGCCCAAGGATTTACGACGCTGTACCCTTGTAAATCTGTTGGAATTCTTGAAGAAAAGTAAAAGCAAAGGAGAAGGTTGGAGGAACGGATGGTCAACGACTTTGAGAAAAGCAGGTGCAACAAATAGAAGAAGAGGAAGGACGGTCGGCGACGGGGTGGCTGGAAGGCCACGTTCTTTGGTTTCTCCCATAGACACGGGTTTCCCCTTGGCCTTCCACCGTCTGCACGACCACTTGTACGTCTGCTGGAGGATCGATCGTGATCGGCGTACACGACAGCAGAAACCGCAGAAACAGAACCGTGTCCCGACTCTTGTTTCAAAAAAGCGCGAAGCGTTAGAAATGGTTGCGTTTCGCTAATCCACTTTTTCACTTTGCGGTTTTGCATTTTGCCTTCCCCCGTGTTTGTTTTCTTCGTCTTCTTCTTCTTCTGTTCTCGACTTTCTTCGGTTTCTTCGAGACACAGAAGCCACGACGTGCCTCAACAACTGGCCCCGTAATGGCGTTCATCAACCTCCAGCTTAGCTGCTCACTGTTGACCTAGAAAATCCTGGCATCTTGGGCGAGGAACGACAAACTACGTCGCACGATCGCCATTGAATCGTGTTAAAATCCATTCAGACCGTGCAACGTGAATGTTTCCTGTCGTGTACTCGAGTCCAAATAGGGGAACAATGGCTGACGCTCGTTACACGGCTTTTAATTAAACAATGAACGGCCTTTGAAAATATTTTGCAAGGACAAGAATAGGGGAAATAGAGTTTTGTTTTGCACTGGATAAAAGAATTCTAGATCACGCGCCGATTTAGTATCGATACTCTTGAAAAATGCTGTCGCGTCGGTTCAGACTTCAATTTAAATGACTACGTTACTGTTTGGAATTTTCATCGGATTTTCACTGAAATATTTACAACACCGCTTCTTTGTGTAACGGTTAAGCATACGGTCCCGATGGATTTGAGTCGTGCCAGTACACGTAGGTCGTCAGTGACCGTCACCCATTCGTCGCTGAGAATAAAAATGCTCAATGACGCGACGATCATTAACATTCGACTCGTCGTGGCCGATTCAGTGATTTATGATCGATCACTTACGCAATTTTCTGAACAAGTTAACAGAGTACCTTTTGACTATGAACTTTTAGTAAACGTTTCTTCGGATACCATATTCATATATGTTCAGATACTTGAAATTAGATATAGAATTTCTGATAAGATTTCGATGATATTGTTCTCTCTTTACTTATGCAAATGTTCATTTGTAAAAATACAAACGTCATCCAAACATGGCGGTCAAGGCGTCTTAAATGCATGCGTTCAGCCTTGGGCAATTGTTGAATAAATTTCGAATTCATGAAGTCTGATTCTGTAACTAATAACGCTTGGAGTTCTCATTTTTTTTTTTTTTTTTTTTGTTTTTTGTTATGTGCATACGAATGTACTAGCAAGTCTATAAATCTATAAAGTAAGCTGGTGGAGAACAAACGTAATGGATGCGTCCCAAAGCAGTGGCCATGAAATTAGATGCAACGCTGGAAGGCATTTCTGTTCCATCCTCTTTTTTAATTGGGTCTATTATCTCCGTGAATGTTACACCGCCACCGTGTTCTTTGTGTTACCGTCTGTTAATGCCCGTTTCAATGATAAACCAACACTTTCGAAAGACACTGAAAAAAATGAAAACAAAAAATAACCAATTTAAAGGCGTTGTACAAATTTTGTAAAATTTAAAGTACGAATCTTTTCAGGAAAGATATACACTGTAGTAAATTTTTCAAGGGAAAAACAGTGATTTAGGGGCAATAGATTTCACTGCGCTAGGGATTAATTACTAAGGATTATACCCAGGCTAGATTTAAGAAGTACTGCACAGTATACCTAGAATTAGGAATTATTACGTCTAAACTATGTTACCTGGATTTGAAAATTACTAAGAATTACACACCGAAGTTCGGAGCACTCAGCTTAAAATTGCATATATTTGAAAAAAATTACAGTAAACTGTTTTTGAAACATCCTATATAAAGAAAAAGAAAGACTTAAGGTAACCATCGTTGTTATAAGCTCAATTAAATCTAACGCTTTAATTTGCTATTTGGAATCATTATCGCGATTATCATGCTGTTTATAAAATCATTTCTTTCGCCATTATTTGTTGAATTATTCATCTGATGAAATACGTTGTTTGTTTGTAGGCTGAAAGAGACAAATTGGAGGAGATCCGACGAAACTTGGAGAAACGGTTGGAAGGATGCGAGTCAGAGCTTCGCGGCAAGGAAGACGAATTGTTTCTTCAGCTAGAGCGAAGCCTTCGGCTGGAGGAGGAGGTGGAACGGGCGAAGAACGAACGGGACAGCTGCATAGCCGCTCGCGATCGTCTGGACAGGCAACGCGAGGTGGCTTTGCGACGTCTGCAAATGCAACTGGCGCAAAACGAGATTACAAGGCAGACGCTTGAACGAGCACGACAGGATGTCGTCAGGCAGGCTACTGTTATACGCGCCGAGCGAGATGCTCTTGAAAGAGAGGTGAAGAATATCCTCTGGCAAATCTTTCTTCAAAATACAGTACAACCTTCGATTTTGAACGAAGCTTCCTTGCAATAAATAACTTAATCCAAAAGCATAATGCATTATAAGTCTTCTAGTATTGTAGCAAATGAAAATTTGTATGGTTCTACTGTATTGTAATGAATCAAGGATAAGAATGTCATGTATTTATGTCGTCTATTTATAGAATGAAGTTTTGAAGGAGAAACTTCGCGTAGAACAAGGAGAACTAGGAGAGGAAAGACGTAGACGAGAAGAAGGTGTAGCAGCATTGACCCGAGAAACGATCACGTTGAGACACGCCGCGAGACATCTTCGAGCGGCTACGCTTCACGCCACAGCTTGCCGCCGTCGTCGACGATGCTCCGTTTGTCTTTATGCTAGACGTACTTTCGCCGAGATCGATGATTATCGCGACGAGTAAGCGAATTACCATTTTCAAACAACCCGTGAACCTTAAATATTCGTACCAGATGTATAAACAACCGTAAAATTGTAATATTTTCAGCGGAAATCTTTTCAAGTGCCTTCAAGCGCCGCTCCAGGACCTACGCACCTGGTTACGTCCAAGCGCGACATCGACGACACCGACATCGCGCGGACAAAGAACAAACTCGCCGTTGGCCGATCACGAGATAAGCTTCATCGACGATTCCAGCGTGGACAGCAGTGCCGGTGGAAGCAACGTGAGCAACAGTAGCACCAGTAGCAACAGCGCCTCGGACGATGAGGCGTACCCGAGTACCCCAGTTGCTGAAATATCACTTTCCTCGGCCAATTCCAGCGCTCCGCCAGCGGCTAGAGCGTTCTCTTCCGATTCAGGGTTCGTCCGTAGATCTTGATACCCCTACAATGGCCCCTTGTAACAACTAGGACTTACTTTTAATATCATTTAAACATTGAGCCATCCTGTTGCTTCCTAAAAATCAAATGAAAAATTACGTTTACTACACTTGAAATTGACGATCTTGAATGATGTTCGTTCTGAATCGTGAATGAATTTCAGAGTTCTTCCAATTTTAATCTATAAATTATCAGCAGAAAATACTAATAGGAAATGTTAGATTAATACTTATCGGATGACTAATTTGAAATCAAAAGGTCAAGCATAACATGATAACGCAACGCACAAGAACTGCCGATTAACTTTTATGATACGATTTAAAACTAACAGTATGATCTGAGTGATTACATAAATATTCTTAATGAAGTTGATCATTTGATGCATAACAATTTGAATGGTGACGAATGTACTATTTTACAAATGTTTCATGTCGTTTCAGGTTTTCGTCAGAGATTGGAGATCGAAGATCACGATGCTATGAAAATGGGGGTAGTAGCACGAGTAGCAGCAGTGGTAAAAGCAGAAAGATCAGCGAGTCGCTGAGTTGCAGCGAGCCAGACGAGCAGAGCACCGGGGGAGGATTCGGTCGGTCAAGATGGACCTCCTCGTTTCGCAAACTGCTTGGTCGTAAACCGAAAACCAAATCGACGCCTGACCGCCCCCCACGAAGAAACGAAGACTGAGAAGAGAATTTTGAGCGTGATATCAAGCAGTAGGCAATCGTGTGCACAAAACACGTAGTGCGAAATCACCGTGAAATGTAGTGCTCCTGCCCTTTTTCGGCTGCGTCGTTGATCTATCGAAATCCTTTGCTCGGTCGGTAAAACATTCCAAAGGAATTCCTTCAGAGATAGAAATCAATTCGATATACATAGTAGGCAATTGCAAAAGTCTTGATACGGTTTTGAACACTTTCTTTTTTGGAGAAAACATTTATTTCTCTTTGGGTAAAATAATTCAAAGTAATTGATATTACTTTCATCCTTTATCTATAATCAATAATTATTAAGTCATTTTTCTCCTTAGTATATATTTTCTTTTTTTAAAATAAGGAGAATTCTTTAAACTTGTATCACAATATTTCAAAAATGTATCCGTTCTACATTTCAGGGGAAGGAATTTCCATCACTCATTTCATACTCAAAAGTTACTAGACATTTATGCCTGGGTACGACAATTAACCTAACCCATCATCCATTTTATTTAGTATTAGATCAACCAACTCGTTTTGAAATAATTACTAAACCACTACTCCAATATTTGTCAGAGTTATTACCATAGCGAGTCCCTCTACGACGTCATTTTTTCTAGAGAAACCTATCATTCTCGACACTGTACGATCACTCGCAATCACTTCAATTTTATTATTTCTATTGTTAGAAAGTCAGAAATAAGATTATCGTTACAAAATCAACGATGTCGGTGAAAAAACGTATCAGAACTCTTGCAATCATTCAATACACATAACTGCCAACATGTTGATATTATATACAGTAATCACGATGAATTCTCTCCTATCTAGTAACATCAAGTTCAAAATACGCGTTAAGGACCACAAGTTTTAGAGCTATTGCGAGAAAAATTGATCCTCGATAAAAGAAAAGAATTTAATCTATTTGTAGTTCAATTTACCCGCGTTCAGTAGTTCATTGATCCCTGATTTTTCGGTCGATAACATATAGGAATTGAAGTTTAAACGTTTATTACAAAATCAATCGATCGAGTTGTAAAATTAGTTTTGAGAAAAGTAAAGAAGCGTGTTAACGAGTATTGGGAGTTAAATGGTAAATCTTTTAAAAAAGAATTGTTTTCCAATTGGACCAGTTATCGTTTGCGACGTGTTTCTGTTGTCATTTATACTGTTGTTGTTAGAGTGGTTGTTGTCTTATTAGCCAAAGAACGTAGTGCTCTATGTAGATGTCGATCGATCGCTGTTTTTCTCACTTATTAGATAGCTCGTAGAATTACAAGTGTTGAAAGCTACGATCCATTTTAGCGTCCAACAAAATTTTGCTAGCGACTCGAAGAGTTAACCCTTAACTACCATGGTAGGGTGAAATTTCGTCCTATAAAAATCGAATCTATACTCAATGTATCGTTATGTTTTTCTTTGATAAGAAATACGTTCGTAATTTAAGAAGGTACAGGGTAAACTTTTAATTTCTACACCATGGTGGTTAAGGGTTAAAAATGATATTTTTTTCTTTTCTCTTCCGATATACGACAGAATACGTCAAAATTAGATGATATTAACATGGATAACGAGTTTTTATTTAACCCTCGAACGGCGAACGTTATTGTTAAGTAATAAAATACTTATTAAACGCAATACCTTTGTATATCGGACAAAAGAATGTTTAAAACGAACGCAAAAAGATAGTTAAAAGTTCAGTTTAAGTCTTTCGTGGTCCGTCGTCCGAGGGTTAAAAGTTATGGCATACATAATTGAAACAGAGAGAGATTAATCTGATTAGATTAGATCCGAAATACGCAGAAAGAAACATTGACGTGTTTTACTTTTAATCTACACCGATTAATACAATTATTTGCAAAGAGGAAATCATCAAGTGATTAATGGTACGAGTGATAACTTTGCGTTCAGGGTAATTTTTTGTAAGCTATTCCTAAAAATTCCAAATTCAGAATCGTTCTTTTTAGTTCAACTAGACGAATAGTTTTTTTTTTGCTGGGTTCCTTTATGAATTATCCAAAAAATTGATCATGTATTTTGTACATATATTTTTTTATATTCTATTTATGATTTACAATTAATAGCGTTTTATGAATTTACGAAACGAATTTTAAGGACAATTACTTGAATATGTGCTGGATTTTAATGCACAAATCGTGGAACTTCGTGACAAGTATTTTTTAATAGAAAAATATTGAATGTACCGATAATGTATATCGTTCAATTTCGAAATTAATTATTTGGCGCAGGAAGTATTTAAGATTACTGCACTCGTCGAGAAATCGAATGATTTTGGATCGTGATCAATTTTCACGAACGACAAACAACATTGTTAATCGAATTTGTTAACGAAGAACGAAAAACGAAAAGAAAAACGAACAGCCATGCATTAAATAAACAGAATCGTTTACTTAAAATTTGTATTCAACAGTTTTATAAAGAGAAACTGAACCATTTAACAAATACTAAGTACGTTTAATCTAGGCGATACGTTTAATTTTCTGTTTTTATATCTACGAATCAAAGGGTTTACTCTCTTCTAGATTTCTGTCTTATAAGTTAAGAAATGTCAAAATAAAACTGTTCCACATAGACTGAAATGGTACAAACGATATTAATTACAATGCGAACGTTCCAATGAAACATTTTAATCATTTTGATTTTCCTACAATTACAATTTTATTTGAAGATTCCCGCCTAGGATTTCTTCAGTGAAAGTATCCTTGGCATATGCATATTTAATTGCTGATTAAACGTTACATTACAAATGTGGTGTAATTTTTGTTATACTTTTAGACATGGCCTCAAAAATTTCTTTTCGTCTAAGACCCCCTAATGGCAGGTTCGTCACTGGAAGAGTCTCAAACATGCAAAAGGAGAGACAGACCCCCTTTCCCGTAACTATCAATCGAAAAAATGCAATACTTTGAATAACGATATAAATAATACGATAATTACAATAACACCTCTGATAAACTCGTTCAAATCACTTAGACGTACCCTCGACGACGTCACTTCGTAGAAATTTTCTCATTCGCGTTTCTCCCATCTTGGCGCCAACGATATTTATACGAGCAGAAAACTTGAAGAGTCGGTAGTCGAATTTTGACGTACGTGTATTGCAGTCGAGAAAGTTGGTTAACCGAACGTTACTCGTGGTTACAGTGTCGTTACATTAGGTTTGTATGCACATGTGTATTAAACAAGATCAGAAAATACGAAAAATTACTCGATTCAAAAAAGAAATCATTCTTAAATATGTAAATATAAAAATTTAGACTTATCTACTCGAAGTCTGCCAGATTGTACGAAATTGGAAACTTACCAAGTGTTACATTTTTCTCGATTTGATAGTAGCCGAAACAATTGACAGTACACGGTTACATGGATTAAGATTACATATTTCGATTGTTTTGACTCATGCCTCCAAATACAAGTGCTTGTGACGTATAAAGTTTCATCGTGTGACGTATTAATCTGTTAATCAGATGGGATGAGCGGAAGCGTTTGACTCGGTTTTTATCACTTTTGAATCATTCATAAAATTACTTTATAACAAAAATATTTTCGCAAAAACTTATTCTTCCTTTGCCTGTTCTTTTACGTGTACAGTACAAAACTATAGTTGGGTAAAAATCGGCAAGCGGTAATTTCAAAATAATTCAGTACTTTCGTTCAGTATTTATAACATTGCCGTGGTTGCACTTGCGATGTTACGTTATTTCGCGTGCTTCTCTCTTATCTGATTAGGAACAAACAGAAACTTTATTTTTGCAGATAACATTCAACTCTAATTGAAATTATTATAAGTCAACTGTTCTACAGGGTGTCCCACTTAAGTGAGTACAGCAGGATATTTCGGAAGGAGTTGTAGTTATTAAAAATGTGTTCGTACAAAAGTTGCTTGGCAAAATGGAGTGCATCATGTGGTAATAATTATCTTCTTCTGGGTGGAGTAGTAGAGGAGATCTGAAGGTCAATGTAATTTTTTTAAATGGGATGCTATATTTTTCTCTTCAGAATGTAACAGCAGGCACCGAGACAAATTCAATGATGTGCTACATGTTGGTATTCTGATTTCGATAAAGGTGAATCCTATCGATATTTATAGCGATTCTGTTACTCTAAATATCACGTTTCGAGTGCTATCGATCTCTGTACGGAGGATATCGTGTCGCTAGATATTAAACACGCCCACGCTAAAATATAAAAGCAAATCGCACGTTCGGTTTCGATCTAACGACAATTAACGTGGCAGGTTACTGCGCATCATATCTCTTATAAAATATATAAAAACTTGTTACTGAGGTAATGAGTCACCTTTTATCAGCCTCTTATCGCTTATCGATACTAAAGATAAATTCCAGGAAACCGTACGAATTGTAAAATACAATTAATTGTCTCTTTTCTGTTCTTTTTCGATCTACTGATCATTAATTCTCATAAGTTTCAAAATAAAAAAATAATATTGTTATCAACACTTATCCGACGTTCGTTTTTGTTCACTATGATGTTAAAATATAATTACAGAATCTTGTGATAAGTAGTGATAAGAACTTTTTCAGATGCGAAGAACAGAATAGTACAGTATCAGGTACCAACGGTACGAAGGATCCAGTTGATTTATCGATTGTGCAATAATTCAACATTGCGGGTTATATAAACGAGAAAAATAATGTCGTTAAAAACTAACAGTCGACTTTGCTCTAGAGTTCGTAAAATTAAAATTTGAGTGCCAAATTTTAAAAAATATATCGTTATATACGTTTCATGGATACGGGTTTTGAGCAACTCAACTACCGTTCATGAATTAAAATAAATAGAACGAGGAATAATTATGATGTGTATTTTAGGGAAAGGGATCGAATAATAAGCATCTAAAAACATGTCTGCACCACCACATGATTTTATGCCACCGCCACCGCCACCTGGTTTCATTCCACCGCCACCACCGCCGCCATATAATGCCGGCACACAAAGTGAGTAAAGGACGTTAAATGAAAATGGCATCAAACTCTTGATAATCCGGAAGTCAGTAAAATGCAGACACGCACAGTGAATCCTAAGAAATTATGATTAAAATTCAGAATTGTTCCAGTTCCTATCCCATAATTATATAATATTGAACATTGTTTAGGTTTTAATTTTCAAAATTTGAATTTATCGCGCGTGGACAGTCAAGTGTTCTATGGGGCGAACGAATTACTAATACGTATACATTTAGCACTAGAAAATGATTTTATGCAAATAAAAGGCTAATTTAAAAAATTATTTTACAGATGTAGTCATCGTATCCCCAAACTTCGATTCAGAACCACAACGTTTAACGTGTCCGTATTGTCACGAGAATATTGTTACATCAGTAGACACGGCGACAACTACGAAAACTCATCTTTTCGCGTTACTTCTTTGCCTGGCAGGGTAATCATTTAAAATACATATTTAAAATCAAACTTACTACCTACTAATTTTGTTACAAATTATGTAATTGTCTTAATTTTGACTTCTAGATGCTGGATCTGCGCCCCTTGTCCTTATTGTATAGACTCCTGTTTGGCTAAGAAGCACTACTGCCCCATGTGTAAATCATATATAGGAGAGTCACATAATTAACACACATTTAAGTATTGTCGACTGTTTTTATAAGTTTTGATATCATTCCAAGTAGTGAGTACAGTCTTATTAGACAGAACTGCATTTCATTTAATAATATTGTCAAAAATATTATTAACAATCTTCTTATCTTGTCAGATGATATAGTTAAGATGATAGTTTGAAATTTATATTAAATGTTTAGAGTAATTTGAGAAATATCAATAATATATAATTAAGATAAATACATAGCCTGATACCTTTATATACAATTTATGGTCACAATGTAACAATACAGAAATATTTTTTTATAAAAAATTCCTTGCATATAAAAATTATGTAATGAAGAATAAGATAACCTTAAAATTTGACAATAAAATTATATAAGACTTGGTAATGTTATATTGTCAATTAATTAATTAGATTAATTTATGTAAGAATGTGTTTTATTACTCATCAAGCAAACTTATATACAGTAATAGCTCTTTAATATTGTTTCCATGGCAGTATGCATATGGTCAAAATACAGTGTAGAAGAGATATTTTCTGTTAGCATTTAAATGTTCTATTCATATATCCATTTCTCTGCCCAGGATGGCCAATCAACAACTTCCTTTGGCTCTCCAAACCACAGGTTAATCTCTTTATTAGCAGATTCAACTGAATCAGATCCATGAATAATATTACGTCCAACTTGGAGACAATAATCACCCCGAATTGTTCCAGGTGCAGAATCCTTTGGATTTGTTTCTCCCAACATCACTCTACCAGTTTTCACAGAATTTAAACCTTCCCATACCTACAACATGTTTATAAAATTTTATTAGTACATGAATGAAGATATTACATGTAAATATTACTTATAAAATAATTACCATGGGAACAACTGGTCCTGAACTCATGTATTTAATTAAACCAGGGAAAAATGGTTTGGATGACAAATCTGAATAATGTTTCTTTAAGAGATCCTCTGACGGCTAAAAAAAAAATAATTATTAGTATATAATTTAACTTAAATTAAACCCACTGTTATATTGACAAATGAAGCACTCAATATATATTAAATGATGGTTTTGTCTTTTAGGATTAGTTCCAATGTCAAATTAGAAAACAGCAATTAAAGCAATCTCTTGATAACAACATATAAAAATAACCTTTTCGACACTTCATCTCTTTTAGAATTTGAAACAGGATTTGTTATGGCATTGACAGAATGGGCAAATACATTGATTATAAATTAACGTCTTATACATATGTTTTACTTCAAGTTCTCAAGGTTACAAAGGCTAGTGACAAAAGTTACAGTTAATGCTCGTTACCCAATCGATGAAGCCTGACAGGTGTTTTTGAAACAAAAACGAATACAAGTAATTATTTTATGAAAACTTGCCGGTGACGAATACACAAATATGGAAGTTTCCACGTGGTACAAAAACTGAAATGTAAATTTTTGTTTCGAAGGAGAAAGAAGCTTACCCAGAGCATCTTCATCGCTACAAGTTTAAAACCTTTATCCTCGAAACGTTGAATTATTTTTCCAACAAGCCCGCGTTGGACACCGTCGGGCTTGATCATAATGAAGGTACGTTCCTTATTTTCTGCCATAACTGATTTGCAAACTAAATAAAATAAAACCAGGACAAAGCACAAAACCATGCATAACCGGCAACGGCACTAAAGGAGTGAGGACGAAGAAACCAATTGGATCTTTACTTATTCAAACTCTTTCAACCTGGTGGGGAATCCACTTTCGAATTTCCACCGTACTGGCGCTCGCGTACGAGTCTCAGGAATGGCCGTAGTTCTGCTCAAAAACTAATTTTTTCTTAACATTTTCAAACACATTGTTTCTATGAAAGATTTTTATATAATACTAAAGATATTTATCACAACGAGGCATACAACGAGGTATATCAAGAAAATTTATATCAAATGGTTAAAAATAACATTGTACATTGTCGGACAAGATAGGCTTCCCTATGAAAAATGACGATGCAGGAGAAGAAGCCCCACCATTCGTCTTACATTTGAAAGTTACTAAATATTTATGCAAAGATACGATAATTAACTTAACCAGTTATTTATTTTATCTTCTAGTATTATAGTAAGTGATGGGAGTACATTTCTACAGGGTGTCCCAGAACTCCTGTAGGAGCCGGAAATGGGGGGTAGCTGAGACTATTCTGAACAACAATTTCCTTTGCAAAAATATCGGATGGGGCTTCGTTTTTGAATTATTAAGCAAAAACACTGACCAATCAGTACCGTCAGTGTAGCGTCGAGCCTAGTCGCCCCGGGACAAGCGCCTCGGTAGAACAAGAAGCGTTAAGCACAAGTAATATTGGACATAAAAGTAAAAAACAAATGGTAGAATGTTATGAGAGTAATCGTACCTTAGAATAAAGGGAATGACTGAATGGCTGGATATCCCAACAGAAGGAATAAGTAAAAATTGCAGAATATTTTTCGGTATTATAAATACAGTCCTGGGGTCATCTAATTTGAATAGTAGAAAGATAAAACATTGTATTATTATAAAATAATGAATTTAATATCGTTCAAGCTTTATTTTTCAATTTTTTTAAAGAGCAACTGAGGACGGTACATGGGGTGTTACCGACGAAATTAGCGAAACAGAAAATTGTGTTTTTTCAAAAACCAGGCCACTTTTCGGATAAACTGAAGTTATAGAGACATTTATAACAACAAAATATTTTATGTAATGGTGTTAAAAAGCCGATTTTTAATAAAATAATTTTTACCGACTTTTTATTTTACCCCTGGCGCCACCTGCGAACAAAGTGCTGAAACTGCTCAAAAATTGACAGGAATCTGCCGTACCTACAATGATTATTTTTTAAGAAAATAATTTTTTGCTGTTTTCGCGTGTTTGAAGCATCTAATCGCTTCTATTTTACACTAATTATCGATTCCAATTGTCCGATTAATCCTAGAAGCCCGAAATATTGAAATATTAAAGATTAAATCGCACATTGAGAGAGTGAGAGGTGAGATTGGCAGACTAGTGTTCACTCTCTCGCACATTGGTGTTGTGCGCAGGCGCGAGTTTCACGTAGAGGGAGTGAGAGACTAGATGCTCGGTGCTCTCACTCGCACATTGAGAGAGTGAGAGGTGAGATTGGCGGACTATTGCCCACTCTCTCGCACATTGTGGGAGTGAGAGGTGAGATCGGCGGACTAGTGTTCACTCTCTCGCACATTGGTGTTGTGCGCAAGCGCGAGTTTGGCGTAGAGGGAGTGAAAGACAAGATGCTTGGTGCTCTCACTCGCACATTGAGGGAGTGAGAGGTGAGATCGGCGTACTAGTGTTCACTCTCTCGCACATTCGTGTTGTGCGCAGGCGCGAGTTTCACGTAGAAGGAGTGAGAGACTAGATGCTCGGTGCTCTCACTCGCACATTGAGGGAGTGAGAGGTGAGATTGGCGGACTAGTGCCCACTCTCTCGCACATTGTGGGAGTGAGAGGTGAGATCGGCGGACTAGTGTTCACTCTCTCGCACATTGGTGTTGTGCGCAAGCGCGAGTTTGGCGTAGAGGGAGTGAAAGACAAGATGCTTGGTGCTCTCACTCGCACATTGAGGGAGTGAGAGGTGAGATCGGCGGACGAGTGTTCTCTCCCTCTTACGCATTAGCATACTGCGCTGGCTTGGTGCGAGTGAGAGGGGCGACGCTCTCGCGGAGTCTTTTAATCGTTGCGTTACAATAATTAATAGTATGAGTTATTCGAGGTTCAGACTATTATAGATCGGTTTTTCGTGTTCGAAAATGTAAAATTCGATACCAAATTAGCCAGTTCTTCTACGTTTTCTATTATTCATTAATGGTCGGGTAGTTACGTTCATCCCTTTTGTGTGAGGTTATGACTAAGTCCCTGTAATTTTATGTACAAGCTGCCTTAGTTTAATGATACATAACTAGATAAATACAATTTTGCAAACTCGAGATCCTTGGTTTCTGAGTCTAGTTTCATGTTACCAGTAAACAATGGGAAGGATTTATCTACGGAGAGTAAACTGTTCTTCAATAATTATACTGAATATATAAGTACATATGTAATTGTAGAATGTCTTTATTTTATAAGAATATTGTACTGCGCTTAAGCTATATGTTAAATAATTATAAAAATATGTTGTATGTAAAAATACTGATATGTAAGTTTTACAATTTGTAATTATAAGTGCGTTAAAGTTAAGAATCTAATATTTAAGTAAGTTTTACAGTTAGTAGTTATAAGTGCGTTAGAATTAACAATGTAACATTTATGTAACATGTATAATTGAAAGAATTTTCAATAAACATAAAGTTAAACTAAAGCAATTGTTTATTCATTTATAAACCTAACTCCCTTATCCAGCCCTTACAAAATTTCACTTAAAAAGCAAGAAATAATGTAGAAAAACATTGCACAGAAGTTTCGAAATACAAAAGTAGAAAAAGAAACGAAAAATATCGGTTTGATACAGAGAAGAACAAAATTCGGTACAAACGGTTTCCAGGAATTCCTGGAATTCGACGTCACTAAAATTCTGGGAAGTGACACGAAGAATACCTCCTGGCACATCATGTTCTCCTGATACAATTTCGGGATCCGAAATTCTGTGAATTTAAATTTTATAGTCTTCGATTTGCTATTGTTAATTTTCATTATTTTCTGAAATTATTTATAGGATAAGGATATCAAGAGAGGTTTATTTAAATAAATAAACGAGATTGGGTTATTTTTGAAAATCTGCATTTATTCAATAAACTAAATGATTTATTATACATTGAGCTTTAGAATAGTTATTAAATTATTTACAACTAACGTTTACAATTGTAATTTTGCGCACTATCTATACAACTTTAATTTATAATCGGATTTGTTATAGAATCGATACAACAGGTATCTAAGTTCCGATTATTAATTAAATCCTTGGTTTCTGAGTCCAAGTTCCCGGAAATTCCTGGAATTTGACGTCACTAAAATTCCGAGAAGTGACACGAAGAATACCTCCTGGCACATCATGTTCTCCTGATACAATTTCGGGATCCGAAATTCTGTGAATTTAAATTTTATAGTCTTCGATTTGCTATTGTTAATTTTCATTATTTTCTGAAATTATTTATAGGATAAGGATATCAAGAGAGGTTTATTTAAATAAATAAACGAGATTGGGTTATTTTTGAAAATCTGCATTTATTCAATAAACTAAATGATTTATTATACATTGAGCTTTAGAATAGTTATTAAAATAGTTATAAAATTTGTTTAATTTTTACAATAGATTGAAAACAGGACCAAATAATTTAATAACTATTCTAAAGTTATAAATAATTTAATATTTAAAGTTGTAAATAATTTAATAACTATTCTAAAGCTCAATGTATAATAAATTATTTAGTTTATTGAATAAATGCAGATTTTCAAAAATAACCCAGAACTCGTTTATTTATTTAAATAAACCTCTCTTGATATCCTTATCCTATAAATAATTTCAGAAAATAATGAAAATTAACAATAGCAAATCGAAGACTATAAAATTTAAATTCACAGAATTTCGGATCCCGAAATTGTATCAGGAGAACATGATGTGGCAGGAGATGTTCTTCGAGTCACTTCTTGGAATTTTCGTGACGTCAAGTTCCAGGAACTTTTGGGAATCCCTTTTGCGAAACTAAATTCCAGACTTTGAAGAACTGTATCAGGAGAATATGATGTGCCAGGAAGTATTCTTCGTGCCATTTCCCAGAATTTTTGTGACGTCGAATTCCAGGAATTTCCAGGATCCCCTTTTGCGAAACCATGTTCCAGATTTGGGCTTTATCGAACTCTGAATACCATCATGTGGCACATCGTTGAATTTGTCTCGGTGCCCGCTGTTAGATTCTGAAGAGAAAACTATAGCATCTCATTTAAAAAAACTACATTGACTTTCAGATCTCGTCTACTACCCCACCCAGAGGAAAATAATTATTACCGCATGATGCACCCCATTTTATCAAGCAACTTTTGTAGGAACACATTTTTAATAACTACAACTCCTTCCGAAATATCCTGCTGTAATCACTTAAGTTGGACACCCTGTACATTCGCCTTTATCGAAACCAAATTCCCGGTTTTGAGAAATGTATCAGGAGAATATGATGTGCCAGGAGGTATTCTTCGTGCCACTTCCCAGAATTTTAGTGACGTCGAATTCCAGGAATTTCCGGGAACCCCTTTTGCGAAACCAAGTCCCAGATTTCGATTAATCGAACTCAGAATATCGACATGTGGCACACCGTTGAATTCGTCTCGGTGCCCGCTATCAGATTCTGAAGAGAAAACCATAGCATCCCATTTAAAAAAGTTACATTGACCTTCTGATCTCCTCTACTACTCCACCCAGAAGAAGATAATTATTACCACATGATGCACCCCATTTTGCCAAGCAACTTTTGTAGGAACACATTTTTAATAACTACAACTCCTTCCGAAATATCCTGCTGTAATCACTTAAGTTGGACACCCTGTACATTCGCCTTTATCGAAACCAAATTCCCGGTTTTGAGAAATGTATCAGGAGAATATGATGTGCCAGGAGGTATTCTTCGTGCCACTTCCCAGAATTTTAGTGACGTCGAATTCCAGGAATTTCCGGGAACCCCTTTTGCGAAACCAAGTCCCAGATTTCGATTAATCGAACTCAGAATATCGACATGTGGCACACCGTTGAATTCGTCTCGGTGCCCGCTATCAGATTCTGAAGAGAAAACCATAGCATCCCATTTAAAAAAGTTACATTGACCTTCAGATCTCGTCTATTACCCCACCCAGAGGAAAATAATTATTACCGCATGATGCACCCCATTTTGCCAAGCAACTTTTGTAGGAACACATTTTTAATAACTACAACTCCTTCCGAAATATCCTGCTGTAATCACTTAAGTTGGACACCCTGTACATTCGCCTTTATCGAAACCAAATTCCCGGTTTTGAGAAATGTATCAGGAGAATATGATGTGCCAGGAGGTATTCTTCGTGCCACTTCCCAGAATTTTAGTGACGTCGAATTCCAGGAATTTCCGGGAACCCCTTTTGCGAAACCAAGTCCCAGATTTCGATTAATCGAACTCAGAATATCGACATGTGGCACACCGTTGAATTCGTCTCGGTGCCCGCTATCAGATTCTGAAGAGAAAACTATAGCATCTCATTTAAAAAAACTACATTGACCTTCAGATCTCGTCTATTACCCCACCCAGAGGAAAATAATTATTACCGCATGATGCACCCCATTTTGTCAAGCAACTTTTGTAGGAACACATTTTTAATAACTACAACTCCTTCCGAAATATCCTGCTGTAATCACTTAAGTTGGACACCCTGTACATTCGCCTTTATCGAAACCAAATTCCCGGTTTTGAGAAATGTATCAGGAGAATATGATGTGCCAGGAGGTATTCTTCGTGCCACTTCCCAGAATTTTAGTGACGTCGAATTCCAGGAATTTCCGGGAACCCCTTTTGCGAAACCAAGTCCCAGATTTCGATTAATCGAACTCAGAATATCGACATGTGGCACACCGTTGAATTCGTCTCGGTGCCCGCTTTCAGATTCTGAAGAGAAATCTATAGCATCTCATTTAAAAAAACTACATTGACCTTCAGATCTCGTCTACTACCCCACCCAGAGGAAAATAATTATTACCGCATGATGCACCCCATTTTGTCAAGCAACTTTTGTAGGAACACATTTTTAATAACTACAACTCCTTCCGAAATATCCTGCTGTAATCACTTAAGTTGGACACCCTGTACATTCGCCTTTATCGAAACCAAATTCCCGGTTTTGAGAAATGTATCAGGAGAATATGATGTGCCAGGAGGTATTCTTCGTGCCACTTCCCAGAATTTTAGTGACGTCGAATTCCAGGAATTTCCGGGAACCCCTTTTGCGAAACCAAGTCCCAGATTTCGATTAATCGAACTCAGAATATCGACATGTGGCACACCGTTGAATTCGTCTCGGTGCCCGCTATCAGATTCTGAAGAGAAAACCATAGCATCTCATTTAAAAAAACTACATTGACCTTCAGATCTCGTCTATTACCCCACCCAGAGGAAAATAATTATTACCGCATGATGCACCCCATTTTGTCAAGCAACTTTTGTAGGAACACATTTTTAATAACTACAACTCCTTCCGAAATATCCTGCTGTAATCACTTAAGTTGGACACCCTGTACATTCGCCTTTATCGAAACCAAATTCCCGGTTTTGAGAAATGTATCAGGAGAATATGATGTGCCAGGAGGTATTCTTCGTGCCACTTCCCAGAATTTTAGTGACGTCGAATTCCAGGAATTTCCGGGAACCCCTTTTGCGAAACCAAGTCCCAGATTTCGATTAATCGAACTCAGAATATCGACATGTGGCACACCGTTGAATTCGTCTCGGTGCCCGCTATCAGATTCTGAAGAGAAAACCATAGCATCCCATTTAAAAAAGTTACATTGACCTTCAGATCTCGTCTATTACCCCACCCAGAGGAAAATAATTATTACCGCATGATGCACCCCATTTTGCCAAGCAACTTTTGTAGGAACACATTTTTAATAACTACAACTCCTTCCGAAATATCCTGCTGTAATCACTTAAGTTGGACACCCTGTACATTCGCCTTTATCGAAACCAAATTCCCGGTTTTGAGAAATGTATCAGGAGAATATGATGTGCCAGGAGGTATTCTTCGTGCCACTTCCCAGAATTTTAGTGACGTCGAATTCCAGGAATTTCCGGGAACCCCTTTTGCGAAACCAAGTCCCAGATTTCGATTAATCGAAATCAGAATATCGACATGTGGCACACCGTTGAATTCGTCTCGGTGCCCGCTTTCAGATTCTGAAGAGAAAACTATAGCATCTCATTTAAAAAAACTACATTGACCTTCAGATCTCGTCTATTACCCCACCCAGAGGAAAATAATTATTACCGCATGATGCACCCCATTTTGTCAAGCAACTTTTGTAGGAACACATTTTTAATAACTACAACTCCTTCCGAAATATCCTGCTGTAATCACTTAAGTTGGACACCCTGTACATTCGCCTTTATCGAAACCAAATTCCCGGTTTTGAGAAATGTATCAGGAGAATATGATGTGCCAGGAGGTATTCTTCGTGCCACTTCCCAGAATTTTAGTGACGTCGAATTCCAGGAATTTCCGGGAACCCCTTTTGCGAAACCAAGTCCCAGATTTCGATTAATCGAACTCAGAATATCGACATGTGGCACACCGTTGAATTCGTCTCGATGCCCGCTGTTACATGCTGAAGAGAAAACTATAGCATCTCATTTAAAAAAACTACATTGACCTTCAGATCTCGTCTATTAACCCACCCAGAGAAAAATAATTAATACTGCATGATGCACCCCATTTTGCCAAGCAACTTTTGTAGGAACACATTTTTAATAACTACAACTCCTTCCGAAATATCCTGCTGTAATCACTTAAGTTGGACACCCTGTACATTCACCTTAATCGAAACCAAATTCCCGATTTTGAGAAATTGTATCAGGAGAATATGATGTGCCAGGAGGTATTCTTCGTGCCACTTCCCAGAAATTTAGTGACGTCGAATTCCAGGAATTTCCGGGACCCCATTTGCGAAACCAAGTTCCAGATTTCGATTAATCGAACTCAGAATATCGACATGTAGCACACCGTTGAATTTGTCTCGGTGCCCGCTGTTAGATTCTGGAGAGAAAACTATAGCATCTCATTTAAAAAAACTACATTGACCTTCAGATCTCGTCTATTACCCCACCCAGAGGAAAATAATTATTACCGCATGATGCACCCCATTTTGCCAAGCAACTTTTGTAGAAACACATTTTTAATAACTACAACTCCTTCCGAAATATCCTGCTGTAATCACTTAAGTTGGACACCCTGTACATTCACCTTAATCGAAACCAAATTCCCGATTTTGAGAAATTGTATCAGGAGAATATGATGTGCCAGGAGGTATTCTTCGTGCCACTTCCCAGAATTTTAATGACGTCGAATTCCAGGAATTCCTGGAAACCGTTTGTACCGAATTTTGTTCTTCTCTGTATCAAACCGATATTTTTCGTTTTTTTTTCTACTTTTGTATTTCGAAACTTCTGTGCAATGTTTTTCTACATTATTTCTTGCTTCTTAAGTGAAATTTTGTAAGGGCTGGATAAGGGAGTTAGGTTTATAAATGAATAAACTATTGCTTTAGTTTAATTCTATGTTTATTGAAAATTCTTTCAATTATACATGTTACATAAATGTTACATTGTTAATTCTAACGCACTTATAACTATTAACTGTAAAACTTACTTAAATATTAGATTCTTAACTTTAACACACTTAGAATTACAAATTGTAAAACTTACATATCAGTATTTTTACATACAACATATTTTTATAATTATTTAACATATAGCTTAAGCGCAGTACAATATTCTTATAAAATAAAGACATTCTACAATTACATATGTACTTATATATTCAGTATAACTATTGAAGAACAGTTTACTCTCCGTAGATAAATCCTTCCCATTGTTTACTGGTAACATGAAACTAGACTCAGAAACCAAGGATCTCGAGTTTGCAAAATTGTATTTATCTAGTTATGTATCATTAAACTAAGGCAGCTTGTACATAAAATTACAGGGACTTAGTCATAACCTCACACAAAAGGGATGAACGTAACTACCCGACCATTAATGAATAATAGAAAACGTAGAAGCACTGGCTAATTTGGTATCGAATTTTACATTTTCGAACACGAAAAACCGATCTATAATAGTCTGAACCTCGAATAACTCATACTATTAATTATTGTAACGCAACGATTAAAAGACTCCGCGAGAGCGTCGCCCCTCTCACTCGCACCAAGCCAGCGCAGTATGCTAATGCGTAAGAGGGAGAGAACACTCGTCCGCCGATCTCACCTCTCACTCCCTCAATGTGCGAGTGAGAGCACCAAGCATCTTGTCTTTCACTCCCTCTACGCCAAACTCGCGCTTGCGCACAACACCAATGTGCGAGAGAGTGAACACTAGTCCGCCGATCTCACCTCTCACTCCCACAATGTGCGAGAGAGTGGGCACTAGTCCGCCAATCTCACCTCTCACTCCCTCAATGTACGAGTGAGAGCACCGAGCATCTAGTCTCTCACTCCTTCTACGTGAAACTCGCGCCTGCGCACAACACGAATGTGCGAGAGAGTGAACACTAGTACGCCGATCTCACCTCTCACTCCCTCAATGTGCGAGTGAGAGCATCGAGCATCTAGTCTCTCACTCCCTCTACGCCAAACTCGCGCCTGCGCACAACACCAATGTGCGAGAGAGTGAACACTAGTCCGCCATTCGGACCTCTCACTCCCACAATGTGCGAGAGAGTGAACACTAGTCCGCCATTCGGACCTCTCACTCCCGCAATGTGCGAGAGAGTGAATACTAGTCCGCCATTCGGACCTCTCACTCCCACAATGTGCGAGAGAGTGGGCAATAGTCCGCCAATCTCACCTCTCACTCCCTCAATGTGCGAGTGAGAGCACCGAGCATCTAGTCTCTCACTCCCTCTACGTGAAACTCGCGCCTGCGCACAACACCAATGTGCGAGAGAGTGAACACTAGTCTGCCAATCTCACCTCTCACTCTCTCAATGTGCGATTTAATCTTTAATATTTCAATATTTCGGGCTTCTAGGATTAATCGGACAATTGGAATCGATAATTAGTGTAAAATAGAAGCGATTAGATGCTTCAAACACGCGAAAACAGCAAAAAATTATTTTCTTAAAAAATAATCATTGTAGGTACGGCAGATTCCTGTCAATTTTTGAGCAGTTTCAGCACTTTGTTCGCAGGTGGCGCCAGGGGTAAAATAAAAAGTCGGTAAAAATTATTTTATTAAAAATCGGCTTTTTAACACCATTACATAAAATATTTTGTTGTTATAAATGTCTCTATAACTTCAGTTTATCCGAAAAGTGGCCTGGTTTTTGAAAAAACACAATTTTCTGTTTCGCTAATTTCGTCGGTAACACCCCATGTACCGTCCTCAGTTGCTCTTTAAAAAAATTGAAAAATAAAGCTTGAACGATATTAAATTCATTATTTTATAATAATACAATGTTTTATCTTTCTACTATTCAAATTAGATGACCCCAGGACTGTATTTATAATACCGAAAAATATTCTGCAATTTTTACTTATTCCTTCTGTTGGGATATCCAGCCATTCAGTCATTCCCTTTATTCTAAGGTACGATTACTCTCATAACATTCTACCATTTGTTTTTTACTTTTATGTCCAATATTACTTGTGCTTAACGCTTCTTGTTCTACCGAGGCGCTTGTCCCGGGGCGACTAGGCTCGACGCTACACTGACGCCCGAGACGCGCTCTGATTGGTCAGTGTTTTTGCTTAATAATTCAAAAACGAAGCCCCATCCGATATTTTTGCAAAGGAAATTGTTGTTCAGAATAGTCTCAGCTACCCCTCATTTCCGGCTCCTACAAGAGTTCTGGGACACCCTGTATAGCGCCATTTCCCTAGAGAAGCCTATATGCTAAATTTTGGGGTGTACATTTTTTTATTATCCAATTCTATTTTCATTATATTTGTTTAATTTTAAAAAAATTATAAACTCTCAAATTAAAATAAAATTTCAAGTTCCTTATTTGGTACGAATTTATATATTATCATTCAATATATTTATTTTTCTGCTACCACGGTTTAAAATACACCACCATTGCTTATTATTGATTAAAATTGATTCTTATTGTACCCTTTGCTTGAAAATTACAGGGTTCGGAATACACAATAGCCGAGTATGTAAAACTCGATTATCGGTTGTATACAGTATGACGTATTTCCTGCGCGAGGAACGGTCCAAGTCTCGAATCATCGATTGGTTTTTCGCGTCGGTCCGTGTCGCAGTAATACGTGGTCCATGTTATGGTCGAGTTTCCGTATCGTTAACAAGTTACCACACCAATTAATGCGTGACATTCGGCCACCGTGACAATATCTTACGTTTACAAAACTTTTAAACGGCAACGTATATTATAATCACATAATTTTAAATATTTGTGATTTGCATATCGTATGTTTAATTCTCAGTTAGACAGAGTGCTTGAAAATCCATGATGGCGCCCGTTGAAAGAGCGTGCTAGTGCATACCGATATAAGTGCCGCGCGTATTTCTTATTTGTTTTCTGTGTCACGAAAAGCATATTATCACGTCGAGATTTTTTGATTCGTCGATACCAAACTTTGAGAATACCGTTTGCACGCGATTATTACAACTGTCACTGTCGCTCTTCAATCGTTTTTGATAGTGATTGTCATCATGCAAGCTCAGCAGCAGCCGCCACAGCAGCAACAGCCGTCACAGCAACAAAAACAACAACAGCAGCAACTGCAGCAAAAGCAGCAACAGCAGCAACCACAACAGCAACAACCTCAGCAAAAGCAACAAAAGCAACAGAATCATCAACAAATCACGGGCACCAATGTCATTCTCAAGGTGAACGAGATACAGCAGCTTCCATCAGTTGGTACGTATTAAAAAAATAATTTCGATTAGTAGAATCATCTTAACAATTTGTCGTAAATACAGTTCGATCAAAATGAGTATCAGATTTATCTCTTTAAAATGTTCTAATTCGTGTAGCTAAAAGTGCACGTTGTACGGTTTATGCAATGACTTGTGTATACAAATTGAAATATCGTATAAAATAGTACGACTAACAAGAAGTATTGATATTTTGTGGCACGTTACTCTTAATTTACCGCAGTAGAGTAACGCAGTGAAAGTATACGTACAATCACGTGTTTTATACAAGAATCTATGCACATGACAAATTCATTGGAACATTTATATAAATATATATTTGTATTAACCTATTCAAAATTGATTATATACATTTATCATCTTCAAGGAAATAAAATATTATTTAACGCGTAGGTGTTTAGTGCCATTTTGAGGTTTTTCAGCGATCAAAATTTATTTTACTTCGTTGGAATAGAATTGTTACTATTGTACCGTTGTTTACGTCCAGTTTTCCCTTCTCAAATCTATTTTCCCCTAAGCTATATACCTACCTACCTACCTACCTACCTACCTACCCCCTCCTCCCCACCTCCCCACCTCCCCACCTCCCCACTTCTCAGCCAGGTTTCCATTCCTGCTTCATGAAAGTGACGATGGAATATTCCACTTGGTACCTATTCCATCTGCTCCTCTGCGGAAAATAGTGGGGGCAACCGTCCCTTCGTATGTTCCAGTGGTTCTTTTCGTTACTTGCCACATAATACCTCAATTCAAAATTGAACTTTCCTTTAACAATTCAAGTTATTTTAAACCATAAAATAAATTAAATATAATACAATATGATAAATTTTTATTACATTGTTTCTTTGACGTTTGTATCTTTCTTTTTACAGCCATGTATGTATTTCTTTGCGTTAAATATTTTCAATTTATAATTCTGAAATTATACAAAAATTATAGACACCTATTTAATGCAATGTATGTTAAAATGTATGAACAAATTGTAATTTTGATAATATTAAGCATCGGTTAAAAGCGACTGAGAACTACTGGCGCGGTTTCTTTGTGGTTATTCCAGTCACGTACATGTTACATGCACCCTGTGTATTTCAAATTTTTTATATATATTTTTTTTTATTCGATATAATTATTAATGTATCGATTATAGACAATTCTTTTATTATTATCGAATGATACAATTATTTTACGGTCGTGTTACGTATTAAATTATGACGTAGTAGAGAATAAATTTCGTAACAATATGTAATACTTTCTTTTAATTAATTAATATATATATATAATAGAATTAAGAATGTAAGTAGTATAATTCTTATTGGCAGATATTAATAAATTCTGTAAGAAATTGTTGATGAATAATCTAAAATGAAAAACCATGTAAGGTGAAGCAAAAAGAGACAGCTCCCCTATCTTCCGCCTGTATTCAACGACGCAGGAGTCCGCCATGGTGGTCGAATCAACCAATCCGGTCGCTTTTCGATCTGGCGGGGATAACCTAGCTGGTTAGTAACTCGTTACAGAAGTACGAAAGGGCCATAGTCTGTACAGAAGCCAAAAGTTCTCAAGCATTACGAGTTCATACGCGTTGGTCGAGAAACGTGATTCCCTAGTAATACGCGTAATAAGTGTGGATCCGAAAAATAAAAGGAGCTTGGGGTTGAACAACGAAAGAAGTTATCGAGAGAAAAAAATCGAGATCTCTCAATTTTCGTGCTTCGAAAGGTCTCGAAATCGATCGAAGTCGATTGCGTGGAAACAGCGTGTGTATAATATACCGGACAAAATCGAGTAACGGAATCGGTCAAATTCGTCGGCAAAATGAGTTTGAAGCCAGCAGAGAAGAAAGAAAGCGTTCTGAAAAATTCAGCCAGCAATATCAGGAACGTAGTCAATAGTTCGGATGACGTTTGTAATGAAACCGTCGAGTGGCAAAATGGACAGACTCTGGTAGTTGTAACGCAGGACACCCATATTATCGTCGATAATCAAGCCGTTAACGTTGCCGTTGACTTATATTGTTCGTATTTTCTTCGTTTATCTATTTAATTCCTATTTAAGATAATTTAAGTAAAAAGAAGAAGAAAAAAACAGATCGATATGCCGTAGTCGGCATAGACATATTGTTTTCGAATAAGCTTCTGTAAGGATTACAATATAATGCGTAATACGAAATACTATATTTGATTCTGTGATATACATTTTCCCTTACTATGTGTTTTTAAGTTTGTTAAATGTGTCTTTAGTAATCCAATTATAATTAACAGAGTTATAAATTTATCAAAAAAATAGCGTCTGTATATTTATATATATTTTATATAATTTTTGTATGTTTTTGTATGTTGTGCTTTCAGGGCTATTGGAGCTTGCACACAGAGAATACCAAGCAGGCGATTACGAAAATGCAGAGCGGCACTGTATGCAGCTATGGAGGCAAGAGACAAATAACACAGGAGTTCTGCTGCTGTTATCCTCTATCCATTTCCAATGTAGAAAACTGGAGAAGTAAATATTGAATACCGATGTGTTTAACTTAAGAAATTTCAGTTTATACGTAATACTAATGAATATTTGTTTTTATGTTTAGATCTGCTCATTACAGCAGCTTAGCAATAAAACAGAACCCCTTATTGGCAGAGGCTTACAGCAATCTGGGAAATGTTTTTAAGGAGCGCGGACAGTTACCTGAAGCATTGGAAAACTACCGACATGCTGTTAGGTTGAAACCAGATTTCATTGATGGTTACATCAATTTGGCTGCCGCGTTGGTAGCTGCAGGAGATATGGAACAGGCAGTTCAAGCATATGTGACTGCTTTACAGTACAACCCTGTAAGGAACATTTTTCTTTGTTGTTAATTGTTATCTTTTGGAAAATCGGTTATTAAATAAATATACATTGTACGATTTTGCGTGTTACAGGACCTTTACTGTGTGAGAAGCGATCTTGGTAATCTTTTGAAAGCTTTATCAAGACTTGACGAAGCCAAGGTAGGTTTTTTCGTCGACTGCATATTGTTGTAAATTAATGTAACGTGTATTGCACATATTCGGATGCATTTGGTACCGCAGTCAAGCAATCTGATGTCGATAATCCCTGTAAGGCTTCGTCGACTGTATTTCTTTCTTTCCTTTTTTCTTTGACAAGGTACAAATGCATTTCGTCTGATGTGCCACGAGTGCTAGTTAGCAGCTCCTCGGAACAGCCAGGAATGAGCAGTATCCGTATACTCTGATAGGGAAAGCTTTTTCTCTTTGCGGTAAAAAATGCATGCGCGGCGTGCGATGACCTGCTATTAAGACACGAATGAAAATTAGAATTTTAATAGCAGATTGTGCATCGTGCGCATGTTCCCATCTAACCAATTACTGCGTTTGGTGTTTCTAAGTCGTGATCTTTGATCAAGATTCAACAAGACTGAAGAAAATACTTGTTACAAGACATTAAACGCAGCAAGAGGGTTTTAATCTGAAACTAGCTGGAAACAGTAGAAGATCCCTCTTGGCGTTGTGCGTTTTGCAATAACACCGTTACTGGCAATATTTAGTGTCTTTCTTTGTCTGGGTGTTGTTATTGCAAATTGTTAACCACAGTTGCAGGTCCTATTACAGCAACGATCTTTTTTTTTTTTCTGTTCTTGATATATCGATCAGATAATCTTTTTTTTTTATTTAGAATAGAAAGCTACAATAGGATCAGCAATGCGCGACTGTAGCACTTAAGCTCCATCTTCACTCGATTCAGTTCATTCTGAATGTGTATCTTTACTTTAGGTATATTGACACAAATGCGACCTTTTCTTTCCAATTACTGTTCTCAACATTTAAAGTCCAAACAAATTTGTTGTGTGTTAGGTAATAATTGCGCGAGATCACTTGACGGAATTTCCTTATTGTTTGATAAAAAAAGACATAATCGATGATCCCTCATGAATCATTCATTGGCAAGAGTGGAAATGTTTTGTTAAAATTTTGAAACTCACGGGATTCCCCTGATCTCCTAAGAGTTTCTGACATTTAATGGGTAGAACGTACAAGTCAAGTGGTCTGTTTCATAGCAGCGCGGCGCAGCGACAGTCGACGAGCGAATGTTTGCAAATGGTACGAATCTTGAAGACTTGTGTTCCTTGAAACACCTGTGTTGATTCTGTTTAATACTTTGATGGCCGGTGACGGGTACTCCTGATTTTTACACCATTATTTGTTTCTATCGAATACCAATTACAACTAAAAATTTAGCAAGTTTGCAGACTCTATGAAATTCCATGAAATATGCGACCATCAAGGCGTTAAGAACGCGTACGGTGCATTTTGTACCCTCTGCAAACGAGCTTGTCGACAAAACTCAAAGCAGCATCGAGGAAAGCTTTCCCTTGAATTTCCTACCGTTCTTGAGCGCTTTCTAGATACCTCGTTCGTTTTCCTTCTCGCTTAGTACGTTTTGCCACCAACGATGCATGTTCGCAGATAAATAGAATGTACAACGCAGTCACATTGTCCTACGTAAAGGGGTTATAGATAAAATTTCTTATTTAAAAAAAAATTTCATTCGTTGCATTTATAAAAGAAAGAAAAGAAAAAGAAAAAAAAACGAGATCTTTGGAACGTACTGCTACTTACAGGAACCTTACCAAAATTTATCAGTAATATATTAATAACGTGGTGGCTGACGACCTCAGCGAAGCGTGGCCTCCAGCGGCACGTATGTCTTAGGTACCTCTATAAAATCTATTTGAAAAAGTAAAGTAACTTAAAAAAGAAAAAAAAATAAGTAAAAGACAAAAGTTGAGGCGAAGAGTAATCAGTGAAGAGACATTAACGCAGCTGTCTTGTTGTTGTGGATGGGATGATCAACTCTAGGAGGGGAACTCGGAGCAATGTGATTGGTCGGTTACCATGGGTTCCTTCGTCAAAGGGTGAATCTGAATCTGGTTATTCAGTAACACACTGTCTCTCGGTCTAAGTTTATTATGAGAGCTTGCAAGCCGTACCTACCGTCAACCTACCGAAGGGTACTCTGCAGGTAAAGTAATTCCCAAGGCCGATCTCTGAACATTCCATCAGACCGACTATTTTTTGATACATCTATCCATTTAAGCCGTTCCATCGAGATCTGAAAGTTGGAATCCTTTTGTATATACTTGATAAAGAAAAGAAAATGAAAAAGGCCCGGAAGAGACACGTCTAGATTCAGGGTGAAGATAGAACCGTGTGTTTCCGTTTCACAAACGAAACGGAAGATTTAAAGTTCATCTGACTTCGTTTCTGTCCTGGTCTTCCAACTTCCTTCAGAACCCCCGTCTCTTCAACCCCTCGCCCCTTGACCGTGTCCTATAGAGATCGGCCGACTGTAAATGCCCTTTTACTTATTGTTTAGGTACGGATATTTACTCTGTTTTTTAATAAAGAATGCAGCCCGCCTCTCGGCACGCGCGATGCACATTCCTGTTTCACCTTTTAGGAGCGTCGTCGCATAAAGAGAGGAATTTTAATAATTTTTAAGCTCAACCAGAGATAACTCTACAAATGAAATTTATCGTATATTATTACCAAAGTTGATCAGATTATTAATCAAAGCTTTGAAACGTTTTGTTTAAGCATCGTCGACGAATGGAGAATCTTCCAGGTGAATTGGACACAGCATACATATATATATATATATATATATATATATATATATTATTATTATTATTATTATTATTATTATTATTATTATGCATATACATGTGAATTGTAATTTGGCGAAGGGAGTAAGCTGCGTGCCGTCGAATCCACCGGACGCATTCCGGAGAATCGATGGACACCAGATCGGACACCCTTGTCGCTTTTTTTTCTACGATGACGTTTCTAGCGCGTATCTTTCAACCCCTTTCATCCCTTGTCTCACAGATCCCAACCACCTCCCTCGCTATAATGTTTATAGAGTTTCGAAACAAGCTTCGTTCTCTCTGCTTCGAATTCGTTCTTTTTCCCTCGTAGATCACTGTAGCATTTATTAATTAGAATCTTATAATACCTTTGTAAAACAATTGTATGTCTACCAGTAAGTATTTTGATTAATTTTGTATTAACATTGATCCCCGTTATTCTTTTACGAATACCAATGTAACGTTTGATCAATCTCGCTTGTTGATACAATATTATAAGAAATACAGTTAGACATTTGAGAGATGGGCAAATTATTATTTCGTGGAGGAGGTTTTATTAAGTTCGATGAAGAAGGGAATAGAGAACGAGGTAAAGTAGCAATGAAAGGAGAGACAGAGAGGACGAAGGTGAAGAAACGAGTGTATTTTCCCTTTCTTCGAGGTTTTTCGAGGATGTGGTGAAGTTGTGTGTGATGTAAAAGCAGCGGCGCGGCGAGGAGAGGTCGGGCATTGCGCGCGGCGCGTCCATCCGAGTATGCGAGCACCTTTTAAATCCATCGTTTGTCTATAGGCTTGTTATCTGAAGGCGATCGAAACGCGTCCAGACTTCGCTGTCGCGTGGAGCAATCTTGGCTGCGTGTTCAACGCCCAGGGTGAAATATGGCTGGCGATACATCATTTTGAGAAGGCTGTCGCCTTGGATCCTAACTTTTTGGACGCTTACATTAATCTTGGCAACGTCCTCAAGGAGGCTAGAATCTTCGATAGGTGAGTCAACGATCAAATTGGTTGCGTTGCCCTCTGAACTGTGGAGTGCAATCTTTTGCGGTTTCAATATACAAATATCTATTATGCCAAACTAGGGCAGAAATGAGTAAAGGTAATTTCTAAAATGTATATGTCAGTAAAAGTGTCAAGGTATCCACTTCAAGTTTATAGGATTAAATTGATATATTTTCTATAACGTATATAAATGCAGTTAATCTAGCGTTGAAAGTAAAAGTGGTATCAAGTTGACAAGAGTGTAATGTGTAAGGCGTCTGTATAACACGCGAAAGACTCGGGTTCGAATCCCACACTAGGTGGGGCGCGCGCGCATTAGCCCTTTTTCCAATGGATTTTTTCTTCGATAATCGTCTCTAGATGTGCACAGTTTGATCAATCGTTGTCATTTTCTGATATTGGCTTCGGTTTTAAAGTCTGTGCTAAAGAAAAGAAATGGCTTTAAGTTATTCCTTTAATGTTACAACATGGTGTTATAAGGGGAGTAAAAAGTCATACAATTTCCCAATTATGTGATGCAATATTTTTTTTCTTTTGCATCGATAAAAGCAAAATCGAGGTCGTTACATTTCACGAATTCCGTTTCTAAATAAACTCGCTGAGAAATTCGCGAAGCATAGCGCATGAGCCGGCATGTAAACACCGAATCGATATTCATACGGCGTCCTTTCAAGTTCATCGTCCTTTGTCTCTACAGAGCGACGCCCTCGAATAACCTTCTTTTGCGCAGCACACTCGTATTTGCGATGCGTGTGCACAATTTTAATCCACCAGAAATCACAATCGCCTAAATATACTTTTCTAACTAAAATTTTGCGAAGGACATCAAATATAATAATCGTTCAAAATTATGCCCCAATTCATTATTGGCTAGTTGAAAAGTGTAAAGTTTCAGACTACAAGTCCACGACTCATTATTATCTATATTTTTTATTAAAATATTGATATTTTATACGATTCAATCGGTTAAGAGTAAATTAAACATGAAAAAACCTTGAATATAAATTTCTACTTTATTTAAAAACGGTGTGCGCTGTAACGTTACACGGTTATATTATTTTTAGCGTGTCCTCCGCAAATTAAATCGATGTTCCTCGTGTAAGATGAAAGTTGCTCTCTTAAATGCGAGAAAAATGATAAGATCGTACAGAAAATTTATAGTCCATTAAATATTGTTCTCCGTTTAAAGATCACGCGTTCGCTGAATTATAAAGATTTTTAAATGACTATGTCGAACCGAACGAGTGCCATTCAGCGGGGCACCCTATATCGTCTTTTATGAAGCACGATAATCGCTTGGCAACGGTGAAAATTGCCTTTATGAACGGTAGTCCTTGTTCCTTGTTTACGCGTGTTCGGAATTGGAGCTATCTTGGGTCGTTACGCACAATAACGGGAGAAAACTCAACGGAAACTATCGATTCCAGGAATCGCTCCACCCCTCTCCCCACGAAGACCCTTCGCCCCCTCCCCTCTGCCACCCCAGTGGGAGAGGGTGCGAGTCCTTAACGGCTATCGCCAAAAACGTAGCTCTCGTGACTCGTGAGAGTAAAACGGTCGCGTGTTCGCTACCAGTCGGCTGATAATATTTCAAACACACACACACACACCGTAAAACAGTTCGAAAACACCACAAATCGATATATTGAGATACATCGAAATGGAGAAGGAATGGACTACCAGTGCGTTATCGTGTACACGGTGATCTCACCCTCTACTACGATCGCACCTTCGTTACGCGTGCAATTAGAACGGGCCCTTTCCCGGTCGTCGACCCCCGGATGCATCTCCTGGATCAAGTATAGCGTAAAAAGGTTAATTAGCCACTAATTTTCATACTATTGCCGGTGTACGTAAGCGACACGTTACGATATATATATATATATATATATATATATATATATCGATTTGGCACGTGTTCGATTTGTTCAATACGGGGGTGTGGTGTCGCGACTGAATGGAACCACTTTGAACGTAACAGAAAAACAAGTATATATATATATTCTATATAAATCATATATTACTCATAGTTTTGAGTATTTTCTTTATAAATTTAATCGCATTTATCCTTTCATTATTACTTATTATTCGATGTTTAAAAATGTCTAACCTACGAAGTGAAATTGATGTGACACGTGTTCGATATGAGGATACCTTCTTCTGAAATATTGTTATTCTAATGGTACATGTATTTGTTTGTAACAGAGCTGTAGCTGCTTATCTGCGTGCATTAAATCTCAGCCCTAACAATGCAGTTGTACATGGAAATCTGGCTTGCGTCTACTATGAGCAAGGGTAAGTAACACCGAGAGGACTTTTTGTATGCAGTTTCTTTCGAACGAAAGTGAATATAAATTTTTGTTCTGTAGGCTCATCGATTTGGCAATTGATACTTATCGCCGTGCCATCGAGCTGCAACCGAATTTCCCAGATGCCTTCTGTAATCTGGCGAACGCTCTTAAGGAAAAGGGACAAGTGGTTGAAGCTGAAGACTGCTATAATACGGCTCTTCGCCTCTGTCCTTCGCACGCCGATTCCCTTAATAATCTGGTACTTACTCATACGCAAAGTATTTTAATGTTCTCCCATTTCCGGTTTTCGTACCAATTCTGGAACACCCTGTGTAATTTCATTTTAGGCCAACATAAAACGCGAACAAGGATACATCGAAGAAGCCACCCGACTGTACTTGAAAGCGCTTGAAGTGTTCCCTGAGTTTGCCGCCGCTCACAGCAATCTGGCTTCTGTATTGCAGCAACAAGGAAAGTTGAACGAAGCGCTGATGCATTACAAAGATGCGATTCGTATTCAGCCGACGTTCGCTGACGCTTACTCGAATATGGGCAATACCTTGAAAGAAATGCAGGACATACAAGGGGCGCTTCAGTGTTACTCGAGAGCCATTCAGATTAATCCCGCTTTCGCCGATGCTCATTCCAATCTAGCTTCGATTCACAAGGATTCTGGAAACATACCGGAGGCGATCCAATCGTACAGAACCGCGCTGAAGTTGAAACCCGATTTCCCCGATGCGTATTGCAATCTGGTGCACTGTCTTCAGGTCGTTTGCGAATGGACCGATTACGAGGCAAGAATGAAGAAGCTTGTTTCGATCGTAGCCGAGCAATTGGACAAGAATCGACTACCCAGCGTACACCCGCATCATTCCATGCTTTATCCGTTGTCTCACGAGTTCAGAAAGGCCATCGCCGCCAGACACGCGAATCTCTGCATCGAGAAGATCCACTTGTTGCACAAACAGCCGTACAAGTACCCGAAGGAAGAACTCGGCACTCGTTTGAGGATTGGATACGTTTCATCAGACTTTGGAAATCATCCTACCAGCCATCTGATGCAGTCGATTCCTGGCCTTCACGACAGAAACAATTTCGAGATCTTTTGCTATGCCCTCAGTGCCGACGATGGCACCACCTTCAGAGCCAAGATCGCCAGGGAGGCCGAACACTTCGTTGATCTTTCTCAGATTCCGTGCAACGGCAAAGCGGCTGACCGCATCAACAGCGATGGAATACATATTCTAGTAAACATGAATGGGTATACCAAGGGTGCCAGAAACGAGATATTCGCCCTGCAACCTGCGCCTATTCAGGTAATGTGGCTTGGCTATCCTGGAACGTCTGGAGCAAGTTTCATGGACTACTTGATTACGGATGAAGTCACGTCACCGATTGAACTTGCTAGTCAGTACAGCGAGAAGCTTGCTTTCATGCCTCACACCTTCTTCATTGGAGATCACAAGTAAGTTTCGTATGATTTAAATCATAATTCCAGATTCTTTTCTTGTACTATTTTATATCGAATCGTTTCTTTTTCCAGACAAATGTTCCCACATCTCAAAGAACGTCTCATTCTGACCGACAAACTGAAAACAAAAGGCAACTTAGCGGATAACGTAGCTGTCATAAACGCCACAGATCTTTCACCGATGATCGAGAACACCTGCGTAAAGGAAATTCGCGAGGTGGTCGTACCAGATGCCAAAAACGAGCCTGTAGAGATTTCGTTAAAAGTTGCCGAATTGTCGACCACCACCGCCATCAAAACGATGATCGCCGCTGGACAGTGTCAGATGTCCGTGAACGGCGTTGTTGTTCAAAATGGTATGGCCACGACGACGCAGGTGAACAACAAAACGGCCACGGGCGAAGAAGTGCCTCAAAACATTGTGATCACTACAAGGCAACAGTACGGTTTACCGGAAGACGCGGTTGTCTATTGCAATTTCAATCAATTGTACAAGATTGATCCGCTCACGCTTCAGATGTGGGCATATGTAAGTTTATTTTGTTATTTAACACATAGAAATTCGTTACCAATGTAATTTGTAACATTTTAGAGATTCTAAATTTAAAGATACATCCACTCATTCCCATATTTATGGTCGTATTTCAGATTTTGAAACACGTGCCAAACTCCGTGCTATGGTTGTTGCGCTTCCCAGCTGTCGGCGAGCCAAATTTACAAGCGACCGTTCAACAGTTAGGCTTAGCTCCCGGTAGACTGTTGTTCAGCAATGTAGCTGCCAAAGAGGAACACGTGAGACGAGGACAGTTGGCCGATGTGTGTCTGGACACACCGCTTTGCAATGGACACACCACGAGTATGGACGTTTTGTGGACTGGAACTCCAGTTGTTACGCTTCCTGGTGAAACATTAGCGTCCCGCGTCGCTGCTAGTCAGTTGAACACCTTGGGATGCCCAGAATTAATAGCACGAACACGACAAGAGTACCAGGACATCGCCATTCGGTTGGGAACGGATAGAGAATAGTATGTTTATTTTTTATATTTTTAACTTTTTTAAACCAGTGATACATAAATCTTACGATCACTAATGTTTTCTTCTTTTCTTTTTAGCTTGAAAGCAATACGAGTGAAAGTATGGAAAGCACGATCTGAGAGTCCATTATTCGATTGCAAATTATATACACTAGGCATGGAGATGTTATACAGGAAGATGTGGGAGCGTTACGCGCGAGGCGAGAAACCCGACCATATATCAGCGATAGACAAAAATGACAAAGATAAATTAATGATGGAGTCTTAAGAAAACGATTCACAAGTTTGTTTTCTATTTAAACACACGCTCATGGATTTTTTTCATTGCTCGTGAACGCCATCTGTTTTCTGTAAAAGCATAGCGTGTCGCAAACAGATGATCGATATTACCAATCCATTTTCCACGATAAAAACAATGTGGACGAGGTTCTCGCATAAAATTCCATTACTCCGGTATTTACTGTTCCGTGCGATAAATCACCGAGCTTAGACCCACGATAGGATATATCATACGTCATGTTTGGAACAATTGAATGAAAAATTATGGATTGTCAGATCCCTCCCACACACACACACACACGCACGCACACGCACACGAGTCATAAGAAACATGTGTAATTACGTTCATCCATTTTGCATTGTGTCACCTTATAACCTCTTAATTAATTTATAATACACAATGTTCTCGAATATATTAAGGTATGTGTAAGTCGACAGTGGTCTATATTTCTGGTCAGGGATGTAAATCGATAATATTGTTTTTCTTTTTATTTTTTATTTTTTTTTTTTTTTTTTTTTATATTGATTACATGAGCAACGATGGTTGCTGGTAACTTCTTACGGTGTGTGTACATATACACGACACTGTTCTCAATCGAAATTTCCTTCGATTTCAAAAGTCTTTGACGCTTGACTCGTCGACAGTTCAATTTAATTAACCCTTTCGCTATTAAGGACGATCACAGGCGTTAATCATAATGTAATTGTTCTATGAACGATTATAGTCGCGAAGCACGTATGTTTTAAAATGGCTACCGCCGTTCAATACGCTGAGAGTCGCATGAAATTCGAAGTTATGATTCGTATCAATATTTTTTATTTTATTTTTACTTATACTCAAGATTGAACATAATTATATTGGAAATCTATTTTTAAGTGTAAAAAGGAATAATACTGCAAGATCTCATGAAATGGCGGCTGTCAAAGATAAGCAGTTTTATTATACAAACGTATAAGAAACGTTTGGGTGAAAGATGGTTGTAGCGAAAGGGTTGACTACGATGCCTTTTTCTGGTCGTTCTTCATCAAGTCGTAGTACTCGTTCGTCGTGTGTTTCAAATACGATTGATTCGTAGAAAGGAAGATTAAAGAATTGAAGAACGTTTCGCGTCAAGATATTAATTGCTAGAGGCCGCTGACAGCAAGTTATGCAAATGAATTGTATTATATATGACCGACTCATTGATACACGTGTAAATATTAACAAAGAAGAAAATAAACAAGATAATCGTTAGTTATTACTTTAGTTTAACAGTGCGTAATTTAAGATTGAAACAAAAAAAAAAAATGTGTGAGGTAGAGAAAAAGGATAAAAAAAGAACAAAAAAATACAGAAAAGAAAAAACGTTGACTGTAGTAAACTTTAATGTACGTCTATAGAATAAAAGGAACAGAACGATGAAGAATTATCATTTGAAAGAATGTAGACATGTGCTGTGTTGTAAGAACGTTTCTTGATGAATATGTGATCTGGTTGAGTCTAATTTCTCATTGTGAAATTAGCCTTTTTTTGATATATGCATATATATATATATATATATATATCAGTTTAACATAGAGAAAAAAAATATAGGTAAATTGCTTCTACAAATAGTTGGTTGAATTTCCTACATCTTGCGTTTCAGGCTTTTTTCTGTTTTCTATTTTTTTTAAGTTGCAGTTCAAAAATTTTCTGTGGAACGAGCGAAATTTTAGACTTGCAGGAAAACGGGTAGCTGGTAACAACGTGTCCGGTAGTTAAATTTATTGTATGTATGACCTCATCCGCCCACTCTGTGTATTATCATTACACGTTCTCGATAGCGAATAATTGTCCCATTACGCACAATTTACATCAGAGATGCAAACGTGCTCGTTTAAAGTACTTTCCAGCAAAAACATGTTTATTGAACCTTTCGCTGCGGTCAAATTTAATACGAAACAAATTTGTAGCTGATAAAGGATACAATGATACAGTTGCAAACAGCGAAGACGGAGGTGGCACTTGGAAACTTACAAGGGTTATTCTCGATTACACGTAACCTCTCAAGGACGGCTACCGAATAAATTTTACCGAAGCTTAAATCGATTAATTTTCAACTATTTAATCGAATAAAATGAACGGTATATCGAAGAAATCGTTGAAAAAGGAATTAGCTCTTAAGGCATGGAAAACATTAAGAAGCTAAATAATTGAAATTATAACGAAAAATGAATGGAAATCGTTTATAGCACATTTCTTTGGGGGTTGAATAAACGAAATATATGGACAAAAGGTATGCGTATTGTTTTACGAAGAAAATGATGTTCGTTTAGGAAACTAACAATTTCCACTTGTACATTGTGATTTATCATCGGGATGACAGCATCATAAAAAAGGAAAGAGTAGCTATTTTGCATTCAAACGAACGGTAATAATCATCGGCTATAAATATTGCATGACGCGTACATAGAGACAAGGAGGGGTTACCTTTAGAGCAACTGTACGCCAAATTTCAAAGCGTAACGTACAGGATGTACCATCAAAGCCTTTTAATTAGAACACAGGAAAAATTTCATTAAAAGTATTGCTTTTTGAAAGCAGTACTTTCATATAAAGGAATACAAATATTTCTAATGCAAATTCAATAAAATTAATTTGCTCTATTAATTAACTTTATAAAGTAAACAACAAGGTTCTTTAATAATTGTCCTGGGCAGCACGCTTCCCAAAAAGGAATTGACTGATTTTATTTTAGTTGGGATCGTTGCTACTGCGCAAGCTAGAGCGATAAACGTCGTAGCGATAGAGCACGGTGTGGCACGTCCCTTAGGCGCAGTATCGATTGCTCCGTGACGATACCACCACTATGGCAGATTAAAATTGGGTCGAAAGCAACCTTTTCAACGGGAGCACTTTCCTCTGCATATTCTTTTCCACCCTGCTCCCTCCCATTTCTGAAAAAAACCACCAAAGTTCTATTTTTATTTACCACGTTGACTGCCGCAGTGAAAATGGACGTGTGTAATCAGGCGCACCGAAACACCAACCCTTAACCTCCTCGACTAAAGTGTCCCATCTATCACTTCCACGTATTATATCGTTGCTCGTTTCTTTTATAAAATAATATTGTAATAACATATTGTATTATTATTTATACCGTGTAGTGGGGTTTTTAAAGCAAAGATTAAGTTATATATATATATATATATATATTGTTTTATTAAGTGTTGATCTAAGATACATGCATAGTCGTTCGGTTGCAAACGAATTTTTTGACGGATTATAGACGTGAATAGTAGCGAAAGGGTTAAAGGAGCGTTCGTTCTGGCGGAGGAGTGGAATTTCACGAAAGGCTGCCCTTCGTCGTTTTGTGCTAGCATTGCGGAAAAAAGCACGAGGGTTCGCGTTTGATCTCATCGTAACGCCAGTCACGTGGTTGCGCTAGCGGCCCCTCCTCGCCCTTACGATCACATAGTCGTCGCAGAAATATACCACGTTGTGTAATTACGAAGCATATACGACCGTATTTTGATTACGCTTATGAGTTTTCAAATAACGGAACGATGGGGGTGATTTAAAAATAAATTTTATTCTAATACTACGAGAAAATTCGAATACGAGAAATCATATTTTTCTAAAACGTTTACTTCTCTCGTGTTTTCCAAACCGACATCGTACGGCATTCAGAATCGGTTCCACTCCTGTAACACCTGTTCTTTATCGATCGACAAGATTTACGAGCGCGCTATATTTTTGCAACAGCTATATCGTATTGCGTTCAACCGCGAGAGCCAAAGGCCTTCTGGATTGCTTCACGATGCTATTTAAAATCAATTAATCGTTTTAATTTTAACGTGAACGCATACAGTATCAAGCATTGCCTACTGAATTTAATGTAGCGAGGAGTATGAACGTTACGAGGATCAAAACACGATTGAACAAAAATAAAATGGTGCTAGCACTATAGTATAGTGATAACGTAACTAGTATACAAATTTAATCGATAATAATTATGTACACAACTACCAACAACAAAGCGAACACTGAGGCTACGGATGCGGGGATTTTACTGTAGCATGTAAGTAGGCGAGAAAGCTTCTGTACGAATCGTTCGCTGTACGGAGAAAAACGAAATGTGCTCATTGTTACTTGCATCGGAGTGATTCGCGTTTGGAGTACGCGTTTCGAGCTTCTAGGCGGGCGGGGTGTGCGGGGGAGATCCTTGACATAAATAATCAGTAGTAGAGCACCGCAGTACTGCCCTGGTAGCCATGGTAACAGCATCGATCGAGGCCTACTACCAAGTCGAAACCCGGCTACCCTTCCTCACGGAGCGCACGTTTCTTTCCATTTCTTCTGTTCGCCTCTTTTTCACCACTCCTCACCCCCCCACTTCAATACCAACCATCCCTCTCGACACTCCACTTTCTTGCTGTTTCACCCTCGCTCTGTAATTTTTCTCTCGACACGATCTTTCCTCCCTCTGGATGCATTTTCTTCAATTTCCCTATGCTCTAGTTTTGCAGACTTCGACTCGACCTAACCAACTCTCTTCTCCCACACGCAGCGACCATCTTATTCCTGTACATAGTTACTTGATGTTTTGAACGTTTTAGTTGGGACAAAGTTAGACGTTATAGTGGTAATTTCGTATTATATTAGTAACAAATTATTGTACAGGAATTTGCTATTTTTGTTGGTAAAAGTTTAGTGCTAACTAAAAAATATCATTCAAATTATGCGAGTACGTCGGATAATTCCAAGTTCTATTAATTCCGTTTACCGAGCGAAGTGCTCCTGATCCAAATATAGTATCGATTCAATGTTGGCTTTTCAATTGACGGTTGATTAAGAAAAGTAACTCGTACGTGCTGGTCGGACGAGAGAAAAAAGGAAGGTCTAGCGGGGAAAACAAGCAACGTGGTATCCATAGAATCGATTTTCTTTGTTCGATTCTTCTCGAAGCGATTCGCCTTTTCCTCCTTTTTCTTTTTTCTTACCGCCATCTTTTCTCTCGATGTACTTTGACCGCTTTTTCGAATAACCAACAATCAGCACGATGACTTAATTACGGTAGCAAAACGGTTTCATCGTTGCACGTGGACGTGCTTCTTCCCGAACTGGTCGTGTATACTAAGCAGCGTAGCACCGTTTCGGTTTCCTTCGAATTACACGAAACTGCTTTTAGACATAACGAGGCGTACCGGTGCACCGTGCACCGGTGACCCTGATTGACGAAACCTCGTTCCGAGAAAGCCAACCAGCCAGCGATACTGTCGTCGCTTTTATCTATTTTTATCTATCACTGCACTTCTCAGAATTTTGCATACGATGCCGCCGTACCAGGAAAACGTTGCTGCCACCGCGAATTGCATCTTCCTCGTATGAAGGTGTCATGGCGATCGTTGTTCGGCTATTGAGATTAAAGCTGATGGAAAATTGGTATCTATGAATAACAAATGTATGCAGTAATCCTGAATGGTGAGGCTTTCTTTCACAATATCACCGTTTTCCTCTAGGGAAATTTACGATGCTCGATTATATCATAGACCACAGGAGAAATAAATCCCTCGTCTGAATGTTTGAAAATTGCTATGTATTAAATCTAGATTAGGCTTGAATTAAGTTAAATACGATGAATATTCGGTTTAAGTAATTTAGTACTAAATGGTGGGCTAGATTAATCATCGTATTTAGTAACTTCCAAGTATAAGATGAATAGTATGATTCCCTTTTCCCAAATTGCCATTTTCCCTAGACGGGTCTAGAGAAGTATCGATCAATGGTTTACGAAAATCCCGATAAGAGAGGCATTAAAGCGGTAATGGGTACTGGGAAGAGCTTCAGCGCGCTTTGTCGACGTGGGAAGATCGGCAGAAACGATTCGAGGCGATTTCGCGCGAGTTCGTGCCACGGAATTTGTGACGAAGCCGCTCGCGGCGTGTTTCAAGGCTGAACCGCCTCTTCTCGACACTCTCCCCCGCTCGCCCCCTCTGCCGGCCTCCTCTGTCTTCGGAGATGAGCCATCTTCTCCTTCCTTCCTTAACCTCTTTCTCGATTTCTCTTCGTCCCTCCACAATTTCCCCGTCTCGCTCGTTCCTGTTCGTTAGTCGCGTCGCATCACGGCACCGTGCTATCCTATCTCATGACTCTGCAGCGTTACGCAACTACCGACAGAAGGCTTGGCGAACGGTGCAGGTTGCGGGGGCAGGGCAGAGTTGAGAGATCGCGCATGATCGCTTTATACCAGTGGTACTCACCGAACCACGAGATAACGATAGCCATCTCGTAATAGAAAACGTCAAGTTTCACTACAAGTTGGTACATCGATAGGCATCATAGGCCTCCCTAAGGAAAATGGCAATCTAGAGAGGAAAGTTCCGTTCTTCGTCTTATACTCAACTATTAGAAATTACAATGACTATTAGAAAATTACTAAATTGGCATAAAATTGAATATTCATCGACAATTTTTAAATACCGAGACGAGGGATAGAAGCTCACTGTTTCTATGGTGCCATTTTCCCTAGGGAAGCCTACGCTGCTCGGCGGTGTACGCAATGTTAGAACAGCATTGAGAGAAACATAACCTCGAGCCGAGTCGAATCCTGTTCTTACGTAAGAATCGGTCGACGGATACGCACGTGTAATGTACACACATACACGAGTATACGTATACAGATGGATGTGTGCAGTCACGTTCAGGTAAAAAAAAAAGAGGGAAAAAAGAATTGAACTCAAAGGTCCAGCTCAAGCGAGCAAACTAATACGAGTTTCGTCGGGTTCGGTACGTTTAGACGTTGAAACTTTTTATAGCACGTAATCTTTTTTATTTTCTTGATATTTCAGTGATAAGAAATACAATATTAATTCCTGCATCAATTGAATCAGCATGACAATTATTTAACTTAAACTTATTCAAACAATCATCTGCATTATTTAAGAACGATTTAAAGCATCGAGGTTTTTTTTTTAATTAAGCATTTTTCGCGAAATCGTTGCAGTAATGGGACGGTTGACGAGGAATAACGATGGTACGCGTGTTTAATATCGGCCAGGAAGATGGAAAAACCGAAAAGTGGAATAATTACGGGGAGTAGGCAGCGAGAGTAATTCGTTCTCATCGGTGCTCGTTAAAAAGAGACGCGAAGCTGCGGCTCGAAGGCCGCTGCTGCCCTCTAAAATTAACGATGATCCATGCTGGATAGCAATGGAGAGGCGGTAGGGCGAAAGTCCGCTTCCTCTCGAAGGGTCCGCTCGCTAGCTGCCGCGATATACAAGCTTCCGTATAGCGGTCGAAGCGTGCTCGTTACGCGCGGATCTTGTACACCTGTGATCGTGTCATGAACCACGCGATCGTGTCTCTCTCCGACACGACAATCAGCATTATGCTCTCCACCGAATAAACTTCACCGACGATTTAAATTTACGTTGAAATATTAATAGGTATACGATAATAAATATTCAAAATCTCTCGACGAAACTGCTGAACGAAAATCTTACGTCTCGAATGGGGTGCCCCTTAATGTATGTGACCCGTGGAAACAAGATACATATTCATTTTTTTCTCTCGAACGCTTTGAAAGTCTTAACGAAGTGTATCTTGTTTACAATACATTGTACAATACACACGGAGCAAAAACGCGTTTCCTCGTGGCGATAAGGTGGCGGTGATAAAAATTGTGCGGTTCGTGGTGAGAAACGCGGCTCGGCAGACCAACAGACGTGGCGATTAAGCCCGCGTGGAATGACCGTCGAGCCATTCGACCTAGTTCGTAAAATAACGCGACGGTAGGCGTACTTACCGAAATCTGGGACAACCGTATTCATGTGTGCAGGAAGCGGCGCAGCTCAATAGGTATAAATGCGCGCACGATCCTAACCCCCGCAACTGCGTCTCTCGAGCGTCGTTGCGGAAAAATGTAACTGCATACTTGCGCGAATACCTGCACGAAGAAATCGTCTTCTTCAATATTATGCTACAAAATTTCTATATTCTTTTCTCTTTCTACTCAGACGAATAATGAACTTCTACTAGATAAAGCGTTAACTTATTACTTAATTCTTTCTGAACTATGTCATATATTTAAAAAAATGTTTAATTATGTAAATTAACGATGTAAATTATAAATTGTAATATAGATTGATTTTTCTGTTATCTGATATCCGATGATAAAAATCTAGACGGTGCTTATTTATTGATCAACTGCAGGCACAGGACGAGGCTGATACGATTCATAGCATATTGCCAAGGCCGCGAACTTCCTCGTGTCATTCTTCGATTCCATTTCCCCTTACGTTCGACGACAGCTGCTGAATAGACAAGACAAAAACACGGCTATCATCTGAACTGATGGATGATGTTTTGGTTGCAGCCAGCGTTTCGTCGCGGATCCGCTCGCGGTTCCCAAACGGCACAACTGTGAATCGTGCGAAAAGCACGGCGCTTGTGCGCTGACACAGATATCAAACACGCCCTCTCTTCAACCCCCCTTTCGTTGCCGACCGGCTTTCGTAGCTTGGTGTAAACTGGGCCAGGGCATCTATGAAACGGACGCGTAAATTTACTGGATCAACTTTAAACTCCTCCAGGCTGAATATTAGGGTCGCGCCACCACGCTTCTCCACTTTTACCATGTTTATCCTCCATTTTTCTCAGCAAACTTTCAACTAGCCGGATTTCAAATCTTATTTTATAATCAATTCTGCAAAACGTGTATCTGATATTTCCAAGTCGATCTGTTGCCACTTGGAGGATGTAGAAAGAACCTGTACACACAGGTTTGGAAGTTAAATTGTAGATAAAACTTAAAACAAAGTCTCGTGCGTCACATGTGATACCGGTTTGTAGAACGTGTGGAAAGAGACCATGCTCTAGGCGTGGACAGTGAACGTGTTAAGAATCGATGGATCCCTGGAAAAATCACTGTCCATTTGATCCGCTCGACCCTGCCACGATAACTCGCTCTTCTAGTGGGGCGCTTACGTAAGAAAGACGTACCTACCTACCTACCTACCTACCTACCTAACAACCCACCTCCTGGCTATTCAAGGGATCAAGGCAAACCGGTAGGCAGGCAAACCAGGCAAGCAGGCAGGCAGGCAGGCAGGCAGGTCGGAATCGAGTGGAGCACAAGCAGCAACCAAAGAGCAAGCTAGAAGAAAGAGAGAGCAGGTTTGGTTCGACAGGCAAACTAGGATGCAGGTAGGTAAGTAGGTAGGTGGGCACATGTCGCGCTCGCGCATGTCCTCAGATAAACCTGCCAAATGGATGGGCTATGCAACAACGGAAATACCGCCACTCCTCCTACGCCAACAGCGCCCTCTACTATTCTCTGCCATTTTCTTTTTTTCTTCTTTCGTTGAGTGCTGCTGCTCCTAGATAGAAAAACATTGAGAATAAAATCGTAATATTTTATATTAGAATCGAAAAGGAAATTTGAATAACAGTGGAATTCAGATTTGGTATTTAAACAAATCGAATTCTGAGATACTGGAATGTTAAGAGGGTACTAGGGGTGCTACAATATTAGAATGCTAGAAAATTAGGGTGCTAAGATAGTAGATACTAAAATGCTAGACTTATCAGTAGAATTTAGAACTAAATTTCGAATCGAATCGAATAGTTTTCAAATAACACAAGAGTCTCCACCGATGGCGTTGTAGGTTAAAAGAGCGCGATACTTTTTCTCTTTGTTCCTGCTTCTCCTCCGTTCTTCCTTGCGGCCGAGTTCAAAAACAAGAAAAAAACCTAACCTGCACGAGCGATAATCGCGCCGTTATAGCGAGCGTTACGTAACACACCTCAGATTCGAGGATAACGAGCAATCGTGTTAACGGAGGAGTAAATTGGAAGGGCAGATGAGTGGATAGGTCGTAAGAATGTTAATGAGGATATCTGGCTAATGTAAATCAAAATTCATGAAAGATATTAAAGTTTAAAACAATGTAAGTATTTTTTTTTTGCGCTTACTTACAGGTGATAAGTTGAAAGCTTTCAGGTCGAAGCTAAACTTTAACCTTGTTCTAGAATTTCACATTTGACCTCCAGAACTTCGTCAAAATCGATATAACCATGGAGTATTGCGAATTTAGTAACATACAAAAAATAATAAATTATAGGTACGTGTATAATGACGAAGTCTTTAGTGGATAAAAGTTATTTTAGAATTCCAAGCGGTGTCATCCTTATTCCCGCTTATATTTCAAACTGAAGCCGCGCCCAGTATCTTGATACCGTGATACGACACGCTTTTGGTATTATAATCCATCGTTCGAACGTCGACGTTAGCGAAAATTCAGTCGGTCGGTGGAAGCGAGGGGTAAGAGAACTTTGCACGATGTAATGATATTCCGCATACATTGGAATATGTAAAAGGCGGCGAAGTTTAGGCGAACGAGAACTGGAATCGTCGAACGGGTAATTAGGCCAGTGAAACGGGTCGATCGATTTTCACCTGAAAAAGCTCCCGTTCCCAAAACCTATTTCACGTATTTATCACTGATCTACAAACTAAGTGGACTGATTCCGATTCCAATTAGTTTCTACTAGAAGTTATAACAATCCAAATTTTCAAGTTATCTGAATTCTAATTGTTGAAGAAAAAGATATGGAAAGAACGATAGTGAACGATAGAGAACAGCAGTGAAAGGGTTAAATATTGAATAGCGTGGCATGGTTATATAGAATTTCCGGGAAGAAGCTGTAGAGCGTCGAGGGATCCAGCAGCGCGGCTCCGTTCTTCAAGGTGTGTATGTATACCATCGTTCGTCCTTGAGGCGCCCTTGGTACTGCCTGTGGAAGTCTAAAATCGGCCGCTGGAAAGCTTCTCGGTCGAGTTTGGCTAGTGTATAGGGCGTGGCCTAAGCGAGCACCCGGTGACCTCCTAGCCAGCTAGTCGGCCATCTTTGAAACATCGAATCCGTCCGGGCGGTGCTGCGAGGGTGAAAGTTGGGGGTGGGTTTTTCGTGAGACCAGGACGCTCGTAGAAATTCTCGACTGTGTGAAAGGAGACGCCCCTTGGACCCCCTCCCACGCCCTTCGCAACACTTTGTTTTTCCTTCGTTTCTTGCCACGATTCCGCCGGAAGTCTTCACTTTCGTTTCCCTTTTTCTTATTCTTGTCCGACATTTATTCTTTTCGTATCTGTTTTTCACACGACGACGCTACGGGCTTGATCGATGAACTAATTTTTAACTTTTAAACCGTGACGTAGCGCCAGCACGACCCTGATACACCATCGAAAGTATTCAAATTGAATAAAATTGAGACACTGGTCGAGGAAATTTTATTTTGTAACGTGAACGAAGTTTTATCAAATTTTGCAACTTTTAGAGTAAGGGGACAATCGTTCCCCTCTGGCTACATCCCTGCACTCTACCCGGTATATTAAATAACAGAACTTCCGTTGAAGGAGTCATTTTATTTTTAACCCTCAATTGATATAGCGACGCGTCGGTCGTGTAACTGATATCGTGCGGTCATTTATGACCCCTTGATGTTTTGTAAGGGTAGCGATATTTATTTTTGCCATTACTGTCATTTCATCCAATATCATCTGTTATAAACCAGTATGGGATACCATCAGTTAAGGGATGTTTCTCAATGTTTACTTTTCTGTGTATACGTTTATTTATTACCCATGAAATATACAAAATACATAATGATTATACTTAGCCTAAAACTTAATCTAACACTTAATTTATTTAACAAAGCAAAGGTTGGGGGAGACCTGACCTCCCTCAAATAAAAATAATAATTACGCCACTGGGTAAAAATAAAATACATATTTGCCATGATTGAAAATGTATAAGAAGAAAGAAGGGTTTGTTTGATTCGTTGTAACTGTTGAGGAAAAGATACGCAACAAAGCAACAGTGTAACGTATCAACAAACTCCAATTAATACGAACCTGTGGGATATAAACAGCAAGGGCGTTAATAGTTGATATTGCTGCGGTTACACAACGAGATATCGGATTTCCGACGAGATAATCGTGCTTCTCTTCAGCCTCTCATCTCTCGTTTCACTTTCCCTGCCTAATGGTAACATTGTATAACATTGTAATAAACAGAATCGTGGAAATGTAAATCGATCTTAACCTACAAAACACAAGTCGTGGGTAACTCGCTTTATGACATTGAATTACGTTGTAATATCCACATAAAAATAAGGTGATCCTAAACTGAGGAAGAAAGTGACACTGTTCTTCAGCAAGGATCAAAATTTCGTGATAGTGGCAGTAGCGGACAGCATAGTCAGAGAAGTTGACGGTTTTTTATTCTGTTTCGTTGCCTCAAGGCCTGATGGTCGGCTGGCCTGTCCCCACCATTGAATTTCTCTTCTCCGCCTAACCTCTATGCGCGATTTTTCTGCGCCTAGACCTCCGGCCATTCTCTGTTTCGCCTTTCTTCCGTCATCCATCTCTTTTTCGCTTTGCTCTTTAGCTTCTACAACTACTTTGCTGCGAGCGATAACCATTTGGTTCCGTCTACGTTACACGGTTCTTTCTAAAGAACGAATTGAACAGCGTTATAAATAGTACTGTAATGAAGGAAATTCGAATACTACTGGCAGTAGAATTCAAATGCCAGTGGAATTCTAATTACGGTAGAATTCGAATATCTGAACATTCTAATAATAATTTCCTATGTTTCGCTAGCATTCTTCGGAAGTCTAAAGACGCACCAACATTAGTAAAATATGAGTTCGAGATTTAAACGAGTCGAGCGAAGAATTTGTATTCGATGTTATACGAGTAATTTGAATAATCTGAATTTTCAAACTTTTATAAATTCTAGTTACGTTTCTTCATAACAGACGTACGATTACTACATCGATCTTTATCCACGGAAAAGGGTTATGTAACTTCTTCCAAGTAATTGGAAGACTAGCATTTCAAAATGTTCCCTACTTTCTGAACTGCTAAATTGCTTAACACTTTACCAACTTGTCCTACTCGCACGCCTTGGCTTATATTTTCGTAATATGAAGATCGATTCTGTACTACGCTTGTCATTTTGTTACGTACGTTTTAAAATTGACATAACCCTTAATCTATCAAGTTTATATATTAACACTTTTTGAACAAACTCTTCCTCTTCACCCTCGACACTTCCCCTCTCCACCTTCCACCGTCCATCGCAATGATCCACAATCTTTACGGATACCCCTTCCCGCCCTTCTTCCCTCCTCGTTCAACCGTTTCGCAATGATGTCATCCACGACATTGGCGTAGACGTCGATAGATTTTTCACATGATGAAAACTGACATTTTTTTATTTATGAGGCTCGCAATCAATGATGGAACGGAATCGAAAGTGAAGTCAAAGGGAATTATATCGAAACCCAAAGAAAACAGGTCAAGTCGGGGTTGTCAGTGTTTTATATTATCCGGATATTTGTCGAAGGAATTAACCCCTTTTCAAAGTCACTAACGAGATTAACGAGACTAGGGTTTTAAAGATAATTACGGTTTTTTTAACGTCTTTAATCCTCCAATGGCGGTCTACATTTCCATTCTATAAATAAACAAATGAATAAACATCGTACGAAGGTATAAACAGATTGTAAATTATAATTATTTTAAATAAAGTGAATTACAATAAAATTAGATGATAAATTTGGGTAAATGAAGTATTGGAAAATAATTGATCGGAAACGAGTCAGGTAGGAACACGTGATGAGCCATAGGGAACGGATTCGAGGCCAACGAGTAAAATTAGACAGTGCGTGAATGGAATCCGAGCCAATCGAGCAACCCCAAATGGAAATGGAAACGCTTCGGTTACTATACGAAAGATGGCCGCAATGCGGTGGCCTTCTATAAAATGGCGCTTGTTGACCAGCCGTAAACCAATATTTTTTTTCCATACATTGGACACATTGAAGCATCAATTATCAAGAATACTGTCGGTCAACTTTCAATTTCTTATCTTATGTTTCTAATACAGTTTTATTTTCTATTTTCTTTTAGTAATTATAGATAATCGTCAACATGCAGCATAACAATGGTGTATCAGCTTTATTAAAAATAACACCATTTCAAGGAAAGTTGGATTCTTGTTGGATTCTCTCCTTTGAAAAATAATTAAATTTTAAAAGTTAGATAAAAAGATAAAAGATCATCAATACGTGACACTAATAATTAAAGTACTAATTAAGTTCTTTCGATTAATCTATATCTCTGAATATGTTTGAGAAAAATTGAAAATATTGTATGTATCAATTCTGTGAAGAATGAAACGTTAACTATGATAAATGGAGTTTTAGAACAGGTGCAATTTAGTCGATACAATCGTGTAGTTAACGACGGTAGCCAGTGATGTGAAAAATGATTAGGAGTGAAAGAAAGAAAAAGAAATCTGTGAATATTACAAGACCGCTACAAAGTAGTATCGAGCCCAGAATCTTGATAGCGGTGCGTATACGTAAGTACGAAGTGGCACAAGGCAAGCCAGTCCCACTTCCCTTTCCTCCTTCTATGTACGTGCCCGCACGGTACACACTGTGTCTCATTCCATCATCCTTCTCCTACCTCTCCCATTCTTCCCAACCAGTGGTAACTTTCCAAACTTTTCCGATTCTAGCTTCTTTTTAACAATATTCAATCTTTTCCTCCTCACAACCACGTGCGGGAATGATATTTTATTCAATAGTATTCAAAAGCCCACGGATTCTAGATTTTTCAATATTCAAATTCAATATTCGAGTATAGGAATATTAGCATTAGCGTTTGAATGAAGTTGTAATCGATACAAAGTTGTACGATTAAATAGAGAAAAGGAACAGCACTGCTGATTGATTTTCTAATATTTGATACACGCCCGTTGACTCATGGTGCACCTATGTTTGCCTTCAGCACACTGACTGCTACGAGTAGAAACGGACGTGTGTGCTACGGCATACTTCAGTAAGAATTTTTAAGTCAAACTTTCCATTTCTTACCTTGCGTTACTATATTAGTATTAATATAACATAATTTTGAATATAATATTTGTATAAATAGTTAGTAAAGAAAAGCAAAAAATTTGGATACTAATTTCTTCCCTAACTCCATAAAAACATCAATAGTAATATTACCAAAATGGTGTCAACTACAACAATATCGAAATTAAATTTTCAAACAGAAGACTTTCGTAGGAAAAATTAAAATGAAAAGTAAGTAAGAATAACAGAGGATACGAGGTTACATTTCAATTTCCCTCCATTGTGTTACACACAGCTCGAAGGATTATCATCTGTGAAGCAATGTTTCCTATGCACTTGTTACATGGAAAACGACAACGGGTTGTTTTATTAGGAGGGGAGAATGAAAAGAAAAAGAAAAAAAAAAGAACTAAGTCCCGTAATCACGGCAACGATCCGGTACACCAGCGTACGTGAAGCTGACGGTATTTGCCAAGTTACGAAAGTAAGCGGTTTTAGAAAGTATAGAAGGCTCGAGGTGAACGGCGCTCTAACAGCAATTACAAAGTGGCTTTGCAACAACGAATCGGAGCCTCTATCACGTAAAACCCGACCCCTGGCTGCGTAGCAGGTGCACGTTTTCGTTTACTGCTACGGAAAAATAAAGGAACTTCTTGGATGATCAATGAATAGTTCTCGAAATTTTAAAAAAAAATTGCTTCCCCCGATATGTAGATGAAGTATTATCGTGAGAATGAAATTTTACGATAGACGGATGCGCAAGGAGTAATTTACGCTCGAAACGAGCGGAATCGTAATTTGCATACGTTCGCGGATCGCGTCCGGTTGTGCGAGGAAAAAAAAAGAAGGATAATGCTTGAAGAACGGTCAGTACTCGTGCAGTGTTTTCCGTGATCCCAGAGCCTTTTCAAAATGGTGTACCACACAGCTGGGGGAACACGGTTTTCACTGCTGAGCCCACAAGTTTCGCGAAACGGAAAGCAAAATGAATTTTTAAAGAACGTAGAATTGCTGAAAAAGTGGGTCGTTTGATCGATGTGCCGCAGGGCCGATAGGAGAGAGAAAAAGACTGACTATCGTTGCAACAGAGCCAAGCCAGTTTCTCACCCCCACTGACCTAGCGACCGAGAAAAACGTCCAGCCTTGTGTGCTTGTGTACGTATATACTGTGTACGTGGTGGTGGTTGTTGTTGGCGTTGAACAATGAAGGCACGATGAAAAAAAGAAGAAAATTATTCTTGTCTTTTCTGCACACCAGCCGTTGCGTATCTTCCACCAAACTGGTCGTAACAAACGTTAGATCACACACTGGCCCAGCGAGAGCCGAGCCACGGTTTGATCACGTGACGATAGGTTGCGTCACAGTTTGCCCCTCTCACCACTCAAGCAACGAACCAACCGAACGACGGGACCGCCATCTTTTACCCACTGAGAGACCAGAGGAACACGGACACGAGCACCAACGTATGACCAACGTTTCTTTCTTCTTTTTTTTCTCTTTCTTTTTTTTTTAAGCGCGCCCAAAGGGTAGCCTTTCGCGGTCACGGGATCTTGACATTCGTCGAGCCAATTTGAATCTTCCCGCCATATCCTCGACGATTATATTCACAATTCAACTTGCGCTTCAAGATCGTGCCGCGCTGGCACTTGCAATTGTTCACTGTAAGAGCGTGAAGATACCGATTTGGAACCGTAGTCTTTGAAAGGAAAATACAAAATTGCAAAATCGATCCCGTGAAATAGCAATCACCAGTTTTAAAGACTTCTATGAACGCACCGTGTACCGTAGCCCACGATCGACCATTTTTACTGGTTGGTGCTCATTTCCGGTTACGGCTCGGTCCAAAAGCCACGCCACGCACGCAGTTGCAAATCGCGCGCCACGACACAGTATGATATTCGAGCGGACGGATAACCCGACACGAGCTGGTAACACGATGCATGGTTTTAATCGCGTGTATCTCTCTCGGCTCCAATAATTGATAAGGCGACACAGAACGCAGACGAAGGAACGTCGAAATGACCATTGGGACGATTAATACAACCAGGCACGATGGCGTTCGAGAGACTGGCGAACGAACGAAGTTCTTCTCTGTGCGTTCCACTGTCGGACAACTTCTGGCGGAGAGAGAAGAAGACTGAAGCGTGAAACACGACCGACTCCGAGGGCGAGCAGCGACGAACGAGGATGCGCTCGAGCACGTAGCCTGTGCCGCACTCTCAGTCTATCCCCACCACTGGCCACGATCGGCATCCGGTGGCAACTGTGGCGCGCATTCGCCAGCATTTCTGCTAGCTGATTGGCGCACACCCGTTGCTACTTGCCCTACGATTGGCCGATCGCGCACCAACTATTCCCGCGGCGTTCACTATCCATGGGACTCACTAGCACACGCGTAACAACCACACGAGGCCACTCTCGATCTTACACGAACGATATTCGGAGAAGCGAGGACACCGCGTATATACATACACGTACACGTGTGAGCTTTTTGATTTGTATTTGTATATGTATGTGTATGTGCGCGCGCGTGTGTGTGTATGTTGGAAGATTCCACACGCCCGCGCTTCGCTACGGTCGTATGACGGACGAACAGGAACTGGCCACAAGCCGCGCGGAAACGCGCTACTTATGCTGCCGGTGGGAAGAACACCGACGAATCAAGACAGCCTTTATACCCACCGCCTTTTAGACCCCGATGGATACGGGTCCAAAGGGCCATCGTGGTGGTGTTCTCGAATCCGAACACGGGGGATGGAGGTCAGCCAACCCCTCTTGCCGCTATGCGCAAAACCATGATAAAATATATGTGTGTAACATACACACGCGGAGAAGTTTTACATGCATCTTAGCCGTACCAGTCGCTGCTCGACGATTCTGGCAAAAATAATCAAAGCCACCGTTCCTTACTTGCTACTTACGTTGAAAGCGCCACCGAATCGTTGACCCATTTTTCTATCGATCATCCAACGTGGCCTCCGACCATCAAGATTCGTTTCTTCAAGTATTCGGTGACCTCGCATCCCTCTCGTCGCACTTTTCAAATTTCATGCAAAAAATTCTCGTTTGAACCGATGAACGCGATATTACCAATCTACCGAAGTAACAATTCAAAATGAAAGGACAACAAACGATAATGATAGCACGTCGTACGAAGATATATGAATACGCGGCAAAAGTGAAAGAAAAAAGAAAAGTATTGATTGACACGATGCGTTTACGATATTAAACGAAGAAGAATTATTGGAATCGAAACGTTGCGTTGGTTGCGATCAGAGCATTAAAACGTGAAAGAACGGTGCTGCGTGTATAGCGGTTAGTCGATTAACGAAGCTCGCTTACCGGGAGGGGAAGGGGGTGGCTCGGTGGAACATTGGAACTCGACTTGGTCGTCCTATTTCTACGTTCGGGAAGGTTCGTGCGGAAAGCCGATCGCGCACGAAGCAACGGGGATATAAGTAGGTCGTTTCGAGCCGCACGTGTCGTCCTTGACTCACATAGCGTGGCGCGCAGGCGCTCACCGTTGCCGCATTGCTGGTCGCTAGGGCTTTTTCTTTGTTCCTCTTCGCGTGTGTGTGCGCGCGTGTAATGTTCCTCGCGCACACGTTTTCCTATACGTGTGTTGTGTGCTACTGCTCGCACGCACCTCTCTGGCACTTTGCAAAATCAGCTAGCGGCCGACGTAATCTATCGCGCCTAATGTCCTGTACATGATCGAGTACGTCTCCGTGCGAAACGACCGTTTCCTGTTTGTGCTGTTTTTCTCGTTTGCTGAATAAATGTCTCTATAGTAACCGTTCATAGAAAATATTCTTACGTAATAACAGGGCACATTGTATTCACATACCTTTTGTAGCTGCAGGATCTAGAGCAAATGATTTGATATCCCAAATAGTGAAGCATTTTGAAGGCGGAACAGAGGGGGTTGAAGCAGACAGAGAAGGCACGTTGTGCAATGGCTCAAGGAGAGCGACCGACACGCGTGTCGTGCGTTCTTGCGTGCTCCCGGACGCATATGCGCACGCTCAATGATAATCGACAGAAAGAGAAAGGTCATCGAGGGGGGAAGCAAGTTTTCGCTTCCTCTTCCTTGTTGCGATTACACGAGTAGGTAAGCGGGTACCGAAATTGCAGAGAACGTGACGCAACGTGCAGCTGTACGTACACGTACACGCGCACTTACCTCTCTCTCTCTCTCTCTCTCTCTCTGTGTGTGTGTGTGTGTGTTTACAATGAAGTATTGGGTACTGGCTGCGGAAATACACGGTACTGCACGACACCACAGAATTCGCGCGATTTCGTTCGTAATTGTGAGGTCGCTGTCTTCGTCGCCGTATCTTTTAACATATTGTCGAATTCATAACGGTAAACTTGGATCTTTAGAATTATTACGAAAACCTTGCGCCTTCGATGTTCCAAGATTCGATCGAAAGGTTATTTCGAAATTTCATTGATAGCGTTTTGGTTATGTTTCTATACCTGAAGTATCGTAGAACTCTTCCCGCGCAATAAATTATTCAAATTAAAAGTAAAATCAGATCGTAAACGGATTCCCACAAATTCTTTAATCTTATCTCTGACCATGAACCAATGTTATGAAAGCTCCTTCGATAAATAATTGAACGAGTAATAAAAATTGAGCTACGTCATTTTGAAAGACAAGCTTAGGCTAACTGCACAACCATGTTGCGATGATAGCGAACTCTGTCGCGTTTCGTGGCAGACGTTGGATTGACGAGACGACGCGACGGCAGACATGTCCGATATGCATCCCAAGGACAGTTATGTTCCAACGAAGACCTGTACGAAGTCGGTAGTTGGCTTTGGCATCGTGAGTATTGATCGCAACGGGAATTCAAAGGGGAGGCCACCACGTTAGGCTACTCGAACCCCAATTGGATCGACCTACCTCGGCGATGGGAAGGGGGACTTATTCCGCGGCCTATTTCTTAACACGTATCTCTCTAACAAAAAAAAAAGAAGAAAAAAAAAAAGAAAAAATCTGATTATTTTTTAATTTGCTCCGTCGTGGTTAAGCTCGTTTACGAATAAACCGGCCGACGCTTTTAGACCGGCTTCAGTATTTTTGGCGTAGCCGGTTCAAACGGGATACGCGCAACGTTTTTCAGAGAAACCGAACGCGAGCAGACCTTGAGAGTTAATTACTCTCAGGCTTTGGACGTCGCTATGTACTAACGTTACTTTTTTTTTCTTTCCGCAAAATGATTGTACTTATATAATCTTGGGCAATGTCGGTGGATAAGCGACTAATTTACACGAATTTCATTGTTTCCATCCTGATCGATCAGCGTCGTGCAACGTGATGTGTCGTGCCGCGATCGTTGCATAACGCCATCTTTTTAATGACCATACGTTTCCGTAATGAAGTAGTCACGCCAAGGTAAATGGCGACGAGAAGAAAAAAAAAAGAATTACTGATTATCCTGAGTTTATAGGCACACCGTGCGAATAAATTTTTCATGCAGTTGTGCGCGCACGGACTGTACACGGTGTTCCATTCGAATCGATCCTTGCCACGATTTTCGTATGTTGGACGAAAGAATATTTAAATAATTTAAATTTCATTTAAATTAGTGGCTCTCTCCGTGTGCGTTGGATGATTAATGTTGGAAGGCACGTACTGTTATACTTAGGATAATCAACGCATCCATATATTATTAGGAAACATCGAATCTTGTACAGATACTATACACACACGAAATCTAACTTAACTTGATTATGTTAGTACATGCTCGGGCTGAAAATAACCCAAATTAGTGCCGGGACATTTGAATAATTTGCATCTGAAATTCGAATAATTCAAATATATTATATATAATAATTCAAATTTTAGTACAAGCTTAATCCAGACACTTAGCGATTAAAGCACGTGAAAATAAATAAATATTGCCTATGGCAAGCAATAAAGCGCGTTCCTGTATACCGTTCTGATTTAACGTGCACACTTTTGCGTCGTCCGCGGAGGTTCGCATGCTAGCGTTCCACAGATAAGCACGTTCTTATCTGCGTACGTACTTACGTAAGCAGCGAGTCGTGTAAGTAAGTCCGTACTCGGCTTCGCACCCTTTTTTTCCCTCTTCCATCGTGCAATCTACCACGAATGTAACTTCTTTCCTCGTCGTTTTCTTTCGTCTTTGCCCCTACGTTTGCTCTTTGGAGCAAGTTCATTTTCTCAAACTGCTGCTTATTTTATTTTTTTTACTCATTTCTCTGTAATTACGCGGTGTTCTACGCTTTTGCAATTCGATCGTTAGTCGTTGACACGAATTTATGTTCTAAAAAAACTTATTGGTAGGATGAGGTGTCACGTGCGAAAAGTTGTGCAGCATCTTGCAGCGCCATCTGCTTAGCAGTTTGGGCGCTGGGCGGGGCTGCGTAGATTCAGGGTTAATTTTATTTTGGTTACGTTTCTCAGAATCTTTAGAGCGACCTTGGTATGGGATAATTAATTGTTACGAGCAGCACAAACCATTTGGTTTTAATTCGTATTGAAAAATACTGTTTTGAAACATCGGTTTCGTGGTTGCGGTATTTTAATACTATCGGTAGTAATAATTAGTATTATTAACAGCGCTATCGGCAATATCAATGTTAATATTAACGGTACTGCTACGTTTCTGTAAACGTCCGTGACACTGACTTTGGAAAATTATAATACTTGGGGCGGTAAATTTAAGTGCAGCGTGGATGGAAGACGGTCACGTGGACAAGGCGCGTGCCGGAAGTTGTCAAAAGATACGAGCGAAGTCTGATCTTATTTGAAACGGTAAACTATATTATCGTTCGTGGATAGTGACTGTTGCAATTTACGCGTTGCTACAAAGCACATAACAAAGATAAGGGAAATGCAAAATACGTTCGGTATTACAGATATGTAAATGATTGAAAAAAAAAGAAGCATGGATACGATTAAAAAGCAACAACCTTTTTAGATATAGGTACTTTATCGATTTCCAATGTTAAGCTTATTTTTAAAGAAGTTTCTTTTGTAAAATGGCATTAAAATTGATACGTATTTATTGGGTAATATTTCTTGTTAGAAAACTCTAGCTTCAACACAAACCGATGACGAATGCTGACTAACAACACCGTTATCGAACGTGACATTACGTGATTGACCCGTTCTAATTACAATATTCTTATGCGCGAAATCGTGCGATGGCAAAAGGCAAAGATCGGTTGCATGGACGACAGAACCCCGGCTCTAGAATTTCTTGCAAACATTCCTTTAGTTTTCAGAAATATACAAAGCTAGCTCTATTCAAATATTTGAAATTAATTATGACCGTAGCGGTGGTGGTATTCGTGGGCTGAGGGCAAGTGCCCTGTTTGCGCGGCACCACCCTCGCCTTGTATACGTATACAAATCAATCTTTTCGTTATCAGTGAATCGAAAAGAACCAAGATCGCGGTCGAAGACGGATGTTGCGAGTCCGTTGGACAACCGTCCGATGGATTTATCGCTGAAAATGGCCGAGTTTTCGAGGAAGCCGGCGTAAATCGACGAATGCACCTTGGGATTCTTGTTACTTGGTCCGTGTTCCTTTGTTACACAACCGGCTCTCTCGGCAACTCGGCCAACTATCGACCCCACCAACTTTGTTCTCACTCTGTCCCCTCCTTTCTTTTCTTCTTTTTTTTTCTCTCCTTCCGTCTTCTCTCTCATGCTCCCCATCGAAGTCTCTTTTATTCCAACCCCATCTCACTGTTCCTTCCTTTCTCTTTTGACAATCTCCGTCCTCCGCTTCTTTTCTGTTACCTGTCCTTTCTCTTCGAGTCTAGTCCCCTGTGTGTGTCACCTACTCGCTCCAGAGTCGGCCGTTTATTGAAAAAAAAGAGGAGAAGAAGGAAAAATTTTGCCGCAGAACGTGATCCATTTGGAATGGAATCTCGATCTTCCTTCATTTGCTCGGTTTTCACGATTAATCTTTTCGTTGCAGCCACGTGTGCGACTTTTCGTATAAAATTATCGGATTCGATGCGTAAATCAAAATTGCGTTACAAGCATCCTAAAACCGAACGGTCGACCTTGGATTTACGCGTACCTTCTTGACATAAGTCCAGACCTTGCGGGACCTTGCGGGACCTTGCACGACTTTGGCAACTTATAGTTGGTGCAGTTATTAGAAGGTGTCTCGACGGAGACGTCTGTAGGTTGGAGTTAGACGGGCGATGTTTTTCATCCGTGCGAAACGGCTGAGGAGGAAGAGTTTGATTATTAAATTATTCGAATGCTCGTTATCTCGGCTGCGAGTGTAAGCGTTGGCCGACCAGCGTGACATGATATACGACATTTTTCTGTCTTGTTGCGCCACCACCACGATAAGTGGAAGATTCCAAACCTAACGATATCATTTGTAAATGATGTGCAATAAACATCAAGAATTCGCGAAAATCTTTGATTTCGTTCAGGTTATTGATGATTTCCCAGTCATTCGCTGTGGGCACACTTTCGATAGCGGAACACGTTTCCACGCCTATGCATACATACAGGCGCGCACACATATACAAACATCACTATGTATACATACCACGTGTCTAACCCTCGCGTGACTAGGTACTGGGAGCACGTGGCCCCCCACCACGCGTCCCTTGGGTCCGTCATGAAAGAAGAAAGAAAGAAGAGGGACGTGGATCCGACGAGGGGCAGAAAGGATCGAGGGTACGGGGGAAAGACGAAGAAAATTTCATAGGAAAGAATGGGTAGCGGAGAAGCTCCGCCAGAAGGGTGGGGTTGGTTTGGTTAGGGACAAGAAGGATGCAGAAGGGGATCCGCGAAAAGGGAGCCGAAGTAACCTGCGAACTTCAGGAAATCACGAACAGAGATTTTGGTTTCCTGAAATCATTCTAATTTCAATGAAGGAACGTTTGAAGTGTAGTTTAAAAAAACTGAATAATGTATGTTTCTTTTTTATAAAATGAATTTTAACTTTGGAACATCTTATATATTTCATACGGAACAGATCGTTTCGAGTTCTCGAGAAAAAAAAAAAAAAAAAAAAATGTGTCACCTTTTATCTTATCATTCGAAACACGTGTATGAGTATGAAAGTAACTTCTATATTTCTATTGAACCACAGCGATAGATTTACACACGCCTCGGTTACGAAGTGAACATTTCAACATTATTCCAATATCCATTTCTTAAATTTAACTTCTGAACTCGACTCTTTGAATTTAATTTCGAGTATTCGAATTATCCGATTAACGAATCGCTATTGAAATACGTGATTCGAGCTTTAACCGGTGGGTGTGATAAAAAATGGTAAAACGTAAAAGGAACACGTTCGATAGGCGGCACAGTCGTTCGATAGTTAATAGTTAATCGTTAGATCGGTCGTAGGGTAATAGTAGCCGGTCGGCCAGCTGCACTTGACTCTCCTATGCAAGATAAATAGGTGCGGCTGTTTCCTATTAATAGCGGTTGCTTTACGCGGGGATTCCACTGTTTCTGGCTCGTTGTCTGTTAACTTGCCAGCCTGTTCGACGTTGCGTTTCGAAAATCCTATCTATCTACGTGTTGTAAAGTGGCCTCAATTATGTAACGATACTCGCCCCGAACCAACGCCACCGCCACAATTCGGTCTCGTCCATTGTCTGCCCATCGAACGGTTACCGGGAATGGATACGTTCATGATAGCTGTTTTTGAAACTGTAATTTACGACTATGGAAGCAGGTTAAAGGGGACGTTTTATGGCATAAAACTCCCATAATTTTATCGTAGAAAATCAATGTACTCCCGCCGTTTGGTTCACGAACAATAATAGAGAAAATTGAAAGAAAGTTTGGTTATCGGTTTAATTAAACGAAAGTACTTTGATAAACGTTGAATCGGCTGGATGTGCGCTAGGAGGTTTTAACTAGACAAGAGAGACACGATGAATAGTAGTACGTAGGAGTGTAAAGGTGGGGATCAAAGAAAATCCGGTATAGGCGGGCAACGACCTTTAGGCACGTGGCACGGGACACGTGCTGCATTCGACAAACTGTCGAACGGCCTTTTGCCTTCTTCTTTTTTATATCTTTTTCCTCTCGCTTCTGTTTTCACCTCGTTTCGCTTGAAATTTTCGTGTCCCGTGACTATCTCGGTCTCGCCTTCTATCGGCTCTTGGTACCGTTAACGCGCTCGCTGGCCACAGTGGATACGGCCATGTGTAGTCAGACGCGTCCAAACGTTTGAATTATTATCGACTCGATTGCTTATTTTTCAAAATTCAACTTCCATCACACTGTTATGCATATTATATTTATTATTGTAGCACAATTTTATATTAAATTTACCTTACAATGAAAATTATTATGTTTTAGTCTCGGAACGCGAGTGCTGCGAATGCTTCGACAATTTTTCTTTCGAAAGGGAACCGCCACGACCGGTAGGGCCCTCGGTTGAATCTTGTAAACGCAATTAAGACCTTAATTACGCGAGTTGATTAACGCGGTAGGTCAGCCGTGGCCTGCGACACAAATTCAATGCTCGAAAGGTGGACGCTGGCTGGCACCCGTCCCCTGGATCTCGGACAAGTAGTTTTTCAGGTGTTAACTCACGATTGTTTGCTCGATTCAATTGTATCACGAAATCAAAAAGTGAAACTTATTATCTTCCACGCGACGCCCGTATAATCGGCGAGCAAACAATAGATAAGAAGACGGAACATGGAAACTAGCTTCGTCGTTCGTTATTTACAAGGCGTGTTTGGTCATTAAACGATAATGCGCGCAGTGATTTTGATATTTCGCCGTGTTAACGTCGAACGGGCGATTTCGATCGTTAACCAACATCCAGGCACGAGTTGCATTTGCAATCGGCTATAAATAATATCCAAGGACGGTAGTCAGTCATGGTAGCAGGCAATAACTTAGAAAGTCCATTTTCCCATGGTCAACTCTACGTCGCTTGCTTCATACCTGAAACGTTTAACCCTTTACGCTTCTGTGATTCCAATTCGAATCATTAGCCTATCAGATTTCGTATAATATTCTGTCGTCGATCGATTAACTGATTTGCATCATAAGGAAACACGAAGAAAAGGCCTTTATCACCAAACTTTTATTTTTTATTTTCGTTTGAATTAATATCATCGAAGCGAACGGAATGGATGAACGTGGAAGGCGAAACAATAGGCAAGAATGGATGACATAAGATGAGCAGCTCGACAAAATAGTAGTTGGTCTCTGTCGGTGGCCTCGCTCTAGAATCGCTCTAGATCACCATCTAAGGGGGTGAGGAGGAGGAAGAGGAGGAGAACAGGGCAGGGCAAAAGAGGGGCTGAGGTCAGCAGTACAACGCTGCTAGCTGCTGTACCAGCTCAATACCAGCTCTGACCCATTTGGCAATGTTCCCGAGTTCGGGCCACGGGATTTCCCCGTATGAGATCATACGGTTTTATTTTTCCGTCATCATTTTTCCCTGTTATCCATTTTTCATCCCCTGAGATTCGTGGGAGAAGATATCGTCGGAGTTATCGCTATGAAATATTCGAATAATTTGAATTTGTGAATATTCAGGTGTTAGACTACGTGTACTGGATTATTGGGGTACTTGGATACTGGAAATTTCGAATACTGAAATACACGAATATTAGAAAATTCGAATACTATTAGAATTCAAGCTGAAACCTGAAATAATTGGAACACCGATAATCAAATCTTTACAACAGTGTCAGTAGTTAAAGGAACGCCAAGAAGGAACCATCATCCCTTAGTAAAGTGAGACGAAACGCTATGTAACAAGCTTGACAAGAGAAGAGGGGTGAGGGGCGAGGGTTGGTGGTTGGAAAGGACGGCGAAGAGAAACGAGGAGAGATCGAAGGGGCGTATCGAGGGTAAGGGTGAAAAGTAGTGGGGGCGAAGGAAAGGAGAGGAGAAACCAGGGCGAAAGTATTGATCCCACACCGGGTGGTTGACACATTTACCAAAAGCTTCGCGTGGTCTAGTTTCGGTCTGAGGTCACGAAAGGAGTCGGCCAAAGAACAACCCGCCCTCCTGTCTCTTTCTTCTTCAATTTTTCATCTTAACTACTCCTCCATATTTCAATAAAACCCTTATACGATAGATACGCGGCTATTTTGATCCATTTGCAATAATAAAACGCTAAATATTTATTAAGAGGGTGTAAAAGTTTCCAACCCCTAATAATTCAGCTTTGACGAGTCTTAGTGTGAAAACAGTATTAAAGGTATTGATAAAATGATGGTGAAGAATATTTTTGTGAAAGGGGATGATTTATACACCCTCGTAACTTCCTCTTCTGAATTAACTGATACCCCCATCGAAGAATTAATATTCACGGAAGTGTAAATAAATATTTATCTTACCACCTATCGACAGAAACTATTTTCCACGATGGCAGGCACTATTCAAAAAACAAGCCCTTACTCTCAATTTAAGAATCGTCGAAAATCATTCTTCCCGCGATGTTTTCATCCGGCGTCAAGGCAGGATCGTTTTGTTTGCGAAAATAACAATTTACTGTTATTCGTAGCCCGGGGTTCTTCCAGCTCTTCCCACTGTTTTCAATCGAGTATATATCCCTCTCCTCCCTTTGATACTCGATCCCCGCCAACGGTGGTGCCACCTGCCTTGCCGCTCGGGGACAAATAGCGCAGGGTGGCGGCTCAATAGAGAGACGAACAGGCGAAGGGAGCAACATTTCAATGGGGTAAAAGGGAATCGAGCCCTGGATTCACCCCAACCGTGCCGCGCATGCTTCCGAGCGAAATTCTGTTCGCATACTGCCGCCGCGTCGCCTCCCCCCTAACTCTCTATTGTGCACCATTCTATTTTATAGAGCGTTTCAAAACTGTCTTGCTACGCACGGTGTTCTATCTTAGAAATTCCATACGCGTATGGTATAGGAATGCTCTTTAGGAATATTTCCTGGAGGTATAGAGGTGCTTTATCTGTGCTATAAACTTTAGTGGATCATAGGATATTTATTATTCTATAGTTGTAGTTTATAATATACTTAGGTGACGAAACATTGTGCGTAGTAATATGCTGATAAAATTCTTTATGAAGCTATAAGGAAGCTTTATGTAAGCTCTCTGTTTTATAAATATGGTATACTATGTTGGTGCTATAAAATGCTGGGTGCTGTCTAGACTATAGGTTGTAAAATATGGTGGTAAGTGAAGGGTGTTATAGATTTATTATTCTATAGTTGTGGTGTATTATATATTTAAGATATAAGAAGCTGAGTGTAGTAATGCACTGATAAAATTCTTCACGGAGCAAAAAGAAATTTTATAAAAGTTCTGAAGTGTATAGATACAGTGTGGTACATTATGGACTCTCTATTTTATGCTTTATAGAGTGCTGAGAGCTGTCTAGACTATAAATTGTCAAGTAAAGCAGTAGATATACTATTCTGTAGTTGTAATATATTTACTATGCATATTTTCAGATAATTTACTTTCAGCTGCACTTCTTTTGAACCTCTCTGTACAGAAAGATCGTTACCCAAGGTACGCTAGTGGCTGCGGCTAAAAATTTTAATGAACCGTGCAATAAAACGCGAAGCACAGGTACGGAATATTTAGGTTTAATTAAACGTCTAATGCCTCTGAACGGAGAAAAAATCGAACTTCAATTTTTTCTTTTTTTTACAAAGCGTCAAAAATGAATTTTCACGAAACGTCAGGTTCGATGATTGAAAATTGAAAAGCGAAGCGAAAACTTCAATTATCCTTCTCGTTCTTTTTTGAGTTCGATTGAAATACGTCGAATTATGCAATTGCGATGAAGGTTTAGGTGTATGGAGTTGAGGGAATAATTCCTATAGTTGCCACCAGTGGGATCGTCACATAATATATGCCAACTTTCTCGCAAGTACTTGGTCAAGAATTCATTATAATATGATAAAAATACTACACTAAACGCCAATTTATATTACTTAAAAGAATATACTACTATTATTTTACTAAAAACATTTTCATTTATATCTTTGAAACAACAAATCCTTCGAAAATCAGGAAACGAATCCCAAATGCGTAATCAACTGGTATAAATAAAAGTTGGGTAGTCAAAAAGCGTAACGAACGAGGGGTAGTTTTTTTTTTTTTTTGGAGAGGTCGATAGAAATATATAATTCGAGATTGGGTATGCGGTGCATCCTACATCGATCGAGGTTGCAGCTCGTAAACTAACCGGCGCACCGGGTTCCAGGTCACTGGGTCAACCCTTCCATCGATCTAACCCCACTATTGAAAATTCGCTCGATTCGAGTGTGCTTCTCCACCGATCCTATATTCGGTTAGATATCATCGCGTCATCACACCTACCACACCTTCTTATTCTTCTTCTTTTTGGACCGACCAATCCGTGTTAATCACATATTTACGAATCAACCACCGATCGGAAATTCGTCTTAGCTATTTCTGATCATCTCCTTCGAACTGACTCGTTTCCTTATTTATATCGTACTCCTTTGTGCCATCTAATTTTATGAAATTCGATTGAAAGAAATTTTGAAATTGAATATTATTGAGTCTCGATAAGATAGGATAAAATTAATCCTTTTGTTCGATTATCTGAAAGTTTAAAACGGTAGAGAAATGAAAGATGGATCTAGCTAGGCGAGGAGTTAAGAAACGTATGCGATGTGGCAAAGAAAGGAGACAAGTCGAGTAAGATTGAAAGTAGTCTTCATAAATCGAACGTTGAACCTTTTTGGGATTCTTCCGCTCAGCGGGAAAAGTGGATGGACGAGTGTGAAGAGTGTCATCGAGCCAGAAAACGTACGTAGTCGTCGGTGTGCGTGAACACGCATAATTCCAAGATACGAAACCGAGTTTCCGAACATCCAAACCGAATTGAGTTTCTGGCACAAGAACAGGATGTACAGAACGTTCCACCGTTAGTGCTGCTATATTTTAATTACGCGTATAATGGAGCTCCTTTTTTAAAGAAGCCACCGTAGCCACCTGTCTCAATACCTGAGAATTATTAGGTATTGTGCTTAAATTTTTGGTAAGCACCATCTCTAGTAATTTTAAAATATAATTCCCAGTAACTTAAATTCCTAGGAGGCATGACCCTAACAACTTTATGAAATAAATGATGAGGATCATTGCTTCCTTTATAGCTCCATTTTCCCTAGGGGAGCTTCGTGTGCTAGCCACAACAAAATTAATGAAAAAACTTAAAATTAAACTTTTCTGATTCGGGAACTCCCATAGTCGTGGAGTCCCTAGTGGCTACCCTGCGTGTCCACGCTGATGCTGATCTTAATAATAATTAATAGCATACTAACTGTAATTAAATCTGACTTGGAACTCCCATTAATCGAGTCCTTCCTATTACCGCTATTCCAAACTGTCTTCCTACACGTATTAATAACAAATTGAAAAATATGTTGTACATAATCCGTCCGCGCGCTATCTAAACGACCAAACCTCCATACGCCCACAGAAGAGGCCGACCGGTGCGTACGCAAACAGGTCTTACAGTGTTTTACCAATGCACGAAGGTGTTTCGTTTAGAAATTCGACTGCGCAACGCTCCAGAGTACCGTTTCACCGGGTTATGCTTGACCCGGCCGCGTCGTTCAAAGGGTTCAAATTCGAACGTGAGTAAACTGTCGGAGAAACTGCCGGTCGGGAAAGTCCGTGGACGTGAAACTAGACTGGAATCGAGCTGAAGATGAAAGTCGGAAAGGGGATCGTCGAAGGCGAATAGAGAGAGTGCAGAGCACGGAGCAATCCCGTGGCGTTTGGCGAGGGCTGTACCCGATGGGGCACTCCAACCAGAGCACTCTAGCACGCCCCAAAGTGCGAATTAACTTGTCAATTTCGCCCCAAGGAAATTGAAAAATTGTAGAAAGAAAATTGAATCTAATTCTTTGAAGAAAGTTTTGTAAACGGCAAATGAATTTTATCGAATTTGCCCCAAGATTAAATCCCGAGTTCTAGAGTATTTCGTAGCCGTGACTCGAGGAAAGCTAGGCAAAAGGGGGCTAGAGAGGAGAACGGGGTCGTCGACCCTTGCACGTGGAGTGCTCGAAAGTAGGCCACGCCGTGACATCACGCAGAAGCAAGATGGCAGCCAAGGGAAACGGGCACATTCTCACAAGTACGCTCGGCGTAAGGAGACGCGGCGACGCCCGTGCAATCGAATCTTTTTCCTTGAGCGAGGGTGCATTCCGATATTATTCACCGTCCTCTCATTCCACGACCTTCTCCTTTTCTATCCCCACCAAAAACTGCTTCTTCCTTGCTCCTCTTCTCTACGACCTTCTCAAACGATGCGTGCCTAACGCTCGTCGCCGAACATATCGTAGTTTCGATGCAGCTGCCAACGCAGTTGGTCACCAACGTTGGCCAACGCCGCGTGCGTCGAATGGCTTATGTACCCACGTTGGAAAATTCCGCGTACCGTTCGAGAAAGTCAGTCCAGAAACGATAAATATCCGTAACGTCGGACGACGTTCGTAAACTTTCGTCCAACGAGCGTACAATATTGCCGATCCGCGAGTAGATGGCAAGAATATTGTTGGATAACAGCCCGCGCCATTGCGCGGCCTGCATCGGGCCCCGATTGAGTAATCGACGCTTACCCGACGAGTAATTGGTTCGCGATTAAGCGTTATACAATCGCGGGCTAAAGAAAAGCACTATTGCTCGCGAACGATATCGTAAACGCGATCGTTAAAACAAATCGATCGTACGACGGATTTGGAAACGGTGCAATTCTGCGCATGCGTTCCGGCTATGTATGCACGCGCATGCGCCATTGCGTTACGTTCTTTATTCGGAACGCGCGACCGCGTGAACGTGAGCACGCATACGACACCGTCGAATATTGGACGAAAGTCAAATTCATCTTGCATTATTTTAGCGTCCGCTCAACGTATTACAGAAATACGCACTCACCAACGTGGCGTACATGCCAGAGAGAGAGAGAGGGAAACAAAGAACTCGCGTGATTTCTGTTTGCATTTTAATTGCGATGATGTAAGCTCATTTGGATGCTCGTACGAAAGTTTCCTCGCCTGCCTCGTTTTTAGAATTGGAAATTTCGGGACGAATCGCGGCCAAGTAAACGTAGTATGTACGACATTCTGTTCGAGTGCTATCGATTCGCGTGGTATGCGGTAAGAGTCGTTATCATTTGACTCTGTAGGGTACTAGAAATGTTCGTTAACGATATTTTGATTCCGACGCAGATTGTCGTAAAAACGAAACGGTTAAGAATCTTTTAAAGATACGGAGGCTGGCAATTATTGAACATAAAGTACAAAGTCTAACGCACACTATTTGCACTGTAATTACGATGATGTAACCGTGCAGATTTTATCAAGTTTTTATTCTATACGCGATAAATGCTTTATTTTGAATACGGAATTTTATCTGAAGCCTTGATATTTGCTAGAATGTAGTAACGAAAGGAAAGTATTACTATGTTTTTCGAGGAATTACTCGGCTTAATCATAATGTGTATACGCATTAATCCTAAACAAACGGATATGACGTCATGGCGGCCATACGATCGAATTTATTCCATACGCGTTGGTATGACGTATATGACGCGATATGACCAATTAAAACTTATGAATGCACTTACATTTTGCAGAGAATTGTGAACTGCTGCGCAGCGGTTTGGTGTGCACTTTTTTAGTAAATAAATCAGTGAGATTTTTAAGTAAAATTCACAAGAAACTCGTTAACTAACCCGCGAAAACATAAATGTCACTAATATGATGTTGCACCGCTTAGTGGCGCTCTGAAGTCCCTTTCCAGTACCACTAACGCCACCTTACGGCAAATAGAACTTTTAACAACTTTTTAATAATTCAATTTCCTAAATAAATTCAATTTAATCTGTATAATTAATTTAAAATCATATAATTTAAAAATATTTCATCTGTAATTGTATTACAAAAATAAATTATTGATTAATATAAAACTTCTTAATTTAGGATCATCTTAATGTGTAACTAGAGACCTCTAGTAGAACTTCGAGTAAGTATAAATGAAAATAATAATATTGAATATCAGATGTAAATAAATTTCCAAATAAATGATAATGACACAAAATACAAAGTGTGTTTTAATTATTTTATACAAGTAAAAGAAGGAACACAAAGTTGAGAACCTTATTAATAAAAAGAAAAAATTATCAATGGATGATAATTTACTGCGTAAGAAAGGTCATATATGTGATCAAAATCAAGTTGAACAAAAACAACTTCCGTTACGATAAATGAAGCTGATTATTTAAAATTGGAATTTTAATTACATGGATGATGTATAAAAAATACATAAATTTGCACGCGTAGGTGAATTTCACGCATGCGTATTGATTCATTGAAAGTTTGATAAAATTTTACCGACTCGACAAAGATGTCCGTAACCGCAAGCCGTGGTAACGTCGTCGCCATTTTGTAATGGTGTTTGAGACATGAAGATGCTGTTTGTTTCGGTGTTTTTTGAGAACTGAGTATTTAAGGGTCACGTCCGTTTGGTGCCTGAAAAAATGACGCAGTTTCTTCCGCCGAATTTGTTAGCCCTCTTCGCGCCGAGGGATCCTATACCGTATTTACCACCCGTTAGCAAGCTTCCGCACGAGAAGAAGAATGGAGGCTACATCGGAGTCGGGGGTTTCCTTAAATATTTCGAGGTATGAAAATGTAAACATAATGTAATTTCGTGCAATCAATATTTATATTTATTTCTTATTATTAACCATGTAGTTATTTAGAGCGCAGCCTGTGTGTATTTATATTTGATGTTGCGAATAATTTATTGGAAGAATGATGTATATTTTTCGTAGGATCCGAAAGATACACCGCCACCGGTACGCGTAGAGACTAGGGAAGAACGTCTAGAACGTAGAAGAAGAGAACGAGCGGAACAAGTTGCATATAAGTTAGAACAAGAAATCGCCGTATGGGATCCTGCTGGTATACCAAACGTAACAGCGGATCCCTTCAAAACCCTTTTTGTAGCTCGAATAGTGGGTATCGTTTATGTGTAAACATGTATGATTACGTGCAAATGTATTAACAGTATGTGCTTTTTGTTACGTCTCTGTAGAACTACGATACATCAGAATCTAAACTTAGGCGGGAATTTGAAGTTTATGGTCCGGTAAAAAAGGTAAGACGACAAAGATATTATGTTTATGGGTTTTTGTGAAATTTTAATAATGTAATTCTTATGTTTTAGATAGTGGTAATTCACAATACTATAAATGGCAAACCTAGGGGATATGCTTTCATTGAGTATGAGCACGAAAGAGATATGCACTGTAAGTAAAAGCCAAGAAACGTAAAATCCCTTCTTGAGAACCTCAGTGAGTCCATAGTCTGGAGTTTCACCTTACTTAGCGTCACTTCCAGCTAGATATAGTGGGGCAGGGCTATAGTTAGGCTACCCATTTTCATTGGTACTAAACCAGACGGTATGGGGGGTCCCGCCATACATCCATGCAGGATTACCATTCTGTAAATGCATATATGGTAAACGAATCAACTGAAAAACGAAATATTGGCTGTCTTGATTAATGCAGTTTTTATCTTGTTCTTGGTACAGCGTGGTGGCCGCTGCCGGCAACTAGTGCCGTTCACTATTCCATGCAAAATCCCTGAACCTGCCTGATATGATAGGTTTGTATGTGTGGTAAGATCCAACATACAACAACAACGTTTGTTAGCGTCTATGCTTACCCTATTTATCTTGTCTGATTTTGTTAAACTTTGCGGTTCGAGTATAAAATACCCATCTGGGGTAGTCTATAGTCATGGCCACACTCTTAAAGTGCTGGGAGTCAGGAAACTTTTTTCATATACATATATACATATACATATATTTTACATACACTTTTGGGCTAAAATTCCATCTCTCTTTTTATTTATTTTTTTTTATTTGTACTTTTAACGACGCGGTTTGCAAAAGTTAGCATTCTACATTGAAATTGATTGGTGGGCTTGTAGGAAAAAGGTTCAGGGACACGCTCTGCAAGCAGTTAGATTTTTGCGCCTGTACATAAAAGGTAGACAAGTATCGTAATCAAGCTACACGTAGGAAATGTCTTCAGAAAAACAAATTTTAACCGCATTCTCTGTCAATGGTACATTTAACAATTAAGAAGCATCATTGGGTATATTGTGAGATACTGTATCACGTTTCTTGGTTGTAGCACCTGTTTATTTTTTTCTTCTTTTTTTTTTATTTTAATTAATGGGTCTATCATTTACATAATCATTAGTCACAAACTTGACTCGTTGAAAGTCTGTGCGAAAACGTGTACCAAGCCAAATATCGGGCACCGTATGGATTCTGCAAACAAGAAAAGAAAAGAAAAGAGTGTTCTCGTTAGGTCTAGTACCAAAATGCATGTTCCAAGCTAATCGACTATTATTTCTTAAACATCTTATTTCGCCGTTGTTTCATTTGACTAAAAATATTAACGTTAGCTTAGTTGATCATCTTACTTGGAAGGTCATCGGATCATACTCTACTTCGCTCAATTGGTTACATTTAAGTCCTTGAACATATCAATTTCGATATAGAATACTAATTTGTCCTAAGTATCTGATTTCGGGTTTTTTCCATCTTTTTGCGAGTCAATTGTTTGCGAACAACGCGTGTCATGAATGAGACAGTAAACGTTGCCCTTGATAGAAAAGAAACGTTTCTCTTTAAACGGTACATTAAAGTGTAACAATTGTACAAATAGAACACAGTATAAATGTAAAGTATAAATTTTATACGATGCTTGCGCACGGTTTGGTTTCGTAAGTAAGAAAAAAAAAAAAAAAAAAAAAGAAACGATAAAAAGCGCACCAGGTAAACGCAATGTAAAACTTCTTCGGAGATTGAACGAACATATGAAGACTGGGCACCTTCCCAATGAATAGCAATACACGCGCTGGCCTACTCTATGCTCGCGAGTCTCTTACAAGTTCATTTCACGATATAAACGTACTTCTAAGATTTGTGTTAACTTCCGTACGTAAGTAGCCGCGGTAGGTATTTTTGTATCTGCTATACTTTTTTTTTTTTTGAACTTTACAAAAACGTAGATTTAAGGTACTCGGAAAAAGTCCGTACATCCTTATTGCTGATTGATGCGCCGCGGGCGTAACGTAGACGCGCGAATCTTTTTATACGGTAAAATGATAATCGGTACGGTACGGATTGTTTTTTTCTGTATATTTCTCTGTATAGAAACAGCATCGTAATCGCACTCTGTCATTTTATACTTTGCTTTGTACGCATCACGTATGAAACATGATCCGTCGTACGTTGTACACGATCTGATTTTTCATGTCCCCATGGTTGTTACGTGCTCCGTTTCCATTTTACTTCATAAAATAACGCGCGTTACGTTCGAGTACGCGCATGATCAGGAATAATATGTACTGATACCTTACGACCCCAATTATGCCTTAAAGAAAAAAAAAAAGAACAATTCAATGATTATCAGTCTGGATAATTTTTCACGTAGGTATTATGCATAAATAATATAGCAAATACTTCGTTCCATACACGGTCACGACTCTTTCTTTTTGTGTTTTCGATATTTCTGATCTCTTCGACTGTCCTTGCAATTTGTGTCTTTATACTTTTTTGAGTTTTGTGCGGGTCTCGTGATACAAAGTACGATCGATTGCACCGATTCGGATTCTTTAAAAAGAAGAAAAAAAAAAAGATAAATAGAGGTGTTTTTCTGTTTGGTCGCGACGTTCACGGTACGAGTCGAAATTCTTTTCAGATAAAAAAAAATTAAACGAAAGAAAATCTTTTTCTTCTGCCACCTGTGAGATTAACTTTCCCCTGGGACAGTTAGAAGTCCCATAGAGTATTTTAAATATAGATGATTTGGGACGACGAGCAAGTGGTAATTTTCAATCGGTACTTTTAGCTGCTTATAAGCATGCGGATGGTAAGAAAATAGATGGTCGCAGAGTGTTGGTCGACGTGGAGCGTGCTAGGACGGTGAAGGGATGGCTACCGCGAAGGCTCGGTGGTGGACTCGGTGGAACCCGAAGGGGTGGGCCCGATGTGAACATTAAACACTCTGGTCGAGAAGATAATGAAAGAGAACGAGAACGGTATCGTTTAGAACGGGAGAGGGAGAATTCTGGACGCCTTGATAGAGACAGGTACACTTTCCAGTCTTTTTTTCTTCGTAGAAATTCAAATTTTGTGTATAGATAAGCTTTTAACAAATTCTTTTTGCAGAGATCGCGATCGTTTGGACAGAGAGCGCCGAAGGTCGTCGCGCGATCGTAAGAGAAGAACCAGAAGCAGGTCGCGCGACCGGAAGCGCAGGCGTAGCCGCGAACGTTTGCCCGATCCGGATATCGAAGAGATACAGAGGGACGAACGGCCACGCGACAGAAGGGATCGCGACCGTGATCGCGATCGAGACAGGGATCGTAAGAGAAGGCGTTCCAGGAGCAACGATCGCGATCGTGACAGGGATCGCAAGAGGGACAAACGCGATCGTGACCGCGAACGTAGAGACAGGAAAGATCGGGGCGATCGTCAAGAGGAAGACACGAAAGAGATTCGAATTAAAGAAGAACCCTTGGATGGTACATATACTTTTCTATAATACGTATGGATTGTTTTGTAAATACTAATTGGGAACAAATTTTTGTTGCAGATTACCCTGATTATAGTAACACCTTCTCAACGTCTGGATCATACTTTACCGCTGTAAAATACGAGGAAGATAATGACCAAGAGGTGGAAGAGAAGTACAGGATCCCAGAAGGTCGTCCAGATCCCCCTCCCTACAACAATTATGATTCCGTGCAAGATTATTGATCTCGATGATGTTTCTTGATAACGTTCTTTTTCGTTACCACGCACGACGAATTTAACGCAATTGAATCAATAACGTATTGTATTTCCTATTGTTGTTAGCATTAATATCGACTCGACCGTATCGAGTATTCGGTCTCTGTACATGATCTACAGCGATCGGATACTCGGTAAGGATATTGCAAGGTAAGCAGGTCTGGACTACTGATTTATACACAGTTAATTTTCTGTCCCGGTTGATTGTACGATTTTTACATTACGGATAGTACGAAGGTGATTTCCGGAAAATAATGAATTTTGGACGCTTTGATTATTCACCAAGTAACACATTCATGGATTACGGTTGTTGTGTAGCAGTCTATGTGAAACCTCGCAATATAGAACTGAATGGTCCATAAGTACTTGAAACTTGACCGCCGCTATCGTTTCGATTCGTCTTGTACGTGTAAATAAGTATATACGAAATCGTTCTACATAAATTTAGTTTTTTCATGACTGCTGCATGTATATTTATACATACGAATAAAATAAACTACACACTTAATTTGTTAGTTATCTTGGTGTGTGTTTTTTTTGTCTTGATAAAGTATCGGTTTGAAAATTATTATTCCAATGTAATTGTAACGATTACGTTCAATTGTTTGCTTTGATTATTTGGAAATGTAAAATGTGATTCAAATTCGCGAGGGTTTATGGAAGGTTAAGTATCCATGATGTTCGTGTTAATGTACCTCTGTACGTGTATCGGATGTTGCGATATCGAGCGAGAGTTATTTTTTGTCATGTTCACCGTAAATGGTCGGCTCAACGTGTATTAACTGGACCAAGTCATTCCGGTCTCTTACCTATGTATACGATGTCGATACGAGGATTAAAAATAGTGAAAACTTTCAAGAAAATCAATCGCAACGATCAAATTACTGTACTTTAAATAGATTTTGTTTACAATCATTTTATAAACAGTTAGGATCGCTTTGAAATCGTTGCGAGGGATTGTTTTCCAATTTCAGTTCAGTCCAAGTATCGTTGTGCACTAACAAAAAGAAATACAATTTTGAATTTGGCGCCATAATTGACTCGATCGAAGAGAAATACAATTTAATGAATTCTCGTTTCAACGAGCGTACCTTGATTATTGAAATTAATGTTTAAATTAGAAATTAATGTATAGAATGAAATTGAAATTTTAATTGTTTTACTTTTATTTCAGACTAAATAAAGGAAATATACTTTAAGAGAATCGAAGTACTTCCTTCCCTTTTCACTTCTATATTGTGTTAATATAATTAATAATTGTTATTGTTTTGTTAAAATATAAAATTTTTGTGATGTAAGATTATTAATTAAAACGATAATTGAGTAGTGTTTAATTTAAAACATCACATGACTCGCGTAGTACCTTAGACTTTGGAATTCGCGCCTAATGTCGGTTAACGAATTTGACGTGGGTGTAGTGTTTCTGTGATAATTGTGATATTTTTCAACAAATTAAGCCGCAAAAATCATCTCAAGTGTTCAAAAAACGCGTAAGCAACTGCAATAATCATTTTAATCGATTAGATTCAATATATAGTCTTAATATTACGGAAAAAATGTTCATAAAAGTTTTCACTGACAGTTGCTGGGTAGAATGATCCTACTCAAAGTAGATTTATACATTTTTCAATCACTTGTGTTACATTTCTGGCTATATTGAACTATTTTATCATCCTGTAATTGTTGTACAAGAAAAATATTACATATTATACATTTTAGTTATTCGAACACTTTTATACATATAGGTAGTGGGTTCAGGGGAGGGAAGAGCGCGGTATTCAAATACATTTTAAATACAAAATTGTGCATAAATTAAAAAAGAGTGATAGTGTGGTGATGGTGTGATGGACTAATGAAGAACAGTGTTGCAAAAGACGAGAAAAAAATATGAAGAGCGTGAAATTGAGATCGATGGACCCGTTTCTGGTCGCAGTGAAAATGGACGCGACTGGTAAGCTATTTTGAAGTTCTAAATATCACAATTTAAATTTTTATTTGAAAAAATGTCAGCACACAAAATCGTTGTAACAAATTTTGTAACTATAAAAATAGGGATTTCGTAGCGAATCATTCTTACTGTTTTTAGTAGTTTTAGCGTTAATAACTTGTATAGGGGAACATGTTGAACAAATGTTGAATTTAGTTGGCAGTTTAATAAACAAAAGAACGGTATGCGAGCTCGGTAATTGTGAAACACCGTTCCTAATGTTTATTTATCATTAAGTTATACGTAGAAGGACGTTGTGCATTCGGTTCGTTAGTTCTTGTCAGCCAACTGGCCGTGTCGCATTAAAGCGCTTCGTTCCCCGGAAATTACAATCCCTCTGCAATAACTTCGAATTGCTTCTGATTCGGCTATCGTCATCCAGCCTATCGTTCGTCGCTCGCGAAATCTGCCCTGGCAAATTGCACACCGTTCCGTTCTGTGCAGCTGGCCCCCGACTTTTCTCGATATTTCCTCGAGTGTGCCGATAATCGAGCACCTGTAGAAACCTTCCTCTCGATTTCTCCCCCGTTTCTGCCGCTGCTTAATGCGATTGCAAATTACGAGCCACTTGCTTCGAAATCTTTTAAAGTCACCCCATTTTCGCTTCTTTCTAACGGATAGTATTAATTAACATACTATCCCAAATAGCAATATTTTAATATCTATTAATGAGCAAGGTTGCTTAGATTCTTGGATACACCGTCGGTTGAATTAAGTTGATACAGGGATAAAATTATCAGGGTGATTAAACTGGCCACCTAGGTTAAATTAAGCGAATATTTTCCTCGATCCGGTAAACTGAAAAACCGCAGGCGTAAGTAACTTAACAAGTGGCTCGCCCCGTTTACCAACTCACTGCCTCTTGCCCTCGACCCTATACTACTTAATTATTACTGGTGTTCTGAGTTCGGATCAGTTGCCGGTGAATTCCAACTCCTCACCGAAACCATTGTTCCCGTTCGTAATTTCAAGATGTTCCAATGTTTCTGCAAGAAAAACAATTCCAAAACTCCGCTTTCGAGTTTATATTTCCATATATACTCTTTGTTTTTAATATGAGAGCGGTCTTAAGTCGCGGATACGGTATCGCGAAACGAACGTGGCCAGGGGGTATTCGAAGGAAATTCTATTTCATCCAACTTTAACGTCGATTCGATTCCGTCGGCTTATTCCTATCGCATCGAGCCTCGTGGACGAGCCTCGTTGCCCGATTAATCTTTCCAAACGGGATTACTTTAGCCAAGATAAAGAACTCTTTTCTCTTCGAACGGACGTCTCCTTTGTGCGCACTTTCTGCAGCTTCGTTGCAGCGCGATACAAACTTATGATATACCAACCCTTCTGTTTTTCTATTTCTGTCCAACGATTCAATTTCTTCGCTCCTCGAATAAACGGTATCTGCAAATTTCAACCGTTCTCGCAAGGATATTAATAACGCGTCGAACGTTGGAATAAAAATAACGTAGGGTTTCATTTTTTAATTAATAGGTACTACAGTGTCGAGGAATTTTATTTATAAGAACAATATTTGGGTCTTGGTGGAATGTCTTCGGTGAGGCGTTCTAGCAGATTTGCATCTTAAACGCGGGAGGGTTGTTGGATGACACGACACGACGCCAGACGACAGTGTACGACACGCCGCGACATCAGATGACACGACAGTAGTTGACACGTAACGGCACGACACATTATCAGCGGGACAAGCGTAGGAACGAGGCCGCCACGTTATCTTATTAACATAACGTTACACTATTATTTGCGTTATAACGTCGGTGTAACTTTAAATTCCACAAATTTGCACGTTGAATTCGTGATGGCTACCCGCTCCACCATTCAATGGCGTTACACAGAACTCGATAACCCGTCGAGTTTCGAGCACAAATTGCTACGATTCCGAGATCGGAATCGATACTTCCTATTGAACGTCTCCGCGGTTCGATCGTTGTTCGCGCGAGGACTAATTATCCGCATCGATCCCTTCGACGGCTCCCGCAGGAACGTCGACGGCGTTCCAGCTTGCGTGCGGGGCGGAAGTCGAAAGTTGTAACGTCGTTAACGAAGCGCGAAGGGGGGACGAGGAACGGACCGATGAACAGAGCAATTTCTTAATTGCGAAAATTCGCATCGTTCGCGACAGTTCGCGGAAACTGGGGTGTGAATCGTGACCGAGCGTTTTTTATTGTGAAGAAAGCGGGACAGAGCGGCGCGTGTTGAAGAAACCGACGAATTGGCATGAGCCAGCGGAAATGAACCTTGAGGAAGATTGAGGGAAACGGTGTAGACGAAGGGATGAAGATAAATTGTGCGATACGGGGTGTAGAAGTTTGTCCAAATCTTTACGATAATTTGTAATATGTGTAAACGTTCTCAGCTTAGGATTAGGGTTTGGGTTACTGCTAGAATTACACCAATAGTATTATAGAAACTACTAATCCACGTACGTCTACGTGGACGTCCACGTACGTCTTCGCCGAGGCAGTCGAGGTGTTGACAAGATAGTTAAGTAAATAGAATTACTATCAGTAGCGGAAAGGAATGGAAGACAAACGAAACCGTAAAATAACATAAATAAGAATGAAATAATGCAACCAAAGGACCAGGAAGAAATGAAATTAAAAAAAGAAGAAAAGAGAAGTGTTACCGGAGAGCATATGTGGCGGCCAGAAGGTTCGCGAGGGTAGGGGGTTAGAAAAAGCAATAAGGAGGATGAGGGAAGTAGAATTCCCGTTGGTAAGAAAGATAAACGCCGGACGACAAAGAATTGGGAACGGAAGAATAAAAGAAACAAGGAAGTAGCGGGGAACTGAAGGGAATGGTACAATTACAGGATAAATAAGGGAAAAGAAAGGGGTGAGTCGGAGATTGAGGGGAAGGTGGACGGGACGCGTACGGTGGTCAGACACGGTTTTTCGGTAGAGTGGAGGGGAGAGGTGGTGCACGGCGCAGGTGTGCGCCGGTAGCCCGGTCGCTGGCATGGTTATTCCGCACGCCTTAGGTGCGCGTGTGCACCAAACTGAACGACACTCTCCACAATCTACACTCTAACGTTAAACCTGTGTGCGAGTGTTGTATAGCCGTGCCTTAGATTGATAGGTACTCTCCACACGCGAAACACGTACATACTTCTTTTATATTTTCAAACTGTATAAATATAACAACAAGTGTAACGTTTGTGGCAAAAATTGGGAACGCGGGTACTCGAACGATTTCGAATTACAAAGATTTTGGATACAGATAGCTTCGAGTTTGGATAACGTCCAGTTTGGATAATTTCCAATTCAAATACTTTCGAATTCGGATACGTAATCTTGAAACGACGAGATACTCAAGATACTCAAGATACTGTCACATTAATTAACCTATCTCTCATGCCTCAATGTCTGACCATCCTTATCCCCCACCAATACTAAATCTACTTGTAACATTTTCCAACCCTTTCACAACGACTAGAGTCCACTAAGAAAACCATAAATCATATTCAAAGTATGGCCGATAGACGTGCGAGCATAATATATATGAGAAGATACAATAAAAAAGAAAGAAAGGGGAAAAAAAGAATGAGAAGTTTGTGACAGAAAGTAATGAGCAGGTAGACAGGTAGGAAGGCAGGTCAGGTAGACATGCAGGCAGCGATGCAGGCAGCAGCGAGCTATCCAGATGGGCGAGGAGGGTAGGAAGCAAAGGTGGGCGGTCGAAGGGGGGTTAGTAACGGGATAGTAAAGGGGGGTGAGTGTCGGGACGTCGAAGGGGGATGGGTCGGAGGGTTGGGGGTGTACCGGGAGGGGGGGGGGGGGGGTCGGCAGGCTGGTGCGTCAGAGCCTGCAGTGAGCCCGGCAGTGAGGCGAAACGTTGGGCTCCGCGCGGGAGTCTCGTGGCCGCCCGCCTTTTCTTTTTAACTCGGGGTGCCTTTTTTCCTTAACCACCCACCCCCCTCGCCCCTCTTTTCGTCGCCCTTTTGCGCGGTTACAACCGACCCGTCATCGTCGTTTCTCTTTTTCAAGAAACAACAAAAAAAAAAAAAAGAAATTAACACAAAAAGAAAAAATAAAGAAAAGAAAAGCCACGCGACCAAGTTACACACATCACGATCCTCGTCCACGGTTTGTTTCTTCGATCACGAGGATTTTTTCGTAAAACCAACAAGGAAACGAAAGGAGAGACAGAGAGAGAGAGAGAGAGAGAGTTACAGGAAGTCGACCGGTGCGTGTACCAGATCTTCTTTCATTGTTTTGTTTTTTTCCCGTTGTCGTTAGAAAAGAAGAAGAAATTTGTGTTTCGGTTCCTCGAGGTTCCTCCAGGCGGATATAAAGGGGCGCAGCGTGATTCGGCGGGCCGCGCCACTGCATTGCCAATGTCAATGCTAGGCGGTGGTTGGAGCGTAGACAGACACGGGCTCTCTCCTTTTACACGGCGAAACGGTACCGTTTCCGTGGAAAAAGGCTCGCGCCAATATTGACCCGCGATAAGGTACTTCACGAGAACCCTTAACCCGTACAAAAACCGCTTTGAATCGTTCAGATAAAACTAACAGAGTAATCGTGTGAACATGTCAAAAGGATCCGTGCAATTTCGAATCGTGTAAAAAGAGGTTGTCAGTGCGGTCCGTGCACGCCGTGCGTGTTGGCGAATGGCCACGAGTGACGGATAAACTCGACGCGGTCTCGTGGCCGAAAGGGTCGGTCGTTCGATAAAATTTCGACGAACGATGGGATAGTTTTTCGTAGGGAAAAAGGAGGATAGGGACAGGAAGGTGCCGCGTGTGTGGTTCAGTTGCCCGCGACCTCTCTCACGCACCGCCAATGCGGCTGAGATCGCGCGATCTCATTGGCTGCAATCGTGCCGTGGTGTCGGCGATGGGTACGTCCAAGTTCGACGCTCGTGTTCCGCCAAAGGTGAAACGTACCCTCGTGCCTTTTCCATCAACCCCCTTCCGCTCGTGTCGTGCCGATGCTTCTCTTCTTCGCCCGCGAATTTAACCCGCGGCTCGTTGTCCGTGCGACTTGGACCACAGTGATCCAGTGCGGAACACGGTTCGTTCGGCTTTCTAAGAAAATGACCGAGTCTGACGTTTTCAAACGTATACCGATACGGTTCCTCGACTGGTGAATACGTTCCCGGGGATTAAAATCGGTCGCCAAAGGTTCCGTGATTGAATTCTCAGTTTGTGACTCGTCGTCAGCTTCGTTCATCTTTCTGGTCCTCGGAGGAAGGAAGCCGGGGCGATCTTGGCTCGATTTATCATCGTGTACGAGGATACTTTTGATTAACCTTCTTCCTGAAACTAAGTATACTTCGATAGTATTTTTAAGTATTTGCTTATTCTAAATTTGGAAATTTGAAATATATATAGTCAAGAATTTTCAATTTATAGTAGAAATTAGCAAAAGAAGTAATATATTATTAAGAAGTTAGAAATCCATTTGTAGGAAGTTAATATACTTCTTAATGAAAATGAATTCATCAGAAGTTAGCAACTCGCAAATATAATTTCCTCGAGAACGTATATATACTTGGCTGCGATGTAGGGATTCTCGAGTCGTAAAATTATTTTCGAAACGGTTCGATGTTTAAATCTCGAGTTAGTTTCTCCCCCTTTGGCCACACTGTTGGAGCGGTTATATGGAAGTGTGCACGGTTATCTTGGGCAAACGACACGACAGGGTTGAAGCAAGGCGTAATCAAGGTCGTTGATTCGAGGCTCTCGTTCACGCGAGAGCGGTGGTCGGCTTATAAGAGGGTAGTTTTTCTTTTTTTTCCCCCTTTCTTGGTGCCACGCGAGCCGATGCGATGGTTCTCCCGTCCGACAATTTCCACGCGACCTACGGTTTCGACGGGCTTTGTACACGTGTGTATTCCTCTCCTGCAATCGATACACGACTCGCAGTATACGATCGTCTTTTGCATGCCCGTCGTTCCTTCAATATTATCTTTCGTTTTTGTAGCGGCGTCAATTTGTTTTTCTTTCGAACTCGATTCGAACACTGATTCGATTTCAACGCCGTCATTTCCTGTAAACCGTAAATATACGACCTGGCTGCTTAAAGGGGTTAATCCTTCGCTTTCTGCAACCATCTGATACTCTTGGTTGATGGATCAAAGGAACAGTAAATTTTCTGTTACTATTATTTTAAATATTACGTGACTGTACGAATATTTGTATATCTAACTTCAAGTATCGTTGTATTTTAACCCAGATTTTTTCCATTAAAAGATTCAAATTTCATATGGAAAATCATATATACATAGCTTAATTTGTCGGTTCATTTCTTTACAAATCTATGCGTAGCGGAGTGAAATATATTTTCTTCTTGTTTCATTTTGTCGCTATTCTTACGTACAATTATAAGTTTGTTTTCTGCAGCAGGCAGACAAAAAAGCTGGGGAGCCAGTTTTCAATATTGGTTTTTCACTTCTTTGTTGCCGCGTTACTTGGCTGCACGTACAAAGACCCTTTGAGAGGATCAAAGAGAAAGAAATCTTATTGTACGAGATTTGGATTGTACGACTCGAAAAGATTCCAAATGGTTTTACATCTTTCGTAGAACATCTTACAGCTGCGTACTGTTTTGCAAAAGTGCACTTTCGAGGAAACCGAGCATTCTTTAATTAATACAAATTTTCACTCTTTGCCGTTGTAATACTTGCCTTTATTTTCCTCTCGAAGGAACTGAAATATTTTCGATTTTCTTTCGAGCAAAAATGCTAAACTTATTTCTGCGTTCCCGTACGAAAGTTTTCTAAGAAGACGGAGCGAAGCTTTGATAGGAAGAATGAAATTCTTCTATAATCTTTACTATCCCGACCAATAACCTTCCTCAGGATTATACATATACATACGTCTTACTCTTCTTCGTGGCTTTACTCGTGCCTCTACGCTCATTCACTTATCCTTCGATCATTCACTCTTTGACCTCTTCTTTTCTTTACTTATTTACATACTATTTATGCTTCTGAGTTATTTCACGTTTGGAGGTACACCTTTACGACGAAGCTTTCAGAAATCAAGTAGGCACGATTTTTAAAACATTACAACATTACAAATTACAAATCAAGTTTTGAAAGTTAGGTACTTATGAAAAATGATTAATTATAATAACTTTGTTCTTCCTGTGATTCTAACATTTTCATCCTTCAATTCTCTGTCCACGTTTCAAAACAAGGAAGCAATTGTGCCTATTTAGCGCTTTTAAGCAGCGAAACCTTATCAATTCAATCCGTACAAATGCCTCGGTTTTATGGCGAATAAATACCTTTTTATAATTCTCGAACGACAGACCATGGAGAAAGCCCGCAATTCAAATCGAATCGTGGACCACTTTCAATAAATGGAAATAATTTCAAATTTTTCTTACTATTTGCAGACAATTACCGATTAATTATCGAGGGTCGTTTTTAGGGCAAAAAAGGAATGAAAATAAAGACTCGAGATTTTATTAAAGGAAAAATAGAAATTCTTGATACGTTATTGTATTTCTTGTGGGTGTGGGTCACGCTCGACCCGAATTTGACATTTGGGGATTAAAATCAAGAAAATGGGCCATTTTTTCCCTAGCCCGTTATAAAACGATTTACGATCTCAATCGCGGCGATTAATATCCCTCCAAAGAGGAGTGACGATTTCATCTTGATTCTGGCACGTATTAAAAGCTGCCTTTTTCATTTGGCAACCGCTCGTCCCTTTCTCTGTCTCTGTTGTGCCCGATCGTTCTGCAATCTATCCGTCCCGCTCTTAGCTTAGAAGACGACCTGTAGCGTTTCCATCACCGATGCCAGACACGGTGCTGCCCGTTCATAAAACCGACGAGGAACCTTGGGATAATAATTGGCCTTCAATTCAGTTTCCTACGATAGTACGGACCCTTTGTCCTTCTATTTTTGACCTTTCGATCCTCCGCAGTACGAAAAAGTATAATTTTAGTACGAATGTACTTGCGAAATAATTTCGAAAAGACGACAAATTTAATTAGCAACTTAATATTAAAAATGTTCAGCCATTTGGTTATCGGTCACTGGTGCAGCAATTAATACTCTCGCTGTATTTCATAGGTTTTAATATAAACTTTTTACATAGAATTCCGGAGTTCATAAATTATTAACGGTAGCAGGATCGTCGCGATTGTGACTGGATGTTACAAAGCAAAAGTTCGAAAGCGCGAAGTTGCATTTGCAAGTTTCGTTTTGTCGATATCCTTCGTTGGTCCTCCTCTTCTCTCTCTCTGTCCTTCTGTCTGTTTCTGCTAACGAGACCCGTGCGAAACATTCTTTGACCCGCGTTCTCGTTCAATGTAACGATCCAACGACGTGCATTAGCCTGGAACGGGAAGCGAAATGGAAGGAAACGCGTTAGATTAACTCGACGCTGTCTATGGGAGCCTTTGCACACAAAAATTTCCAACATTTTCTACTGACTCCAATGGTCACTCTATTTGCCTTCACCTTGTGTAACATACGGGGTGTGAATAACACATTTTCGTATCGTTTATTATTTCCAGTTTTTAACATTTTCTTATTTTAATTTATCAACATTAAATTCGACATTTCGTTATGCAAAAATAAATGAAAATTACGTATATTTTAACTTACAAAAGAGACACAAAAGAGATACCGACTCCTCTGGACAGCACCGTTTAGGTCGGGTTAAGTTTACGTTGAGGCTGCGATAGAAGGCACGTATCCACCCGAGAGTAAAATTGACGCGACACGCTATGGGGAGTATTTTTCTTAAGTGACCACTTGCGACAAATACTCTCATGATTTTTACCATCAAGTGGACACGTATCCTTGACACGTTGATTGCCAGCTGTCATAAATTTTGTATAATTGAAGAATCTTTAATAAAGAAAATTGAAGCGAGGGAAGAAGGAAAGAGATTTATCGCGAGCGGATCATAAACACAGGCTAACTCGAGGACAAAATGTCTTAGATGGTGGTCGAGCAGGAGAACCGACGATGACCCGTGGTCGGCGATTGTCCGATTGGCATTGAATTCGCGCTGAGATGTGGATCGGGGTCGAGAGGCGGCGGAAGTTGGTCGAAATCGTGGCTGTGCGTGGGTACGCGCCTTCGTCCCGGAGAACAACGACCGTGTCGGGGCTGGCTTCCGGCCAATACGTGTCCAGTTGAACGTGGATAAGTCGTAGTTGAGAAGTGCGGGGGTGGTGGACCGGTGGATATCCGTTCGAGGAAGGAAGAAGACAACGTTTCTTCCCCCACAAGTGAAAAATACTACGTGCTTGATTGTATTTGTTGTGCGCGGTGCGAAGATGCGCTCGCGACCACGCGACGGTGGCTGAAGGACGAGGACGACGAGTGGCTCGTACAGCCCTCGATTCCACCAGCCAGCTTCCTCTCTCCTTTTTTCGCGTCTACTTTTCTTCTCTTGTGTGTCTATTTTCTTTTTTTTTATTTCTCGTCTGGCCCGTGAAAAAATAAAGCGCGCCGACGAGCACTCTTCCTCGCTTCGTCGCTTATCTCCTCGGCTGCATTGATCCGCCAGGTGAAACAGGTGAGAAGCCTTCGCTGAAAGAGCACCGTCTTTCCTACGAATCCCTCGAATTCAACTCCTTTCCTACTCGTTGATTACTTTCGAATTCAATTTTCTCGAATTCTCGAGTTTTTCCTTTTCCGTATTCACGCGGTGACGACTGATTTTCAAACGTAAGATTATCGATGATACTCGACGAGAGTTTTTGGTACGAAGACGTTCGTCGTCTATTTTTCGGAAATTTTCTTAACAATACGTGTCACGGTCGCGCGATGTTTTTCGTCCTGGCAGTTCAGACAACAAGGACGAACGAAATGACCAAAGAGTTCGCCGCTTAACTTTAGCCGAAACCTCGGCTATTATTGCCTCGATTTCTAGATATTTTTAAAGAGGATCAATAGCTCTGCCGCCTCGCGAATCCTTTCAAACACGCGTGTTTTTCGTCCTCGAAATATCCTTCGAATACTCCTCGAAACTATTCAGATATTATTACGCAATAATATTTCTATGGATTTAATTCGGGAACGGTGGAAATTTTATTATAATTTCGTTATTAATTAAAAGAAAATTTTATATGATATTAAAAATAATTATTCAATTCTTGACTGTGATGTAAAGTTGCAAGGTTATCGATCTGTACTCGACAATTATTATTTACTTCCGTTCTCGCGTTTATCTCGGCCCTCGATCTTCTTCATTATTTCCGTGCGCTTCGGAAGGGTAGCAAAGATCGGAAAGCGATTTCATCGGCTTCCAATCGGCGCCGAACGCGTCAGAGGGTGGCGGGCCACGAATTTAACTGTCGCTGGTCGCGAAACTCTTCCGAAGCGGTTAAACAAAGTTCGAAAGTCCCGCATTTCGACGAGTTTACAGGTTTTACGAAGCTGGAATGTCTCTATGTTCTCTAACCCCAATAAACACTGAGCCAGAATACAGAATTCGAAGTTTGCCGAAACTAGTTTCCCGTCAAAAGAATTTTTAAGTCAAATTCTAAATACTTTAATTACCTTACTCTGCATACGTCCATCGTTGATCACAGTAATTTACCTATTAAATACGATTACAGATTTAGTGCAGCATCCCCATGAAAAAGTAATTCCACTGTAAAATCTAATTTTCCGATTTTGTGAATTGCAGTGCAGATCGTAACGAGGACCGAACAGAAACGTAAAACGACACGGATTCCCGCGGAGGGCGAGTCGTCCCCCGGGAGGCGAGGAGGAGGAAGTGGCGAAGGGGTAACGAGGACGCCAAGTCTCGAGCGAGCAAGTGGAAGAAGAGGAGAGGAGTCGTGTGTGTGCATGCGACAGGTGTAAAAAGGTGTGCGGGGCCGAAAAAGCCTTGTGAAGAAACGAAGGATTAGATGGTGGAGGTGTTCGAGAGGCGGGCTAGGGAGCCTACGGGGCCGATCAGGGCACCTCGCACCTACCCAGGCCCAGCCAGCTCCTCTCGTGTCCCTCTCGACGATGACCTGTTGTTAATCGGCGATCATCTGGATCGTGCTTGGACACCAGTATCGTTGGTCGGTGACCGTTCGATCGTCAAGGACATTAGGACGATCCTAGATCGGCTGAGGATCGAGGCACCTGGATCGCGCTCGAGCCGAGGGTACCGGAAGGAGAGCGGTGGCGATCAGCCAATAAACGCGGGACCTTTCGATCTCGATCGTGTGTGCCGCGTGGATCGGGAAACGGGCGAGGAGGTGAGGAAGAGGAGCGAGGAGGTGAAGTGGTGCCGGGAAGATAGAGTGGTGTCGGTGGTTGGGGCGAGAGGGTTAAAGGTTCCGTTGGAGCCCGGGAAGGGCTCCCTGGAAAGGTACGAGACTGGCGAGCGCAATGTGGCAAAGCGGCGGCATGGGCGCCCATGCGGCCAACAATCCATGGATGAAATTGATGGGCATTGTCCACAAGGAGAGACGGCATCACGACTCGGGCTCTGCCGCTGCCGCCGCTTCCGGTGTTCAGGGATCAGCGACCACCGGCAGCAACGACCGGACCCTCAATCAGTGAGTCTTGATACTTACTTTTTTTTTATCGTTTCTCTGTTTTTTTTTCTTTCTCTCTATCTTCTTCCTACGTTCTCTTTTTCGCTAGACTTCTAGGAGAGACTGTTTAGCGTTTAAAATCGATCCTAAAACCTGGGCTGGTGCTGGACAAAAAAGCCAGGGGATCCTTTTATATATAGGGTGCTTTAACGCAAAAACTACTGACCGTCCTTGCTTTTAGATTAAAAATAAAATAGAAAACAAGATGAATAAAGGATAAAACGTAGAATAATTTTTTAGCTTTTTTTTTGACGAGAGCGTTTTAATAAATTTTAAAATACCTTATATAATAATTGGAACTACGAATTTAATTAAAAAATTAAAAAATTAATATCGTCGTATGTCTGACTTATCATTGATATTTCTACTGCAGCAGTCAGCACTCATTAATCGTTTATATCTCAAAAACCAGGGCCTACATTTTTAATCCCCTTCGCCATAAATACTTTACAGTCCTGAGGGATACAAAACACCAAATCACAAAATTATTAAGGGTAGTTTTTGCGTTTTTCAATTGATTTTAACGGGTGTCTGATTTATTATTGATATTTCTACTGTGGTTTCTATAAATTTGCAATTTTCAAGAACACACACACCAATTTATTAAACTACTAAGTGTAAATTTCTCTTTGTACATCTATTTCGAGTCGTTCCATATATTTCAAACAAAGGGAAGGAATTTAGAGATAAAGTCGCACCTGGAACTCCTGCAGTGCACAGCACCGGTCCAGATCCGTGTAGATATAATAGTTTAGGAGCAGAATAGTTTTTATTTCGAATTGCGAACACAATACTATTTATTGGAATCCAAGTTGAGATTCAAAATTTGCAGCGTTTCAATTATCGATACTGCATTCCGGTTGTTGAATCGATGGTTTATCGATTCACGAAGTATTTTTTATTGGGGAGAAAACGAAAGTTCTCCGAATGAAGCATCTCCCGGATTATTTGAATTTCACAATGGATAATCACTTTGTATCTCGTGTTCACGATTCATTAATCCTCCCGGAATCGACACTTTTTCCGGTCACCGCGAATATTCGGCTTCAATTAGCCATTTTTCATATTAAATCGAGTTACCAAGGCAATCGACCGACTCGACCAACTTCATTCCGATCTCGTAAATCTCTGATTGCGCCGGAAATTGATTGCTTTATCCAAAGAGTTCTAATCAAACAGGGAGAACATCGTCTACGATCATATACCACTTTTTTATCACAAAAAGATTAAGTAATAAATTTTGAGATTTTCTTCTGAAAAATGTATAATTAGGATACAGAGTGTGAAGAAGTCTTAATAAAGGTGTAAATTAATAAGAACAGATATGTTTTCCATTTAGTAGTCTTAAACAATATAATGGGTGAGAAAAATATTTTCCAACTCAAAAATGATTTTTAGACTCATTTATTAAGACTTTTTGCTCATTTTGACGAGTACCGCGTACTTCCGAGGTTTGACATGAATTTTTCTAAATACTCTGCAGGCAAGGGTTATTATACGTAAGAAACAGCTCTTCGAACGAAAAATTTGACACTCGTCCGCGTACTTACGACGCGCTCAGGTGCTTGAACATATTCGACCGGGCAAGTGTGTGTGAAATCATTAAAAGAGGCGATTCACGTTCTGAATAGTGGTACATCAATACCGCGTAATTAGTAACCGCAGCCAGGTATAATTAACAGAAACGTGAAAGGTCTTTCGCCCACGTTTGTGTGTCACGAAGCCTGAGCAAATTGAAATTGCATCTCGCGACCGGGACAAATGTCACCGACTTGTGTCCCCCGAGCGATAACTCTGGATCTCTCGATGAAATCGGGCTTGATTCTCCAGCCATGATCTTAGAACGATGAGTCAATAAAGAAATAATGAAAATCTTATAATGAAAATTTATTTTTGGGAGTTCAGGAATTTCGAAATATTACAACTTTAGAAAGCACGTGAAATAGTTAATTTAGAGCACGTGTAAGGTTTGAAATCAGGATCTCTTATATAATTGTAGAACACGTAGTGTTTCTGAGATAAAGATTAAAGAAAGTGAAGGGGATTCAGAGAAAGGATGCCTGGCAGCGAGTTAAATTTGCACAGAGAGTGCAACTCCAAGCCAGTGCAAACTCAAAAAAGGAAATTAGCTATCCTCTAGTACCTCGGTCTTAATGAGTTTACCCCAACAGATTGTTACGAGGCAGGCGCTAGATGAAAGTAGTCGAAATTCTTGTCCGACGACGATCGTTTCCCTATTTAGAACGATCCTTATCCACGATAACTCGTGTTTTCTTCAAATTCAGGATCAAGGTCCTTGAAATATCTACCATGTAATTTCAACTCAATCGATCGGAACAAGACCTTCGAATTATTCACAGAGCACGGTATTTTTCTACCAAAAGATAAATAACAGGGTTAACTTCCTTCTTCGTACGTGACTACAATTTTTGGCCAGGACTTTTAAAATACAATATCGTTCAAAAGTCTTGGAATGCAGATCAAGATTCACGTAAAAATGAATTAATATTTCATACAATTTTGCAAATATTCCGCTTTGTATTTTGAAACGTTTAAGCCACGATTATCAATAGACAATCATCTGTAGAAGATTTGTAATTCATAAGCAAAAGTAGGTCTCGCGTAGGGAGAGGACCGGTTATTGTGAAACGATGCCCGGCTCTCTTCCGGCCACGTATCGTTTTTTGTTTGCTCTGGTCGCAACCTAAACCCCTTCGAGTAGGCAGAACGGGGGTTGTTTTTAATCGTGGCGGCGGCGCACGAGGTGTACGCGCGCGTTTGCATGCGAAGGCACGGTTGCGAAAGCCGCTGGCACAACAAGCGACCGAGCATTGTTAGAACGGTGCCGGGGAAGAAAAACGTGCGCGCCGCTTGAAAATGAGGCGAAAGGGAAACAAAGAGGCCGATCCTTGTCCGACGAGCTTTCAGCTTCGACAACCAGCGAATACGCGTCTGTGCGCTGGTTGTTTCGAAGATTTTCGTCGAATAACAATTAACAAAATTTTACACGGCATACATTTTTATATTCTGCATGATGAGTTAGGGGGTGGTTGTAAGATTTTATTTACGTGGTTTTTTTATTTCGAGTACCATGGGTTACAAAAATGAAATTTTTATCTTGAAGTATCTTCTAAACAAAAACTTCCGTCAGGCCAATTATTATTTATAAATCGTGAGAGCTCGATTCCATCGAATGTAATTAAAAATTCCGGACAACAATGGAGCGGAACGGTTTGTCGAACAGAACTAAAGCCACTCGTGGCGAGTTTATCTGGTTTGTTTTGGAGACAATAATGAATTGACAATATTCTTCGTCATCCGGATGGTTCAGCAGGGATCTGGCTCGATATTCAGAACGACCAGAAATGTTTCTATGCAATCGACGCGACACGACCGGCACTTCCGATAAGCCACGTTATAGAACCGTTCGTCAGCACGCGAAAACAATGCTTCATCGTCGAGTGTTCTTTTACGCGCTCTCCCCGGGCTTTTATTACGCGGTTGGATCTTCTTCGGCCGGGATTACCAGCCAACGTTCGATCCTTCAGGAAACGGCAGATTTTTTAGTTATCTGCTTGACGAGTAAATTTACAATTTCGAAACTGACGCGATTCGGCAAAGATTTACGAATTAACTTTCTTTCTGAAAAATAAAAAGAACTGATTTTTGATTGCATCACGTTCGTGTATAATTAAAGCTTCATTAGGATATTATACGCTGCAGTGATAATATACGCGTATGATCAGACGCGATATAATCGTCATTACTTAGAACTTACGCTTTTCACTTGGTACCACGTGAAATTAATATAATATTATACTTTATAAAAAATTCTTTCTTTTTTATTTGATTAGATTTTAAAATTAATACTAATACGAAATTAAAATGACTACACATTTATTAGAATTTTATTTAAGCAATTGACTTGTTTACCGAAGAAGCCGCAGAATATTCAATTTTTATAGTTTTTAAACAGCGCCATACAGGAAGTACAAATTTTCCTGGCTACTGTGTGCTTTCTTTGGATGTTGGTCGATTTGCGGTCAGATTCCGCATGGAATCGCACACTTGCCAACTAAATCTGTTCCCCAAAAACTCTATATGGATTCAACGCGTGCCAAAAAAGATTCTTTTATCATTTCCACGCTATACCACCGCATTCACTGGTTAGTTATGCGTTTAAGTCGACCCGCCTTGGCTTTCTTTATCCACGAACCAGGCCAACTTTCTGAAATTATGTATTGATGATCGAATAAAACTAGGCGTTGATAAAATACAAAATAGAATTAGTTGTTGCTGTTATTACTAGCAATAACTAGTGATAAAGCAGTAGAAACATGATACAATGTGACCTCGAAAGCACACATTCTCCAATAGTATCAGTTTGCCAACCAAATTCGTGACCTTTCATCTTCTGTTCCAACCTTGTCCGAATTCTACCAGAAATATTTCTCAAATGGCAGATACATAAATCATTATTTATAGAATCGTGAAAATTTCACGGAAAAAGGTTTCGCTGTTAAAAAAGTTGTTTAAAATTTGGCAACGTCAAACGATTCTTTGTGGCGTGTACGTACGGCGTATTTTCTTGTATCGAAAAGGGATTATTGACGCTTGGCCGGTCAGGGCGTTGAGCAGAAAGTCAATCGTGGCAACGGCCACTTACGGTTTGTGTACTAACCATGCCACTTCGGACAGAATTGGACGGCTTAGTTATTATACTAACCGCTCGGGCCTGGTACACACAAGCCTTCGTTGGTGCACGTCGTTTGACCCAAATATACGTGGTACGTGCCGTTTCAGCTGTAAATTGACAACGAAGCGTGGCAATTCTCGCCAACCCCATGTCACAACGAACCCCTATAATTTCGCCATTTCTCATAACCCGTCAGCCATCAATTTAAACGTTTTGTTTATTCCGTTCAAACTTCCACCGCCTATTCATCATTTATTCATTCCAAGCCTATAACTAAAATTTCACCCTTTCTGGGCTTCTTTGTTTAAATTTCTAGTCATTTTTATAACGTGCACTTTTATTAACAAGTTAAAAATAAATTTCCAGAATTATTCTTTGGTACCAGGTACAATTGGGAAAAAATTGAGAATAAATTGAAATTAAATTGCTGCCACTTGAGTAACAATCGATATATTTGTTTGAAAGTAGGGAAAAATGATACGTGTTTCGTTAAAAATTTTGTAAACAAGCAAAAAAGCAGAATTTTTCGGATTTTCAACATCGAACGTTGAGTGTTTTGCCAGTTCGTGTGCATCGAACCCATTAGTTAACGATTCGGTCATTCGTTACAACATGAAACCGGACGTCGACCTTGTGTTTAACGTGTGCACCACCGGCTGGCTACCATAAATCTTCCTTAAATTAACCGAATTAACTCGGTTGCCTTGTGATTACACCGAACAGCTCGTTCATTTCTGCTACACATCGCGAATGGTTGCTCGTTCCCCACAAATTGCTGCCTTTTTTATCGACAACAAATATTTTTTTTTGGATTAATAAATTGCTTCCGGTTCCTATGTGTATTATCAAGCATTAACAAGTTTCTTAGGTCCGATCGATTGATCTTTTCATGTAAAAATATTTAATTTCATCATTTTTCCAGTATCCCTAATTTTCTTGGTAACTAATAATTAATTTATAATTTTTCAATTTTCCTAATATCCAACACCCAATGTTTCAATTTTCTTAACATAGAATACCTAATTCTCTGTATCCACCACCCAGTTTCCCCCTTCCCAAATACCTAACAAGGGGACTATCCACCTCACAAAACCTGCTTAAAGCCCAGGATCTATAAAAATTGCAATGTTTCTTAAAGCAAGGTGCATTATCTTGGCATAGCAAGAAGGGTCCGCTTAGAAACAGTTTCGAAGCGGCCGAAGAACTTAAATCGGCCGATTGCCATCTTTTGTTCACCGAAGAAGGAGCGTTCGCGTTCCAAAGATGATCTCGAGGAGCGTTCTCCGCTTTGTTTCGCCCCTTATCACGGATAAGCGGTTTTAAAAGATGGTAGCTACTCTAAACGGATACCGTATCTGTTGCTCTTTTTTTCTCCATCTTCGTTCCACCCCCGCCCACACTTCCAACCCCTTCCGCGAGGAAGGACATTTGCATACTTCATACCTTTCCCGGATCCTTATCCGTCGGCTCGTAGCTCACCTCCTTATCGGTCGATGGACGCGTTTCCATCTTCGTCGTGCTCCTTGTTCTTCCGTTTTCTCGTACGTGCCGGGGCTGAACAGCGATTCGAAGTTGCGGTTAATTTGATCGAGCACCTCCGACGTATCGGTGTTAACAGAAACAAATGATAGCCGGTTGGTTGGGTCTAGAAGCAACGGTGTCGTAAAATATTGAAAAATCACGGGTTTTAGTGTTTCCGACGTCCCTCGTTGTTTGATTACTTTTGCCTTCGTTTCTAGCCGCGTAATAAAAATTTTAAACAGAAATATCCTTTCACGAGTTAGAAAAGTTTACACCACTACTTTTAAAATACAGAGTTCGAAATTAAATTTAATTTGATTGTGTTTACGAGTAATCCAGGGAAAACGAATCGAGGAGTTTGCTTGTATTATTACAATTTAATCGATAGAAAATCGGTTACACGAGATCGTCGGAACCGAGAGCAGAATTTTGCAGACGAGCTCGGGAACTTATATCGGAAAATTGTCATTTCGATTGGACGGACTGTGCATTTCACGGGTATAATTGCTCGTCCGGATTTTACAGATAAATCGCGCGAGTTGAACCGGAATTCGCCGCGCACGGGAGATCTCTGTCGATTTTTATTTCAATAACGTCGACAACAGCCAGACTGAATTAATATCAACGGGACTATGGTAGATAACCGGGCGGCGTGTTTGTGCATGCGGTTTCATCGACGAGCTAATTACATTTTCCCCTTAAAATTTGTATCGAACGCAATCGGTTCATAATCGATTGTTAGTCCCACGGGGGACGTTAAAGGGGGTGAAAGCGGCACGCTTTCAGGTTTGCTTAAATATGTTAGTTCTATGACTGCTCGGATGTTTAGGAATCCAAAGTATTTCCAATGGAAATAATATAATTGTGCTAATGTTAGTTTAATTGTAATTCTACAGCTATATTAGAGCACTTTGGAATAATATTTGGGAAGTTGACGGGGAACAATGAGAACAATTATGATAAAATAATATTTTAGATTACTTTATATTAATCGTAGGATTAAAATTTTGAGAAGAATCTGTTTGAAAATATTTACTTTACATTGAGCCTTCGTAAGCACGTTCTACTCTCTGATACTATTTTAAAACACTCGCCATGCGATGCTGTTCATTGTTAAGAAGGCTCACCCCCCCCCCCCCCCACACACACACACATGGTTTAACTGCTATTCAGCCACTTTGATCTGCTCTCAAGGTTCTAACTTCCAACACAACGATCACCCTCTTTTCTTAAGAACTCCTTGGCTTTTGGATCGATCGCTCGGTTACAATAAACACAATTTGATAACAATAGATTTCCGCCACTTCTTGCTTCAGGATTCTTATTTCAAAATCAACAAAATTTGTATTCAGGATTAACCTTACATTTTGGTAGTTCTAATATTAAGTTATTTGACAAAATCTGTAGGACGATAAAAGAAAAGTTTCCTTTTCGAATTAATCGCTGTTTACCGGCCTCGTTGAAAATAATATCGTCGGGCGGATAGAGCGGGAGAAAAAGTTCACGCGAAAGGGAATTTATTCGTAGAGTTAAGTTCAGTCGGTAGCCGGAGTCCTCATTACGTCCATCATCGAAGCGAGTGAAAAGAAAGCTCCTCGGAAGTTCACACTGTGCACCGTTAGACACTATCCTTTGTCTAAGCACCTGTTGCAAGCATCGTTTGGTTACAAGCTACATCTAGCAAAAGAAAAAACATACACACGCACACACAGGAAAATCTTGTGTCAACGTTTGATGTTTCTTTTACCGTATACTTTATTTTTTCTTTCCAAGAGAAATCCCCCTCTCGTGTCGTCTTTGAAAATATTCCTTCCGTCCATTTTGTGAGCTTGAATCGTGCAGACGTCTACAGTGGATTTGAGGTCAGGAGAGTGGGGAGTGAATCTTCTTTTAGAGCAGGAATTATTATCAATTATTTAGTTTAAGTTGTTATACGTTCGATTTATTGAAAGATAATTCTCAGTAATAACACTAGTAATTAGTATTAATGATACAATTCCAATGAAGGAAGAAGAAATAATTTGTCGGAAACGAATAAAAATGATTTATAAACGAGGTCGTGACAACTAAACGCGAAAGCTGAAGGAAGCGGGTAAGAGTAAAACGATGAAAAATTTTGAAAGATTTTGAAAGAAAAGAGGAAAGCGATTAAGACGTGGGAAAGAAGAGGGACGGCTTTATTTCGAGGGAAAAAAGTGAATAGGGAAAAGGCGGCGGCCGTTTGGTACACGATGCAAAGGCACGGAAAAGGAAGAGGGGTTGGCGGTGGTTGTGAGAAGAGGGTAAAGGAGCAAACAGGCATAGATTCGAGCGCGGCCACGCCGGTGACGTTAAGAATAACGAACGAGGACGAGGGCAAGAGCGAGGTTGTAACCCGGCACCGTTGCCTTTCTCTTACCACGCCGCCCCGTCTCGTTATCATCCCCATTCTAACCTTCCTATTCTTTCTGCTTTACTTCCAATATTTTTTAATATTACAACTCTTGGATTCTCTGATTTTATTCGTAAGCCATGATCGGTCGAAGATTAACCCCCAAACAATAATTTAATTTTAATTCAATAAAAAGAAACTAAGTCAACATTTAATTTAAAAAATTGAATAGTGCCATTTATTTCATTTATTGAATCATGTTTTCAAAAATGTGAAATAATCAGCCACCTGCGGGAAAGTTTGGAAAAAAGGTTTGGAAGGCAAATGGAAAATCTATAAACGATATTTGTATCGAGTTTTATGAAAACCTTTTTAATGAAAAGTTTCTTTTATTATTATTTTTTTTTAATTATTTCTATATACACGTTGTACGTGATTTTGATTCATTTTTTTTTTTTCATCTTTACGACACATCGGTTCTATAATTGTTTATCTGGTCACTTACGTTCGTGCCATATTTCCGCATTAATGTTTCATTACCCCGTCTATTTTTACACAATCACCGCGGCCATGGTCGGCAAACTTTTCTCTCCACGCATTCCCCTCGAGGAAAAAATACCGACCGCAGTCTGTTCGCGTTATTTTCCGCCGTTGATGACCAACGATTAAAAAAACAGGTCGACTGTCTTTTGTTTATCCACCTAACGAACGGGGATTGTTGATTCGAATCAAACAGCGGAGCAACAAAGTGTTGCGTTGTTCAATTGGAAATTGTTATCTTTAGATTAATTTTTCAAATATTCTTGTTGATAATAATTATATCATCAATTAATTAATTATATGAAGTAATTATATTCACAGACGCTAAGCATCCGTCTGGATGGTCGGCGACGCACGGCTAGAACCCCTTTTCAGGACCAACGAAAATAAAAATAAAGAATTGTTCTGAATTTTTTATCGCTTAACAATCGCAAAGGCTTTTTGTCAATCGGTGTAAGGGCGAGAAGATTGCGCATCTGACCCGCAGTTTGTTCATCCCTGGTATAGTTTGTACAGGTTCTGTAGTATCTGCTGTGGCGTAGGTTAGCACGCGTACAGGCCGAGGGGGATGGTGGTCGGTCGACAGGTAGAGGGAGAAGGAGGGTTGAGCCGAGAGGGTGAGAGAGAGAGAGAGAGAGAGAAAGAGGAGGGCGCAGCGAACGAACCCCTAACACTTCCCCACGCCGATTCACGGCAATGCGGTACTCCTATCTATGTTTAATAGACTGCATAGGCGGCGGTAGCAGCACGTTGTCGGTCGTTTCAACGCGTCACCCATCTGACTTACCCTTCCCTCTCTTCTGCTTGTTTTTTTTTCTTTTCCTTTCTTTTATTTCCTTCTGTATGGGCGAGGATCGTAAGAACGCTATCCGCTACTGAGTTGCTGCCAGGTATATCGATTGCCACGCTTAGCCGACTTATTAAACGGTTCGCCCCTTCCTTCCCCCGGGAAGTCGGTGATTAGGGCATTTAATTAAGAAATAAATCAGTCATTCGATACGAATTTCTCGTATATTCGATTCTTTGCAATATTAGCTTATCTTTGTATCAAATTCAACAATTTTCAAAGTGGAATTATTAATCATTGCGTGACAATGACCATTGAAGGGGTGACTGAAAATAAAAAATTAGTTGCAAAAATGCATCGCTATCTAATGAAATTTTAAACAGTTTCGGTGTGACAAGTTCGAGTGTGTTGAGGTAACGAATTAATTCTTAACACGTTCACGTTGAGCACGCGATATCGAGGGTTCAAACGTCAACGTTTTCAGCCCTGTATTAAAAAAAAACAGAAGCAATACTGTGATTAATATTATTAACACGAATTAAAGGGTTAAATGTGAAAATTAGATGTTCGTATCCTTAATAATTACACTTCGAACAAGTGTTATCTTTGCCTGTTACCTCTGTGTCAATGGACGCGACGATATCTCCCATAATCCATATCATCGAGTGTAAAGACAGGGCAATTTATTTATTCTCTGTAATTTCACCGAGCCCTTAATGTTTATCTAACCATCCAGCAAAATTACACGTCCGAGCAAATTGAAAAATCTTCTCTTTCACTATTCATGACAATTTGCGTGAAAAAATGAATCCTCTTCTTAGTATTTGTTAGCACGAATGTTAGATCGAAATCGAATGTTTAGTTTATAATGCACATAATGAGGAGCCCGTACAGCCACCGTGGAATATTAGGTGTTAACGAGGCGTTATTGTTCGTCATTTGTCCTAGTATAGGAAATCTATTAATAGATCGTTTGATGTCTGGAGTTATTGACTGAAAAATCAATTAATAGGCCTCTGATCGTTAATGATTCATTTGTTACTCGATTGAAATATTAATAACTTTATGTAACCATGATACAGGCGTACCGATACACGAAAATTAATGGGTTAAGGGTTCAGGCTCGAGGAACGTTTATCGCGGCGGGGGTATTTAACAATGTTGTTGATTCGTTTGTCGCGAATGATACGCTTGTAACGGTATGCTCGCTTTGATGCATTGTACTGTTAAACACGGTACACGAGGGAACTTGATAAGACGGCGAAACTCAAGTGGAACAAACTTAACGCTGCCAGTAGTATAGCCAGCCATATATCAGACACTTTCTCTCCCGTAGCCATACCAACGTTGAGCGTTTAATAATTTTCAATGAAAAAATAAAATATTTTATAACACTCAACGTGTAAACTGATACACTTCATTTTAACCATCGAATAATTAAAAAGGAAGAACAGAAAGAATGAAGATGAAGATTTTGAAACATACTTTTAGGAATTCGGAAACTTTTAAATATTACATTTCTAGGAATTTGAATACTTTAAAATGTTATATTTCCAGGCCAAAACTTTAGAATACCTTGTTTCTGGAAATTTATTTATTTTCGTACACAAATTTTCCCCTTGATTAAAATAAAAAGGAAAATACCTTGAAACCAAAAGGAACGCTACTTTGCATACAGGAATTCCATCGTGGTCGCGTTTTACCGAGCAAGAAACGCAAGCGTCGCACTATTCTCGTCTTCGTTCCTCTCGAAAATAAGCGAGCGGTTCGCGTGCAAGGTGTAACAAGTTTTCCAAGTATCGGGGGCCGGTGAAAATAGGAAGCTCGTTCACGAATTCCTTGGACGTCCTGACTGCTCGGCCGAATAGTTACGTCCGGTAGGCCTTCTCGCGAGCGGAAACGTCGTTTCGTAAATAATTCCGGTGTCCGTTTCGGGACGGGCTACGTGTGCCGTATCGTCGATCGTGCTTTGTCAAATACGGACCGTGTAAAATTTCGAAAAATCCCACTTCCGTAAACCCGCGGGAAATAAACCCGAACCAGAGATACGCGAGTCTCTCCTCTTCCCTTTTTTTTTTTTTTGATTTTATTTTATTCTCCAACACGGAACGTAACTTTTCAATCTCATTACTTTCGCGGACCAGTTCTGGCAATTTTATCGAATAATTATGGAACAAGGATTTTGTTACAGTAGTAGTTCTGAGACATTTTTTTATTTTATGAAGTAATTTCGTGGGTCTGTTTTTTAGTTACTTGGCGGGGGTAATGATTTTTTAATTTAATGCTAGTAGTTTTATTATAAATTGCAATTGTTGACTTTAAAAATAACCAACTAATTAATAATGTAAGATAGTAAACTGGATGCTTACATTTGAAAATTGATTAATCATATCTTTAATAACTGGTATTTTTGTACGTCTGACCATAAACGTTTATTTCCACTGTGGCAGTCAACTACTACTACTTCTCCATATTCCCAGAAACAAATATAAATTAATAAAACGAAAATTACGAATGAAAAAGAAATTTTTGTTAACAAACGAAGGGATAAAGTGGCTCTAAGCGCGTGTATAAAACGGAACAACCGAGACAAGATCGTAAAGCACGATACGAAGAAGTTTAAAGTTGAAGAAGAAGTATCGTGATAATCTGGCATGAATACAGTCATCCTGAACTGTATAAAAGAACTTATGCCGAAGTATTTACGAGCTGGAGAGGAAGGGGTTAGGGAGAAATAAAAAATATAGCAGAACTTTATTGCCGCTACCTCGTTCTGACCCCGAAAAATGTCGATCGAACGTCTCGATGGATTTTTGTCCGCGTGAAAATTGTTTTGGCATCCGAGTATCCCACCGCATTCGGCCGTACCGAAAATTTGGCAAAAATACTTCGACACTTGGACGTTAATACCACGCCACTCTATTGGGTCAAGAACAGTCGCGTTACGTAACCATTCGTGACACGAACGATTTTTATTTTCCAGTTTCTTTTTATTTATTACCACGGAATTCAATGATACCATTCCGCTTTTTATCGAACACGAAGTCCCCGCTGCGTGTATATTTTTATCGTGAAAAATCGTACCGACTAAATCGGGATTAATATATTAATTTAATAACTCTATCAAACTAATTTCAATTCGCAAAGTCGCCTCCAGAATTTTAAAGGCAAATTAATTCCTCGTTAATTCATTTATATTCGTAAAATGTATTCTTGGAACCTCTGTCACGTTTCGAGGATTTCGCAGCACTGCGAGACATGTTTCGGTTCGATATTCCAGCCGCTTTACGCAACGGCCTCGGTACAGTGCGGCATCCTGCCGAATTTACTCGCAACGTTCTGGATCCTGGAGACGGATTATCGGGAGCGGCGCAGCTCCCGGAGATTCTCAGGCGTTCGAGCGTGAGAGAACGCTTTAACCCCCTGAGCGGAAATTACGAGTCTCTGATGCATGAGTTCTGTTCCACCAATCCTTGCCCTTTCTCCACCCAACTTTTGCTCAAGGTGCCTATTTATTTAGGGCTATCGTTCAAACTTTAACCAAAGGTTAACGAATATTCAAGACAAATTTTCACCATCGAAATTCTGGTGAACTGATTATTTGCCATTTGACCGAACTCCTCTGGTACTGGACACCTGATGAATCTATTTGCAACGTCAGTGAAACGTCCAGATACTTATCAGCCCCTCGCACGAAAGCTAGGCTTAGAGCCTTCGCATCCAAACCTACAAATACTTTTCTGGCACTTTTCAAGTTGGAAAATTTCAAAGTTAGATCCAAAAATGAAAAATCTCTCCAACCATTCTTCGTCAAATTTCCAAACTTATTCGAATAGAAATTGGGTGGAAAGTTAATTCGTTGTATCGTAATATAAACGAAGAGCTGAAAGGTTGGCCAGGAAAGGGTTAAACGGCTCGATGTATCGGGTGGCTAGGCGTCAATATTTGTTCGAACGATAGGCAAAAAAAAAAGGTAAAATTCCCATCGGGGTAAAAAGGGAATATGTAAAAGGGTATCGATGGCGTTCGCGTTTCATCCAGCCTCGGATGCGTTCTCCATGCCCGGGCACGTTCGAGGCCTTTTCGAGTCACGAAATTCACGAAAAATTTCCTTTCCGACCCGGCTGACTCCTTATCGATCCGGGGCTCCCAACCCCTCCCCTCCCCTCCCGGCTCCTCCTATAATCTCGAGAATTTTTAAGGTGCACCGTCCAGGATATGGAAAGCGACGTGTCCCGCTTGGGGAAATATTGCTCTCGTTACCTCTCGAATATTTCCCCGTCCGTGACGTGTTATGAAACGGGAAAATACGACCGCCTCCTTTTATCAATGATTACCATTGGCGCGGCCCGAGCTTTCTCTTAATGGATATCGTTGCCTCCGACGTGGACGTTTTAATCATTCTCCCTCGGTATTATCTTTATCGCGAGGAATCGAAGTAACTCGAAGCTCGTTACCCGATATTATCAGTCCCGATTCGTTGAATGACTTAAAAGTATACTCGTGCTGCATCGATTTGAGAGTTCAAGTTTATTGGAAGCAATGATACGAGTGTCCCGTGAATATTTTTAATATCGAACGACCGTGTACGTAACGAGGAAAGTGTGATGAGATTTCATGACATAAAAGTATCTCCCAACAACGATTACAGCACATCAATTTAAAGTTTAAAGTCCATTGAAAGTGCCCGTATCGGTGCTCCATAAATATTTTTGATATAAAATGGTGGGTATCAATTTTAACGAAGAATGACACTTGAGCACTTTCCACACCTGAAGATTAATTGTTTGCAAATAATTTAAACAAATGAAAATCGTGAATTCGAAGAACTTTGAACGAGTCTATCGTGACGGTAGAAGCGTTAAAGACGTCGTCACCGGACGTTGTTGGCCATCGAGGAAGAGGAGGAAGAGACTCGACAAAGTACTCTTAAATGGATTTGAATGTAGACATCCATTCAGGCTGTCGGACACGTGGATGAGTTTGACAAACACCGGGCCACCGTTCGCCGACGCGACGTCTTAAAGCGAATCGGGTTTCACTGTTTTCTGTCAGCGTGACCAGCCTGATCCGACGCCATCCTCTTATTCTGATCGATTTCACCCTTAAATGCCACCACTCGGAACTTCAAATTTAACGCACGACTCGGTCAAACTCTATCATTTCATATAAATATAAAAAAGAAAATTTGCAAATAAATTCCAAATGCTGAATATATTAATTTGAAAAACTTATTAAAAACCGTGTTGTAGAAGGGCTACCTGTATTATATATGTATACTTTCGATGGTAAAGGAGGAAAATTTAATTGGGAATTTAGCAGGATTGGGATAGTTAGCAGAAATTTGCAGAGAGATAAATTATGCGCTCTGTTAATGTAAACGCGAGCCGTGAATTGGAACGAAAGTTTGAAACATCGAAATGCATACAGGGTAACATCGATCGTTACTCGATCGAATACCAGCATCGGAGTAGGCAGAAGTAATCGACGGTCATTTGTTTGCATTAATATTCTTTGTTTCCCTGTGCAAATGGGACGCAGCGATGCACGAACGATGTCCAATAATGAACGAACTAATTGATCGCTGTTGATTGCACGCGCATTCTCTGTTACCTGGCTACATCCTATCTGATTGGCGTTCGAGCGAAAATACGTACTCTGCTTCTTGCTTGTCGTGCCTTTAATACCAATCGAACGATATATTTAATGCAAATAGTGTATGTGTGTGAGTTACGGTTTGAGTAATTAATTGGTTTGTATTAATAACAACCGGGTATTATTGATACTAACCGAATAAAAGTGTCAGAGTGATTCATTTTTCAGAATTTATCTTCGTTACTAGCAGTCGGTAGTATAATTATTACAATTTATTATTTATGTTTACAATATATTTGCAACATTGAACATTTATTTGAAGTAGAATAAGTGGGTAATATACTTGATAAATAAATCATAATACTTGAGCAGTAATCCTGGTAATAATTTTGGTGAATGAATATCAATTAATAAGCAATAATACTGGCGATTATCCAGGGAGACAAATCCTAATGAATAAGTAACAATCCTAGCAATAATCCTGGTAAATAGATCCTAACAAATAATTAATGCTTTGTGCAATAATCCTGACAGCAATCCTAGTGAATGAATCCTAATAATAATTAATAATCCTAGCCAATAAATCTTAGAATCTTAGAAATAGTCGTAGTGTATAAATTTGACGAGATAATTACCCCCCTATGTCGAAAACATTCGACTATTTTTTCAAAATTATTACGACCATTCTAATCGACTGTACATGAACCTGAAAGAGTTAAGTTTCCTAGACGGAAAGAGGGATAACCTTGGCTGTTTAGTTCCCACCCTTGATTCCCTGTTTTCGAGCATTTCTTCGGCCTTAAACACCCCCGAGCAGAGTTTAGATCGTTCCCAGATGTCGAACGGGAGCTTGCCAAATCGCTCGTCCACCTTCGAGCTCGGTTCCGTTCTACACATTTATAATCTGCCACGTGTTGCTGTACTCGCGTGTGCGCCAAACACTCTCGTGCCACACTTTCGCACGCATCTTGTTATTATCGGCTGTTTCCTGGCGCTGATTACCACGAAATAAAACGCCCCCAACGATGCCCGGCTCGGATACCAACGATCCTCCATCGATCCTGCCCGGTTCACCTTTCTTTCCCAGCAGAAAGGTTATTGGACCGTGTTCTCCACCATTTTCACCCTTGCACTTTAATGGAATTTCTTCAACCTTTCTGTTTCTTTCGTGCTCGATCGATACCATTCGAACATTTTATATTTATTTATTTATTCAACGGAACGAAAATGTTTAAGTTTCTCGTTTAATGGTGACGAATCCGATAAGTTCTCGAGTGGACGATTATTATTATAATAACGAGTTTGATATCGTCGTTGGATATTCCTTCAAATTGTAATGATAGAAATTTAAGGGTCGTTCATTAACCCCATTAGACTGGCAATAGCGTAGAAAGCCGAGTGCATCGACCAACTTGTAACGAGTTTTGTATCGATTGTTAGCGTGTGTCGAGATATCGGGGTTGTGATTGATTCACTGCGAGCCAGTTGTTCGTTACAACAATCACTTTGACGATCGTACGATAATTCTTTAAAGCGGCGCGTGTTTACAGTGAAACTTGGGCCGGGGATTATGTGTGTACAAGGATAAAAGGATTCTTTACACATGTCCGGAGGGTGAATACGATGTTTGCGTGTCACAGTTTATAGGCTGCCTTTCACGAGGGTGAAAAGTGATCTGTTGTAAAGTGGTTCGTCGCTTTTCTTTCATTTTTTTTCACTCTCTATTTTAGATTTGTATTTGTACTTTATTCAGTGAGGATTTCCGTGACGAACATTTGAGGACTTGAAAATGTAGGAATTTACAATTTTAAAAATTCGGAGATTTGGAAATTGGAAATTTGAAAACTCTGTAGTTAAGAAATTTCAGAAATTACAAATTCCAAAATCTCATAATTCTAAAATTCTGTAATCTAATTTTGTGGTTTTTTATTCGAGAGCCATTTAAATAGATCATCTTGATCACCTTGACAATGGGAATATCTTGATATGAAGTAGTCACGTTGATTGGTGATCGTTAGAAACATTGTGGACGTTTCAATTGTTGTTTTGGATGTTGTCCAAAACGGTAACACGGAAATGGTCAAACAAAAACGAGAGGGCAAGTTAAATAACTCTCGTTGATTTTAACAGCTTTCTGCTGGGACAGAATAACGAGCGTAATAAAATGAACGATCATTATTCATGCTGGAAACTTCAATTATATTCTTCGACTTCATTAAGCATTTTCTTTCCTATATACAAATAGTATGTAGCTGGTGTATTTTATTTCCATTATGACGATGCTGATATTAATTGTGAAATTATAAAGGTACAAAATTGCAAAATTACTATTTTTCAAATGTGAAATTCACGAATTGTAAAATTACTAATCGCAGGGGATGAAAATAAAAGGAGTAAAAATCAGTAAAACGGTAATATTAGTATCTGGGGGGTGTTATATCAATCTCGAGCGGCATTAAAGTGAAAAGTCCTCGGCTCGTCGATCGAGGGTTCGATATATAATACATCGATAGGGAACAGAGGTCCACGAGCAAAAGACAAACCCTGGCGGGTAGAAAAGAGATCCGTTAAAGGTCTATAAAGCCAGAGGGAAACGACAGTAAAGGACGGGGGGTTTTATCGGTGACGTTACTTGAAATAAGAGGTTCCTTTAACGGGACATTCGGGGAGGATCTGTTCTTGCGTGCTCGCACGAGCGTACGCCGCTTCCCTTTGACCGTCGTCCGTTGTGGAATGTGGAATGTGGAAAATTGCGCGCGTTGAAACGCTGCCAAATCGAATTCGTTCGCGGGACAACCGACGGTTCTTTGCCAAATTCGACCGCCACCACGTATACTGCCCTATCAATTGCCCGATCGACGACTCAAATGTTCCCCCACGTTCTCTTTTTTCTACCCTGTCCATGCTCCAACCACCGTTTCAATTGTTATTGCTATACTTTTCTACTTGACAGTTTTATACTCGCCCCACTACATTTTTGTTATTTTCTAACAGATCATTCCTCTGCATTCGTAGCATTTTTCGATATGATCCAGTTTAGATTTCTTTTCGAACGAAACTTTGACAATTTAAATTTGGAAGAAAAAAGTCACAGATAATAAGACTTAAATTTCACATTTTCAAATATTTTAGATAATTGCATATGTCACCCTGTTTTGCATAAACGAAAGCAAGTTAGCAGCGAATGGGTTACAAAAATAGGTGATAGTTGTTCAATAAAGTAAAAACAAAGAACAGTGATCGATGGTGGTCGAGTCGAGTGTCTCCGTAAGAAGGAAACAAAAGAAATACAAGCCCGGAAGTTTGTTGGCTCGTCGATCAACGGTACAAGAAAGTAAGAGGAACACGCGATATCGGATTAAAATCTCATCAGCCGAATGAACGAAGATCAAGCAAACGAGAATCGATCGCGGCGCGGGTAGGGGACGGAGGGTCTCGTTCCTTGGGAACGGTCGAAACTTTACCAACGGGAAGGAGCATCTTTCTTCCCGCGGGAGGAAGTTGTAAAAAGCAAGGAAAACGATTCACGACTTCCTATTGTACGAGAAAACGCGTTCTCCCATGGTGATTGCAACTTTTCTATCGGACAACGGACACTTTAAAGGAACATTCTGGTTGGACGGGAACGGATCTTTTGTGTTTCACGTTTCGAGCTGTACCTTTTAGCCAGTCGTAGGGATTTCGATGTGTCGATAAAGTAGGGGGGTGTGGATTTCAGCCGGGGACAATTATCGGGGGAGGCTTTTTCTTGAACACTTTGATTGCCACGTTGCAGCTACTATATACATTCTGGTTGGTGTGATTCAACAAGGTATGGGAATTTTGGAAAAGCTCAACGGTACAGATTGAAGGCAATAAATTGGAAAGAATTTGTTGCAGAAAATCTACATACATACTTGAGATTGCATCGTGAAGAAATCGCGTGTAAAGAGGTTGCTGCCTTAAAGATAGATCCGAGTTTATTGATCGACACGAAACGTTTCTAATTAATGCGACTATTGACTCTAAATTATTCCACCCCGATCAAACTCCTTCAGTTCTTGTAGAATTTCGACTCGTTTTTTGGAATCGTTCGAAATTTTGGTTATCCTTCGCGCGGACGTTAACGAAACAAACGATCGTACGATTATGCAAATTGGCAAGAACCCTTTCGTGTCTTGGCGTCGGCTTGTTAAACAACTTGACGATTTACAAGTACGCTTTAACCGTTCGAGCCAGACGGGTTCGGTTGTAAATACACCCTTGTTCTAAAATTCGCTAGTTTTCTTTTCGTCCCATCGATCCGTTATTCCCGGACTTTAATGATGTATAATCAACCGTGTTCCCGGCATCCATTCAGAGAATTTTATTTCAGGCTCCTTGCATAACGACAAATTAATATTAATTTATTTCGCGAGCGCAATTGCTTTTTATTCCTTTAAATCGGAGGAAGGAAACATGCACGTAATAAGTTTCAATTAACGTGCAGTTGCTGGTAATTTCTTTATACTTGTATTTATGAGTATTTGTATTTATTTATTTAAATAATTTTGTAGTAAAAACAAAAGGATTCTTACGAATTTAATTGGCAATTTAATATACTTGAGCGGAACATAAAAAGGACATTGGTTAGAGTACGATGTAATACTATCAGAAAATAATGTATCGGCTGTCTAGAAGACGTTCCATCATCGATAGAAATGATCGTTCCCGAGGAATTAATGGTGGTCGTAAATTGACGCGATTTGATCGGCGTTTAATCACACGGCAACGAGACAGGCAGTACCGTCTCATTGTCCTGGTTGTCGACATCGTTACAAGAAGGTTCCCAAGGGAGGTTTATTCCTATTAACTCGATTTCGCCTTTGCGGACTGCATGCGACATGCAGATGCGCCACAAGCTGCAACCTGCCGCACCGATGCGACTCTCGCAATCTTCTCTCCTTTTATATATTTCCAATTCTTTTTCATTCGCAAAAGAAAGATCATACGTATTTTAATTCTGTGTTTGTTTCAAGTCTGAAACAATTAGGATTAAATTTTACATTAGGATTAAATTTCCTCTTTACAATATTTCTTAGGTTAATTTAATTTAATTATTGAAATATATGAAAATTATAGCGTCGGTCACTAACAACCCGGCATTAATTAACGTATCAAAGAAAGTCCAAGAAGATAAGAAGTAGTAACTCGGAGATAACGAGGACAGAATAATTAGCTAATGCCAAAAAAGAAGGAGAAAAAGGAGGAAAAAACGGTTGAGAATGCGTTCCCAGTTGGAAATCTCGTTTCTTTCGATCTGTCCTCTCCTATTCTCTTCCGGAGGAATATTCCCTAGGGGTCGCGGGCGGCTGCGCTAGACGCGGCTTTGATCTTTCCTAAAGCATTTTCAAGATCGCGGCTGAACATCTAAAATAAGATATATCTTGACGACGCTGCCAACGATGCTTCCCCTTAAGGCAACTTCCGCAGTAACGGCCTCGTTGGCCTTCCTATCGTATAAATAGCTTCTGTGCTCGTAATTTATAACCAGCGCAATGCAGAAACCGCCCGGCGCTTCCTCTTTATTTGGACAACGTTTTCTCTCGTCTGGTTGCGCCTCGATCCAGGCAACACAACCGGAATACACACAAGGGCTACGCCCGTGCGTGTTAACGAGCCAACTTTCCCGAAAGCTTATCGAAACTTTCCCTTGAAAATCGCGACCCTCGGTTCTGCTTTAAGTTTCGCCCGGTTGGTTAACCCCTTTTCGGATGATCTACAGTCCTAGATTACACGCCGAACACGAGCTTCGAGTAAATAGTCATATTTTCATTAACTCCTGAACCGTGTCAGGGTCGGTTTTCATTCTTTCGATGTTCGAAAGATAGTGCTTTATTCATTTTTCATTTATTTCAATTCACATTCATTTGAATAATTTACAAAAATTAAATTTAGTCTAATATTTGTTCGCTTCTCAAGGAGGGATTTATCTATAACAAATTAGGACAATTGAAGTTTTATTTTTGGATTTTGAAGAGCGCCGTGTAGATGGAGGGACGACGACGTCACCGACCAGCGCACACTTAATCTTGGAAATATCGTTACGGAAATTGGTATCGAGCTTATCGAGCCCGATAATTGGATGAATACCTACTTCCGGCACCTAGGTATAATCATCGATTGGTCCCCAGTGCATTCGTTTCGTGTTTCATTTTGCACCGATACTGCTGTTAAACAAATACCAATTAATGACTTGATTTTTGTAAATATTCAACCCTTTAGAGATTAGCAATGTTGAAAGGGTTAATTTCGTGTTAAGTAAATATTGGGAAATCGATATTGAATTACGAGAGGAGAACGGTCATTATTTTCGGATCCGTGTAACGAATTTGATTATAATTACCGGGCATATTTGGACCGTAAAAGGTTCAAAGTTGCACAAAGTTAGACGATGACGTTTATTGGCCGGTGAACTGTTGTTGAAAAAGAAAGGCAAAAGAGCGAGGGAGGCGATGATGCGACCGGTGTGAAAGGTGCGAGAGAGGATGTTCTAGAATCCCAAAGGGCCGCCTAAATTTAACTCCATTGCCGTCTACAATCGAAGGTCATTTAAATCAGGGCTCGAATAGATTAAGCCACCGCGTGTCCCAGAAAACATCGACAACGATTCTGACCACCCAACTACTAGTGTTAATATTAATTAGCACAACATCCCTCCATCACAGATTTCTAATAATTCTGATTTGAAAATAGAACAAAAACCGCGAATTCATTTAATCCCGTCAGCTTAATAATTATTTACTTTTTCAATTGTATCCCGTGGTTTGATTGAAATTAATTCCGCGAAGTGAATCGAATGGTGTCCGCATCGAACGGATTACGTTCATTCATGATTTTCACGATGAATCGATGGTACGCGGGGCCAGGGTTCAAGTGTAGGGAAACGGGAACACGCGCGCGCACACGCGGACACCGTTGTCCTAGAAATTTCCCTCGAAATCACCCTGTTTGCGAACGGACCGTCATTCTCTTAATTTTCCTACGTTTCAATGGGATTAAGCGTGAATGAACGTACAAGGAATTCGGTTCGTTCGATTCTATTTATTTTCTTCGTTTCATTCGATACATTTTTCAATTATAAACACCCGACAAGGTTGTTTGAATATTTTTTAAATCTGAAAAATGAAATAATGAAAATTTCAATCTCAAAATTTGATAAATATTCGAAGTAGAAACCTAAGATATTTGCTTCACTTTGAAACTTTTGATATCTTTGAAAAGTAGAACTTTAAAAGCTCGAAGCTAAATATTTCGAAATACAATAATCGCGTAATTAAAAGTTCTCCTTACACACGATTCGTTGCAACGGAAACGGAAACATTTGAAACCGGGTTAATCCCGGGAACGTGGGGGTATAAAAAGGGGATGGAAAGTCAGCTCGGAGGTAAACACACGGCAATCTGCAGGTGGATTGTTGAAACAAGAGAGACTTGGAGTGGTTACATTTGCTTTATTATTCTTTCCCGATTTTTCTTCCCGGCTTATACCTCCCTTGTTCGCCGTGAGCGCACGACGAGCAAACTCGTTCGTGTTTCGATGTATGTATGTAGCTTCCGTCCCGGGGAAACGAAGTTTCCGAGTAGAAGAGGTATCGCTTCGAAGCGGCCGCAGTGATACGAGTCAACGAATAGGTCGGCGCATCGTGGTTCCCGCAACACACGTGTTACCGGTGATGGCGTTGTCGATGCGACTGGAGCCATCTACTGGCTTCGATACGAAACGAAGCCAATGTTTGCCCTCCAATGCCTTTGGTAAACTAATCGCACGTGATTCTGTGTTATCAGGCCACGAAGCCGCGATTATTAGCCACGATAAAATCAAATACTTTTCAAACGTGTCAAATAAAAAGTTCCTTTTGATTTGTGAATAGAAATGAATGATGTAACCCCCTTGGAAGGGGTTAAATTTTGCTAGACGAAAAAATATGATAAAAAAAGCAAGATTATTTGATTAAAAAAGAAATATGGAAGAATTTTGCGCCTCGTCAGTCGCCATAACGTAGACGGCGTTAATATCTCGAACGAGGGCAGACGCAAGCATCGAAAAACCGATCCGAATGAATTATTATTATCCCATATGAGGGCACGCGACGTCGAGAGACATTCTATCTCCCCCTGGTCCTCTCGTTCCGCTCTCATCCGCTGGAATTACGCGGTTGCTCCCCTGAACGTTCCTCTCGAACCGAGGAAGATCGATGATCTCTGGTCGTTTCCTCCGGGAAACTTCCGGCCAAAAGGGAATTTAAGCCGGTGAGGTCGTTCATCGCGACCTTAAAAGACCGGGAGGCTATTTCTGTCCCGTCCTTTCTGAACGTCCGAGATGAAAAGTTTGCGAACTTTCCGCCGCGGACGACCTTCTTTCTTTCTTGCCGCGAATCGGGGCTACCCCCTTCGAACGGCCCTAATTTCCGGTCATTATGATCGAACTTTATTAGGAGATCATTTAGGATTTTTATTCACGGCGATTGTTCATTTTTCTGCCAAGGATTTTGATTGTTTAACTAACAGGATCATCAACCCCCAAGTAACGTTTCTAATCATTAAAAAAAACAATCTTCTTTTTACAAACATAATATAATATTTAAAAATTATCAACTTACTTTCGATTGAAAATTCTAAAGTGGACGATTGAGATTGGTTTTTCTAGTAGCTACAGTTATTTTCAGCTAAGTCGTACGTCAAGGGATTAAACCCTTTAGACGAGATTACCCGGAAGCGTTAAGCCTCGCGAGCTCGACGAAGATTTACTAGATGTTTATCGTCCCATGAGTACCGGAGAATTTCCTTTGCCCCCGTGACTCTCCACGGGAATTATTTAATCTACCGACATTATCGCGAACTTTATTATCCCGAGAAGAGGTTCACGAATTCACCGATTAATCAATTGAGATGTTAAAGATGTTAAAAAATTTTATAATTTACTCTAAAAAGATTGAAATATTCTACCTACTAATTGGGCAGAAATTCCCCGCACGTGGCTGACTGATTATTTAAAAATTGATGGGATACAAGTTTCTTAATTTCAAAAAATTTTAAAGGATAATTATTCCAGGACATCAAAGGAATCAAGCATTCCTTTGAGGTTGGGCTAACGACCGCAGTAGTCAAATCCCAAAACTGAAAGTCAAATCTTTGATGTTCGAAAATGGATAAAAAAGATCGGTTTTATCGAAGGGGGTTGAATGGTTCGACGACAGATGGCGGACCAGAGCGTGGTGGATGCACGGACCGCACCGGTTGGCCACGTGCATCCGTTCTCCACCCTCTTTCGTTCTGCAGCACCCCTCTCCCGATTCACCCCGACGAATCCCACCAACGACGTCCCACCAGTGACGTCAAGACGCATTGCGACATATCCATCTGCCCCTCTTGCCACCCCCCTTCTTCCTGTTCCTCCTGCATTCGCACTCGCTTCCCTCGCGTGTATCCTCGATAAACAATTTCATCCCTCTTCTTACCTGGTCGAGCACCCCCGAATACTGGCTCGTTGTTGCACAGATCAAACTCCATTCGATACGTCCTTGTGCTTTCTTTTTCTACCATTCTTCAAAATTTCATGAGTGCCAAAGAGGGTTTATGCAAATATTAGATTATGATTTTTTGTTGAGAAATAATAATTTTTAATCAAGTTCAGTAGAAATTTTTATGTTGTTATAAACTTATACAGCTATATTATATAAGTTGTCTGTTGCTTTCAGTGATAGCTACAGTTTGTGGCTATACTGTTCACTGCCTACTGTAATATTTCTTACTGGCTGTTACTATATTGCTTATTGTTCCATTGCCTGTTGCTATATTGCCTAGTGTTGTATTGCCTAGTGCTGCATCGTCTAGTGATATATTGCTTACATCGCTATATCATTTCACTACTATTTCACTACAGTTTCGATACCGGTCGAGGGATAAACGATTTAAAATATTAAACTCGGCAACGATTGATCACTCAAGTGCAATCGTTTTTTCGAAACGGTGAGGGTAGAAAGGCTGTCTGTTTGAGAAATGGCCTGTAGTAAAAGGAAGGGGTGAAAGGTGGCCGAGCGAGCGTTTCGAACGAGGAATAAAACGGTCGTAAAAAGAGGAACGATAAAAGCGTAGACACGCGGTGAAGATAATAGCCAGCATTGCGGAGTAATTACTTGTCGGGGAGGGTTCAAGCAGTATTTTATCCTGGCAAGGACAAGCGGACCGAATCAACTCGGAGATTCGCGACGATCGCGACACGTTCGATCGAGTTCACTCTCATGTTTCAATTAATTAAACGTCCGCAGACGAATTGGGAACGATTGGCGAGAGGATTTAATCAAAGCACGATCCGAACAGGTCCGGTGAATATTTTTCCCTCTGCGGTTAAGATGTTATTCGATTGACGACTTTATTCTTTTCCAGCCCCTTAATATTCAACAATTTTGCATACATTTTTATTGCATGAAGCGTTAAAACAATGGGAATATGTACTTAATTAACAATTAACACTGAAATTGGTGTATCACTAACCGTATCAATAATTAAGAATTTATTGCCAATAACGCAAGGGTTAATTTAGATCTGCTCAACCCGATGCCCTGCGTAGTGCAATTCTACCGCCCGGGGCAATCGCTTGCCACGCCCCTCGAGCTTACACCCACGTGGTGGGGGGCAGAACATTGACCACGTGTTACAGCAGCATACGTACACGCGTGTAACTGGCATTTTTTCGGTAATTGTACGAAGTTTCTGAAAGGAAGGAAAAGTTTCGAGCCGCAAAGCTGGTTTTCGCAGTGCGGGCTGCGTGATCGATCGTGCAACGACTGCATGCGGTTAACGTCATTGCGCTCACCTGACCAAATTTTGTTTATTTGTACAGGATGCACCTTCTCAGCGGGTTGGTGTACAGGGTGTACCAGAATAAGTGTATGCAAACGTATATCGAAAGTTTCCTTTTCTCTAATCCATTGCTTCCCTTAAATGGAAGGTTTTTTTTAACCCTTCAGCAGTTTTAGTAAAAATTATTTAGTAAATATTCGTTGTTTGGAATCATGGTATGAGCATGGTATGATGGGTCGTCGTGATGGGGTGTCTGGGCAGTGGATGACAACGCGTCCTCGTGTCAAGGAATGGGAATTGGCTTGGAATTTTGGCACGCCCGGAATGCACAGAATGGAACGTGTATCAGACTCGGCTTGACCTGCTCGCGTGTCTCCGTTGCCGAGTTAATTACACTCGTACCATTAACGATTATCATATCGTGGTTTCATCTACCCCTCGCAAACGATATTCTCGAAAAATCTTAATTATGTTACGAATTTTCTTCCCCCTAGTGTTTCGTTTACTTGAAATAACCAGTGGTTTATCAATAATTTTATTTGAAATAATTGACTGAATAAATAAACTAGCAGCATCCTTAATTTTTGCAACATCTGTGTAGAAAATTATTCGCACAGTTTAAATATGAAATGATCGAATCACAACCAGGTGTATGTATATCCTAAATCTCATTAAATTTAATGAAAGCATCAATACGAAATTATGAAACGCAATATGAATAATTGTAAAATTAACGAACACGTTCAATGTTGTTTTAACGTGTTTTTGTTTGCGAATAAATGATACATGTAACACATGTTCAGCATCACCTGTTATTTCTTCAAGCATACGGAATGTTGGACCGTGAACAACGACGGAAGGGTGGTTTTTAAATGAACTCCCAGGTGGAATCGTATGTTTGCGTACACGTTTAATCACGAGCAGACTGCTTTGTGATTACGGGTCATATTTAATGCCCGGGTCGTTGCATGGTACTGTTATTTAAATTAAAACGGGGGCAGGGGGTGGTGGTCGACGATTTGTCAATTCAATTAGAATTCTTTTTGGAATTTTGTTTGGTGTCGAAATAAAAGTATGACAAATTCAGATGTGAATTTGTAATTTCATTTCAAAATGAAATTATTATTTCGAAAATAAAATGAACAGAAAGACGGTGTTGATAGAATATTTGAAAGTATTTTGGTGAATTTTTGATTTGAAATGATGGGATAAATATTTGCAATAACGATCTGTTTGTATAAACAGTGTAAATTGGAAGCATTCACGGTTTGAACCTCATGAATCGGAAAACCTTGAAACCCGTATCGAATCGCGTCCGTTTTATCAATGGCGGCCGTAACCACGCTTCTCTAGCCTATTTACCATTTACCACGGGAAATGTGATTCCTGGCGTTTCGCCCGTTCCCATCCTTTTCCACCCCACCCATCCCGCCCGAACCGTCACCTTCGTTTCCAAAATATACCAACTCTCGTTCCCCACCCACCCCCTCTGTGGCACATTCAAAATATTTCAGGGACGTATCGTTATTATCATCATACCCCTTCGTCATCCTCTAATCTCTCGATTTCTTTATCTTACAGCTTTAAATTTTAACTAATTAATATTTTGCTAAAATTTTATCCAACGAATATCCAAGTATTCCAAAAACAATTTCAAGGTGTTAAGTAATAGTCTACGAAGGTGTTAACGAATTGTAAATTGCTCGAAATGATCCAGCCAGAGATAACGGTTAAATTTAATCGCCGATGTTTCGGTACTTATTTTCGAAGTTTCGTGGATAGTTTACACGGTTGACGGGAATTGAAATTTATAGGTTGTCGTCGTCGACCACCGTCAGATAGCGGGAGATGCTAAACTTCAATGCTCCCCGAGCGGAAGATTAGCAGGGTCCATTAAGATCGTTATCTGCCATTAAAATCTTAACCGCCTTATAACGCGCACAATTCATGTCATTGAATGTTGTAAACTTTGCCCACCCTGGGATTACCAGCTGGAACAGATGTAATGATGTCCCTTCGTCGATCACGTCGACCTACGCTTAATCCCTAATCCTAACATACGTTCAGATCAATTTACATACAAGATCTTATAAATTTATACACATCGTTTCGAAGTGTATTTTAAAAATTAATAATTCCACACACGTACGTTGCAAAATTATTAATTTTCTAATCGGTTATGGGTGTTTGATGGAACAGAAGGGATTTTGGTTGAATATTTTGGACAGATTTGTTTGGCAATCGGGGCGCACGATATTTTTGACACCTTGTTGCTCTTTCCCCACTTTTTCACGTGGATTTGCGACGGAATCGAGTCAGGAACCAAAACTTTCGTCCATCGACGATCACTTTGTCGTTTTTCTTGGTTCCGCTATCCGCTTCGTTTATCTTTCGGAAGAATCCGAAGCATTCCGGGTTTGAACGGTGTTTAAAAGTGTCACTGACGGTGAATTAAGGGCGGGATATAGATAGAATCGTGTAAGTGGAGGTGGAAAAGGTAAACTAGCGAACGGTACGCGGCGAGTTTGGTTACCCGTGCTTTTGTGACACCGGAAAATCAACTTCGAAATAACAACAATTTTATTACCGCGAGTAGTACGGAATTTACAAGTGGAAATTCAACTTGAAACTTTGAACGATTGAACAATGCATAATCGGTGAGAAGAAAATATTTTCGAAAAGAAAAACTTGGGACAACTGTTTAAAAATAGACACCAAATCGTTCCAAAAATAAAAACTGAATCGTAGAAACGTTCGAAGATAAATTTCGAAAGTTTATTTCTAAAAATCTTTGAAAGACGCTTTAATAATTTTAAAGAAACTTAAATTACAATTCATTAAAAATTAAACAGCCTTAAAATTGTAAATTCTGAAACTTTACGATGACTGTCGTCTAAAGCTCCACATCAAGTGTTGGTTATTTCAGAAGACTATAGAATAAAAGTAAAAAATTTGAAAGATGACTGTCGAGTTTCGTGCATCGTTCGCCGTCGTAAATCGTCAGCGAATTTTTCATGACGTTCCTGGCCGCTTTGTCTGTGAAGTGTCCTCGTGGCAACACGTGTCTCCGGAGCTTCAGTTTCATTGTTTTTTTCTCTTCCACTTTTTCTTCGTTTACCAGTGCCGCCTTTTCTCGTAGGGATAGTCACGTTGAATTTTCAACGCGTGTCGCTAAATGATTAATCGCGATGCACGCTGGGATGAGAGGCGCGTTCCTGAACATGAGGATGTTACCGCGACGTCGAAGATCCCCGGAGCGTAAAAAGAGGTAACGTGGTGGCTTTCTGTTTTTGCGATATTCAGTGGATCGGCGAGCACTAGAGCTTTTCCTAGGGACAATTGTAGTATAGGATTAAATGGTGGCGTCCCTTAAGTTTACATCGCTATTTTCCCTAGGAAGTCTATGGTGTTCGATGATGTACGTGTGTGAAATGAGTTGGTACCTTAGAAACAGTCATTTGTTTTTAATTTGAAGTTTTACAATAGGTCAAGAATAAATTAAATTGAATTATAGGCATACAATTTTAAATCTTTCTGTTCTTTGATCATTTTTATTCAAATGTACCGTGTTAAATATGGCTGCTTCCATTGTGATGGTGCGCATGTTTCGAAAGCTTCACCATTGTTGGGAAGCTTCTGCCATCTGACGCAAGCTCCAGGAAGCTGAGGAACGATGCTTCCGACCTTGTCGACGTCGGTTCAGTGTTTCCTTTTCGTTTAAGGACAATCTGGCTACCAATTCCATAAAATGTACGCAACCCCTATGCAATTAAAATAAAGTACTGGAATTTTAAATCGAAGAATCTTAAATTTCTAAAATTAGAGGGTTCAAGATTGAAGCCATTTGGCCAATTTAAGTCAATTTACCGCTCTCTTCATCAAGATAAATGCATCCTCCTAGAATGCCATCGTTTGCTTCAGCATCGGTCTGGTGAAAAAGCTTCCAATCCATCTCATTTATCAAAATTGACTGTAAAAACGAGTTGAAAAGTTTCTTAGAAGTTGCAAGCATACAAAACCTTCCTTTCATCCGCCTATTCGAACGCAGACACAATATTGTCAATGATATGCAGCATCTTTTGTGCAAGACGTTCAGTGATCGGAAGAAGAGGAATAAATCCAGCTGGCTCATATGCATGTTGAAATTGATTGGACAGCTCGTGGTCGATTCGGTGTCGTATACAACAGGATGAACGGGACTTTGGTTCCGCTGAAGACGAATAGAGAGCATTCAGGGATAGAAGGTCGTTTCATTCAGTTTTCGTTGGCTATTTGGCAAATGACTTTCGCGTTCTGGCAGCTGTCCTAACCAGAGTCTAGCGGTTATCATTTACCTCTGTACTTCCTCTTCGATCGTGGCCGCTGAATTACCTGGATTTGTCAGACACCTCGTCGTCGGGCTGGTCGTTAACATGGTCGTTTATGCAGTTTCTACCCTTTGGATTGTTACGTATGGGTCAAGGAGTGATAGACTGAACGATATGGAAATTGAGTGTGAGGTTATGTATTATACAATAGAAGGTTTCAGGTGAAGTGGTAAAAGTTCGTAGATGGAAGTTACTTCTGTAACGGGAATTACGATAGTTCGATATTTTAATGTTTCTACATTCGAATATTTAACCTAGACTAGATAGTAGACCTATTATTGTTTTAACTTTCTATTTTAAAAAAATTCTATTACAGTACACGAGAGATTGTATTACAGCAATATGGTATTACGGTCATATGTTACAACGATTATATCGTTTAGTCATATACCAATATTGCCAGCTCATTTGTTAAATAATTCGACTCGTGGAATCTTTGGAAAGAAATTTTCACGTCTTTATAAATAGACCTTCTATTCTTGGATGCATATTATCTAGGTACTACCTCAATCCTTCGAACAGAATAACCGTCGTTCCAAGAATAACACCCCATTTGTCCGTAGTTACCACGACATTCGTCTCGACCAATTTGCCGCCGTTCTAATTGAGTTCCGCAATTCGTGGAATTTTATCTGTGCGTTGTCGAACGCGTCGTCATCGCATGTTTCACGATTTTTTCCCACCGCTGCCGGTAAGGAATGTAATGAATGCCGTTTAAAAAAGAAAGAGGGTAACTGAACTGTGCACTATTGACCCAGGTCAGGGGGATCGCCTGCAGGTAATCACGATATTTTCCTTTCTCGTGCAACCGTGGAACGTATTTGTGTATTTATCCTGCCTACGCGTGCTACCTACCCTTATATTGCTCGTTACATTAATTAGCATTGTTAAAGTATCTTTGCTACCATTTTCAAACATTTTCTTTCGAATCTGGCTTCTGTAATCCCTCATTTAGAAATTTATTAGCAACTTTAAATTCTTGAAAACTTTAAACCCTTTGGACTCGAAATATTTTTGAATGCAATTAAGTCTAGATTTCTTTCCCAACGAATTCTGATACGAATAACATTTAAATTTCACATTTTAAGATATTCTAATAAATTCAGCCTGGAGGCGCCACTCGAGAGTATGTGCATATTCGAGAGTATTCTCATTTGTTTATTTTTCCGAGTTACGAGAGTTTCCGTATGGACTATCTTGGCATGAAGATTAGTTACCCTCGTAATGTCGGTTGATAGGTGTTTGGCTGAAGCAAACGGCGTGTTTGTATACAAGATGTACGATTAACCAACACAAGCTGTAAGGCGTGTACCGACTAGAAACGCGTCCAATAGGTCGACGCACGAGAAACTGTGCTCGTGTGTACACAATTATTGTCCGTGGTTACGTTGCCACTTTATTAGAACGTGTTCTACGATCCCCGGGAGCTTTCCGTACCCCTGTTACTGCACGAAAAATCATATAAAAAATACTTGAAACTTTTTCTTGTTTCAAATAATATATCGAACCCTCGATAGAAGGACTCTCGGGGATGATTTGTATGGAAGTTTCGTACGCGGTTAAAATTTATTTCTGAAACGGTTCGTTCGATCGATCGGAAGGACAGCTGCGAGCTTTTTAATCGCGCAAGCATCGGAGGGATTGTATCTGGCGTCGACGCACAGAATGTCTCGTGTGTGTCCGGCAAACTCGATTACTGGGGCACAGGGCATTAAACAGGTGAGCACACGGGGTCGGCGACATGCGCCACCACGCTGCCCTGCAAACAACCACCCCTCGACTCCTTCCCGACTCTCACCGTTACGTGCTAACCATAACCTATACCCCTTCTGTGTCCAACAGCCCTCGTATGCTGCTTTCAATTCAATGCCGTTTTCAACACTCTCAAATCTATTCATTTCACCACCCTTTCTAGCCCACTGATGTCATACTCCAACATTTCTTACGGAATAAAGCATCAGAGGTTCGCGGAACAGAGAGAACTTTTTATAATTTTAGATATCCTTTTATCATTTGTTAATTCTGTGATTTTAAATAATACGAAAGATTTTCTCAGCTTTCTTTGCTAGATTGTTTTATTTTAGACAGGTAAAGAGAGGGAGCACGAGGGGTGTGTCAGGTGATAGAAAGTAAGGGTGCATACTTTGACCATTGAACTGTGCTTTATGCACGAGAACAAAGCAAAAGCTTGCAAAGAAGGCTAAAATTTCTGCATACACCTAATAAAGTGTTATTTATATAAACAAACATAATTGGCTAAGTTTTAGAAATACGAGTCTTCCAATTTAGATAAAAAGTACTCAAAATGGTTCCTGAAAGTAAGAATACACTCTCAACGACGTCAGCCAAGTTTTTTGCGGATCAAGCGACGAAGGGGTTGACAGATTGAATATGGACAATGTATCTAGAGACAAGGCAATAAATATAGAGAAAATACGGGCGGGAGGGTGGAAGGAAATGCAAAACGACAGGGTAATTCAAACGAGTTCCTCGAGTGCTTTCCTGACGACCTTCTTCGGGAATCGATGCCGCCCCTGTTAGGAACAGCCGACCCAATTTCCCGGATACGAGAGCAACACGCGACATCGGTGCAAACAACGAAAACAAATTTTGAATTTAATATTATCCCTCGGATTAAAAATTCTATACTTTTCGATCCTTGCAAGGTTGTCACTGAATTCATAAAGATCCAAAAATCTGTAAGTGATACAGTTGTTAAACGAAACCGATAATGCGATGATAGCGATATGCCGGGTAATATGTGATGCACACACGAAACATCGATCTCGAATCTTTATGCTTTAACTATATACTTTGCTCTAGCTTTATAGCACAATTGTTCAACTCTTTCGCTAGAATCTGGAGCACGAGTTTTAAATTACACTTTTCAGGAATATCATGTATAATTATTTACTAATTATTACTAGAATTTTAAGGCTTCTTAGAATTTTCTTTAACTCTCGCACCTAATCCTAAGCCTATACTCTCTTATTTCGAAACACCCGTCGTCCAAGGGTTTATCCGATAAAATTCTCGAAATCGGTCATCGAAGTCTCCCCGGTACTCCACAAAGGACTACTCTACTTCGTGCCTATACACGAGCTATAAAACGAGAATATACGTCGGTGTAGGGGGTGTTTTTTCCACGAGCAACGGGGTAAACTCGGTTTAAAATCGATCAAGTGGTAAAAGTCGGGAATCGGATCAAGTCCATCGGCAGCGAGCGAAACACTGCGACCGGCTGACCAACCACGGATACGCCTACTTGCCTTCCTGCCTTCCTGCCTGCCTGCCTGCCTGCCTGCCACAAGCCAGGTCGTCTACGCTGGGTCAGTAGAGAGAGTCAGTCATACCGACGCCGTGCTACCATTCGCGTCACTCATTCTTCGTTTACCTGACAGACGACCTCCTCTCGAAGACACGCGGCCCACAGGACCACCCTCGCCCGCGAACGGAACTCGATCCAACTCGGAATTCTACAGCCTCGTTCTCGTGGATGGTACCCACTGCTCTCGACTCGCACCACGATTTCTCCGTCACGTGACGACGGGTGGGTAAACGAACGTCTTCGGTTTCAGTGCTTTATCGGATCGCTGATCATTGGGTTAAGTTACGTGGATTTTCCTCGAAAGAGAACGGAGGTTTTCTGTGACTAGGTTGGTGCTTTCTTTTTATTCGAATCGGCTAACTTCACTCGTACATTGTTTCGAGAGTTTGAATCTTCTTCCCCGGGAATTGGTACGAGCTTCTCTGGTACGCGTTTTGAATACGATTTCGTTCTCCGTGGATCTTTTATCGCTGTTTAATCCGGGGCTTTGTAATTTAAGCAGTGCTCCTTTTTATTCGTCCTGTGTACGATACTCGAGGAAACTTTTTCAGGATTTTATAATTAAAGTAGTGGTTTTCTGTTCGTGTTTTGTAACATTTTTACACGAATTTCGATTGGAATATTTTTTGTTAGGGAATCCTAGAAATTTTCTCGACACAGAAAAATCATAAAAGTAAAAAATTATTATAATTTCACTAAATAAAGTCTTAAGAAAAAGCCAGATTAACGTAGTGAGCTGAAAATATTAAAGCGGGCTGAAGTGAAGTGTTAAGGATTTTATTGGGGCGTCCGCCAGGTACGGCTGGCGGTGTCCTTGAAAGCAGCCGAAAAGCGGGCGGCATTCAAGGCCTCGGGTCGGGCGTATCGATCATCGAAGGTGGCAGGATCGAGAGCAAGACCGCGTGCAACGACGGCACACCGTGTTGCGGTAGTGGAATCGAGGTTAGCGTGCCGTCGAATCTCTGGACCCTTTTCTTCGTTTTCTGGTATTGACCGGGTGAGCGCTCGCGATTCTCTACTCGACCGCCATCTTTCGGTTGGTCGCCTCGACTCGATGCTAAAAACAAGTTTGCGCGGGAGGGAGGCGTCGCCATCGGTGTTTCCTTCGTCCTGTTCAAGCACGAGATGATACGAAGACGTGGGGCGAAGGTGTCCAGTGACCTTGGTCATCCCAGTAGTTTCTCGTAGCACGCGAGTGAATTCGTGCGGACGAGACTGGACGATCGCCAGCTCGATCAACATGCCATGTCCGAGCACGTGGCCAGGCTGCAGGCTGCCTCCATTCACTCGCGGTAGTCTTCTTCCATTAACGTTGTTGCCTCAAGGATTAGTCCGTGGGCGCCCCGAATCACGAGACTTAGGTGCCTTCCTGAAATTCTTGCCCTTGGTTTTAGCCCGTGGCGAGTTGGACGTCCAGAAGGCCAAGCATCTTTCTGTTTGCTCTCAGAGCCAGCCGCGAGCGCCCTGAATCACAAAGCTCAGGTTCATTCCTGAAATTCTTGCCCTTAGTTTTAGCCTGTGGCGAATCGTGCGCCCCAGAAGGCTAGGCATCCTCTTGTCTGTCCTCGAAGTCAGCCCGCGGGCGCCCTGGATTCCAAAGGCACCCCGTGGACTGGCGTCGATCATCTACGTTGTTCATCGAATACCAGTACTCGGATCAAAACTACTGGCGAGTACTTGCACTCGGTCTGTTGCGTTTGTTTTCCCCGGTGGCGCCAGCGCGCGACGCTCCCCCGAACCAGGTCTATTTTCGTCCGAGGGTGGAGGAAGGCGTGGATGGCGGTTAATTGGTCGGTCGTGTGACTGCGTGAGACTAGGTGCAAATGGATCTGTTCGAGCGTAACCTCTTCCTTCTCCCTGCGCTTTTAACGATTAAATATTTCAGCGATCCTGGTGGAGGGGCGGGCGCGACTGACCTAATTGCACCGATGATCCTTCACCGTCGAAACCTTTGGGCTCGCAGACGCTTCAAGGTCGCGGTCGATACCACCATCTGACTCGGTTAATCGAGTTGGACCGACAACATCCGTGTTTTGTCTGTTGGGGACAAGTCTTCTTTTCTTTTGTCAGTTTCAGAAATTTGTTAGTTTAAGGGACTAAGGATCATAGGGTTTCCTAGGGAAAGTGGCGATGTAGAGGAAGTCCTTTTAACGAGTATACAGTTTGATGTCTCTTTCTGAGAGAGATAGTTGATTTGGTAACGAGGTAAAATGGATGTTGAGGTAGGTGGGACTTGCTTTTCCGTCGTCACTTTCCCTAGGGATGCCTACGCTGCTCCACACTGGAAGTTGTGTATATTTAATTAGGTCTTATGACGGCAAGTGTAAAAGGGATAGTATTTTGATGTCATTGGTCTGAGGGAATTTTGTTATCATTTCGAAGTCTTTGCAAAGTTGGTTCAAGGTTAGGCCCAAATAATATAAGCCTGGCTAAATCAAGAGACTACCCCTAAAGAAAAGTTTGAAAACTGAAAGTTAAATATTTAATCGCTTTAGATTCAGATCGAACACAGAGGTAATTCAGTACCTCTGTAATTATTTTCTGCTAAGCAACGCTCGATTTGAATGGTCGCAAGCGTAGCGACAGCCATCATTTGTCAAATCGCCCGTGTACCGAAAATAGAATTTCCAGTGGCCGCCACTGGCTCCTGACACAATCAGGGGTGGCTCACGGTTGTGTAGTCGACTTTGGTGGTCGCATCGGTGCTGCCACCGGGCGGCACCCGACCAAATCAGCCCCGCAAAGGGGCGAGAGTTTCGTGTCGGTGGGCGAAGTGAGTCGGCGTGATCGCGGAACGGAAGGAGCACCGTGTTTGGACATTGGCGTGGACGCTTTCGTGCACGTTGTCACGGGTATCACGGGTGTCACGGGTGTCCCCGGTCGTTGGCAGTTGTCGAACAGGTCTCGGGTATTATCCCTCCGTTCTCTGGATCGTTGTCGAGAATCAGTTTTGGGATCAGTGGGATTCGGAAGGTGGGACAGGGTTTCGGAGGCCAGGTCGCACGTGTGTGTCGTTCGGTGAGGGTGCGTCGTAAGGGTCGTGCATGAAGTCGAGAGGAGCGAAGAGGATCGGGTCGTGGCCCGTGCCACGAGCTACTTCCTCGTTCCGTCATCGTGTGTGCCGCAGGATATCGGACGGTACCGTACGGGACGGAAGGAGCTTCTTCGCCGACGTAACGGGGATCAGGGATCGGATCGGGAGGTCGAAGAGGAAGATTGACGGAGCGAGGAGCAGCAGCCACGGAGGCAGATCGAGGGAGGTGGAGTGAACGGGCGACAATCGAGGATTTGAATGGGTGGGCCGGGAGCCGGTAGGGTTAGCAGGCACGAGCTGAACGCGGTGCCAAAGAGCCACGTCGGTCACGGGGATCGGACCCTCGTAATCGGCGAGCCAGCTGCGCCAACGGCACCCACCTGCAGCTGTCACTCGATCCAGGAACACACGTCCGTCCCCGCCCACCAGCTACCACCTTCGCCACCGCCTCTAGCCTCCTTGCATATCGTCAACAACTGCCCTCTGATCGGCAACAACAACAACAACAACACCAACAACACCAGCGCGTCGCCGAACGCGTTGTCGAACGGTACCAAGACTGCTACCACCATGTCCTCGCCGCCTAAACATCGGAGGGGCTTCGACCCCAACGACGTGAACGCCAACGACTATCGCCGTTATCGTCGCGTTAAGACGAGACGGTGAGTCTCTCTCTTCATCGTATTTCAAGCTATTTCACTATTTTCCTTTTTTTCCTTTTTTATAACCGTACGTGTTCACCCTCGCCGTTATCACTTCTGCGTCGAACCCCTCACACCTGGCTACCGTGACTTGGTCGGCTCTTTTAATCAAATATTATTAATCTTCCGCAGTTGGAATATTTTTTTATACGATCTAAAATAAATAAAATTGAAAAATTCTATGGAAAATTGTATGTGTTGATTAATAGGCGCCAAATTTAGATAATTCTTAACTCACAAAAAAATTAAATTAAATTATCCTAATTTAAGGTTCCTTATATCAAAATTACAAAATTGATTAAAAAGTGCCTTAACTTTTATCAAATTCTGGTGTTGAAAGGAAGAAAAGACATAATTTCCCACGAGACAGGATAATGATTCCCCATCGAAGTTACACGCTGTTTCATAAAGGAAGTCCTAGACGTTTCCTTCGGTTTCCATTTAGGAAAGAGATACGAGCCGTGGCCAAGTCGCGTGACTCAGTTCGGGGGACGTTTGACCCGCCTAATACCTGGTCTTCATGTTTTGCCACGTATAACCTTGTGCTGCAACCCTCCCTGGTTCCTCTTGGTGTCCGCGAGTAGACCGGATTCACCGGTTCGTTGGTCGTTGATTACGCTATGACCGCTCGCCGTCTGAATAATTTACACGGCTCTACTCGCGTCCATTCCGCTCTGGAAAGATTCGAAGCCGTCTGCCCTCGAGAATCGTCGACTTGCATAGTTCTGCATAGGGTAATTATGCTTTCGAAGAAAACCCCCGACAGGGAAATACGTTGACGTGTTTCGAACGGGTCACGTATTTTCCCATGTGTTCCCGATTATAAATATATTATCAATTCGTGAACGGATCGTTTCCTGTGTCATGGTCGTCGATTGTTCGCGCGACACATTAGTTTTGGTCTGCTTCGATCGATTTATGGAATTTTTTGATCAAGGGGTCCAGAGCTGTTTCTGTTTTGAAGTAGAAATTTTTAATAGAAAGGGTGTGATACTTTGGAAACTAGTATAAAATATAAATTGTTCGGGGATTGATAAAAGAACACAGAAGGTAAATTGTGGGTCATTCTGATGATGCAGGATTCATTATCTTGTAAAATTGGTTCAATTTTATTTATTTGCGTAAACGTTGCTCTTGTGGGCGGGCAGGTCCCTGGAGCATTGCCTTGTCCAGGGTCTGCTGGGTAATTATTATTATTGTTTTACTTTCGATTACAATTCCAGACTAGAAAATGGGCTATTATTTGTATTAAAAGAAGTTTAACATTCATTTTAAAATAATTTAGTTAATCTAATTTTGATCAATTTCTAATAAATTTCGATTATAAAACGAATGGTGGCGCCAATTTCATATTATTATTTTTTCTAGAAAAGGGGAGATAAAATTACAATAAAGCCATCATTGCTAGTAACTTTCAGTTACAAGACTAGCGGTGACGCCACCTCTCCCTACGTCGCGATTTTCCCTAGAAAAGACTAGGTTAATCGATATTGTTATCAAAACTGCATTGTTAATCGTTTCAAGTTTATCCTGGCGCGACTAATTGGTAAAATGAAAAATTTAAAGTTTCACCCCTTCGTGGCGCATTAATTATTAGAAGTTTCTTGAACAATTCCATCGAAGGCAAACAATGTATCCAGGTCAAAGAATAATTAATGATTACAATTAGTGTTATTAACTCGGGCGTGATCAACAAGTTGGGCAACTTTGTTCGGTGAATATTAAACTGAAAGGTTGATATCGCTGAAACGAATGTTATATCGATCGAGGCAGACCCAGGAAAGCTTGGTTAGGTGATCGTTGACAGTTATCTCGAGGGCACGATGAATTCCAATGAAGCATGATCTATACCCATAGCACAGCGCTGCCCATTGGTGTTTTTACAAATCAATTAACCCGAAGTTCATGTAAACGTTATGAGACCTAAGGACACAGATGGGGTAGGGTAGTCTATGGGAACATACAATATTAACTAGTTCTAAATTCTCGTGAACACTGTAAATAGGGCTCGTAAATATTTCCGTCTTAAGGGAATTCAAATCGGTACAGCATAGTCCACAGTATCCTTCCCAAAGCTCACACGACTCTCCACTCGTGTACCTGTACCTATACGTTTGGCCCAGATTCCCCTAGAAATCCAGATTGACCGAAGTAAGTTTCTCGTGATTCGGAAATTTGCTACGAACGAAGAATCGGATTCGAAGCTAAGAGGTGAGGAAAATAGGAAAAATTTGGGGAATGCCTGAAGCATGCAAATAGCCGTAGCCAGCGGGCAGCACTGTGTCATTCTCAGCCTATCCCAGTTCCCAGCGAGCCTTTTATCACGCGCAGCAGCTTTCCACTGACAGCGAATGCACAATGTTCACAGAGGCTTTGTATGTTCCACACGTTGGGTGACCTTGGCCGCCGGACACAGACCTCCCCGACATCTCCCGACATATATCTGTCAGCACGAGGCATTCGAATAAAATAAAATTATTATAAAAAATATAATAAATGAAAAAACAAATAAAATAAATAAACACACACAAGCTTGCGATGTTCGATGTTGGACCGCTTCTTACTGGTTGTATCCCCGACACCAAACTGCGATGACGATCGAACGAAACTGTCAAATAAATAAAAAAACAAAAATTATAAACGGAACCTTTTTACCAAGGGGTCCCTTCAAAAATCAACCTCAACGACTACGACTACGAATCGCACATACATGATTGTTAACAAAAAAAAAGAGAATGATTGAATAAAGAAATAAAAAAAAAAAGATAATGTATTGGGTCATCCCAGTGCTTTCGATCGAAGCTTGGAATGCGATGCAATGGAATGGAATGAAATGGAATGAAGAGCCTTGCACCTTGGACGATAAAGCTTTCACGCACTACTCAATTATCGGCGTGGACCGAAGAAGAAACGTTTTACCGTGTACTTTTAACCCCGACCCTTTATTTTCTTCGCGTATTTTCACGACAAAAAACACCTGCGAATGCTTTGTTTGATGTGTCGACCCGAAACGAATTGCCTTCCGTCGTGAAAATCGCGCGAAGAGAACGAAGGAAATCGGAATCGAAACGGCCTCCGTCCTACGCCCCTCAGAGAAATCGTTTTGTGCCCTCCGCCCCCCTTCCTGATCTTATCCCAGGAACCTACGCTCGGATACGACGAATAAATCGATGAGATTTCAATTTCATCTTACCTGGATCACGGATCGGGGATATTCGGGGTAAACTGTACAGCGATTGGCACCTTTGCTTCGACATTTATTTCCAAGGGTCGAATTTGTCTTGTTTCGCGTTAAACGTATGGGAAAATCTGCTTGCAATAATCAAAGAATTGTTTTAATCGAAACTTCTGAAAATTACACTAATTTTATTAACAATAAAGTGTTTTGTTTACAAATTTCCATAAATTTTCTAGTGCCACATTTAAATGGTCAATCATAAAATATTATTTTATTTTTAGAATTGATTTTGACAAATTTTAATAAACCAAAAGTGTTCAAATTGGTATAGTTTATCCTGTGCTAGATTTGCCTCGATATCAAATTTCTCGATCGAATAAACAATTAAAAAACGTGATCTGTCTTCGGTTTTTTCCTCCTTGTATCCCCACAGAATATCGTAAGTTAACTGTCCACGTTTTTCATTCTTGCACGAGGAATTATTACATCGACACTTTGTCTGTACCTTTGTTCCCACTGTCGACTGTAACCCATTTTTCAAATACCTTGGTAATGCTGATATTTCATTAAGTGTTTTGTATTTTTATACTCGAAGAAAGAATGATCAGCTCTCGTGAAATATCTCAGTAACATAAACTCGTAGTATTTTATTTTCAGCACAAATTGCTCCAAGTTGAAAAATAATATTTCAAAGACTACGAATTTATGTTACGATATTTTTAAGTATTCGTAAAAATTTGTTAATTTATTCTATACAATAATCCAGAAAGAAAATAGAATATTTTCCAAGCTACAGGCAAAGTGTTTAAGCAAATATCCCTCGCGAGAAGGTTTCGTAGGATTTTTTCGAAAAAATTCCACGTAATCGTCGAACGTTTAAACGAAATTAAAACGAAACGTTCGAAATGGAAAGAATAGCACGAGCCGCAACGAAGGTAGGTTCTGTTTCTCTCTCAGTGCTGTATTTTATTCTGTGCGAGATATTAAATAAAAAAAAAAAAACAAAAAAAAAAACAAACGGGGAACGAGCGTATATATTCAACAATAACAGCCCTTCCTGTACGCGTTCGTTGCACCGAGACGAGTTTAATCGTTCGCCGCCACGAAACATTGCATGAGTTGTTTTTGTATGGAAAATGTGCACGTGTGTTTCGACGTGGATGATTTTTGAGGGCTAACGAGTGTGAATTTACGGACGAGGGTGGAGAAACAAAAAATCCTCGACGAGGCAGAAGGGTGGGAACGCGACGCGGAAGGGTGATAAATGTCTCGGCACAAACTGCGAATTTTTTCCACGAATTGTCGCGTTATTCTTTACAGTGAACTGTAAATTGTTATACACAAATTTCAATTAGTGACATTCACTGGAATTCATTTTAATAACAATTTATAATCCAATATTGAACATTAATCAGGTCACCTTTGTTAAACTTGAAGGTTTGAAACGATACGCCAGACGAGTGGTGGTTGGAGCGTTTAGAACGGATTAGTAATTAGTATGACGATTGGCGTTAATTTCGAGTCAAGGCGAGACATGAACGATAGCGAAACCCTAATTCAACGTTACCTAAGCATATTTCCCACAAGCCCACTTTTTAACGTGATCCTTCATTCAGCCCGTGGTATTTCTTCACAGTTGTTACAAGCTTTCTGAAGCCTTTTAACCGTTTGTGTTGTAAACCGTTGCCTTTCGGGCAGGCTCGTCGACGCTCCCCTTTGAGCCCCCATCTTCCATTCATTTCCACCTATTGTCGCCTTCCAATTAAAATTCTTATAATTTCATTCTCCAACATGAAAATTTCCACTGAATCACTTCAAGTAACAAAAACTGGGGGAATCTAATCATAACGCTAACATCTAACCCCCAAAATAACAATTATTAAACATTTATTTCTACACTAACCAATAAAAAATAAATTCACTTTATATTATTATTGTTAATTGAGGGATATTTTAATTTTGGGCTCGAGCTGAATAAATATTGGAATTGTAGAAAACTTAGCAACAATCGAACGATTTGTAAAATTGTGAAGCAGTCGTAAGTGGAACGGGTACGTCACTGACACGGGGCATACAGGCCAATACTGTCTCCTCGACTCATTGCAGACACGATAGTTAGTGGTTTGTCGAATGCACGGCTTCAGTTGGTCGTTGGTGAAGATCTGTCACGGTTCGCGTATCGACAATCGGACCTCGCAACCGTTCCAGTTTTATCTGTTTTTTTTCCTCCCCCGAAAATACTCTGGTCTATCAATCTAAACCAAACTAACAAAAAATTTCATTTTAACACACCAACTGTTACAGTGAAAAATAAACGTGTGCGATAAAACGTATTAAAAGTTTAATCATTAGTTTTCGAGTTTTAAATTTCTACTTGGAATATTATATTTTATTTATTTCATATTTTGGAAATTCGGTTTGGTACATGAATTTTTATAACAAATAGTAGAATTCAAAATTTTAATTCTGATATTAATTCTGAACTTCATTTATGTAACGTGTTAAAATTTTAATCATTAAATTGCTAATTTCCAAATTTAAACTTGTAATTTACAAAGTTTGGTTTAACAGAAAACTTTGAACCTGATGTAATTAATAATGTACAATTAAATCTAACTTAAATAGTGCACAGTGTTACATTTGGATATTAATAAAAATTTAATTATGTTGAAAAATGTATCGTATAATTACAGTTTTGTGTGAGAGATTGCGAGGTCGGGATACAAGCATCGTAAATCATTGGTGTGTTATCGTGGATTTCCGTGAGACAGTTTAACATGAGTTGGTAGTGTGATATGGGTGTCGGATCCCTGCTCGTTCATTCGATGATTTTAATGATCGTCAGCAATCTGGTCCTGCGTTCCGTTGGCATTTGTTACGTCTGTCTGCCTTATTCTCTGGTTCTCACGGTTTTCTTATCGACCGCACTTTACGTGTAAGTACTTCACGTCTCGTTAATACTTTATAGAATCGCATCTTTGCTAGTGTATTTCGGATACTTTTTTAGCATTTTTCGAATCGTTTCGCGATCTAATTTCGACTCCTCGAGAGCACTCATGCTGCATCCACCTGCGATCGTTGGGGTTCCGCTTATGGGATCGATGAAAAATGTTATAAAATATCATGGCTGTGTCTTACGTGAAATATAAATAGAAATACAACATTTTTTTTATCTTGATGATTCGCAATCGATGCTTCTTGCATTATTACCACGTAAAAATAAAATTAAACAAACCGAAGCTTTCAATTGTTAATTTCTTAGTTAACATTCTTGACAAAACTGTAAGAGACATCGATTGAAGGTTCGAAGGGGAAAAAATAAAAAATTAGCTGTAAATCGAATCGTATGACATTCTTGTTTGCGATTATCGACAGGATCGAGTGTCCTGCGATGAGAAATCGCGAAGGCAAGTCGAGACGTGGGGTCCCGGGTGGCCGTGCTCGTATTACGATACAGGGTCGCCGGGAAGGAGGGGGAGAAACTTAAAGTCTGTTTCTGGGAACGAACCCAACGCGGTACAGGGGTAGATCGTTAGCCGAGTAGATTAACCCTTTGCGGTCTGACTGCTTTCGATTTCTAGAATCCCGTTACGACAGTGTCGAATGCTCATTTCCAGCGTTAATTGGCTTTCCTGGACGGCTGTCTTCTTTCTTCTCCGTGGAACTCGATGAAACGAAACCAGGTTACCAGCAATTTCTCTCTTTTTTCTTCCTTTTCGTTCGAACAGTTTGACGGCCACGCGCGTCTAATTACCGAGCCAAAGATTTCGCGTTGCTTTGTTAATTATATTGTTGATAATCTATCATTTCAATTGATATTTTGTATTGTTGGTGTAATACTGATGCTATTAAAAGTTGTTCATAGCATTTCTTTAATTTAAATAATAAAGGAATGGTGACAGAACGAATATTGAAGTAGCTAGTGGTACGAGTAAAGGATAAATCGGACATTACGAAAGAATCAGATCGTATAGGGTTAAACGAACGGAGGAGAAATTAAAGAACTGATAGGTTGAACGGTCTAAGGATTCCTCCTGTTAATTTAGGACCGGAATCGAGATGCTGTTTGCACGGAAATCATTAAAGCGATGTCTTGGCAAACAGCACCTACTGGGATGGTTTTAACGTTCCGGAGAAGATGACGATGTGGATCGAGAGATTATTGTTCTCGTTGGTGATACTTCCGGGCGGAGGTCAGCCTGACCACCGTAGTCAATTGCCACGTCGCAAAAAGCGGTGACAGTAAATTTATTGCTGCACCCTTCCTTACTTCATCCCTCCTTTTCCTTTTTCTTTTGCTTTTCTTTTCTGTTGATCCTTTCATGGGCTAATTATTCTTACTTACTTTCTTTCCACTTGAATATTTTGGAATTTTAATATTTTTAAACTTTAAATATGACCCAGGAAAGGGTTAACCCTTTATCTCCACCCCTGTAGCTTAATCGCTTCTGTTCTGTTTGAGGGTGAAATTTTTTGGTGTAAATTTTCCCCACAGAATAAATTATTTGATTTTTGCCAAACAGTTGAAAAAATTCCTACCTTAGCGCGCTATTCGATGATCCAAAAGTCTGTTACAGTTTTATCCCGTTAGTTAGCGAAGGTACGGAGGTGTTCGTTGTGTGTGTACAAGTAATTAAGCGGCAATTATAAGTAGATTTCGAGTTCAGTAACTGCATTGATTATAAGTAGCTCTTGACTTTCGTAACCAGCCACGGTATGATTTCAACTAGAAACTTCATTACTGGCTGTAAGCTAGAACGAAACGTTTCATCCGAGTTCCGAACTAATACATACATATATTACATCGCGTAATTATTTAAGTACCTTCTAATAAAATTCACATCTTTTCGATAACGAATACAAAGCGTCAATAAGTTTATTTTATCTTGTACAGAGTGTTTCAAGATTGAATTTTAAAATTTGAACATATAAAATTCTTCAATTTCAAAAAATTGAATTTTTTCATTTTGAAACACCCTTTTATCCTCTACCTTAAAAAGTTTGTACAATATTCTTGAAATTAGAAATAAGATTATTCGGTTATATCGCAAGAAATGTTGACTTTCTAGAAATCTCTCGAATTGATTATTAGGTTGATAAGGAAGGCGCCTGTGCAGCTCACGAAAGCTCTCTGGAATCTGGCCTGGAAAGCTTGATACAAAGCTCACAGGCGATTTGTTTCAACAGCTTTCCACCAGATGGCACCCTCTAAAGTTTCCAACATCGTTTTCAACCCCTATACTATTGCAAAATCCTTAAATCCCCTGTGAATTTTGATTCTTGTTCACTTAACAATCCTCTACGCTTTAATCAAGATCTACCAATTGTAAACATACAATTTTACTAATTTAAAACATTAGAGAATTATTTTTAATAAAGTCAAGAACCCTCTTGTAATTAAAAATGAAAATATTAATTAAAATACAAAATATTTTAGATTATTTTACGAACCAACATGGCTACCATTCGAAGAACATAAAAATACGTATCGTGGATCAATTTCCACCCCTAAAATTGTACCACTCGAGCCTAGATATTCATTTAACGACGCACTGACAGAGATGGCCGTAGCCACAGGGTTAAATCGTCCCTCGATCTACACGGAAACGAAAAGGGAGGCGCGAGGGTGGAAAAAAAATATCGAGGAATATTTATCGAATTCCATTCGCGTATCGAGATCTCCGATATGGATGATAACAGCGGCGGAACCAGCAGGAATCTAGGACGCGTGAAAATCTTTTATCTGCACTGACCCAGACCTAATTCAGGACGGTCGGTAATCAGAGTCCTGTACAGTTGGCCGGCCTCGGTTTAACGTTAACAGCCCTCTCATCTCGAGCCACGGAATGATCGATAGCCGGACTATAATCGACAGCTAGGAAAATCGTTTCGATCATCGTAGACCGTCCACGGCGGCGGGGAGCAGGTAATTTTCGAGCCGACCGCAACTCCAGATCGTCGGCGTCGAAACACCCTCACGGTTTCGACTAAACGCGTGTCTCGTAATTCCCAACGCAGCTGACCGTAATATCGTTTGACCTAATCGAGTGATCTCGATGCTCGTTCACCGTGCACCGGCTCATACGCGATGATTAACGACGTTCCTTGACTCTATATCAACGCCTGCTCAACTGCCACTTCCTAGGGTAACAGGCTACTGCCCGGGGGCAACTGTCGCGAACACCAGCGTATCACGCTGGATCTTCCTTTCCTATCGTCTGGCGCCAGGATAATATTCAGGGGGATGGTTTGTATTTATTAGGGTCAAAATTCACAATTTTCCCCTCTTGCAAATGCGACGTATTAAACTAATGAAAATCCTTCTTTGTTAGGGTTATAGTTAGGATGGGAGGATATAACTAAAATATATAAAAAATTTCCTTGACGTAAGAATACATGAGTCGCATAAATTTCAATGTAACAAATACGCGAGGAGAAAAATTACAGATCGAACAGATTGTCCTGAAAAGATTAAACAATAAATGGTGGCAAAGGGGCTTTTACACGGATACGAGTCATGTTTTAATCAATCAGAGAGTATAGGATTCATCGGAATTTTGCCATGAAATATAATAGTTTCGATCGAAGTTGACCAAGGCTCGTTTCACGCTCGGTCAACCTCGACGTCTGACTAATCACGCGCTCTACTACTTGCACGCTCGCGTTCCGCCCACTGTTCCTACCCACCTTTCAACCCTTTCCTTGCTATATTCATAAATACATGTTTCGTAATTTCACAGATCTATGCTTTTACTCATCTAAATTTTCTAATTACACAAATTCATAAATGTACGATACGCGAAGGTTTCAAGATATGATTTTAGTGATTTGGGTTATAGTTCACCCGACTCACAGCAGTCAGGGGCTAATCTCCTTAACATTTTGACTGTCATGTCACCTATACATGACTGACACTTGAATTTCTACAGAAATACGTTCGCTTATCGAATTAGAAGTATTTGAAATAGACATTTGAATGAAATATCGAGAAAATAACAGAGAAGATTTGTTAAAAATAAAGTTACGATCTAATGAAATTTTCAACAGCTTCAACGTGACACTCAACGCGTTAATAATTCAAGCTAGCCTGTGCCGTGCACAGCACAGGTTGTTTCTACTGTGCCAGCCAAACGTGCTGAACTCACTTCCGCTTTCGGATCCAATTGGCAACAGAATCATAACAAACGTACGCTTTCCAAACTGTCGTCTCACTTTCGAAGACGCTGTTGCCTCCAAGTAATCTATTTAATATCCGTTGCCAAGCTTGTCGTCCAGAATAAACAACCAGTGTTATTTACGATTCCTAGTAAAATGCACCTGATCTACTCTTCACACGATGACAAACAAAGAACTATTAATTAACTTTCTTTCGGCTTCTGGCCAACGTACACAGCAATCAGAAGATACAAAATTAGACGAACGGTTATATTTGCGAACGAATCGATGAAATCCTTAAGAATTGAAAACTCGCCGATCCTTCTCTAAGCTGACACGTAATTATCAATCTCATTTCTTGGAACGATCGATTCGAACTTATCGAAAGAGCATCCATTTTGGGCCAACCCCATTCAGTCCATTCATTCCGCCCCCCAATACCGTCCACGACCTTCCTCAATCTCGGCTCCACCTGTATCATCCGGCGTAAGTCTCTGTCCGGCGACAGAGCCGTGACCATAAAAGCCCTAAATAAAAAGCAAAGAATAGGGGGTTGGTGGAGGTGGTAGCACATGGGGAAATCCCGAAGGTGTTCGAGGATAATACTCGGCGTGGCTAGATATCGACTTCGGGTGGCCACGCACGAGCAGCAGCGGCGGCGGCGGCGGCGGCGGCGGCAGCAGCAGCAGCAGCATCGTGGCGGGGATGGTCGCGAGCCCACCACGGGGGATGGGGTTTTCGGGGTGGGCAAATCCACCCTCGCCGTTCATATCGTACGTCCACAGGCGCAGCCGTGGCGGCGCACAAACCCGTTTCTTCGTATACAAACGCGAATGAGAGAAGGAAGCACGGCCGGAACGTGCCGCGGACAAGGCACACGCGTTGCCCGCCCAGCCTAAACCCCTCCCCGACGACCGAGCCAGAAATTCACCGGGGGTAGGGATGAAGAGGGACGGATTTTCACGACGATGGTGGCGCCATCGAGCGATGCCAGCCCTGGCCGCCTAACCAGCGGCGTCCTTTGCCGCTTCGTACAACCTGATCGTCTATCTGTCCGTGTCCGTAAACGCACCAACACCTATATCGCTCGTCCTAGTGGACCGCTCGTTACCCGCGCAAACACCCTCTCTCCGTTACAAAGAAAACCTCTCTTTCATATATGTCCCCCGTGTGTGTGCGTGTGTGTGTGTGCGGGTGCGTTACCCTCTCCACGCCTGCCACCCCCCTACCACGGTGTCCGGCGAGTCACGCATATCCGGCTCGGCGATTCAGAAAGCCACGAAACGCGGGCAAACGTGATCGTAGCCGAGCGGAGCCGAGCATTTGAATAAACCAGCGCCGTGTGCCTGTGCGAGATACAGTGTTTGTGTCCAGCCGTGTTCACCACCCTCCCCCAGCCAGTCCCGCTCGGTCCTTTGACTCCTAACCTGTCCCAGCGGGCAAAGGATTCGCCAGAATCAAAGTGGACCCGTCTAGGGCCTGGAATTAAGGCGGTTCTCCGTCGGGCGGGACGTTTAACCTCGGGCTTGGCAAAAAAAAAAATCGAGGACGAGGACCCCGGGGCCGGAAGTCGGAAGTCGTGGGTTGCTATCAAGCGGAAAGATTGCGTGCACCGCCTCTCGTCCATGGGTCGTCCTAACCTCACCCTTAACGGCCACGGTTGAGTATCGTCGGCCAGCGTCCTTGAGAGGGAATGCCTTGGTCGAGAATTCCGGGCGGTTGGTCGCTGCGAAGGTGGACTCGTCTGACGCGATGAAAGGAACGGGACTGGCCGATGTCGCGGCTCGATATCCGTTCGAACGGTTTCCCTCGTCTTCGCGGCGTGTGTCTGTCGGCGGTACGATCGATCCGTAGGAGCCGTCCGCTTGGAAATTTCGCGGAGCAACGTGGAGGCGAGTGCGTGGACACGAAGAGCAATAGTGGCGCGCGACACGCGGCCTCGAAAACGATCCACTCGCTCCCTCTCGGCGAACTCGCGCCGCTGCCGCACAGTTAGTCGGTCGGCCGATCAGCTGACGGCCGAGCGTGGGCTCGATAACCAAGCGTCGTCTAACCTTACGACGAATCCCTAAACCTTCGTTCTCATCCCCCAAAAGTTCTTCTATCCCTTCGAGAGTCCCCTCTTATCGCTGTAAATCCGGTCAATTTTTATCGATCGATCGCATTTAAATGCACCCCTACGCGTCGAAACTTTGATAAGTGATCGCTTTCGATCGTTCGAATTTCAATTAAAAGGGTGTAAAACTGGTAAATCCACGCCCATCCCTTCGCTTCGGACCTTTTTAATCCCTGCTCCTCGAGTTCCGAGCTTACGTGGACTCGTCTGAGGTGGACGGAAATAACACAGTGACCGAAAGAGAAATTTGTGCCGTGTGACAGTGGTTGAAGAATATTCGTAAGTGGCACACACATAACACACACACCACCGGCTGTGCTAGGACGTGCGCGGGACACACGGGGGTTCGTGGTAGTAGACGCAACATGCGGGAAGGTACAATAGCGCGAGCCGCCACGGCGATCTGCTGGGCCATCGCCAGTTAGCCACTGTACTTTTCTCTTTTCTCTATCTATCTACTCTTACTACCACTGTTTATTTGCTGCTACGCGGCCACTAACTATTTACACACTCTCACTCATACACACATGGATCGTTCCGTGTCAAATCGGCCCGATGCTTCCTCCACGCCGACGAGGATTCGGCCGAGACGCTTTTACGTAAGAGTCCCCTCTGTGATCCCCTCGATTTTCTACCAATCTAACCTGTGGATGCAAGGACATTTCGATTTCCAAGGATCAGATTTTATACTTGTAGCTTTTATCATTTTGTTTATCGTAGAACTGTATATAAATCTGAATAAATTGACGTTTCACGTGCACCAATTTAATAATATTGAATTAGAAATTTGGAAAATTTATAGTATCGTGGGTGAAGAAAATATTGGTATCTCTCACTTTCCTCCAATTGCCATGATAATTACAGGGGTGCCAATGAATTCTTGATTCACTGTATTAGATTTAGATAGATACATTTTGATATAGGAGAGTTTTGATTTATGCATGAGCTCTGAAAATAGATTTTGTACATTTTACTAGGTTCTCGTAGCTGGGTCAAAGTGACCTTGCATCCACCTTGACATTGAAGACCTTCGAAGGAATTCGATCCCGAAGAGCTAGAAGATTACTATTTCGCGAGAGGATAGAGATTTTCAGGGTCGTCGGATTTTCAAATCAGTTTTATCGAAAATAAATCTCCGTCGATGGAAATGTTGTGTTCGCAGCATCGGAGTATTTCTGAACGAGAAATTACCCGTTTTACGATCTGTATATACGAAACGATTGCGGGTGATTACCAGTCCAACGCTGTTCCCCCCCCTCCCCCGCTCTCGTTCGATACAACGCTCGAACATTTTTGACTTTAAGAGTTTCCTTCCGCTTCTCCGCTCGCCGGAGGAGCCTCCATTGTTCCACTTCGGTCTGTTTCTTCCGTTATCGGTGTTTTCGCCGTCGAATCAACACTTTCGAGGTAACAGAATCGTGCAGTTAACACGCTGATTGCCTTAAAAGGCTCGATTCAATTTAGTCAAAGCAATTGGGGTGTGAGATTGGGGGTAAGAGCGGAGGTCGCTGCTAATTTATCAATTCAAGGTCGGATAATCAGCGAATTATTGTGCAAAGAAGAATTGAAATTTTGATAAAATTGTATTTGGAGTTTTAATTAGAAGATTCAAGATTTGGATGGGTGAAATATTTCATTAGAGATTGTAAATTTAATTTAGTCGAATAATAAAAATAGCAGGATTGACGAAACTACGCTAACGATTCTAAAGATAGCAAAGCATAAGTTTGAAATAGGTTGGTAACTGTTTAACAGTCGAAGGCTTTAATTGTTAATAATCCGAGTTCAATTTAGTCGAAGAATCGTAAGGCTTAAAATTGACAAGGGTATTTTAAAACTCTCTTAAAATTACGCTAACAATTGCGAATAGCAAACTAAAGCTGTAAAGTAGATAATCTCGTTGATAATTCATGTTACGGCGTGTCTTGCCAGACACGGTTGATTCCACTGTAACAGTCGCCGTAAATAGAAGGCTATCAACTGCGAAACGACGAAACATAAAGTACCTCGGAACTTCCATGGTTTTTCTCACGTATTCGTGACTTCGGTGCTTAAACTTTTATTTTATTACACTTCATCCGAACACGGCAGACGAAAATACAATAAAGACGAAACGCTCTGTCAAAGATATCAATAATTTCAAATATTTTCTTAATTATCTGTAATTTTGATAGCTAATTAATTGATATCGATTTCACGCGAAACAAAGTGATAAGGTGAAAGAAAAATTGATGACCACGAAAGATTCGACGTTATAGGGTGAAATTCGTGTTTCGTAGGAATTTTCTGTACATAGAAGAAAGTTTTTGATATCGTGAGGATTCTGCGGGGTTCTCTGGTTAGACGATAAAAATGATCAAAGTTTCGGGGGTTTATTTGTGTCCGTTAACGGGTCGGTTCTCGTTGGCGGGAGAAGTTTGTTGGCAAAATTCCTGAACGATTTTCTCCCGTATCCACGACGAGAACCACCGGGTCTTCAAGGTTGATTTTTGTCACGGAACGATCGACACCGATTCACAATACCACGTATTCTAATTATTACTCTGTGTAGATTCTCCTTCAATTTATTTTCATTTCCGTCTTCTTTCCGTTTCGATCTCTACGAATCACACTGTCTTTCTCTTCGCCATTATCTTAGATTTATCAGATTCTATGTATGACTGATCGCTGTGCAACTTCTGTTCAATAAAGTTACACGAAAATTCCAAATTTTTTAAGGTGTTAACAATGTTACAATTTTAAATTAAATATGTCGATGGAATTTGTGCAGCAGTCTAATGTACAGGGTGTCCTATTGCTCCAATATCAGTGTTTTAATGGCGAAAGGGTTAATTAGTAAGATAATTCATAATTAGGTAAGTAAAATGATTGATCATAAAATGGATGGACGAAAAAAGATTCGACCCCTGAGTATTATGTGTCTCTAAAATTAATTTAATTGTGATTCGAAGAAATTTCGATTCGAATGGGACATCCTGTATATCCGTACACCTTTAGCGAGTATTTAAAGATTTTATCTCTCCTTATACTTGTCTATCTTTCTCCCCCTTCAATTCACTGCCCTGTTTAAACTATCCAACCATTCGACAAATTATAATCACATATATTGCTAATTATGAAAATGGAATCTCATCAAAATCCTGATAAGATATTAAATGTTTCATTTACTTTAATTAATTCACAGGATAAATGAAAAATGTAATATTACTTTTAGAATTTTGAAACCATTTTCGTAATTAAATTTTAGTTTTATAATTTGTCTGGAAATATTTTGAATAGAAGAAAAGAGGGGAATATTTTAAACAGGGTCACCCTCTCTTTCTTCCTCTTCTTCTTCTTCTTCTTCTTCTTCTTCTACTTCTTCTTCTTCTTCTTCTTCTTCTTCTTTTTTTTCTTTTCTTTCTCCGTCCGTCTGTTTGTCTCTAGTTACCACTCTATAGCTATGTTCTGTCACCGCATGCGAAACTAGAGGACTCACCGCTCCGGACTGCCCCCTCTGCGAAAAAGCGACAAAGAGGCCGCCTCCATGCAACATGCAGATGATCCTGGTTGCTGGCGGGTGAGTCCACCATAGTCTCCCGAAACGGAAACACGCACTGTCACGCACTGTCTACGTTACGTGTGTCCCTTGTTCTTTTTTACTTTTCGTTTCCGTTCGTTTATTAACGAGGGTCCATTTATATCGTGTCGTATCGTCACCCTATATCGTGTTAAGCAACTTTAAGCAACTAGCCCTAAATAAAACGTAACGGTACAGTATCGAGGAAGGGGAGAAAGACGATATAGGGTACGGTGGCGCCATAATTTAATATAAATGGACCTTAAATCTTGCCTTCTTCCAAATTGTTGTGTCTCCGTTTGTCCGTTATCGTGATATCTGTTGGCAGCGTTCTGCGATCTTCGCTGCGTCGCCGATTCACGCTGGTGTTCACCGAACTGCCAGGCTTTTTCTCTGTGTTCGTGTCGTCTGTTCGTCTGTGTCTGTCTGTCTGTCTGTCAATCTGTTGTATGCTTGTTTGGTGTCTACGTCTATTATGTACTTTACGGAGAAGTGCACGAAAACATGCGAATGAAACGAGCTCCTAGCGTCTGTAAGGAGCCACCCTGAACGAACCTCTATTTTATGACACTTCGCGCTGAAAGTTTCGAGAATTCTTCTTGGAAGAATTTTAAGCCAGATAAAACGAAACGCAGAAATGTTTCTAAGCTTTAAAAACCTCAACGCTGAAAGTTTTGAGAACTCGTCGACAATTTAACTTGTTTATTGTTCTACACAAATATTTATAAAATTTGTGTGACAATTTACTTTCAGCACTAACTCAGTAGAAATAAATTTTAGTCGAAGTATGAATTTGGTACTTTTAAACTACAGAAACACGGCGGATTACAGGTACAGTAGTACATCCTGCAAAGAGTCAGACATATATATATGTATATTATTCCTGTTTGTGTATATGTTTGGTGTCTTTATTCATTGTGTATTTACTCTGCGAAAGGGTTGGCGACGAAATAAAGCATACAAGCATGCGAACTCTCAATATCTATTCTAAAAAAGGCCACTTTGAATTTCTATGAATTATAATTTGAAATTGAACATGATTCTAAAACTTATCAGAGTGCCTTATACAGTAAATATAAGCTACTCTTCAGAATTTTATTAACAATTAATGGAAAATTTATGAACCAAGTTATAAGTTCATCGAATTTCCAAAGATTTTGATGAAATTCCAAGCTATCGCGGTTTGATTTCATTCGAAATCGACGTCTGCTGGCCGAAAGTGTGGTGAATTACGTAACGCTCGAAGAACAATGAATTTCTGTCCCGTTCCCGATTACTCGAAAATTTAGGGTGAAATCGCGTCCCTCCTTCCTATTAAGGTTGCGTAACGTCTGGGGAAATTGTTTCCCACGACGGTGTCCCTTTAACTTTGTCCATTTGAATTTCAAATGCACTCGGCGTACAAGCAAACAACTTCGGAGCTTCGTTCAATGGGCAAATCTTTCCCTGGCCCATTAGCAATCTCATTGTATCCATTACTCTTCGCGAACATACATGGAATTTCATAAATTTCTAATCGGGCAAACCTTCCTTCTAAATTTCAATCCAACTATCCTTCTCGTATAGCTCGAAAATTAATTTGGGAACGAGTGAAATTTTTTCATTTTAAATTTACTCGACAGATTTTTATCAAATAATTCTGCTTATTTATATTTTTAAGGACAGAATTAAGGCTTGAAATGGGTGAGATGCAAAAAATTTGATTCGATTGAATCGTAGACGGGCTCGAACAAAAAGACGGGAACGCGTGAACTATGGTTCGATACAAATTGTATACGGTTTCACGCCCGATTTTCAATGCTTCACGGGACGATTCCTCTCGTTCCTTTGTGACAGGAAGTGACTGCTCGTCACGAGGCCCACGTAACGAACCGGGGCTGCGAACGATCGTTTGATCCTTTTGTTGTTCAACCATCCACCGTGAAACTTTACATTCTTTTTTTTTTATTCTACAGAGGGAGCATCGATCGTCGTTGCTCGAAATATTTCCTATTGTTTCCGACGACGCGCGCGCGAAAGGGAACCGTTTGATTCCCCAGATGCAAACTGTTCCGCGCGGTAATTTGTCAAAAGTTGAATTTCGCTATTTTCCCCCTCGATTTATTGTTGTTTCCGGCCTAAAGAATCCCTCGGAAGTACCTTCGAGTAATATTGCTACCTTGGTATTTCAGGAGCTTCTATTTGTTGGGGCTTCTTCAATTTAATATTAAATCGTGTATTAGGCGGGGGAGGGTCTCGGTTCCATATTCTGGAGCTGGGTTATTAATACTTAAATTAGGTATAATTAAATGTTCCATTATTGGTAATATTATTTTGTGCAAAGGGTTGATGTAGTAGCGTTTAGATAGCGTTGTAACAGTGGGATGATTGAATTGGACGAATCTAAAGTCGGCGGTTAGTTAATTTCTCGGCAGTGCCGATATCGAGCGGTCACGTGTTACGTTTGCAAAGCAGAGTTTCATCGTAAAAGGGTGGAAAATAGGCTGGAAAGGCGGGTGTATAATTCGCGGCGGGTAATTTAGAGGCGGAACGCGTTAGCGTGGCAGGATCGCGTGACAAACGTGTCTAATGGGAATTCATAGAATTATTCGTGGATGGCGAACGGCTTAGTAGACTCGCGAGCGAGTTGCAATTACGGGAGGATACACGTTTTACCGTGTGTATTGTTCAAGGAAATGATAGACCTCGTTCGTCACTCTTGTCTCTTCACTTTTTCCTTTTTTATTGATCAATCGTGCCATCGAATTCTTTTACTTTATATGTATATGCTCTATATGTATTGGACTTTGAGCTTTAAAATGGTGTGCCATAAATGGCATTTTGCAAAAATTTTCTGTCATGAATTTCTATTAGACTTTTCATGCTCCAAAATTAGCAGCTTGATATACAGCGAACTGATCGTTCGTTAAAATTAACAGTCCGCCATTTGGTACGAAGAATATTCATGGTGCACTTATACAGTAATTTTGGCGAAACTTGAAGCTTTAAATCGATGTATCGCAAGCACCGCTTCGCGAAACTTTTCTGTGATGAAATCGATCCGATATTAAACTCGATAACCGAAAGCCATCGGGGCAATAATTAGGCAGAAACGGAGGCGGTTGATTACGATTTTTTCATTGAACGTCATCCGCTTTGGAACGAAGAAGGAAAGAAACAGTGAGCAACCGAGAAATCGGGCAATTCTGAATGGTCACTTGTTAAAAGTTTCGCCGTGAACACGGGGGAGAACTCGTTTCCGGCCTGGCCTCGAGTAATTCCAATTAACGTAATAATGCACGGCCTGCGCTCCACGGTTTTAAGGATAATTATAACTTTTCGCGGCCGACTGTAATGAAACTGGTTGGAATTCAAGTGGCGGTGGTTCACGCGTGAACGAGCCTTCGTCGAGATGTCGCCAGGGACGTAAAAACTCCTCCGCCACCCCCGACACATCCCCCAAAATTTTTAATATTTTTCTCAAGTTTTTCAAAAAGACCCAAAAAGAAACGTAACAAAAATATTGCAAGTAAATATAAAAATGCAGAACTTCTAAATTTTCAATTTAATTTTTGTTAGAATAATTATTAATTTTAATCTTTCTGCTTTGCAGCGGATAATTTGATAGAAATAATGGACTGTACGTTTGTCATTGAAGATATGCGTTCGTATATCGGTATTGATGTGTGCCGCGGCGAAAGGGTTAAAGAGGGTAGGAAAATAAGAGGAACAGGGGGGTGACGGGAGGGGATAGGAGTTAACAGCTGCCAGAAAAGCCCGGTCACGGTGGTTTGGTCGATCGTTGGAAACGATCGATCCGAGAGCCTCTCTCGTCGTTCTCGAGACTCTCGACGATCGACCATTTTCCACGCACAGACCCAGGCCATCTTTTCAACCAACCATTTCACCCCTCTACCCTACATTTTCTAATTACCATTCGAAATTTTTCACAAATTTTAATACCAAATTCGTCAACTTTTACAAACCGAATTCTCCTCGTAAAAGAGTTAAAAAGAAATTGCAAACGATTTGTTGCTGCCGCTGGTTTCGGAAAAAATTTATGTCCGTCCGGTATTTAGGTTGGTAATTAATTTTACGACCTCCCTTTGCAGTTCGTTTCGGAAACATAGAAGTTGTAATTATTTTAATTACAAATTGTGTGGTGAATTTTAATAAACGAGTCTTGCGGAGAAAAAGTTGGCGAATTTAATATTAAAATTTTACAAAATTGTTCTATATTCGATATTAAATTTACGAAAAAATAATAATCAAAAGTTTGCTAATCAACCTTCAGCCAACAACCCGTAATATCAAAAACAACGTAACAATAACTTCGATGTTTTGACATACAAATCTTCGCTCGCCCGTTCATCCTAAAAACACAAAAATCTCCCATTAAAATGTTTAAATTTAAAAGAAACAACATTTCTTACCTCGCGATACCGAGAACTAATAAAAGAAGAGGAGAAGATCTCGCGAGCTGCGAGAGCACGCTGTTTTCCTCGTGCTAAAATCAGCGCGCGAGTTTTGTAAACAAATTACCGAAAGGAAATCATAAGTACAGCTGTTCCGTGAAACGCAACCATCTTTACGGTAACGCGGGCAGCTGCAACAACCCCGCGTTTTATACCGATTCTAGGACATCGTTGTATAAAAATGCGAAAAAAAAATTGCCAAGCTCACAGAGCGGCAATTGTGTAACCATCTTTTATGCCCGGCAAATTACACGGCCTGGTAGCCGGCAAAATGTGCCAAGATATTTCGGCTGATTTATCGGTCGCTCGAAAACTTCCCCGCCGCCATCTTCTGGACGAGGCGAATGTATTAACAGGATTTTATTTACTGTCCATCAAACCAGAGAAATGTTTCCATGTTCGTTAAAAATGATTTAATGCTCCTTAAGCACGGGGGGACAAGAATTGTGATTTATTTTATTCAGGAATATGATCGTTTGTTTGTTTATACAGGGTTAAGTTAAGATTAGGGTGAGTTAAAGTAAGGGTTATGGTTATACAAAGTGATGAAATTTAACAAACAGGGGTTGTAAAAGTACCAAAAAGAAGAATCTTTCGTTCCAAAACGAAATTTATTTCTTGGATCAACGGGGAATTGATTTTCATTTCCTTTTTACGAGCCATTCGAACGCATTCGTCCGTTCCTTGACAAACAGAGAGGGCCGGGTGGGTCATTTATGGACGATCGAACGGTACGAAATTCGAAGGTTGCTGCAATCTGACGGAAATGGGCGGAGTTTGTCTTTGCTGAAACTAATAGTCGCCCCGTGGAACAATGCTACGTGCATACAGAACCGGCCAAAAGTTTCGCAGGGGCATCAGTTAATCGCTCGCCCTGTCATTCTTTCGAACAAAGTTAAATATTCGTTGTTATTCTACTAACAATTCAATTTAAGTTTGTTAATAAATTATCCATCGTTTTGAAACTTTTTGATTTTTGCTAAAATCAACAACGGATTCGGAACTTTTGATGGTTACTGTATAGTCTGGCTGCTGAATTCGCAGAAATCCGTCGAGAAGAATTTTTCCAAAGCGGAGGAGGGTGTTTAATGGACGTCACGTCGTTTTCATTCCCGTTACTTTGGATTCCTTTTACAATTTTACCGACATCGCGCGCACCCGACTGTGTTCGGTTATTTTTACGTCGTTTCTCTGCTTACCGGAAACCAGACGGTCAAGGAGAGAACCCGTATTCGACTCCGTCGTGTTTGCTTTTCCTTTCCTTTTATTATGGTCTCTGTTTAAAAAGGGATTTAAGACGGTCTTATTTTTTTACCGGATATTGGAGTCACGGATCTGCACCGACTTGTCGTGTCTGTTTCGTTTTGATAATTCTTGTTTTCTTGCCAGGATTTTTCTTTTTGATACTTTAATATTTTGGCTAAAAATTCAAGAAACTTCTTTTTGAAAGTTTAGGAATCTTTTTATTTTTCTTTGGTAGACAAAGGGTTAACAAATGTCTAATTGTGATTTATCTTGAAAAATTGTTGAATTTTCCGGGGGCTCGTCTGACCGATTAGGGTAAGGTTAGCCGAAGACCTTGGAATTGAAGGGAAGATGTAAGTAAAAAGCTGAAAAGTTGCTCTCGAGAAGATCCTCGTGTGAATCAGCGTAAATAGCGGAGAAATTGGGAAAGTTTCAACCATTTCTGGACTTTTCGGACTGAATGAGGGAGATCTTGAACTTCCAACGAGCTGGTCATTTTCATGAAAGCGTCAGTGGCCACTGGGATATATAAAAGAACCGGCCTACCATAAACGTGACTTCTATCCAAATTTCTCTCCTGCCTTTTCCTTTAATAAAAGGAAAATTCAATTATCATACTTCAGGGTGTATTTTGTGTGTATGTTTTGCATATTGCGAGGGAGGAAAATAAATGTTAGCTGTGTCGATGACATGTGAAAATGAAACTCGTTTCCCTTGAAACCACCATCGGAGTAAGTAATCGATTCGTATGTCGTCGAAAGACCATGGAGACGATACGTTATGCAAGTGTGTTACGTAATCGAGGTCCTCGCGAGCAAAATTCACCCTTTTCATTTTACGTAAGGCTACTCGTTTTTTGACATTTGAAATTATTTCAATTTCCCTAATTCTTATAATAATATATCCTAATAAGAATCTTCAATACATCGTTGTAATATTTATTTAAATATTATCTATATTTAGGAAAGATAAAATTAGGAAAGTATATTTTGGTAAAAATCGTAAGGGAAATGGTCGTAACGTTTGGTATGTTCAGTTTCATGAATCGTACCGCAAGCTCGTCATTGTTTTGAAAGCTTCAGGGCGAAAGTACTTTCCTTCTTCGGTCTCGATTGTCCTCGCGGACCGCCACTTGGAGACAATGCTCTCTTCCGGTTACTCTAACAGCAGGTTAAGCGAGACTAGAAGATGCTTCAAACCATCCCTATCTATCTCTTTCGTTCCTCAAACCAGATGAATTCTTATCATTTCACCTTTCTTACTTTCATTCAACTTTATACTTTATCAAGAATATATACTGGAATTAATCAATTGAATTTCTAAATGTAAATTTATTTTATACATTTTTCAAAGTTCAAATTTCCAAATTTCCAAATTTCCAAATTCCACGAGAAGCCTGTAAGCTTTGGTGTCGATGGAACAGCGATTTCGAGCGATCGTTTTCCGTAGCCGAAAGCTGCGTACGTCGATACGATTATATCGTTTACCGGCGGTATATTTAGACGGCTGCGTGACTTATCCATCCACCGCGTTCCGGAATTAATTCACCGGGAATACAAAGGACCGTCGGGCGTTTCCGTTTTCTCTTACCCCCTATGCTAATTCCGTTTTCCTTTCGATATGCAACAACCTACACACGCGCGTCCACCTGTTCTTCGTAATTTTCACGAACCGTGCGCGTTCCATCGCTATTTATTTATCGACGGATTTGCTTTGTGTACCGCCTGAAACACTCTTCTATTATTGACGCGATAAGTTTATTAAAGATTCAATATCCACGTTAACGGGCTCGCCACCGACCAAACACGCGATCCAATTCACTCGTACCGCTATTGTTTCGAAACAAAAACTGAATAACAAACGATTCTCACAAGGAATATACGTACTCGTAAAAACCCAACTCGAATAATTTATACTTTTTGCGTTCTGGCAATATTTTATGGTATTATCGGGTTCGATACGATTTTATCGAGACTTTCGTTTTCAAATCAAAACCTTACCTAGATTTTAAACGAAATCTGAATCTAATATTCAGGTTAATTTAATTATTACAAATTTTCTAAATATCTATTTCCTTTTTATTTCGACTCGTCCTTTTATTGACTGGTGCATCGTGAAAAGCATTCGAAACAATCGAAACTGAATGATATAATTAGGCATCCTCGATTCCACTGAACGGCGTAAGGTTAACGAGCAGTTTCTATAATCCATCCGGACGGATCGTCTCGCCTCGACTTCCGGCAAAGCTGTTCAGCCCACCGTTTCCGCCGTTTCCGCCGTTCTGATAATCACCCTGCAAGAAACGGTAACTTCATCAAGTCTGAGGATAATTTTCCGTTCGCCGATTCCACCCCTTGCCTTAGCCGTCGTTCGATAAATTCGTCTCGTCTCGTCTCCTCCGACATTATTCAAACTGACACGGACACGACGTTTATTCCGCTAAATTTCAGACTCGTACATTTATTTCTGTTCGAAAATCTTCACTCGAAAACTAATTTCTTAATTATAAAAGATAAATCTAGAAAAATACTTTATGGGTCGGTCCATCTTCACCTACGCCTCGATAAATGGCAGGCCCCCCTCCTTGGCTAATATTTTTCCGACAACCGGATATTAAATTTATCCGTATTGTGTCCTTAAGGGGTTTCAAAGGAGACGTGGCCCAAATTTCGCGCGGCGCCATCGCGGCGACGTTTCCCGAGGACGAACGGGTATTCCTGAAGAGCCGCGACAAATAATCGGACGCCGGTCAATTTACAAGGTCGTCGTTGTTCCCAACGTCTTGGTCGTTGAGGAGGCGCCGTTGGTCGACGTCTAAATTGCCCGCGGACGCAGTCGGAAGGAGCCAAATGCGCCGGGACGAGGACGAGCCGGAAGGCTGCAGCAGCAGGAGTCGGAGGAGGGGGGAAAGGACAGATTTCGTTCGCGGCAGCTTCTTCGGCTTCGAATTCGAATATAGGTCAGTGACGAAGCACGCAGGATCGATAGGCGATCCAACGAGTGCAGCCTTTGCCACCGTGACTGCATTATCGACGATTAACGGGGACGAGGGGAGGGGACGGTGGCGTCCTCACGAGGGAAAACGCAACGCCTGCGTTACCCTACCGTGGGGGGTCCACACGTGACGAAAAAATTATTCGAGAAATAATTTCCTGCGCCAGTTTTAATTGCACTACTTTCCCCTCTAATTTCCCCGATTTGGTAATTCCTTCGTCCTCCAGGAATAATGCTTATTAATTGAGGCCGACTATGGCGACGGAACCAGCAACGACAATGTAATTACGCTCCATTAATTTGTTAGATCGCATCGCAGAATTCAGAAGGGAGAAAGGAAGAAAATTGTACTAGGTGATTCATAACGTGTGACTACTGTAATTGTCGATCAGATGCAAGAAAACGGGGAATAACTGTTTCGTCGATCTTTGATAACGGGCGAGGGATAAAATAAATTGCATAGGTGTATAGGGTGGTTCATAACAAGTGGGTTCACAGGAAAACGAAGAAAAATGTTTCAGCAAGTAGAGCTTTAACAATATTATCCGTATTATTATTCGTAAATAGGATGTTTCATAACATCCAGACCTCTCTTTGCCAACAAACACTGTTCAGAAGAAGAGCAAAATAAGTTTCTTGCAAACCGGCGTCGTATCGTAACCTGTCTGACGATAAATGGAGGATGTTATTGGCTCCAGTGACGTATAGGGCGATCCATAAAACGTAAGACCGTATGGAAAGATATACAGGTTACGCGAAATCCATAAAACAGAGTTTTATAAGTGAAAAAGTATCGCGCGAAGCGAAACGGTATTACGAGAAAGGATCGAACAAGTACGATTCGTTGCCGGTTTTCGAAGAGCCGTTTGTTCGACCGCGAATCGCAATAATTCTCCGCCGCTCCTCCCCCCTCCCCGTTGGCGCGTACCATTTTTCCAGAATTACGTTTTCAGCGAATCGAGCACGCAGGAAGTAATATTTTACACGGCCAAATTGACTCGAATTGTTGTTTAAACGACGATAAAACCCTTTTTATCGATCGCGGCGATGCTCGTTCAACGCTGCCATGCATTTTTCTCGAAGGACAGTGCGTTTTGATTCTTCTTTTTTTTTCTCTTTTTTTATCGAGCATTAACTTCTCCGCGAATCGATAGGGTGCGAGCGGAGAATGAATGTCCTCGGATAGGGTAGGTTTGATTTACGCGTCGAAACCCTGTTATCTCTTATCTCGAGATTCAGCCCCGTTCCGGATCCTCGACAGATTAGCCGGGATCAAACGTGGCAGATCCGTTATCGCCTGTAATCGAGAGGGAAGCGGGAGGATGGGGGGCGGGGGGGGAATCAATTTATTGCCAGGAATCGTTTATCACGTAGTAGCAAAGGATCCTCCTCGCAAAGCTCAGATTTAGCAAAAACTTGTCCCTTTGCTGCGAACATGATAAACACTTTAATTTTCATTAATATTATTTCAAAATAAAAATCAATTACTTTTATATTTCTGAAATTATTCAATCTTCTGTGGATACTACTTTTTAATTTTCCACCCTTCTTCGCTACCCGAATTAACTTTCTCATGAAATTACTTACATAATTAATTTTTATTAAAGAAAAATCTTTTTCATAGAAGGCTGCGGGAAGCAGCGAAAAGGAAGACTATGAAAAACGTTTATTAACGTTGGTTCGATTAATTTTTCCAGATGAAGCCCGAATGGGATCCGCTATAAAATCTTTAAAGCGCTTCTTCGTCGTCGAAGCCGGTTGGATTTTTATTGCACCTCCCGTCTGTATAGAGTAATCGTAAATCTTGTTACGCTCGGCTATTATTACACGAGTAATAACGAGTCACGGCGCGACACACGCGAAACGTTAATTAATTTACGGGGCGAGTCTCGATCATCGCGTTTTGTTTATTTATCGCGAATGGATCGCGCGAAACGTGGACTCGAGCCTGTTTTTTTTCTTCGAATAAAATGAGAAAAAGGAATGTCGATAAGCCTTCTCTTCATGCCAAGTTGGCAGCCAGTCGTCCGGCTCGCTTTTTTTCCTTGTCTGCTCGAAAATCGTATGTTGAACCCTTCGTTGATATAATTTTTTACGAATGTGATCGTTTTAGAGTTTCTGGTGAAATTTCATTGACGTTGGATGCTTTGTTCAACTCGTAGCGCTTATATTTCGCGCGCCTTGGCTCGAAACCTTGGTGCATGCGCGAAGGGGCGGACTTTTAATGCGGGATTATTTGAAAAGTAGTTGTATATTTCGATTTTGAACTTCCTGAGACATATTCGAATAAATAACTTTTAATTTAAACAAATTTGGAAAAGTATTTAAAGTAAATTATAATTAAATATCAAACGAATACTAAACCAATATTTCTATAATTAATTACCAAATAGCTATTACAGTGAATATTGAGTAATATTATTACTCGCAATTAATATTATCACTAATTAGTATCCGGTAACGCAATTAGTTTTAATATCAACGCGTTAATTACATCCAATAGTAATCTATTATTAATTAGCACTAAACTGTACTGCCAGTTAATACTCTCCGCAGTGGCAGAAACGTGTTAATTAGAATCGATTGCAATCGGCACGATCGAAATAGTACAGGGTGTCAGGAAATGGCCACAAACACCTGTGAATGGGACCAGTAACAACCTAATTAATGGACTACGAAAATTACTTGGAAACCAGACAAAATCGTGCACGTGTTTGTTCACTTATCTCGCCGCCCACGAATCGAGCACGGGTCTCGCGTGTCACCGACCACTGTGCATATATTCTTCAGCAACTAACCTTTCCAATATCTTGATTGCCAGAAAAGAGACACTTGTTTTCCTTCGATCAATCAACCATTCGCGAAGCAAACATTATCTTTTGCAATTGCAACACTCCTGTCACAACATCTCTAAAAACTTCAAATATTATTTGAAAAATTTAACAAATTATCCATTATCAATTTTTTATTGCGTCGTACACGTTAAGATAGCGAGAACAATGATCAACGTATATTATCGCGACGCTCAGGTAGAGTTAACTTTGTTCTCGAAGGGTGATATGTACGCTGAAGAAAGGGGATGGGGTTGCAGGGGGGTGGTGCGCACCGGTGCGGTTGATCGTGTTCCGTGCAAGAGCGCGGAAAGAATATCGAGCTAGTCGCGAGGGGAGTTTCGAGCGGAACCGAACGACCGAGAAACGGATAAAGATGTACAGGTTCATCCAAAAATCGATTAATCTCGATTAATATCATAAATTTCAGAATTACCCAAAAATTGAACGCTCTTCAAGATTGGAAATACTAACAATTAAAAATTTATATTACCTTTTATGCAGATAGACTTGCTACTTATTTTTAACTTCTACATAAACGAGGATAATATTGTTTGAAACGACCTGTGCGTATCAGGGGTGGAAAGGTAAGGGATGCGTAGGGTAAAAAGTCGGTTGACGGTGGTCAGGGTAGGGGGTCGATCCACGGTGGTGGAAAACAAGGGAAGGCACGCGCCTCGGCGAACCAAAGCCACCCTGTCTGCCGGCTCGTTTCCGTCTTCGTCGACGTTTTTTTTCTTTCGCCGTGTCGCGTTAGCGAGTGCTCGAAATTCCTTTGAAACCCCCCCCCCCCCCCCACCGTTCGCCACCAGCCCTCTTCCATTTCATCAAGCCAGCCCGATCGAAACTTCGCGAGTGTCGTTGTTGTTCGAGCGTTTCCTCTTTGTTTACGTTACCTTTTCTTCGAGCCCTCTCCTACACCCCCTACTCTCCGGCCTGCCCGTTAAAACATTCGCGGTAATTGATCGACGACCTCCCCACACCCCCCTAATTCTTCGTCCCTGTTTCAGCGAGTGTCTCGTGGATCTTGCTGGCAACAGCTTCGCGATACGTGTTCGTGGAACGAGTGTCTGCTTTTTTCAGGAAATTTCGGGAATATTTTTATTTCTTGTGTTTTGTGTTTTTGATTCCAATTGAAATTTCATTTTGAAACTGAAATTCGTGTTTGTAGCATTTTTACTTTGTACGAAATTGGCGGGAAGGTTATTTGGAATTGTAGATTTTCGAGTGTGTTTCAGTGGCTTGAAATTAAAGCGAGAAGAATGAATTTTGATGGTGAAATTGTATTAGAAGAAAATCGAGTAGATGTTTTTGGACAGAAAGTTTCGAATGGAATATTTGAAGATTAATTACAGGAAAGAGGCGATGTTTTGGTATCGAGACGACACGGTCGTATATTTTCTGTGCCACAACGAATCATAAATATTTCAAAGTGTCCCCGGTTATTGCGATCCACCCCCTGTACAACGTCCTCGAGCAACCCCTTTACCGCCACCACCACCCCCGTCGCACCGGTGAACCCTCGTTTGACAAGTTACCGTTTCACGGTCAGTCGAGTTTCTGCTCTTTCAACCCCTTTCCACCCACTCTCTGCTTGTTTGAATATTTCATTTACCCCCTTAAGTAGATAATGCTTGTTCGAAATTTATGTAACTCCATTCTCGATACGTTTAACAAGAACCGTGTTGCTGTGTAATATTCATTACGGTAGGAAGGGTTAAGTTTGAATTTTAACATATTGAATGTAGTTCTTCGAATTTTGTACGATTAAAATTATTTGTTGTTGTTGTAAGAAAAGAAATTCCAGTGTAAGTGTCAGAATTGAAGCGGACCGAATGTTCGCCACGGACTCGTTTCACAAAAAGTTCGTCCTTTGGACGCGGGCGACAAAGTGTGTCGCGTACTCTTTTACGGAGAACAATTGATCCCGAGAACAATCGCGGAACCATGCCGGAAGCCAGCTCGTTTTCTCAGCTTCCGTACGAAATTTCACCTGCTGGTTCCCGCGATTAATCCCGTCTTCCATCGATCGACAAGTAACAAAACGAAACATCCATAAATAACATAATTTATTCTTGAACAAGAAGTGTTTTTATTTAATTATTTGCAATCAGATAATGTTCTATTACAGAAACTTATAAATTCTGTAACTTTGAAATTTCCAAACAATATTTTTAAGGGTCACAGAATTTTTCTAAAAATAATTCAATAATTTGGAACCATGGAAATTACGAAGTAACTATTGTAATTAATTTTGAACATACAAGGATTAATTAAGAATTTTCGATCAGTTTCAACCCCCCGTTTTTTTATTGTCCCTCTCGGATCAAGATTCATGCTGCTCCAGTTTCATCGACCATTTTTATTTCTCCCATTCGAAGGGGAACAATTGTTAGCGACCTCTTAGCAACAGATAGATACATGGATCACGACCTAGAAATCTTGCACGTATTTATAGCGGGGCGATTACAAGCCGGGGGAGTCCTTCAAGGATTCATGGCCGGCAGAAGTTTCGTTTATCTCCGACAACTTCGATTTTCCCGCCAGTTTGTCACCGTGGATCCAAACGCGTAAATCTCCTCGGTGAATTTATAATTCCGCTGTTTCTTGTCTCGACGACGACCATATTTATCGCCAGGGACGTTGTTAATCAATTTTGTCCTCGTGGCGAGTCCTTCGGGGATCTCGCGGTCGAAATAAGTTGGAAAATTTATACAATTTCAAATGTTTTATGCAAAACTCTGTGTTTTCGAGGAATTGTTATTTTTATTTTAATTTAAGGAAGGTAGGTCTTTGAAAATTTTGATTTTATTTCTGTCTATTCAGTTTTTAAGATTTGCAAAATCTTAACCCAACTGATCGGAATTCTTGTTTATCTGATAAATAATAAAGAATTCTAAGGTAGTCGAAATCCTGTTCGACTCATTTCCTAATTGGCACGTCGCGTCGAATGAAAAAGGAGGCTGTGGGTGGTGAGGAGGGAAAAACGAAGGGATGAAAGGAGGGGATGGGGGTTGATTGGCGGCGTGCGTCGTCGAGTTACATTTACGCCCCATTTTCGAGGGAATCGTTCCTCGAAGGAACAATCGTTAGCTGGTGTAGCCAGCGCGACGTGCACGAGAACGTGGATGGTGCCTCAGTTTGGGGGCGGACCTCGTTGCAGGATGATATATCCGCAGCACCGGACGAGAAACAGTGAACGTGTTGCTCGCACTTCCGGTCTCGAACGTCAGCCACTTTTTCCCTTCGAGTTCTCCTCGGTGAACCGGAAACTGGTGTCGTGCTCGCGGTCTGGGTGACAGTGAAGGCTTCGACGTGTCTTTCGTTTATTTATTTAACCCTTTGAAAATCGTCTGAGCATTGTATAGGGGTGACAAGAATTTTTGTTATACAAAGGTACGGAAGTTTTCAGAATTATGGAAACGTGTCATTAAGCAAATTAAGCTTTCTGGGTTTAAAAAACCCTCTGGGAAAAACGCAACACGATTTCCTGTAACGTGAATTATAGGGGAGGCTACTGTATTTTAATCGTCTGGATCAATTTCGAGGGGAATCTATTGAAATATTTATACATTTATTAAATTTGCAACTAGTTAACAAAACAGAGGGGTATTTATTGTTAAAAATTTGTAAAAGCATTTCAACAAAAACTCAAAATTATTATTGCTAAAAGTCCTAAGAAAGTTAAATTAAATTGCTATCGGAGCAAGATAGATTCGACGAATTCCACTGTGTTTTATTCCATTTTTTTTTCTTTAAATTGACGTACGATGCGAAAAAGGAAATGTTCCAAGAATCCGTATTATCAGCTGATAATCGCGACAGATAGTTTCTTTCGTTTTCCGATTGAATTAAACGCCGATTCTCATCGATCCGCTCCCATTGCCAACTTTTTTCTCTCTCTTTTTCCTTCCCTTTCAGATTTTCGCACGGCTTCTTAAATATTCGAGCCGCGTGCGAGGCTAACCGTTATTAAAAGAAAAATTGAAGATTCGATGGCGTCGTTTGACAATTTTCAACCGCAGAGAGGTATTTTGTTGCCTTTGTTCCGAAAAGACCGACCGCATTGAAATACGAGACAAATTTCTGGCTTTCTTTTTAACAAGCGACACAGAATTTTCGCTTAATCAAGGAACACGTGTCTCATTTTTTACCGCTTTTTAAAGGCCACAGTTTTAATCCCCTCCGGTCAACATTTCCGGGATATTTATAAGCAGTTGTTGAACATTGTACATATTCAAAATTATAACAGATCATGCAAATATTTCAGATTCAAAATTAAGTTAAAATTAAGTTTAAAATTAAGAAGCATCAGAGTTAAGTTAAGGAACCTAAACCTTTGAAAAAGTATTATACCACATTTGACAAACGTTTGTTTAAAAAAGGAAAGCATTTAAGGGGGGAAAGCATTGTTCTACATTTCTGACGTAGAATCATGAGAATCGGTTACGTGACAACCTATATTCCGGACAAGACTTTAGGGAATCCCGTTGGCTCGTCGTCGAGGAGTCGATACGCATCGTTAGGATCCCAGGCCGCGATTCCTGGAGTCGAAATTTAATTGCATCCTCGACTACGGCCTCGGGACCGAGATACGTGGCGTCGCATTAATACGCTCTTCTACTGGCGAATTAAGGGACGTGCGACTACATACATTATCAACGAGCACTTTCACCTGAAATTTAATTCAATTCCTTAGCACACGTGCAAAGGGTGAGTCACCTAAAACGAACCCATTTCAATCATTTAACTTGACCTTCAAATCTTATAAATACATCCCCTTGAATAAAGAATTCTGTGCATCCGGTAATGAGACCTTTGAAACCAACAACTTTCGTCCCAAAAAATATTTGTTTGAAATAATTTGGACGAATTTAGAATATATAATTAAAATTCCCTCAAGTGTCTTTTATATTCAGTTTCATTTCGTTTCTTACGGGTCCATAATCCCGGAGGGCGTCGAGGGTGCTCGGATCAGGGACGAGATAGATTATTAGTTTTACGAAATGTTAGGTTCAAAGGGGACCCCGGATGGATGAAATTTAACGGATTAACGCGTCCACGTGCATGCCCCGTCGGCTTCATTGTCGTGCACGCGCGCGCGAATTAATGCACGGCCGCGCCGCCATTTCGGCTGCGCTCGATCGTAAGATGTAATTGCCTCACGCATCGTTCAACCCTCGTTTGCGTACGAAGGAACGAATGGGGGTCGACACCGATACCCCACTGACATTTTTGCAATTTCTTGCAATTTTTGCAATTTCAATACTTTTGCGATTGGCTACTTTTCTATAAAAAGACAAGGGTTGTTTGTAAATTATAATATTTTATATTATATGAAACTGAATTTCCATCAGAAAGAAATCTCGATGTCGATAAGTCACGGAAAAGTATCTATCGAATTCCGCACGCAATATTGTCTGACCCAGATACTTGGAAGTGCAAAAGTTGATACGAATTTTGAAATCATACCAAAAAGCGTTCCGTGGCGCAAAAGACCGCAAAAATTGAAGAGTTATCGAGAAGGACAAAGCGATCGTAAATTTCAATAACAGTGTTGACCGAATTACCTTCCTTTTATGTTCGACACTTATCTCCATTTTCCACGATACATGTTTCAAAAACATTATTAAATATTACATTGACAATTGAATTTGCAGCATTTTAAAGTGATTTATTGAAATGGAAATTTTTGGAAGGATGTTCTGTTTGCTACTTCAAGTATAATAAATAATAATTATTAGTTGGAATGACTTTCTGTAAATTTTGTATCCCCCATGATAAAATTTGAATTTTTCAAAGGCCGTATATTAAAAATTAATCGAACAAATGTTAATTAATTTCCGACCGAAAACTTCCGGGCCATGAATGGTTAAAATATCTCAAAAGAAACATGAAAAGATCCAGCATCGAAGGGTGAAATTTAAAATGAACAAAGTTTCTCCTTTCATCTCCGTGGCGAATTGATTAAAGTTATCGAGATAGAAAAGGTTCGGTAAAAATCGAAGGATCTCGTCGGTCCTCGACTTCCGTGGCCGTCTAAATAAAGGGGTTCGATCTCGGAGGAGAATGAAAATAGATTTCTCGTTTCGGTGTATGCGCCTGGCCCGTTTAGCCCGGGAATAATTGTCCTTAACTCGATGAACTTCTCGTCGTTTATCGACGACGACGAAGGGGTTATCGTTAACGGCGAAGTCTCGTTGGTCGGATTTCGGTAAACGGAAGGGTGCGCGGTGTAGCGTGCATTTTCCCCGGAGGAGGAGCTCCCGGCCATGTATCTCGTCCGCTCTGGACACGTTGGGTCGGGGACGAGGCGGAATCGTGACCAGAAACGATTCGATTTTAGCCACGCCAGATTTCAGCCCACGTAGACGAAAAATCGTCACGGTCGATCGGTTCGAATGTCGGATCCTTTGATAAAGGCCTCAACCCCGGCCTTTTCAGGAACCTGGACATGTCCGTCGCGAAGGAAACTAATATAGGACCTTTGAAATAACAGAAATAGCCTCCATCTTATTTTAGGACATTATTTACCCATTTTTCTGATCATTTATTCGGACAAAATTTCTTTCTTCAATGTTTATGAAAATTATGAAATCAGATTTTTCACTTGGAATTTTTGTTCTAAAGTGCCCAGAGTGCAAGGATTAATAATAAATTAGAAATAGAAACATTTGGATTTTTGAAATGTTCTTCGAGAAAGTATGATTATCAAGATCGAAATAAAGTTTTCATCTTTTGCCGTTTTCATCGAAGATATCTCGGACGAGCGTGTCAAACCGTGGCGGCAATTACTGGCCGGCCATTCGTTACGCGTCACGTCTAACATTTTTAACGTGGCGTGCAGTATCGTGAAAATAATTGAGGCCTTGATACGCCCGGTAATTACGTCCTCTGCTGGAACAGGCTATGGATTTGCCTTGAGTCTATCGAGTGTCTATTTTGCGCGAGCCGCCCGCTCATTTCCGCTCCAATGGAAATCATCGAATCTGGAAAACTTCACCCAAAGATCACTTTCTTGCTGATTATCCAAAGATTCCTTTATTCTAGAAAGTATTTCCATAAATTCAGTATATATATATATACGACTTTTTTGTAAGATATACGGGGCTATACTTCGGCGCACAGTAGTATAGCCATACGATTCAGTCGACGCAACCCCTTAACACGTTGATTGCCACAGTGGATACAGACGTGTGTGGTCGGACACGCTGAAATTCCAATTATCAAGGCTTCTGTTGCTTAATTTTCAAGTGTAACCATTTAAATTACTACTTTACATTAGCAACATTCACGGTTTATTTTATTCGGTTATAGAAATAGGGGTGCAAATATTTACTGCTCCAATGTTAAAATTAAGCTTAAAATATGATGATACCGTAGGGCAAGGGTTAACATTAATACTGAAACGTGTACATACATACCGGACACACGTCTTGAGTCTCGTTCGAGGAGGATCAAAGGGTCCGGGACACGTTCGAGGCGCGTCTAATCGTCGGCTGTGTTTGGGTCAATTTCCAGTGCATCAAATTTCCACGTAGATTGGCTTGATAATTGTCCCCCTCCTATGAAGCCGCGTGTAGAAGGCGGGGCGAAGCGAGCAAAGCACGTGGCGCTCATGGAACGAAGAACTCGTCCTGCTTCAGTTACCTTCCGACCTGTCAACAATAAACCCTCGGCGTCGCTCGCTTGAGTCTCCAAGAGCGTTGCTCGATGAAAGTGAATTTTCCCTTCTAACAAAGTACAACCTGCCGTCGGTTTTTTTATTTTTCAAAATATTCGATACGCGATTAAATCGTGCTACGGCGTTGTAGCACAAATTAGAGATCGTAGTGCGTGGAAAGAGAGTGAGACAGTGCTCCAAAGTGACACAAGTGAAGAAAATTCAAAATTTATCCAATTGTAATTCGTTTGATTTTGTCCCATTTCGAATTGCATTTATATTTATTCGTGCATCTTTCTTATTTATTGCGGCAGGGTCGAGCCGCGTTTTCCACGAAACGGCACGGCCAATTTATTCGAAACGATACTTGACAAAGCCACGGCAAAAGTGCCACGCTGTGTCTCGTACAGGCTTGTATCGATCACGGTACCTGAACATCGCGAAATGATAGCAATAGAAACTTTTATAATAGCTTCTGAATATCCTCCGGGAATTCTTGTCAGAATGAAACATAAACATTTTCAGTGAAGTTAATTTAAGACATTTTCAAATTGAATTTGATTACAAATTTTGCCAAGCTTCGAACGTCTGTAAATTTTGGATTAACTCCAGTCTTTAGACTGGGAATGAACCTTATCCCCGTTTATCGGGTGTCGAGTGTCTATAAATTTCCGAATAATCGAACGTCGTCTCCATTTAAAATTCTTCGAAGCCCCCGTGCTATGCTCTCGAAGTATACGACTCTATCGAGTTTCAAATAGCCATGAATCTCGGGGGCTCAACTCGTGTACCCACATAATGTAAACGTATGCATTTAACATTCTTTCGAGCTGCCGGCATAATGCATGGCTCTATCGGGCCTCGAGTACCCGTGAATTTTCGACTTCGCAAACACCCTGTATTCCAGCCCCTTTTCATCTATCGAGCACCCCTTTGCCCGTAGAAAATGTTAACTTTTCGTTTTGTGTTTCCATTTTATAAAAAAAGAAATTTCGTAAATTTGTGGTTTGTACATATTTTTAAAAATAATTCTCGTCAAAGGATTATTTCGGTAAAATTATAGTGTCACTTTGAATCACGCTGCTGATTCTAACGAGCTCGAGAAGGATTCCGAAGCAGATGTTACATAGTTTACGACTGGTATTCTGAACGAAGGCCCATTAATTATGCTCTTGCCGTTGGAGTAACGAGGTCGCAACGGTCGAGTGGTTTCTTTAACGAAAAAAGCCCGGGCTTCAAAGCGATATTTTCTCGATGATCCATGCGATCAAGCACGTTTGAGCCGCTTGTCGGCGCAGGGGCTCGATTCAATTCGGCTACGAGTAGCTGAAACTTGTAGCGCGCGCCTTTAACCCTTTGCTCTTCGACCGTTTTCTGATACCATCAATTATTTTCACAGTGATTCAACGATTCTACTTTGAATGGAAAAAAGAGGGGAAACGTGTCTGTTCCTTTGGCAAATTTTTATTACGGTATAAATAAAATGTTTATTTCATCATGGAGGGTGATTAGAATAAATAAAATAGACGACAAATACCAAAATATTTGGCAATAAATAAGGAAAGTTAAATTTTCACAAATATTCGAACATTTTACTGCAAACAATATCGTATAAATATTTGGCAATAAACAAAGCTAGTTAAATTCTAACAAATATCCGAGTAAGAATAGAAATTGAATCGAAACTAAAGAATCAACTATTTTGTAACAAATAATGTTTTAACTTCTCAGCTTGCACAAATGGCAAGAAAACTGGTAATAAAATAGAATACACGATGGATATCAGAAACAGTTAAATCCAAGGAAGGTTTGACCGAGGAAAAAATTGCACGTTTCCTATATAATCTGCACGTAACGTTTCATCGAACGAGTGTCGCGTGTGTGAAATCGATGAACAAGAGGAAGAAGGAGGCCACGTTTATCGTGATCCTCTCGTAATCGTGGTTGCGACCACAATTCTGATCGAAACACGTTCGTTCACAAAACCGGGACAAATGAATTCCGTGAATTTATTCGACGTACTCGTTAAATGTATCTCGAGAGCAAACTCTTTTTTTCCCTATCGATTTCGTGCCAAAATTTCTTGTTCAAATTAAACGACGGAGGATTTACGACCATTATTCCCTTTTAAGAAATTGCTTCTGGCTATTGCCAAGTTTTTACAAAAATTTCAGGATCGAGGCTTTTATGAGTCTTCTGGTTTTCAAATTTGTGAATTCTAAGACATTCATTTTGAAAATATGGGGTCCAAGGGGTTAAGTATAATAGTATGCAATAAAGATAAGAATTTGGACACGGTTATGGAAACTATTGCTTTGAAACTATTGCTCCGCGAATATCGCAAGGGTTGCTTTCATCAATCCACTTTTTTCAAACGAAAGCCTTCTTTGTCGCCCAATATTCGATTGTGGAAAACTCGGCTCGACCGTGAACCACGCGCGCCAACCCTCGTCCCTTTCAGTGATCGTCACATCCGGTCGAGCGGACGGAAGCGAACGCAAGTTTCTCCTAGTTCGCGCGGCTGATATTCCGGTGTGCAAAGCAGAAGATAATAGAACGAGGTTCGAGGCGGGAAAAGGGATGCTCGACCTTGGTGGGAGCTGATCCGGAGGTTTATTTATAAAAAAAAAAAAAGTAGAAGAAAAAAGGGACAAGGTCGCTTATGGAACAACAGGCGAACGAATTACGAAAATAAATTATACGATACGTAGATGACACCGGAAACGATGGACAGGATACGTTTGTAGATTTGATTCGACCGGAAGTATTATGAGACTAGAATGGACATCGAGTTCTCAGTTGCAAGTGGAGATTGAGGTATGGCCGCGGTAGCCGGCATCTATGGATTCGCCGAGGAACGACACACCAGGCATACCGATCATCGACAGCATCCGTGAGTTTCACGCGAAACAGCCGACACATCCTTCCTTTCTTTTTTATTTAATTTTATTAGCAGATGTATGCAAAAGTTTTCTTTTTTATTTATACTTTGATATATCAAAGCTATTTGTTACATTTGGAAATAATTTATGGGAATTTAGATAATTTATTATTCCAGTTTAATTTTAATGATATTCATAAGCAATGGAAACTCTTGCATATCTCCTACAAATTAAAATTTTTATTCAGAGTATTTGCCATGCCATACACTCGAATTTAATGAATCACATTGCATGTCGTATGTTTAAAAATTCTTCTCAAACGAGAAACTATTGGATTTTATTAAATGAAGGGGGTTAAAGCGACCGCGTGATACGAATTCGTGTTTTCGAACGATGTGTTACACTGTTGCGAAGTTCTAATTCAATAATGCAAGCACAATGGTACACGTGGCTAAATTAGAGCTCGCATCAGACTGATTCTTTGACAGTCACGTGAAATGCATATAAGTCTCTAGTTGCGACATGCTTCTTGAACAAAACAAACTGTTGCCGTAGCCGAGAATCGATCGTGCCTTGGATCGAGCTGGAAACTCGAAAGTATACCAAATACACTTGTTCTGATGTCGTGTACACAATTTTTTTTATATTTTAAATACGATTAACACTTTAGATTCTGTATGAATGAAAATTTTAAATAACATAAAATAATTCGCCATAAACGGATTTAATGAGAAAAATTGAAGGGGATATTAGAAAGATTAGGAATAGAAAATAAAATGATAAAGGATTGAAACGAACTTAACTAATTGTAAGTTTTATTACCTAAACGACCTAATTAAATACGAAGAAAATAACGCTGGAGCAGATTGTAATTCATTCTTGTTAATCCTATCAAGATTTATCTCTGTTTTATGGCTGTTTAGAGCGGTTCTATTGCTTCGTCGGATCTTTTATCATTGAAGAAGTTTCCAGTTGGAAAGTACAAATGATACAGTTCAATTTCGTGGAGGTTAACTTTACGAGATCAGTGTTTTATTGCTGTATCAAGCGAACAACTTGAAAATGTTACGGTTTCAGGACATAAATTCAGACCGATCGTTTCTTTTCAAGAACAACCGCGACGTCTTATTGGCAACAGGGGTAATCATTGATCTACTTTCCAACTTTTTTCTCTTTTTTATGAATTGTGGCCCGTTATTTTATTTGCATTTTCTTATTATTCTCTGCCAGAACACACGCGATTAACGTCAACTTACGTGCCATCAATTCTCAAACTTTTTCCTCAAATATGGAAATATTTTATTAGATTGTACCAAAGGAGTGGGAATTTTGATTGGGAAATTTATCATTTTTATTCGAGTTACCCCATTTTTCAAGAATTTCTATGCTTCTGATATTTTTATCGTGTCTTACCGCAAACACGTGCCAAGATTAATAAAATTGCAAATATTTTACCAAGAACATTGTTAAAAATCTTGAAATTGTTATTTAAATGGATTGTCAGGCTATGATCGATGTTTAACGAATCGAGACTGAAATCATTTGCAATCAAAATCGCAAACTGTGAGATTCATGCGGATTAATAGGTAACGTGTCGGTGTTTTCTTAGCCAGCTGCTACTTGCTCGTCTATCAATAATCTGGACGCTGCACACTAGATGCACGTGTGTGTGGAAGGGTAGTGTGTACTGGAATGGGGTAAGGGGCGAGAGGTGGAGGGTTTGAGACGCGCCACGGTCGTGGGTTAATTGATTTCCAATAGCTAGCTGACCGGCCTTCGTATCCCACGTAGAGGCACAACCGTGTATCCGCTGTCCCTCTTCTCACACACTCAACCATCGACGTATTGACTGCCTACCATCTTATATATCCTGCTCGCAAACTTATCATTTTATACATATATTAAAGTATTTAATTGTTCGAGAGTTGAGTAAATTTCCAGGTTTCCAAGTTATTAAATCTCTATACTATTTATCATATTTCTTCTCGACTTGAACAGACGATTCAAGCGGCGTTGTCAAGATCGATTAAAAATGTCGAAACGGTTGGTCTGCCAGTCGCACGTGCACCCCTCACGGAAATTAGTCAAACCGGAAAGCGGAGAACCGCGCCAGGGATGGAAGGGGTGGTTGGGTCGGCTGCATATCAATATCAGTTAGGAATGTTCAGCACGAAACGACTGCTCGTTTGTTTAGCCACGATTTTCGCGTATCAATTATCAGACTTGTCTTCGAACAGCCTGGTGGTTCGATGTTACCCCCAAAAATCTAAATTGATCCATTTTCAACGCGTCCATGATGGATTAGGGGGATGGAAGATTGATCAGTGATATCGGGATGGCCGATTATAGGCCAATGAAGAGGATAATTAACCGAAGTGGCTTCTGTGGTTTTTGTGGCTTTTAATTTCATCCACGTTCATGATTATCGATTTGGAAACTTTAGACAGCGTATATATTATCGAAATAGTATTTTAGGACTTGTAAATTGCTATTTTTACAAGTCACTACACTTTTGTAGTTTACCAGGAAGTTAATTTTGTTTTAGAAGGTAGATAAATATCAGAGGTAGGCATTTTCTTGATTAATTTAGTATTTCGGTAACACTCGTAAGCAATAGAAATTTTTATAGACGATAAAGGTAATTATTTTTGATAAATTTGAGAAATGAATTTTTAAAAAAAAGATTGCGATTCTTTGATGCATTTTTATGTATTAATGAAGGGTCGAAACGACGCTGAGTATCGTCGAAACAGAGTCTCTGAATAGAGGGCAGCAGCATGACAAAGCCTTCAGCTTTACCGACTGGCCGGATATCCGTGTGTGATACAGCTATTCATTCTTTCAATTAATCCTTTGTACTCAAAGAGCATCTATCAGCAACTTGAACATTTTTATTCGCGAAATGCGGTGAATAATATATCGTTTTAAATGAAATGATATAGCATCGGAGATAGATATCTTAACATTTTTAAAAAATGTTAAAATTACCTTAATTTTAATTAAAGATTTATAACATAGTACAATCAACACCTAAGTACAATTTTCAATAAAAAATTCCAACTAAGATAAGAAAAAGTATCAGCCTCTGTAACATTCTTGCATACTCGCTCGGAACTGACCCTTCTATCATCGAACGGTAGAATGTTCTACGCTCGCGGATCCGAGCGTGCAGAAACCGACCCTTTCGGTTCTCAAAGCGTTGACGAGCGAGCCGAACGATTCCATCGACCGGAAGTTCTGCTCGAAGGGATCGTTAGCCGTTCCCCGGAACGTTGTTCACGGAAAATCGATGAGTTTATTAGCCGACCTCTTCCTCCCTTTGTTCCTGCCTTTTGGTACGCGCGTGTACGCGCGCGTACATGTGTTCTGGAGGTTAATGATGCACGCATTCATACGCGAGACGTATTCACGGTGACAGGAAGAAGGTACGGGAAAATCCGTGGGAAAACGAGCCACGGGGCGAGAGGGGTTGCACGCACGCGGGAAAATACGAGTCCGATCGATACACCCGCTCGTGAATGTTGCAAAGCGTACAACACGTTGTAGAGCGTGTAATCTGTAAATCTTCTTTGCCTTCCTCCTCGTCTGCCTCGATTTTATTTCCTGTGAAAACCTGGCTAAATGTTTTTACAATTTCACACTATTTTATAACAGAAAAGTACTTATTTTTTGTCGATTTGAAGATTTAACAAAAATAATTATATCACAGTATCTATTCCTTTTTAATGTTACTTTAATTCTGGACCACTCTGTATACAAAAAAGTCTAATTTTTATCTTTATGTAGTTGGTTGTTTTTCGAAATTTCTTCCATTTTGTTATACCCTGAATGATTTATAATTATTGAAGCGCTATGTAAATACAAGAAGGACAAGTATAAAATAGGACATCGAACTTTTCCACGTAACACGTAGCCATCCGATAGTTGTTCAAATCTTTCTGTCCGTTCTCCTTCCAAAGTTGTTGCAGTTAGTTTTGTCTCGGCCTAACAGTCCGGTACACTTTCCGTCGAGTTAGCAATTTTAACTCGGCGACTCGTTACAGGGAACGACGGGGAGTGTATAATAAGATCATGGACATTTTTATAGCGGTAATACCGTTCACGGTTTGGACACTTTCTAAAGCCAACCTTGCAAGTTTTTTTCTCTCTTTCTCCGTAACCCAGTTGCTCGCCGCGCAACTTTGATCAATTTTTTCCGTGACAGAAATTTGGAGAGCGTTTTTCGATTGGCATAAATTCAAAATCGGATAGGCTGCAGCGTTATCCCAAGCCAACTTGCAATCTCATCTTACGTGTGTCATTTTTTCTTTTTAAATAATGGCGATCGATATCCCCGAGATTTAAGAAACTTTAAAGAACCTACTTTCGATCATATTTCAATTTTATTTTAGTGTTTTCTGAGTACTCGAAGATATAGTACTTTGAATTTCTCGATTTTAAATTAATTTTTATTCATTTTTATTCGATGTCGAGATACTTCAAGCTTGAACAACGAAGGGAATAAAATTGTATTTAGATTGAAACTTTCTAGAGTCCAATGACGTAACAAACAGCCAATTTTGGAGCGCCCTGTACATCGTGGCGGCTTAACTTGACCCTGAAACGGTTTCCGGTATGTACGAGAATCGATCCCGATGACTGGTCGACCCGTTTGGCAGCCCAGTAAGCCGAAAAATTTTCGGGTCTCCGCACACGCTTACCGCCTTCATCCCCCTCGCCTACAGGGTGGCCCAATAACAATTAACATTCAGATATCTCCCTTATTCTTGAAAATACAAAGAAGGTTTATTAGCAAAAATTGTTCAGTATACAAATGCCTCGGTTATCCCAGCAGTAATCATTCGGATATTTCAAGGCTACCAATATTACAGCATTCTGCATCCTGAGCAACTTTTATTAATAAACTTTCTTCCTATTTTGCAAAATAGCAAAGATATTCGGGTATAAAGTTCGATTATGTAGAAGGTGAGACATACAACTGTGCAACTGAGAACTTGGAGCTCATTTAACGTTCCAAACGTGAGTGACAATTAATTTTTTGATACTCTCCATCGAGGCATGAAGAAAGATTACATTTCCCACCCCCCGGAATGCCTTTTACACAACGAACGGTTGGCAAAGGGTTGGCACGGTTAAACGACTCAGCCAGTACGCGAAGGCAGGGTGGTTGGCGCAATGGAGTCGATAAGGGTAGCGAGCGGATCCCGTTCGCTGGCGCCATCTAACGAACCACCCCCAAAATCAGCCCGTCGAATCCGTACACCGAGGGTTGGAACGAGCTGAAACTCTCCCGGACGTGCAGGGTGCGCTGGTTGCATCGTTCGCCTCTGTCTCTCCTTTCTTTTTTCTACCCTCTTCTCCCCTTTGTTTACGCCAGTGAATTTCAACCCCGTTTTTCTGTCGCGTCGCTTCGAAGGGACGGTAGCCCCGGCCATGGGGGCAGAGTGGTAACAGGAAGGGAAGAGTTTAGTTGAGCACTGTCCGAGGGAATAAAATGCCGTGCGAACGGGATCGCTGACGGATGCGGTGTCGTGCCTGGTCGGAGTGAGAGATGGGGTGAGAACGGAAGTAGAGATAGAGGAACGGCCACGCGAATCGTAACGTTACCACGTGGAACCACGCTTGCAGTCAGCTTTCCACGCATATCCTCGCTGACGCTTATGGTGAAAATATGGGAATTCACGAGTTCTCACGTTCTTTATTTCGTTTTTGTGTCAATGGAAGGATTATCGAAGGATTTTTGTTTGGCATTGCTAAGGTTTTAGGCTCGAAATTGAAGTTGGTGTGTAACTCAGTGAATAAAAATGAATAAAATCAGGCAAATTAATGATGAGGTGTTTTATCTTTTATTTTTATATTTGTTTCTGTGTCGATAGAAGGGTTGTCGAAGGATTTCAAATTGGGATCAGTGTTTAATATAATAAACGAAAATCAATAGACATTATTAGAAATGAAAACTGACGCATTTTGATACACGAAGGGTACGAAACATTCAATTTTCAAATCGATGCCAACTACTGCATTGCCATCTAATTAACTTAGCTTAAAATACAATGCTAGAATCTTTATTTTATTTTCGCCAACATTGAAAGCTTTATTGGTCTATAAGAAATAAACGCTGGATAGAATAGAACTCATCGGATAGAAATAGATGAACGTACGCTGCTTTTAAATCGAATCAGAGAGTCATAAATCATAGATATTTTTTTAGAAACCATTCTTGGCTTCAAATTTAAAGTGACTTATCGTAAGGACCATGAATGCAATACGTACAGTATATCTGCGATCAATAATAGATTATAACATAATATTTCTGTAGAGAAAGGTCACATGGTTAAGCCACGTGACATTTTCATCAATGAAAATTTCATTGTATTTCAAACTTTTCAACTAATTAAGTTAAAATTAAAATTAGGTGTGTACAATATTATGACATATCAAATTTTTACAGACATGGTACTTTGAACTTTCTAGATCAGTAAAAATATAAAAGTTTGACCTGGACAACGAAATTTCCTTGCAATTATCCAAAGATAATAATCAGCCGCGAGGCCGCGGGACGCGCGGTGTCAAAAGACCCGAAGATAGAAGCAAAACGAGCCGGTTTCTCTTTTCTCTCGATCCACCGGTTTGTTGTTTTCGTCGGTGGTTCGAAGAACGTTCCCGTCATCGAGCTAAAGCCGGTTATTCTCAGAGGAACGAAACGAAAACGTCCGTTTACGCGGGAAGAACTTCGGCTCGGCTATAATTAGCGACGTCCGGTGTGGCGGCCTTCCGAGTTCGTTCCTGACGGATCCCCGTTCGATCCGTCTGCTCGGAACCAGGAAAACAATGGAACGAAACGGCGCTCGCGAAGGATACAAACCCGAGCCCGGTCTATTTCCGATCCGTGACGGAGAATAACATTAATCGCTTTCGATTTCGACGCCCGCCAAACCTTTCGGATCCGAACGAACATCTTTATTGCTTTGGGGAGCTTCGATTCGTTTGAAAGTTTAAAAAAATCTTCAGGAACGTTTTACGCAAATATTTATCCCCTTGAAATCAAGATTAACTGCTCTGGAACTGAATTGTATTGGAAATTAAAGATACTATGAAAGAAACCATGTAAAATTTTTAAATAACTCGTACACCTCAACAGAGCTTGGAGTCTAACGCAAACAACGCAACAAGTCTGAAAGGGTTTTACAGAATCGAAACAAGCAAACACATGATCGAAAGGGGTAGTACAAATTTACCTTCGACATGTTATTTGAATCAAATATTTTTATTAGCAAAACTGTTTGCTTCTCCTCGATGTCGACGACTAAAGTGGAGGAGGGGTGAAATTGGAGTACACAGACGATAGGACGATTAGTATTTATTTTATGACAAATCTTTGAAACTTTCAAATAAATGTATTTTTGGTATATGAATCTATTTTGAATTTTTGATAACCAGAATTCGTTCGATAGCCATCTGGAATTTTTATTCGTCGTCGAGGGGGGGGACGATCGGTTATCTTGATCTTGAACCGAAACCCCGATGAACAGCTGGGTCACTGGGTTAAAGCCTAAATAACTCGACGGATAATGCGGCTCTGCGTCGCGTACTCCAAGTAATCGGCTAAGGGTTCTCGAATCAAGGATCGACTTACGCCGCTGAACAGACGTACCGTTTAACGCTCGAGTGCGAGCCACTTTTCCTTGCTCGTTCCTCTGTTTACCGCTTTTTTTCCCCCCCCAAACATTTTTTGAGGCCTCGCAAAACCGATAAAAACCGCGGACTGCGAATTTGAACTGCGCCAAACGAGGCGAATATAATTTTGCGATATAATTTGAGAAAATTATAGACTGGACTGTAGATGTTTGTAGGGTGCAGGAAATCGGGGGGTTGAAATAGGTAAGGTTACTCTTTTCCCGCCATTTTTAACGCAGGTGCCATCTACCTTATTCTCGTGCGTTTTTATGGAAGCTGTGACAAAAACTGACCTAGAAAGGCCTAGGTCTGGAATAGGTTTCGAATTACCTTAACTTAGAAACTGGGAAATATTTTTAATGAAGGAAATTGGGAAGGTTGGAGCTAAATAAAATAAGCGTGTGAATGATACAAATTTGTTAGTTGTTGTTAAGCGTATTTTGTTATAAAGTAATACTTCCGGCACAGTATTTTGTTTCAGTTTTTCAGACGTATTAGTGAAACAGAACATTAAGTGGTAAGGTTGAATTGAACTAACTAAATTCGAGTAAAATGATCTTTTTATTTTGTTATTTGAAATGGAAACAAGAGAAGAGGAGTTAAGATACGAGGTTGATTCGCTATTAAAGCGTCGAGAAGTGTAATGGTGGGAAGCAAAACTAATAGGAACGACAGGAATGGTCAGTTTATAAGCTCGTTAAAGCTGCTGGAGTATGTAAACGGTTCCCGTGGGAAGGGTCAGTAATTCGATGCACGTCCGCGTCGCTTATTTCCGCGTTTACGCGGAACCATGTCGCCCCGTCATCACCGGAAATGAACGTGCCGTTTCTAATAAACGATGCTGGCTGGAATCGACTTACCTATCGAATAACCTGTTTACGTACAAAATAACGAAACGTGCAAAAAATATTGAAACGAGGCCGAATTCATTTCATTTATTAACGACAACAATTAACAACATCCTCTTGCTGTATCAAACGTTTAATGGCGCAACGTCGACATTTTTCATTGAACGATTCGAATCGCAAATTGCGTGAGAGAGTTGACGAGGGTGGGAAAGCGGCTCGAGAGAAAAATCTGGCAATTAGTAACGCAAGTGCAGGGGGTTGGAGGGGGGGGGGGTCAGTTTATCGTCACCAGGTGGTAGTAAAATTTGTCAGGGCGTATCGAGTGGCGAAGGGGGGTCGTTAACGGCAATTGGTCGGATCAGAGTCATTCTGGACGTTTCATTGATGGCCGGCCGCTACATTCACGGGGTAAGCAGAGTTAACCACTCCCATCGAGGCCATGAGAAACAGGGAAGCTGACCTAGATAACTATGTCCACGACCCGATTCGCCCCATCTTCAGCGAAGCCGGTGAATGGATCCGACATGACGCACACACCATACCCCCTCCCCACTTCTTACCCCCTTTTCCTCTTCGATCTCTCTATTTTCCTGCAACCACCTCGCTTCGCTATTTTTCTTCCTTCTCCGGACGCGTTCTATTTTTAACCTCCATTCTTGGCTGCATCTTTCTTCGATTTCCCTATTTAATTTTTATTATTTTTGAAAATTTCGTGTAAAGAAAATTGCAAGACGCATAAAGTGCGTAAATTTAACCGGAAGTAATACTGTAGCTGAGTTCAAACAAACGATATCAATGTATTCCATATTTTTCTATAAAATTATCCCCTTTGTGCTTTTCTTTTTCTATTCTGGCTCTCCCCCTACCCCTAATCTTATTTCCTGCACATAACGGCCAGGATTAGCTTGAGAGCGGATTACCCATGGTCCCCTTCCGTTTCGTGTCCTTTACGATCCACAGCATCACCAATCATGCGTACATTATGCCGGCCAGTGTATCTGATGCGACATCGGTCCCGGGGTAATTACGCGTGCGGCTGCTTCGGCAGCTTAACGTACGAGGGGTGGCGCTCGGCTTTAGGGAAACATCCCTCTCGAGCGACGGGATGCTTTAAAAAATGATTAAACGATAGAGTTTGGAATAGGACAGTGGCGGGGGGAAATTGTTCCGTCCTTGATAAAACGATGCGTGATTATTTTTGGAATGGTTTGCCTTCTCTGTCCCGCTATTGTCGATGCATTTCGATAGTTCAGTTTATGGATAGGATAAAAAACATAGGGTACCTTAATTGCAATTGCAGGATTACTGTACAGGGTTGTAATGGAAATTTTTTGAATATAATTTCAACGACGTTTTCAGTAGGCCAAAATTTGAATCACGACTTGTCGTGCATGGCAAATTACGCCAAGACGGCGTGGTGAATTCTAAGGGTTGAAAGGGGATGAGAAACGGTGGAACGTGTACTTACGCTCGCGAAAGTCAATTCGCGGGCTAACGCATGATTATCGACAAATGTAATTTGCGAGACGCAGCCAATAATAGATTTCCAATTCACCGGCTAGAAGGTTTCCATTAGACCGCGTAACACGGGGCGGGCTATTTCGACGTTAATTCGACGAATAAATTGGCGTCGGAACTCTTCGGGTCGTGATGTAACGCTCGCAATTATTCCTTCAGATTCGATTTACCAACCTGGCTGACTAAATTGTTTACGAACATTTGAATAATTAGTTCCCGGATCCAACGTGTTCCTAATGTATCGTGTAATTCTAATTATTCTAACATTTGGGTTAATTCGCGTTTTCTGCTTCAATCCCGAATTCGCGTTGGTTCGCATTCTAATTCCTAATGATTATCTCGCAAAACACACAGGGTGGGGGATAAAGTACAAGACGCACGGGGTGCCAAACATCACACAATACATCATCGATCACACCGTATCGATGATACAAGACGCACATGGTGCGTCGTCCATTACATTCGACTATGATGCACAAGATGTGTCGTCGATTACACTGCCTCGACGATATACGACACATATGGTGCGTCATCTATTACACTTAATTAGGACACACAAGATTCATTGCTGATTGCATTGAATTGACAGTATAGGGCTGACATGGAGTATCGCAGATGACGTTAAATTAACATGGCGCTTACCGTGTGTCATCAGGACGCACACGGTGTGTCATTCGATGTATAGGATAAAAAGTACAAGACACACCGTTTGTCCCAGTCGCGCGAAAGGTATTTGAACGTCTGTGAAAAGAGACAATAGCCGTTCAGGGAAAGTTTTTAACAGGTTGCACCCGATATCTCGGCTCGTTTAATCTCTTGTTGCTCCGAGGGTGGATCTTCCGGGCGTCCTCGTGTTAAAAGAAGCACTTGGTTAAGATCAATCATCGAGAGCACCCAGCGCTACACCCTGTATTGTCTTCTTTGACGCGGACTCTCCTTGATGTTGACGCCTTTCTCGCGACGAGTTTAATGCCTCGCCTCCGAGCCCCTCGAGCCCCGTTATTAGCCTCTCTATTTCCACTGTTACAAATTGCAAAATTTATCTGAAATTTTCATTTCATTTTTCGAGTATCCAACATTTCCAACGAATAGAGTAAAGATTGAAAGGAGTAAGGTCGTTCTCGAAACAAACGCGTTTTCTTTTGAATGTTGCGTTTTAGGAGGCACACACAGACCTACACATGGATGGTGCACGGGTTTCATCGTGGAACCTTTACGACAATTCGATGGTTACGGTTGAAACCGGTATCGAGGACAATGGGTAACGGTGTTGTGGATTGGAACGGCGCTGGGCCGAGCATCAATTGGCCAAATTATTCTGTCGGCACAAAGAACGAACGAGTTACCCTGGTCCCGATATCAAAAGTTCCGCGGTGTAATTTGAAATAGGGCGGCCAGGGCTGCGGATGCGAGCCGCGTCGTTGGCTTAGCTCCACGTCGCGTTGCGGATTGTATTTCGGTGGCCCACATACGACGCCGATATTTATTGCCGTCTATTCGCTTCTCGTCCGTCCGATACCTTCCGAAGAAACTTTATCCCCTACTTTTATCGAATAACATCGGGAACATCGTTGATTGCGATGATCAATACTTGATAAGCCTGGCGAATATTAAAATTCTATTGTTACGGTGCACAAATCTTCAAAATATCATTTAAATTTTAAATTTGTCATAATTAAATTAGTAGAAAAAGTTTATTTAATATAAAGCAATTTGTAGAACAAAGATAATTTGAAATTTCTTCCTTATTATTCTTAAATTAGTACTCCAAATATTCTGCCTTCTCAATTCACAAAGCGTAGGTATTTTCTAAATACGTATCCGAATCGATTCAGTCCACGATCGTGGCTAATTGTATCGTCGGAAACGCGGCGGGAACAAAGGGGTCCTTTCTGCGCTCCCTTTTACGTACACGTCGCACGAAAGCTGTACCGGATACACCCGCTCGGAAGTAACCGGGCCCCGAATTACACCGTGATTTCTGGTAACGCGAGATCCTAATTAATTTATGCAAACTTTACGCAAAACGTTTGTTTCCGAGCGGCCCGTCAATTAGTTCGGCTTGTTCGAGATTCTTGACAAACTGTCGCGGCTCACGCGACCAAACTTTTTTCCCTCCGTACGTTGCGGAACGATCTTTACCCAGGATGGATTTTAATATTTTATGTTTGGTTTTAAAATACCTAACGATAAATTTAATATCAAAATACTAACAATTAAAATACCCCTAATAATACTGGTATTAAAATGATTAAATTACCAGTAGAGTGTAAAAATATATAAATAATACTAATAATAGAAAATAAAATCCGTGGTTGTATTTCGTTTTGGCGTATCGTGGACACGCGTGACGAGTGGATCAGCGAATTGAAGTAGTAGAGGCGTATGAAAGCCGCGTGACGGGGCTAGTAGTAAGGACCCCGTGTATGGTCCGACCCCGATAGGGAAACAAGCGGATCGACGGAAGCGGTCGACCTGAATTTCAACGAAACTTTGCCAATTTGTATTAGAAAGAGAGGGACCACCGTAAGGAGGGGGAGAGGACTAAGGTAACAGGGAACTTTTTAATTTGGCTGTTTCAGCCGATTCCTTGTGCGGAAGAAGCTCGAAACGTTTCGGATCTTATCGAGTACCTTTGGGGAAATTGAAAAATTATGATCCTCCACGTTCGAGATCTCTTGTTGAAACAAATGTTCTCGAGAGAGATACAGTGATTCTTGGAGCTCGAAACTTTCCAAACCGTGTGTTGATAGAAGAAGTTAATCAGGAAAAATTGTATTCTTCATTAAGTTTCAGAAATATACTTTCGTTACTTATATTGTTCTTGGCTCGTATCAAGAAATCCGATATTCCTTTTTCCGTTTAATGTCCCGAGATTCGCTTTTATCCTTTGCGATTAATTATTTCGTTCGAAAGTCTTGAACAATTCACCGTGGGAAAAGAAACTATCTCGATTCTTTGTAATTAATTATTTCGTTTGGAAGTCGTATAGTATCGAGCTTTGTTTTCCGATTCTTCGTTAATAATTATTTCATTCGGGATCCTTGCTCTATTAAAATATACACTGCTTCTTCTTTCTTTAAATTCTTGAAAATTGAATTATTCAAAATTATATCGTATCCTATTGGGAATTTATATTCTTCATCTGTTTTTTGTGTTTCTCAATTAAATTATTTCGCTTGGAAGTTCTAAAGTATTCACAAATATATTATTCCCTACTGGGAACTAACTTCCTATTAATTCCTTCAAGTTCACCACTTCTCGTAAATCAACATCACCAGCCTTCTCGACATCGATTCTTTTCAACTTCTGCAACACCGTTCGAATCCTATTTAAACCTCTCCTAAACAACCATCAATCAATACCTTTTCTTTAAAGAGAGGAAGAAAAGAACCGTGCAATAACGAAACTCAGGATCGTATTAAGACGATGGACCAAAGTGGAATACTAAAAAATCTGCTGTTTATGTCATCAGTGAGACTTTTCTTATTAGTAAAATACCAATACTATTACTATTGCTAATTGGTACCGGCATGCGGTGTCGGAAGATGGCGCACTGACCTTGGTCTTTATGGTGGTCGAGCATGCCGTTGTAGGTGGATCAGCTGATTCGAACATGGTGAAGCAAGAAAAAGAGAAGAGCAGAAGCGTAATAGGAGGACGAAGAACAGGTACGACGGAAAGGGGGGTGGAGGTTGTACCAAGAACGTGAAAAAGGGGAAACGTTGAAATACGTTGTAGAGGAGGAGGAGGAGGAGGAGGGGAGGCGAGCCAGGATCAAGCGTTCCGGGTGTCGTAGGGGTGGTTCTCGTCCGTTGGAAGGGGCGAAAGCGAGCAGAGAGGGATGTATTGATTGCGTGCAGTTAGCTCGACAAGGAACGCTCTGTTCAGGGTGGAAGAGGATAGAGCGAGAGGGTAGGGGCGCGGGAGGGACGGTCGTACAGGTGCGACAAGAACGGAGGACGAGAAAGGAGGACGGATAGAGTTAAATTACAGCAGAAGAAACACGAGTCGAGATAAGGAGGGAAGAACAGGATGGCGGGAGGGGAATTTACATAAAGCAAAGGAAGGGAAATAAAGAAAAGCGACGGAGAGTCGTTACCTGGGTTACGCGGGAAGAAACGGAAATGCAGGCATGATTGCGCGAGAGGTGCACGGTGACTCGTGTATATTTGTCAGGAACCTGCTGATATCTTGATCCTTCGTTGACTAGGGGCAAGTTCAGGATACTTTGAAACTTGTCTGATATTCTCCTTTTTGTGAAAGTTTAAAGGGACGAATTTCCTTAACTCGATTTATTTGTTCCTGCTTCTTTATAATATCACCGATCGTTTTCCTGATGAAGATATAATATACTGACATGGCAATACCAGTAGTCTAGTCTACGACTACATTATTGGTCTATGAAAATACATAAAAATATAAAATTTAATTTAGTAACGTACTGATAAACCAACAATATTACACTATGGTACGACCACACCACTACCCCAATACTTCTAAAAAACAGTCTAACAATAAGAACTATACATTGTCGAAGCAAACGAATAGATCGGAGTTTCTTTTCCGTAACAAGATCCCGAACGGACAGAATCTCGAAACGCTGACGTTTCCTTTCGATTCATAGACTCGATTCGATTTTCGCCAGGGTGGCGTGTCCCCGTAACAGAAACCGGTGTCCTGGCTAGTTGGTCATTCAAGTTTCTCGCGTGTCCCGCGACAGGACGAAGAAAGGAAGAATGATACAGAGGAAGGGTGGCAGGGGGGCTATAGGGGGGGGGCAGGGTGGAGGATACGAGGAGATAGGTAGATCAATGCCGTTACACTGCAATGCTGCCACACGCTATTCCATTTCCTTCCGTCCCTGGTCGAGCGCAAAAGGGAGCTTTCAAGGGAGAGAGGAGGGCTCGTTCGTTCGTCGGTTCGTTTAGGAACGTCGCGATCTAGGTCGGCCGACGACGATGTCATGGCAGTCACGAACCGGAGGAAATTCCTCGGCCAACGCGATCGAACGAACACGCCGTTTCGATCAATGGCCCGTCGACATTGATTTCATCCCATTTACCCGCACCGCTTTGCACACCTCTCTATCCTCCCTTTTTTTCTCCACCTCCACATCCCCACACCCCCACACCCCCGTCTCTCCTTCTTCTTCTTCTTATTCGATGAATGAAGGCGCGAGAGCTCGTTACTGGCAGGGAACTTCGTTAGGTATTAATTAAACGATCGTTCGGAATGAATTAGAAGTTCTCCTCCTTTTTTTTCTTTCTCTTCCTCTCTCTTTCTTATAAAGCCATCGATTGGAGCAAACTTTCGATTCTTTTGTTATGCAAGAAAATTCGAGATTTCGTCGGCTTTCTTAATTGGAGCCTCGCGAGCCCGATAAGTATCGTTATTGTTAAACGTTTTATTCGGGGCTAACCATTCGCTGAATTTATTTATTGAGAGTTTGTTTCGCGTCTTCGGGTATTATAATTCCGAATCGGAGAATTATCAAACAATTGACTGGGAACTGGAATTCTATTATTATACGAAGTTTGTGGTAATCTGGGCTCCTCAGGTGGAAGATGCTAATTTGGGACAACTTTCCAAAGTGAAACTTTCCACTAGAATCGTGCTCTCGCGTCCTTACTCTATAGAGATCTCTAATTTGTAATTAGAGAATTCCGCGGCTGTCATGATAGTTGAAAATAATGACAAAAATTCGAAACTTTATTATTTTATATTTCCAAATCTTTTAATTTGAAATTAAAAGACACTACGAGCGCTGCACAGTTAAATAATTACGAAAAACGCTAAATATATCTGAAATTACTTGAATAAATCAATCCTCTGTATGAATATCAATCAAAATGTAAATGACGTTGATATCGAGCTAATAACGCGCCACGGCAAACAGGAAGGTTGAATTTTAAAAATCAATCGATCACATCGCTAATACGCGTTGAATAAAAAGTTTTCGGCTCCGAATTTGTTACGCGTATAACAATAATTCATCCTCCGAATGTTCGACGAATCGTTAATACTTGTACGTGGACTTTTTACCAGGCATCGGGAGTGGAGTGGGTTGTACGAGGGTGAAATTTAGCTTTGGCGCACGTGTAGGCCTCTCATTCATAATCCGACATGAATATGTAGCACCGATGCCTCTTGCTCGTTACCGGGTAACACGAACTGCGAAATATCGCGTACGGCGGGCCACGCTGAAAGCCAAGAGTGCATGGCCAACATTATCTGGTGTCGCTACACCGTGCTCCATCTTGTAAATCGATGCTGGATGTAGGACCATGGAGCCGAGAGGGGACGAGGGAGAGAAAGAGAAAAAAAACGAGGGATGAAGTGGAAGAATTGCTTTGATATAAAATCTCGAGTGTGTCTCTGCACTTGACTCCGCTAATCGAATCTCCAGTTTCTTCTTCTCCGTCGTTCGCTCGAATAAATAATTGCTTTTTGTGTTTTCACTTTTCGTATTGTCGTCTTTCTATATTAATGTTAATAGTATTTTACTGTAGTATTATACTACTATGCTGTATACTCCAAGTATGATACAAACAAAAAATTGCAAGATAATTATAATTGAAATTTCAAAGTTGACAATTTAAAACTTCTCCATTCCATCTACTAATTTAAATTTGAAAATCACTCGATGATTCGTTCGAAGCGTGAACATTACGGAAGAATTTCATCGTCCCGTTCCAATTTATGTTTAAAGTTATCGATCACGGCGGGGAATATAGTATGGAACCTGGAACCCCGTGATTCGTGCAGGTAGTTGTTGCACGGTAATAGAACTAATATAATGCTTGTATCCATTTACGGTACAACTTTATATTTCGTTGTTAGTACTCTTAATGAACAAAAGTATCGATCACGAGCGTGTTACGTTCCGGTTTCGAGAGGGAAGGGGGACAGGGGCGTGTGTATTTCGTTTCGCGATAGGGAAATAATTCCGAAGTAACATATTTCTTTCTGGGGACGGATTAAAAAGAATCCGCGGATCGGTCAACTCGATTTTCGTCGGAGAAAGATAAAGTGGGATGTCGATTCAAATTTATGGTTCGATTAAACATCGTAGCTTTTATCCACGAAATTTATTTTTAATTTCATCCAAATTTTGTAGTATATATACACAATTAAATTGAAACAGGTACGTCTTACGATTTGACAGAATTTTGTTGAATACCGCAAAGTCTGGATGGAACGGCACGCGACGGAAAGTTGGTTTTCTATGACTGGTGAAAAACGACTTCTCGAGGTCGCGTCATCGTTCTTCCGGGCGAATATAATCGTCAGGGATCTTAGGAACGTTAGATTCCCACGAAGAGGCGAGCACGGTCAGGTGTTCCCATTCAGTGACGGTTCGGGCGCGACCGTTATCGATCAACGGCGTCCAAAGTTCCCCGGAGAAATAGCGATCGCTGGCGTCCGAAGGAGAGGATCCGACGGAAGATTAAGTGGTACAAAGGGAAAAAAGTCAGGCGAGCGGGAAACGAAAGGGAACGACGACGCTCCAGGGCCGAGAGGGGCCGAGCGTGGCCGAGCGTAGCCGAGCGACGGGACAGGTGTGTGTGCGCGCGCCCCCGAGCGCCTCCGAGTTCGAACGAATGGCGCATGGTCGACGCGGACGGACACGAGTATTCACGAGGACTCGTGGTGTTCTTTCGCGTATCACGAGGGAGGAAAGAAGAAAAAAAAACGAAAGAAAGAAAGAAAGAAAGAAAGAAAGAACGAAGCTTCAAGCCCGTGTCTGGTGGCGAGGGTGCCCCGCGGCCGATTTATCGTCGCCCGTAGTCCCGGCGAGTTTTTCCACGATGTTCACCCTCCTCTCGTCCTCGATCACGACCACCTTATCCGCAGAGGGGGGAGGCAGGACCGTGAACTGGGGCTGTGGGCCGCGCGGTGGGGCGGCTTCGGGAAGGGTGGCGAAGAGGGTACGCCTGGTTGCCCGGCACGATTACGCAACAGCCATTGATCTCCTCGTGCCGATAGTTGGAACCTCGTGCTCCACACGATGCCGGATTAACCGTCTCCCCGTTAACGACGTATATATACGGTCTGCGGTAATCGTTATGTATCGTCGGCGAAGTTGGATCGTTAATTGGTTGGGATTAAACGCGATTAAATAGCGCAAAAAACCAAAGCGTAGAATTGTCCGAGGGGCTGCTTCCCTGAGCAACCTCGACGATAGTTTTTCCGTACACGCAGGCGTTTTTCGAGCCCGTCGAGGGCGCTTTGAACGTCCCTCGGGTAACGTTTTCAGAGAAAGGCGAGGTACGATCATCTCTGAGAAAGGAAGAGACAAGAGGGCTGCGTGGCGCCACACGGCGTGACGCGGCATGCCATGCCGTGGATTCGCGCGCGAGGGGATGGGGGCGGGGGTAGCGTGGAAAAGGGCTGCGTGCGATGGATGGACGGTCGCGGAGCTGGTAGACGACGAGGCAGGTAGATGCGAGGAGGAGGAAGAGGAGAGAGAGACAAGGGCGGTAGAGGGATGAAAACGGGTGAGAGAGGAACGTAGGGTGGTAACCGTGGTGGGGCGTGACGATTGGGCTAAGAGGAAAAGAGAGGTAGGGGTGGATCGGGCAGGTGAAAAAGAGAGGATCCGCGCGACCCAGAGAGAGCGCAGGTTTGCGGAGTAGGAGAGGGACGGAGATGGTCAGGAAAGAAAAACAGGGGGGTGGAAGGAAAAATAGGTATAACGGATGGTAGTAGCTGGCGCCTAGAGCGAGCTTTCGTTACGACACCGCCTTCCATTCGCGATATTTCTTGGTCGGGTAGTCGCCAGTAGCGGTGAGATCTCTTCTCCGCCGCCACCACCACCACCACCACCACCACCACCACCGCCACCACCATCGGCCTCCACCACCAACGACCACCGCCACCGATACGAATGTTGCCCACCTCCTATCTTCCAACGTAGGGAGCGAGAGAGAGAGAGAGAGAGACGGGGAGTGTATGGAAGGTAGAGAGCGGCGGTAGCTTCCTCAGACGAGTTCTCGTCGGCGTAGCGCAAAGGTGGAGCGGAAAACTAGTCTGTCGGTTGGTCCGTGATCCTCGTGGTCGGGTGTGAGGCGCGCGTGCGACCGAGGCCGAGAACGACAGGGAGCAGGCGCGACCAGGCGAACGGACAGAAACGGCTACGTACGCCTCGAAGCGAAACAGCTAGCAAGCAAGCAAGCAAGCGGGCAGACAGGAAGGAAGGAAGAAACGACTCGCGAAAGATCGCGCAAGTGTGCTTCTCGTTGTGCGCTGTGCGCGTGTGTGCGCGTGTGTGCGTGTATGTATGGGTGCGTGCGTGCATCAGTGTTAGGAGCCGAACGGAGTGTCCAGAGTTCAGATGATAGGTGCCTCCTGGTGGAGGCGCTTCGGTCGGCCGGCCGCGATCCGTTTGATCGAGATTTTCCGCGCTGCTGCTGGTGCTGCTGCGGCGACAAGACGCGTGCCGCGGCTTCCGTTGTCCTACGCGTCCCCGTGACCGAAGGCGTAGTCGTCCTTGACGACTTCGGTCCCGTTCAGTTGCGTGCTCGCCCGCGGACGGATCTGCCCCTCTCGATGGCTGGTGCGCCGCGGATCCCGTCGTGCTCGGCCCGCCTCTCGTCCACCAGTCTCGTCCTTTCGTTCCTGGCGTCGAGCGACATCGTCGCTGATCGGGAGTGAACGATGCGTCCCAGTGACGACCGTGTCAGTTAACGGTTCCCGTACCGTTTCTCTCACGTCTCCTGACCGCGGACTCTGGCTGGACCGTCGTCGTCGTCCTCGTCTTCATCTCGCTTTCTGACGGACCGCAAACAGGAGGAGACGAATGCTCTGCTAGGAGCACGAACGTATCGAGTAATGAACGAGGCAAGGACAGCCGAACGGGGTATCGCGGTACGGACCGGGTCGGGATACAAATTTTTCAAAGACTGCTCGAAAGAAAGAGTAACCGAGAGGAGGAGAGAGACAAAGAGCAGCCATTTTGATAAGCGGCTGTGTGTTGTACGCTGCTGCCGCTACTGACTGCGCTGCTGTTGCTGCCTCTTCGGCGTCGCTGATCGTCGTCGGTGTCCGCGTCACAGTGAATCGTTCCCGGTGGTGTCCGTGTTGGTTCCTCGTGGTGGATCGGGCTCTGGTGTGGGTGTCGCTCGGACAAAACGCAGAAAGGACACTAGGCGCACCGTACGGTATCGGCGCGGTGTCGCGCGGTGTCGCGCCACACAGGCCGTCGGGCTTTCTTTTCTTTTCTTTTCGGTGAGACGAAAGGAGGAGGAGTAGGAGGGCGAAGGAGACGCGGGAGAGGGAGCGGAAAAGAATAGAGAAGAGCAGTGGAGAAGAGAGAGGAGTGGAAGCATCGTCGGGTGCGTGTTGTGCGGGAGTGCACCGCTCTCCGGGGGCATGGGGCTCGGGAGGGGGATCCGCCCCCTCTCGTAACCGCCGCGAAGCGCCAAGATTTCCCGCACCGAGTTCATCGAGAAATGGGGGCTGACCCCTGTCCTCAAACCGAGGCAGGACCTACGCCCCCACCGGAATGGTGCGGAGGAACACGGCGACACGAGGTACGGACCACCACTCATCCATCCACGTCTGAATCGCACCAGGTTACCTTTTGCATGCGGACCATCCACGTAAACGATCGTTGCGTTCATTTCTTTAACCGGATCGACCGTCTCTCGGACCGACCAGTCCGATCTAGCGTAGTCAAGTTAGACCGACAGGGTTTTTTAAATGTTGTACGTGAATTCCTGTTACGATTTGGCGTAGCCTCTTTTAGCGATAGCCGGTTAGTCCACAGCTGCTACACCATTAGACTTAACAGTATATCCTTGTGTGTAGATGCGAATGCTTAGACCTTAGGTGTCTTTAGACGTTGTTCCAGTCGCCTCCAAGAATAGCCTGATTGCGAAAGAATCAAGGAATCGGGAACCGGAGGACTCGCGACGATGATTCAGGCATCGGTAATCCCCGTGCCTGAAAACGCATCGTCTATCGGGCCGGGTAGCTTTATCGCGGCATCGGGACGCTGCGGAGGTGTGCCCCCGGCCACTAAAATACGTTTACGACTCGCCTCGAGTGCCGCAGCCTGCAGGGACGAACACCAGCCCGTATCTATCTCGATCCGCTTCGTAACGTTCCTCTCCATGGACGTCTATTCCTGTTTACCGGCCCGCGTCTCGTTTGCACGATTACCCACCCTGCGATATAAAAAAAAAGACGAGCGAGGGGGTGAATGAATGGCCATCGGCGCGGAAAAGGATACTCGTAACGATTTTATACTCGCCATTCGGGTCCGGAAGAAGAACGGGAGGGTGAATTAAGTTCCGGGCTTTCGGTCACTTGCAGGGTGTCCCGATATCCGTTACTGTAATAGACAGATGTTCATTTGTAATTGTTCAAAGTAATCGTTGATGGGTGTAGACACGCTGGACACTTAACTGTAAAGACTTATGTAACTTGGGGAGACCTACATATCCCTTCGAAGTACTCAAGGATCACTGTACGAATTATGATTAAAAGATTCCAAACTAGGTCTGCAGTGCCTTTGCAAGTCCCCTACTGTTTCCTTAGGCAGCATCAGAAAATTCAAAGAAAAAAGAATTATTATCCAGTTTGGACCATCAGAGGGTGAACATTGGATCTACTCGACCAAACATTTGCCCATAACATCAACCACCACCGCAAAGAACCGTATAAGTAAGCGTCACGGACGATAGACTCTTCATCACTTAAGGATTGGCGGATGAATGGACTGTTCCATATGGAAAATGACCCATTTAGTCGTTTCGTCTGAAACTCTATGTGCCATGGAATTGCAAACGAAGCGTTATTAGGCAGGGGGCCACAAGGAAACGGGATCGTAGACGCTACTTCCGGACCCGCATACTTGCTAAAGAGTTTCTTATAGATGGTTGTGTTCTTTACATCAAAAGAAGAGTTAGCTTCTTCTTGGCAGCTGTCAAGTCTCTTCTTCGACGTTTCATTAAAGACATTTTCTTTATGGACATGGTTTGCTGCATCATTCAAGGATTTAAATTACGAGTCTAGAAACGTCTAACAATGTTGTTGGTGGATTCACACGGAAATCCAGGTGTACTTAACACGATGGTCACATCCACAAGCAGGAAAATTTAATTCCTCGTCTGTTGTTTGAAAAATGAAACACGTGGTCCGGCTATTACGCCAATGGTCGTGCCACGAATGATCGAGCCTCGGTAAGCATGAGGCGGTTCTAAAAATACGCGGACATTCCTCGACTATTCCGCGGAAGGTATTTGTTTGCCGCGGAACGCGCATCTTCCTTTGTTTCTGTCTCTGTTTCGCGCGTTCCACCTTCGCCTACCAACGATGTCATAATATTCCAGCGACTCGGCTGGAATCCCAGCGATTCTCCGCCGACAGAAAGAAGCTTTTCAAAGCTTTTCTTTAAACAGCTGCCTTCGGATCACGGAGTGCCGTGATTAACCCCCCGACTACCCCATAATGCTTTCAACTTGAATATTTATTATAAATGAAATTTACAACTATATTTCCAAACGCAAGATCAAAGATTTTCAAAATTGAATTTGTACTGTAGACTCTCTTCAGGGTCCGTTAGTGGATCAATTATAGAACGGCTATTGTATCTTTTATATAATCGTAGCTTGAAAGTTGTTAAAATATTTTTAAACGAAGGCTTCTTTGAAACGATGGTGTTAACGAGATTACCGGAGTCGATTAAAGTTGCTCGGTCCGGGGCTTTTTATTTTATTCAAGACGAGTCGAATTAATTCGAGAAGCAATCCCGGCGTCGACGACGGGTCGAGTTTCTCGCTCGCGTAATTAGAAAGCTCGTCGACGAATTTCTTTTGATTTTCGTCAAATATTAGCGGGGCGAGCGTGTCGGGAATGGGGTAGGACGAATCGGAACGATGCTCGACCGTGGAGCTTTTCGATGGAATAATTAATGATCGAAGTTTCTCCCGGTCGTCTTCGATGGCTTCCGTCCAAACGATTCAAGTTCCTTTCGAATCGTTGCCAAATTTACCGAGTAAATTCAAGAATCTTCCATACTTTTACAATTGCTCGAATAATAGCACAGATTTTAGATTCGCGTCGATATTTATACGTGGACAGAATTTGTTGGAACCTTCGAGCAGTTTCGAGAAGATAATTGCCCCCCAAAATACGACAATTCGATAAAGATTTATTGTGCAAAGGGTTCCAATCTATAAATGTTAAAGCTTGAATAGTGATGGATCACTGACGGATCACTTGCGAGAAAGTTGTCGCCAGTGTCCCTTTGGTAGCGAGATTTAAAACTGATGCCACAAAGTCCTGCAATCCCTCGTACAACGCGTATTATTTTTGATAAATGTATAAAAATGTGAGTTGTAAGAGATGTACTGTATATCCCATAAACAAGGGTCACTTACTTCATTTTAATTATACTTCAGTACAGAAATGAAAAAAAATATATTTTACACACCTACAAGTAATATTTAAGATAACAGAAAATTTGGAAAATGAAAATAATTATTGTATCAGTCATTCTCCATTTTATATTGCATAATATTTCTTTTTATTGAAAATAAGAGTAAAAATATTGATGTTTGTTCAAATTCGGTTCGGTATCGTTCAGTTTATAGGATCGTATATATCCATAACTATTCGAGGCGATTACTATTCCATCGGCAGTAAAGGCTGAAGAGGATCGTTCCCGTAATTCGTCGGCGTCGTTGGCGCGAAGCGACGCGGAACTCGCGCGGAGACCTACTTAACCAAGCGAGTTCCGCGCCGTGAACCAAAGAGAACGAGGGTGGGCTTTCGAGTGGTGGGTTTATATCAAAGGCAAGCGTACTCGCGAGGGTTGTGCGTCGCGGGAAGTGGTCTCCACGGTTTTTCTCTCGCTTCTACAACCGGCTCGGGCTCTTTTTTCCTCGCGAGGCTGACTCGCGAGCCTGCTGCTCCAGCGTGTCACGCGGCCACGCGGGTACACTCTGGTCAATCGTCTCCAAAATGCTTTCTTTTTGCTTAGAAACGCACTTCGAGTCAAGGATATTATAAATAAGTACTTATTTAATCAATATTTATTAAATAAGTACCTATTTCTGGAATTTCTCAGCTTAGAATTAATTAATTAATTTCCAACGCAGGGAAATTAGTATTCCTAGAATTCCTTAGCTTGGAATTCCAACCATTAATATTCCTAGAATTCTAAGACACGAAAAAGTAAATTTTGAGAGTAACATACTTCCAACTCGTGGAAATGAATGGTCCCATCCAGTAACATATGGTTTTCAAAAATAATAGGAAGAGGGTGAATTTTGATGAGACATCTGACAGAGAAACACGAGATGAAAGGGGAACACATTTTGAATAATGGGACGAAACGAAAAATAGAGGAATTTTTAAATATTCTGTCGAGGCTGGTGCGGGATCGATCGTTCCCTTGTTCATTTTTGTCCTGGATGAATTTCGTTATAATTCACGATTATTCTTTGATTCGTGTCCTCGGCTTTGGATAGAAAATGGATCGTTTTTGTATCCAAAGCTCTTTCATCGAGCCACCGCCATTGACCCGTCGGCTACATTGATTCAGAGACAACGAGATTTTCAAGCGTGCCTCTTCTACGTCGATTAAACGGAAGTAGAAGTTAAACAAGCTTTTACTTCTCGTTAATCAGACGATTTATTACTTCTCACTTTCCCTCTTTTGGAACACTAATTAGCAGTTAAAAGACACTTTCCGTGAAATGAGAGCTGTGAATGCAATTCCAATTTCTGAATTGGAGTTCTCGAAATATTATTATATTGGTGTGGAAATTTTCCTCAGTTGGAATTCCAAGTTAAGGAATTCTGAAACACACAGTTCATTTGGCGCTGGAATTCCACGAGCGAAAGTCACTTTTGTTGTATTCTTTCGAATTTCATTACTTCTACAAATTGATCGAACCAAAATGGAATTTCCCATGAATTCGTGAAAATTCATCGAATTTCCATCGTGCAACGATATTGGCTAGAGCACGAGGTCGGATGGCGTGCAGAAAATTTGCAGCATCGAATTTCCAATGTCGGCTCTCTCTATATATCTTCTATCCCTCTCGGGGGTGCTCGATGCAACGAGCAAGTGCTGTCAAGGGTGAAGCAGAGGGGTTACTTCGACCCTCCTCGAACTCGAACTCAAACTCGAACTCGTTTGAATTAATGACGATCCAGAATCCACCTTGAATGGACGCTGGTTCCTCAACAATCCCCTAGATCTTAGAATCCTATTCCAAATCACCATATCTCGTACACTACTCACCCAATATTTTTCAAATCTTCATCAAATAAATGATCAAATTTGTCAAAAGTAATTCAATTTAAATTAGTAAGAAGTTTTGAAACAGGTATTAGGTTGGAGGAAGCCGAAGTCGAAGGGCTCGTTAGGATCTCGATGTTCTCGTTGTCCGGTAGGGTCATGCCTCGCTCGAGGGATGCATGCAGCGTCAGCTTTTCGTCGTTTCTCTCTCGGCCTGTCGCTGATCTCTCCTAATGTGGGTCAACTCTGTACTGGATTATGCTTGAGCACGAATGCACGCGCACGATTTCCAAAACGAGGTCTCTTCTCGTCAAACAACCCTACTGGTTACATTCTTCCTTCATTGTTTCAAATTTTGATACGATAATCAACAAGAGCTCTACCCTTGAACGTCGAAGTCGGGTTCAGAATGACCCAGGCCTATACAAAACTATACCATAATGCTGTACATTATTTTATAATAAAATAGTTTCAAAGAACCCCTCAATTTATAATTGTTTATGAACTTTGTTCAGAATGCTGGGGGTTGTAGAAACTAGAGATGATTTTACCTGGAAATAATTTGAATTTGAAAATTCAGAGAAGTTTCGGAGTAGCTTCTGCCACCCCTTCCGGGAATATCAGGTTTCCCGTGGTGAAATTCCAAGTAAAAAGATTCTGAGAATACTATTTTATTTCTAAGGGATTCTGCGAATATTAATTTTCATTCGTTGGAACTGTAGAAATATTATTTTCTCGACTGTCGTAATAGCAATCTTCCACATCGAAGGGAATTAATGAGCCGGTTTGAGCAATGATTAAAGAAGCTGCATTTACAGGAAGGGAGGAGGGCAAAAACAGGACGTGCGCGAAATGGATGCTGTCCTTAATGCGCGTGTCACGTCGAGCGTGAAAAATGGAGGATGCACGTAAGCGAGCGTTAACGGATTCGTTGTTAAAGTCCCTTTAATATGAAGGGTAATATTACGAAGCAAAGGTGGTTGATCGTTAATTGCGATGAAAAATGAATTGTATTGAAATTTTTATTAATTACATTTTCTGAAAATTGTAAACTGGAAGGTCTATTATTCAAACTGAGATTAATTAACAAATTCATATGTTAAATTTAATTTTTCTACTTGTTTTGACACGTAGTATGAAAATATTTAGTTACTTATGAATGAATTCATGAATTTAAGGATTAAAGGGTTGATACCGGTATTCGGAAAGGTACAACTTGTATAAGGGCGGTGTAAAGTTGCCCAGGGATAACCGTGAAAGGTGTCAGGTTCTAATTGGTAACGCAAGTCTGGTCGAACACCTTCGGTCACGAACTAATTCCATTTAGCCGAGGTCAGGGGTGTCGCCTGGCAAGTAAGGGGTGGGCACTTTTGGCGGGACGAGAGTTTTAGGAAATCGATCCGAGCGATCTGCAATGCCGTCCACCGACTATAGATTTCCTCACGGAAGCTAGGTCGATCGTTATCGTCGCTGCTTTTCCAAATTTTTTTCAGGCCAACCTTTCGAATTTCAACGTACGTGTCCCGTTTCTTTAAGTGACGCCCCGGAAAATAGACATTTTAAAAATTCAACAAATTCCCTATTCTATTTCTGTCGTTCGCATCGTTCCTTCTCAATTTTGCAAAGTGTTTCTTCGTCTTCGGTTCAATTTCTTTCGAACCTTCTCCCAGAACTTTTGAAACTTATGGGAAAAATACGAAAAATCGTTTATCAGCCAATTAACGTTGGAAATATGAAAAATAGTATAAAATTCATTTCAAAGGATCAGGACTCTCTTCATAGTTCGTCCTTCGAGTTAAACAGCCGCGCCATTACTCCTTCGATTTCACAAACCATTTATCAGAAGGGAAATTAACAGAATTAAGAGCGCAGGGATGAATTGTTCGTAAAAGAATGGCGGGCTGTATACGGACGAAACGATCCGACGTCGCGGTAATATTTGAAAAGCGGAAAGCTTCTATCAGTGCCGATGGAAAATGGGAGCCGGTTAAGATTCAAAGAGCGCCGAACCGGGAAACGTTTGTTTTATTTAACAGAGCATTGTTGGTGTTTCCCGTGCATCTCCATTCACGGCCGAGCGTAATTCAACGACGGCCGAAGACGTTTTTAAACATTTGGCCCACTTTCCACGCCGGCCCATCGACGTGGCTTACTTTGATATTTTCGTGCGTTTACATAGGTTCACGTATGACTGAAAAGAGAGACCCCTTCTCCCACAGTTTTCTTTTCTTTTTATTCCCATCTCGAAACGAGACACACCGTGCACGTGGAAGCTAATGGCACAACGAAAATAGCGCACCGGTTCTTTAACGAGCCGAGCTTCCGCGCTGTTTGTTGACTCGTCCTTTTATATTTTACGAGCTGAACGTTGTACAGCGATCATCGATACCCCATCAATCTTTCCCGGCTTTAATGTCCACGATGAAAACATCGTTTCGTAGATTCTTGCATAATTGTTGCCATGTTGCGTATTTACTCGACGAAGAGGCGGAACGGGCAGGGGGGTGAGTTTGATAAAAAGAATATTTATCGGTTAACGAGCACAACGCGCGTAAGTGGAACTTTAATGGAAGCAAGTGGTTCGGGTTTTAAGGGTGTATTTTAATACCGTTATGTGAATTTTTGTCATTTTAATCTTTATATTTGATTTTGGGGACCGTTTTGGACATTTCGCGGGAACGCGCGGCGTCAGGGGAACACGTGTTTTCTAGGTCACGGTGGAAGACGAACGGACTCGTTATTTCCGCGAGGCGACGCGCTATTTTCAGCCGTTCGACGAAGATGTACGCGGTTCTCCGGAACGGAGTCCTTTTCCCGCCTCGCACTCCCGCCACCGACAATCCCTGTCCCCGCGACCGGGTTGTATCCGCCATTGACGACTGGAAATAAACCGTTCCCCGCGACTGGCAACAATGGGAAGCGGGCTTTCATTCAACCGGTTGCTTGCTTCGTTCGTATCCGAACGGGGAACACCAATTAGACGGGAGCCGGAGTTCACGATGTTATTAATCGGTATCGTCGACGAGACTCTCTTAATTGACTCCCCTTGTCTTAATCGACGATCGTTTCTTAGATACAATGGGTCTATTGTGAGCCACTCCCCTCCGCGGCTGGGAGGAGACAATGAGGATGCAACGACTTTGCCCCACTCGGTTTTACCCCTTGAACATTAAGGGTTTTTCGAGCCTCCCGCAATCTTTAGAGAATTTTAAATATTTCGAAATCTTCGTTTCGAATTTGTGAAGTTTGCTTTTTGAAAATTTACGATGGATCTGATTTTTGAAATACGCAGAGAAGCAGTTGGGGAATCGAAAGGGATGGAAGGAGCACGTGGTCGAGGATGCAATGTGCTACGTAACAGGCACGCGTCTATTTTCGCGACGCGTCATGCTATTCTCAGATACGCTCCGGGTGCACCAAGTGCATCGACTGTCATTGCGGTTCTAGGAATAAACCATCCGTCACTGTTGGACTAGTTCGACGAGCGCGTTAGATCTACGAGACGATATTTTTCCTCTGCCTTACGTCGAACTTTGACTAATGGCTGGCTGGCCGTTGTCCCATTCTCCTTGGCGCAATTAAATGATTACAATTTTCTGTGGATATGTTCCCTTTTTGATAGAAACTAGTTTTCTCTCAAGAAAATTGTCATTGAATATTCATCAAGAATACTGGTATAAAATTTTGTTCCCAGAAAGTAGAACAACAATTCAATTATTTTTCCAATAATTTAGCAAGTAATAGATATTGTAAATTATTGAATATAAATATTAACACCCCTTCCAGATATTCCTAAAATATTAGGAAACGTACCGATAACGTGATGGGTCTAATCGGAAATATGATACGTGTAAGTGACAGCATGACTGATAATTGATTGTAGCAGTGTCGATGCTTGCATTTATTAACTTGTAACATCCACTAATTGTTAAATCGATAAAATTCTCGTCTATCACTCTACAAATATTTAAAATAATTGTCAAATTCAATTTTCTCAAAAATACACATACAATCATCCCCTTGCCGGTTGTACGACCAGTTACAGGACACCCTGTATAATGTAATAACGAAAAGTCGTAACGACCGTCTGCTCCGTCTCCAAATAATTAATTACAAAGAATGAAGATGCTCAAGTAATCCAGCCTGTATGTTCGAGGGTGGTTTTGACGAGGAATTTGTGGCTGGTGCGAAAGCTTCCACGGCGGTTGGTGACTAACAAAGAGATCTTTCAGCCCGGAAAATTCGTCTGGCTTGGGCCAGCCTCTTTTGTTCGCCGCGGCGTCCGCAAGAGAATCGTTTCCGGGGCTAATCTGTCCTTAATCTCGCGTTTAGAATTGCTGCTGACCCATGAAGAAAGGCGAGAAACCGTTTGTCCACGATGGTCGTCGGGTGTCGAGCGATAACGGGGCGGATTGTCTCAAAAAAACGTCGATCAACCCTTTCGTACAAGTTTTAAACGACGATTGAATATCATAACTTTTAAAAATCATGAAATCTCAAAAAATTAATTTATGCATTGCTGAATAAAATAAATGTTTCTAGTGAATAAGAAAGATTCGTATAATTCAGTAATTATTAAAGGGATACTGGATCAAAGGGAGAAAGGGAAAAGAATTTTTGGTGCTGAAATGATGCACGATAGAGGGCGAAAAGTTGGAAATCGACCCAGGACCCTCACGACCCCACAAAGTGGAGCGTGGAGATGCTCTTTGGTGGCACGTCTCTCCTTCTCCCGTATCTTCTTTTTCTTTTTCCCTTTTTTTTTTACTTCTTCTCACCCTTTGCTACTTTTCTGGTGGAACACCTCGTCGCCGACTCTCGACGATTCTTTTTCTTTCAGACTTAGGGAGGCTCCGTGTTTCCCTAAGAAGAGGTGCCTTCGTTCCAACCCCTTTAAAATCCGGGTTTTAATTTATTTCTTCAACATTTAACGTTAACCCACAATAATTTCACTCTTCTATATTTCAACTTTTAAACTTATTCAAATGGAATAAAAATTAAGAAACAAAAACGATCTAAAAATAAGAAGAAAGTGCACAAGTGTTAATATTGTGCAGAAAGCGAGAAGTAATTTTGGAAAGTTGTACGAAACAGTCGAAAACAATGACGTCTGAGAAATTGTTGGCTACAAGCCTGAGGCTCGTTATTTCAATTGCACACGGACGAACGTTAATTAAGATTTGCGTATTCATTTGGCATCCTGCCTGTCGAACACCGATCGGCCCTCGAACTTTCGATATGGATCCGCAGTTTTCCACGTTGATGTGAGTCATGCATGCCTCTCGATGCTCTATTTTGTACGTACACCGTCGAGCACCATAGGATTCTCTAGGGAAAATGGCGACGTAGATCAGAAACGTTACGCCAATCGTTTTAATACTCGGAAGTTGCCAGATAGTACGTCTATTATTAAATTGGTGAACTAATTTAGTACTAGCGGTTATCAAATTATCCAATTACCAAGTTACTGAGTTACTAAATTACTAAGTTATAAGTTTCCAACTTGCTAAATTACTAAATTATTAAATTACCAACTGACTTCGAAATAATTACTAAAACAAAAACGATATTTGGCACGTAATAATTTTCGCATAATGAGACGAATGGTGGTGCCATTTACCCCTACATCGCCATTTTCCCTAGGGAAGCCTATGACGCTCGACAGTGTACTTAAATAATATTGCATACGATTTGAAACTTTAATAATTAACACCTATCAAATGTTAATCACTTCATAATTCTATTATAAGTCATACATTAAAGCCCAATTCATGGTAATCGGAAAATCATGCATTTTTCTCAACAATCCCATTGTAACATCCCTTACTAGCGATCTTCCAATAATTAACGATTGTACAATTAGTGGCTTTCGATTTGTTTACAATTCTAGACTACCCATGTATATAACACGTGTATATATGTATATATTTCATCGTATTACACCAAAAATGGAAGCGTTTCGATTTCAAAAAGCAATTCCATTTTTTCTAACGAAAATGTATATTTTCCTATAGGTCAATAAATGCACGATTTTATTTCCCAAACATTTTTCGATCCAGGCACCTTAATACTTTTTAATTGAATATAAAGGAGTGCATCGATTACCATATAAAAAAGGACGCAATTCCATTAGACAGAATAGATATGAAAAGCTTCCACTTCCGGTATAGAGACACGTGCGACGGATCATATATTAGTCGAAAGCATTGAATTTTTTGCTGTATTTTCAGTCGTTTCGGGCGAAACGATTGGAAGTTTAATTATTCATCGATGTGTCGGTTGGCCGATCTATCAAGCTGTATCGCAGCCTAGAAGGCTGTCGACCTAGTGGCTTGCCAGTCTAGTAGCTCATTAAGAGAATAGCTCGGTATAGGGGGCTGTTAGTGCAGAAGGTAGCGCAACCTAGTTTTTTGTTACGTTTCCACGATCCTCTGTATGTATAACAAGAGACAAGTATTTCCTCTATGTATGTACGTACATCTACGTGTATTTCGTTCTGTCTGTGTACGTACCCGGACCCCAAAATCACATAGTCTATTAAATCCACTTTTTATTCAAAAAAATAATATTACAAATTTCATAATTTGACTTCTGATCTTTGGGGTACTGTCTTAAATATTATTTTTACTGTAAAATTTGAAAAGTGTGATTTAATGTACTTCGTCATGCGGTTCGGATACGTACTGTGGAGCACCTAAGCTTCCCTAGGGAAAATGGTGTCGTCGGTGTCACCACTACTCCCTATTACACTCGAAAGTTGGCTAATTAATTTAATAACGAGATACAACGAATGATGGACTAGATAAAGATATATTGCCTAGTAACTTTCGAGTGTAAGACGAATGGAGGCGTCATCTATGCCCACAGCACCATTTTCCCTAGGGAAGCCTAGCGTTTTCGACAATGTACATATAGTTGGCTATAGAAAATAGGGATGGTTTAATGAACACGATTGCGCTTGTCTTTTCCAGATCGCTGCCGAAACTCAGCAGCCAGGACGAGGATGGGCCGAACCCCCACAACCAATACACAGGCGTCACGCATTTCGAGCCCATTCCGCACGATCATGACTTTTGCGAGAGGGTCGTCATTAACGTGAGCTATTTCATTTTATTACCCATTCGATATAAAATTCTACCTGTCTGTTTTTCTTCTAAAATTTCCAATATTTTACTGAAGCATTAAAATATTAATCTTTCGATGTTTAAATTCACCCCAAAGAAGATTTAAAAAAGCCCTGTAACAAGGTTAAACTGTATTTCATCAGGGCGATAGTTTGATACTCGCCACCCTGTAGAATATTCCACTTAGAACCGTACCATTGGAACGTCGAGATAATTGGAGTCGAAATTCCTAGCTGGAAAAAAGTATTACCCACTGTTTGATCGCAATTGTCCGGAATAACGAAGCATACTTGTCGCTCCTGTTCAAAGTGCCGAACGAAAAAAGAGGAAGATGAAGATTGAAATGGGTGAAATAAAACAGAGAATTCCAGTTGAATACTGGTCCCCCCGGTCCAAATCGTTCATCGATTTGTCTTGTTTCTAATATTTCTTTGCATTTATTTTTAATATCCACCTAAAACGAATGAAATATTTTATTTACTGCTCGATAATAAAATACTACTACCTTGTAATTTAATATTAATTAAAGTTTAAGAGAAATAGTCTTTATTTTAAATTTTTATTAGAAATTTGCAATTATTCGTGGAAAATAATGGGAGCCACAGTTTTGAACGGCACTGTACCGATGAATTATCATAGCCAGTTTCTGGTTGTTTCGCCATTCGTGTTTCTTTTCCCTTTTTGACGAGGCAAAAAGATAATCTCAAGACACGAAGTGACCTACAGACCGTATTTTGGCAGCCGTCCAAGTTCGTCTTGGAATCAGGGGCAATATAGTACCAAGGTCGTATTGTGTGAACGAAATTATCTGTCCTCGTGGATGACACGACTGCATTGCGCCAATTACAGTAACCGTTTGATCGTTCCCTCGAAAAATTCGCGATACAAATCGTTTCGGCCCGAAAATCGATCCGCCTTTCCTGCTCACGTGTCTCTTCTTCTTCTGCAAACGTCTTCAAACGTTTTAGACCTTTGCACAGCAAATTGACCCTAACGAGAGTAAATATCGACCGTATTCGTGCCGCCCCGCGCTGATGATTTATCCCTTGTCATTCTTACCAAATTTTCTAATTAACCCTTTTATTCTCGCAAAGCGAACGGTTGGGTGTCAAAACCATTATACAGACAATTTTAATTTTCTAGAAATATGTTATTTCTAAAAAAGTATTATTCTTAATAGTTTGTTTCCCCAGACGAGTAGTGATTTAAAAAATCGAAGAAGCTCGGTTGGTCTCCTGCCTGCCATCATCGGCGAACCAACCCCTGCCGCGACAGTTATAACCGATGCTTCTTCTTCTTCTTTTTTTTTCCTTCTTAATCGTCCTAATGGCGGGATGCAATTACCCCAGTTTCGTTTATTAGTTTTCCGTTGGTAGCTACGAAAGAAGGGGACCTTAGTCCTTCGCGAGCCAATACAAAATCACTCGGCGACCACAATTTTATTTGTTCCTCGTTACCCTTAAGGGTGGCAATTAACACGTTACACGCTTTGCGCCATCGGCGCTTCGCTTTGAACGTTTTTGTAATCTGAAAGATCGATCAGACTTTCCTTAAAACAGAGTTTCCTGACAGAGTTTGTTGACTGACGAATATATACGCGGTCGATAACGAACGGGTTAAAGCCCGTTCAGAAATATCGCGGCGGTCTCTATTATCGGATATCGATCAGCGTGGGTATTGTTCGGCGCGGAAAATTCGTGATTCGAAGTCGAGACGCATCGATCGGACGTTTCTAATTACGAAAACTGATTTGGACGACTAATAAGCGTCAGTTTGATGATGCCAGATTTCAATCTCGTCGTCATCATCATCTTTTCAATGACGAATACAATGATAATGATAATGATAATGATCGTTGTACGAAATGATGTTTGACAGGTGAGCGGGCTAAAGTTCGAGACGCAGCTGCGTACGCTGAACCAATTTCCGGACACGCTCCTTGGCGATCCGTCACGGCGGCTACGATACTTCGATCCGCTTCGCAACGAGTACTTCTTCGATCGGAATCGGCCATCGTTCGACGCGATACTATACTACTACCAAAGCGGTGGTAGGCTACGTCGTCCTGTCAACGTTCCTCTCGATGTCTTCTCCGAGGAGATCAAATTCTACGAGCTGGGCGAGCTGGCTACCAACAAATTCAGGTACACCCTCAAATACTTCAAACCCAGAATCGAAACATATGAAATTATTTGTATTGGAAATTTGAAAACAGTAATGGCACGAGGCAACAGTAGCGCAAGCCACGAATGATACATGGCGTCAACAGCAGAAAGCATCAGAAGCACAGACCGCCAGTAACATAGTGCGCCAATAGCTTCAGATGTCAACAGCACAAGGCGCCAGTAACACAGGATGTCAATGGCACAGAGCATCAATAGCATGAAGTGCCAATAGCACAGGGCGCTAATGGTACCGGGCACTAGTAGCGCATGGCGTCAATAACATAGAGCGCCGGTGGCGCCTGGCGCTAGTAACGCAGGGCATTAGTAGCGCAAGGCACCAATGGCGCCTGGCCTTTAAACCTATTTCTATTGGTAAACAATTTTTATCTTGGTAGTTCATTCTACAAAGCTCGCTCTAATGTTCAATTTCTTACATTCTTCACGGTTACGAGTGTAGTGAAAATTGTTGATGCAACAAGATACACGGTAAAGCACAGATTAAATCTTCCCGAAAGAATAAGTAGACAGTCTGTCCCATTGAAGTCCAACGAGCTCGTTGTTCGAGGAAATTCAATCTCCCGCTTCTAAGTGGACGGCGATCTCTTTTCATGACTTTCGTTACCGCGGAAAATAAAAGAGGGGCGCGGAAGTTGAAATTCCTTCCCTCGCTAATAACAGTAGTCAAGAACAAAGTCTCCCTAAACTCTTCTCTAGGTTTCTTTTCACGGACAAAGGTATCGTGTTTTGATTAAGGAAAGATAAAAAGAATCGAGCTGTCATAAAAGTATAAAGCTGTGCCATTGCCATTCTACCATTTTACAAATGACTCGCCATCGGTATTAAGGTTCCACTCGTGTGGTCTGACCCAGTATCTCGTCCTAGGTGCTCGAGTTCTTAGGCCTAGTTTACACTGGTGATGTGGCAGAGTAGATAGCGCTAGCAGAGTTACTACAGCGCCGCGGAATTCTACTTAACTCGATTAATCGCTTACTCAGTCATTTACGTAAGGTAGTAAAATGGATTTTGCCTATTACGTAAACTAGGCCTAACCAGGCACCCTGCCCGTGATTAAATTTGCCATGGGAACAGGTCCCACGTGGTGCTGCAGCCTAACGTGCCTCTACAGAAGCCCACATCTTCGTAAACGATGATCAGTGTGTACCGAATTTAAGATCTGACTAAATAATTTTCAGGGAGGACGAAGGATTCATCAAGGAGGAGGAGAAGCCGCTGCCGTCGCACGAGTTCCAAAGGAAGGTCTGGCTGTTGTTCGAATATCCGGAGAGTTCTCAGGGTGCCCGCGTGGTCGCCATAATATCCGTGGTCGTGATCCTCCTCTCGATCGTGATATTCTGCCTGGAAACGTTGCCGGAGTTCAAGCATTACAAGGTGTTCAACACGACGACGAACGGCACGAAGATCGAGGAGGACGAAGTGCCGGACATCACGGACCCGTTCTTCCTAATAGAGACTATTTGTATCATCTGGTTCACGTTCGAGTTATCGGTGCGCTTCCTCGCCTGTCCAAAGAAACTGAACTTCTTCCGTGACGTAATGAACATCATCGACATCATCGCGATCATTCCTTACTTCATCACCTTGGCCACGGTGGTGGCCGAGGAGGAGGAGACCCACGATCAGCCGAAGGCGCCGGTAAGCCCTCAGGACAAGAGCACGAACCAGGCGATGTCCCTAGCGATACTCAGGGTCATCAGGCTTGTCAGGGTGTTCCGGATATTCAAGCTGTCCAGGCACAGTAAAGGCCTTCAGATACTCGGCCGTACCCTCAAGGCCTCCATGAGGGAGCTCGGCTTGCTCATCTTTTTCCTCTTCATCGGTAAGCCCTTTTTCATCTTCCATTCAATTTCTTTATCGATTAAGGCCTTTTATTACTCTTTGCTAAGTTGGAAAGTATCACTGGTAGACACCAAGATTGTCTTTTCGACGATCTTGACAATTTTGAAGTCTACTAGTCGAGTTTGAGGAGTCAGAGGGAGTCTTTTCGCTGTAATTGCCTTCGAAGGATGTACAGCGGCTTGCATAGATGGCTTCTAGCGGTTGAAACTCGCAGCACTGCGTGGGTGGGCCGAGTAGACGGCTGGTGGAGCGACAGAAGTCATCTATGCGCCCGAGTGTACAATTGAAAATAGAAACTATTTACAGCGGGTCCCAAGGGAACCAAATATATTGATATTTTCGACGGTTTCTCTTCCTCTGTCTCGAGACAAATGTGTGTTTACTCGAAGCTTTAGTTGAAAGTCTGGAATTTAAGAACGATAGACGCTTATTCAGAAGTGTCGCATTTTAACGCGACAACACAGCGAGAATTCGGCGAACGTTCCCAGGGCGAAGCCGGGGGGGGGGGGAGAGAGAGATTTGCAATTTAATCGCCTTGAAAAACAGAGCAGAAACATTCAAGAGACTCGTCGGATCATTGATATTCACCACCACTTTAAGCCGAGTAATTTCTGCTTGAATATTCCGGAGGGTGGATCCATCGGTGGTTGCCGCGACAGATTTACAACACACCCCTGTTCGTCTATCGATTCTTAATTCGAGCCTCGACAAAACCTTCCGACGACGTTCTTGTTCGCCTCTTTTCATTTTTCATCAAGAACGTCGTTCCTTGATTTTATCACTTTCTTCGAATACCGACCATTGTAGCAGCAACGAACCAAGAAAGACACTCGTTAATCCAATCGGAAGAATTGGAGAAGGATTCAAAGAAGAAACAACAAAACAGAGGATTTAGATAAAAAAAAAAAAAAATGAAATAGAATAACAGTAGAAGGGTGTATTTAAGGATTCAATTGCAGCAGCCAAAACTGAATAGCCCTGTACCGTGAACCCAAAAGGAAGAACAATAACCATATAAAAAATGAAGAATTTTTACAAACGTCAATCAGACACCACACAAGTTCCTTAATTTTTACCGAACGAAGTTGAAAAGTAAAAAATGAGAGTAGAGACGGTACAGAGAAAAAAAGAGAAACGAAATTGTAATGTAAAAGCGAAAGGATAAAAAGGAAGAGCGGAAACGGAGGCGTTAAAGGGTCGGTCTGTTAGCGGGGCTAAGCGCGTGGTGTCTTGAAGCGTCTGTTCCTCTTGTGTGCGTTCCAGGTGTGGTGCTGTTCTCGTCGGCTGTGTACTTCGCGGAGGCGGGCACGCAGGACAGCTTCTTCAAATCGATACCGGACGCGTTCTGGTGGGCGGTGGTCACGATGACGACCGTGGGCTACGGGGATATGAGGTACAAAGCCACCGGGGGCGTTAAACCCACTGAACCGGTGTTTTCTTCCTTGCATTGCAGGTGTGGTGCTATTCTCGTCGGCGGTATACTTCGCGGAGGCCGGCTCCGAGAATTCGTTCTTCAAGTCCATTCCGGACGCGTTCTGGTGGGCCGTTGTCACGATGACGACCGTGGGCTATGGTGACATGACGTATGATGTACTCACTTTCACTTAAGACTCTAGTTAATGCCCGCCAAAAAACGATTACGAATAAAAAAAAAATATATATATACCTATATATATTTAAACACACACACTAACTATTATACTTCAACTTGTTAAACTTCAACTTTTAATTCAATTCAAACTTACTCCTCCTTTATACCCTCTTTTTATTCTTTTCGTAAAGTTAGGTTAAGGAGAGTTGATATGATATACAACAATCCTAAAGTTGGTAAATTTTTAATATTTTATTTTATGATCTTTCATATTTGTTAATTACAAAAAATTTGATTAAAAAATATTACATATCAACTCTTTTTGACTCCACTATAGCCAGCACAGCGTTTTCCAAATTAATTTCACTTAAATATGTATAAAAAAAATTAATCACTTGAAACAGCGTTCAATTTTATTAAAATCTACTGAAAATAAAATATTCTTCAGCTTCGTTCTTTCATTTAAATATAGAAATTCTATGAAAATTTGGACAGCATCCAAAGATCGATTAAAACAGAGCAATTTTCAAATTTAGAACTTTATAATATTCTCTTATATAGTTTTCGGATAGTAGGAGGTTCTAAAAATTAAACCGGGCTATTTCGAAGATCATCCGTCTGACTCAGTGCAAATATAAATATAGATTGTAATGTTTCGAGCAAGCTCTGGAGTTGAATACTCGTTTGCCGTGAAACGTTGATGCTTTTCTGGTACGGGATGGGATCAGACACGATCCTGTTTGGATTATTGTAATTAATTCATCGTTAAGTACGCTGTATCAGTAAGACGATTACATTAAGAATAGTTAAAGCTCGGGATAGATTCGTCGACTTTGGAATATCGAATGAGACGGTGCTCGTCCGGGTCATTTTAATCCCCGGGCACTTTGGGATAAGTAATTGCAAAGTTTTGCCAATGCAACTATTTACTTAACAAAGAACGAAGGTAAAAATGAATTATTATCAGATTATCGAATTAAAATTTGTACGATTATTGGCAAACGCTGTGCTAAAATAATTTTGTTCGATCCTGAAAGCACGACCTTTCTTTTTATCCGATCCCCAGTTTCTCCCCTGTCTTCTTTCACCCTGGTTTGATCGCTTTCTCTTTTAGTTTTCTTCAGGATTTGGAGTTATAGTGCTTGATAGACTTGAACACGCTAATTTTCAATTTTCTCGATCATCACGCATCCGTCCCTCACCCTCCCCTGCTCGGAATGTTTCGTTTTTATACTCCTTGCTCGTCGATCTCCTCGTCCAGTTCTTTGTACCTTATACAGGGCGGCTCAAAATTGGTAACCGGTACAGAAACTGTATTTAGTCGTTTTTTAGCTTTGTTCCTCTGAGAAATTCTTGAAATGTTTCTTAATATTTAAATACAGGGGGTTGAAAGTGAAATATTTCGGGAGTTTCAAAGTTTGAAGAAAAATTGTAATTAATCTGTACTCGATTAAAGTTACTTGTAATCTTGAAACGCCCTGTGCGATAATAGATTGCTGCCAGCAACTTTTCCCCCCGACACGCTTCGACTGAACCATGCGAGAGACGCATCGATCGAGAACATCGACTGTTCGTTATTTAATTTTTATACAATCGTCCTGGGATCCTGCTTCCATTCGCTTTATTACTTTCCTCCGTTTTCTGCTGATTCAGCACGGGTTTCCGTACTCTCATGCTCCTTACCTCTGCTCCCGCTTCCGTTTCCGCACGGACACCCCCGACCTCTTCTTTTTATCGTTCCGAGCGAATCGGTTCGCCGGACGTTGCGACTCCGGTATCGTAACACGAGACGATCGCAAATATTTAGCCGCGGGATCGAATACGATCTTGTACAATCGAGAATTCGAGATTAACAATGTTGGTGTATCGGAGTGTCGTCGGTAACAGGATACGTAAACGGATAAATTCATTTTCAACCCTTGAAATTTCATTTTTAAAGTGGATGGGATGATTTCTAGGTTCGATTAGTCATGGATAAATTTGTAATGAAGGGAGAATGGTAATCTATGGACCCCTAGTCTAGTATAAGGATTTTTAATGCTTTCAGGAGGGATCCCAAACTATGGATCCCTAGTCCAATCAATTCTTTAAACCCTAAACCAAAATTCCCTAATCCAAAACGAAAATTTCTACCTCAGAAACAATTCGCACTAGTACTAGAAATAATTTCCAGAAAATTATTGTGTTTTCATGCAAAATACGTGTTATATTGAAGTCTTAGCAGGTTCTATCGTATCTGAAACAACGTCGTTCTCAATAATGCTTGGGAAATAATTTGAAATTCTTTCTTAACAAAGCCTACAAAGGGTATATTTATCGAGCCACCCGATATATATATATATATATAATGCACGATAGAAGGCCCGTTCCAGTTTTCCATTACGATACACGTATCCAGCACGTCTCCTTTGTCGTGAAACCGGCGTCATTCGTTTCCTTTATCGAAAAGCTCGACTCTCGCGTAACCAGTTTTCCCTCGTTCCAACGTTAGCTACCTTCAAAGTACCCGAAGCTTCCATCCTCGGCCACCATCGATCTTTAGCCATCGTCGTTGATCGCGCCAGTTTCGGAAACCCTTCGTCGATCCTACCCTATCCACTTTCAAACGCGACTTCCTAATAAATGTAATTAATAGCTACCTTTGATCGACGACACTTGAAAAAGAAAATATTAATTGAAATATCGTTCTTGTGTTCGCAAATTAAACTTTCAACCTTTTCTTCAATCTTTTTAATTTGAAAAATATATCGAAATAAAACAGAGGATTAATTTTAACCCCTCCATCCGAAATTGAAATTATTTCTAAAATCAAATTCGAACAATGTAACCCTCAACTTCCAACCCCTACACGACTAAAAATTATTTATGCATGTTTTTCTTCGCGATCAAACAAAACATCCCCGAGAAACCATCCCCAAATTCTTGGAATAAAAAAAAAAGAAAGAAGGGAAAGAAAAATCATTTTACCGTCATCACCGCTATCACCATCAGTCATGGATCACAAAGGCCCAGAGTATACAGTGACACCTGCAGGAATGAATCTCTTTTCTACCTCTTCTTCTTTCAGTTGTCTTGTTCATTTTTTTCGTTTGTTTCTCTCTTTCTTCTGCAATTAATTCAATACAACCGACTCACATTCACGGTAACGAAATTAACCGACACGGAACGAGGAATTCCATTTCTTTTCATTTTTTCATTTCACCCTGGAAGAAAGGGAAACAATACGGATGCGTTCGTCGAGCTGTGAATTCTTCGTTCCCCGTCTTTGATCTCAAACGGTATTGTTCTCGTTATACGGTGACTGTTATTCAATCGGATCCGCGCTACGAAGAATCGTCAGCGTTTCGTGGCTTCGTACTCGTCCTGTGACACGATCATTCAGACGTGGAAGCTTTTCATTTTGGTTGCACGAATCGAGCCGTTAATTGGCATCCGGCGCGGAAGGATATTTTCCCGCCGAAGGTGCAACCAACGGTGAAAAACGAGGAAACGATGATTTCGAAAGGGGAATAATAGAAAATGAACGATTTAGAGAGTGCAATGTTGACTGGAGCCTTCAAACTCTACAATTCTGAATTTCTGCCGATTTAGCTAAACCATTCTCGATTTTAAATATCAAACAAATGTTTAAATTCCAAATTGATCATTTTCTATCATTCTCCTGTAAACAAACGAAGAAAATAAAATTTGTTGAACGTATCGAAGTTTCTTGCATGTCGTACCGTTTAGAAGATTCAATCGGATCTCTGCAACGGAATGGCACGCGCTTGTATTCAGACGACACATGAGAGTGAAGCCTTTCATTTCTTTTGGAATTTTCTGTTTTTACTTTTAGAGAGTCACGTTAGTCCCTTAGTCTAGCCTAGAGAGCCCGCTTCTATTAGACAACACGCGATACACTATACGTGCACTTGGTACCTCGGTTATGCTGCATTTTGCACAAACACGGATTAGTCGTAAAAATTTAGTAATAATAATTTCACAAATTTTTCTGTTCATTTTTTATTTGTAATAAATTGGACGATATGTAATTCAGATTCTAAATTTAACAGCAACGATGCGTTTATCTTTCTTGGAAATTTAAAAATACCTGAACAAATGGGTGAGTCATTAAGAGCTCAGTTTCTTCGACGACCTGGAAAAGAGCGGCTCTAGACAAGATCAAAGAAGAAACGAGTAAACGTTTACTTAAGAATTATCTCATTTGATTGTGACTGATTTCTATTTGTAAATATGCGAGTTACGCACAATTCAGAGGGTCTCGAAGTCTTGATTTTTTGGATTCGAACGAAAGTCAAAGCGGTTTCGAACGATTCGAAGCAATTCTAATTGGATCGGAACGTTTCGAAACAATTTCGGCTGGATCAAAGCGTTTTCGAGCGATTCAAAACGGCACAAAGAGATTCTAGACAAATAATTTCAAACAATTTTAAGCGATTTCCAGCAATTAAAAATAATTTCACGTTTCGAATCACTTGAAGTCCTCCAAGTATATCGATCACTTCACTAAGACTCGAGTCCTAGGAATTTGAAAACATCTCGATACTGACCTTCAGAGTTCGTGACAAGTTAGAAGCTCAAAGTTTCAAAAGCCTTAACTTTTAATTCATTTTGAATCACGACTAATCTTAATTCGTAACACGAACAGCCGATGGTACCGTGTGTATCTATAGGAGCCTCCAGTACCGCATAAGTAGCGCCACACTCGACTCGACACGGCAGACTCACACAAGATAGAAACACCACACCTAGCACCGACTTTCTAGATTAGCGAGGAACGATGCTATTGAACGCAATCAGCGAATCAATAAAAACCAAAACAGAGAAGAATTACAACGCATCAAAACGTAATCAATTTGATCTGCTTCAGGCCCGTCGGTGTATGGGGGAAGATCGTCGGTTCTTTGTGCGCGATCGCTGGTGTGCTGACGATCGCCCTGCCCGTGCCCGTCATCGTCTCCAATTTCAATTACTTCTATCATCGTGAGACTGACCAGGAGGAGATGCAGTCGCAGAATTTCAATCATGTGACTAGCTGCCCCTATCTACCTGGCACTTTAGGTATATTTTTCAATGATATTCCATCATTTTCGTTCAGTCGATTAGCCAGTCATAAGCCAAAAGACGTTTTATTATTCCCTAGTTTTCGTCTAGTCGGTTCTGTAAACACTGTTCGAGTCACCATCCATCCCATTAAATTCCGCCCGATAATACGTACAAGCATCGCGTGTCTGCGCCTTAGCAAGCGGAGAATAGTTGACGGCGACTTTAATCGGCTTTGGCGCGAACTTAGCCGGTTCGATTTTTCACGCCTTCCTTGACGAATTACGGATACCTTGACTTATCAGTTAACGTCCGACAAGAAGCGATCCGAGCCTCGAGTAAACTTGACAGCGAGTGAAAAGTGGCTTGATTAAGCCGTTCGATAAAAAGGGACGCTTTCGAGAGGGATTACTTTTAAGAGGCTCCATTAAGAGCGATTTAAATTGGACAAGTTGAGGATCTGTCGTATCGATTTTTTTCGAACTCGATGAAATTTCCCTTGTTTCCTCCGTGTTTGTACAGGTCAACACGTGAAGAAGAGCCCGATGTCGGAATCGTCGTCGGACATAATGGAGCTGGAGGAAAGGATACTGCTCCCCCATCCTGAGATAACGAAGAAGCCCAACTGCAACCCTCGCCATAATAACAATATTAATCCAGCCTGTATAAGCATCGAGACTGACGTCTGACTACTAGGTAAATATTTAGATTATCCCTCGTTAACGTTTCTCCTTTTAATTCAGAGACCAGCTGCGGTAGATTTACGCCATTTTCTAACGAAACAACTTTCAAATGAAATTTTGAACGAAATCTTGGATCGTAGAAATTAACCCCAATTATAAGTTTAATTATATGGTCCATAAATATTATTTCTTTGCATTTGACGTGTTCCCTGTGGTGTTTCAGTGAAGGAGACGATGGCAACGTGGTGGCCAGTGGTGGGACGGTTGTCGAAGAGCAACGGCTACAGTTCCCTTCGGTGGCTGACGTAGGCCTCCTTCGCGCGTGGTCGTGGTCGCGCTAGCTACGGGCCTGGCGCCTAGCGACTAGCTCCGTCTGTCCAATATAGTCTGTCAATACGAGGGGTGCTTCCAAAAGAAAAGAAACAAAAAAAAAAAGAGATCCGTTAAATAATCACGCGTCAACGAGAAACGAATTGCGAAATTCAACGACCAAGAATCGGCTGACTTTAAAAAAAAAAATAAATAAATGGGTGCCACATAATTTCTTCCAACGCGACGAGTTTAATCATATTCTTGGTGGAATTGTTCGAGAAAGAGAAACTAAATGAACGGACACGAGAAAGGAAACGATAAAGGATAGTGTGAATCGCACGAGAAAAATGTCGAGAAGCGACGTTAAACGCGTAACAATAAGGATAAAATATAAGGATTGAAATGGACGAAGAGGTGGCAGATTTCAATTTCGACTCGAATTGAAATCAGAATAAGGAAAATAAAAGAGAAAAAAAAATTAATGGAAAAATATTAAATGGAACGAGACAGCCGCTTCGGAGGTGTTACGATAAACACGCGCACCCCACGTAGGGACCTACGTGCTAATTAACGGGGGATGGTGGTTGGTTCAGCCTCTAATTGTCGCCCTATCCATCCCCCACACCACCGACTCCAGTGTTCAATACAAATGATATAACAAATAAAAAATTAACAAAGTAACGTGTAAACGATATTTAAAAAAAAAACAAACAAACAAACAAATATAACGAAACGGAAGAGTATTAAATCGCAAACGGTTTCGCGAGAAAAAGATACATACACACACACACACTCACACACACACATACGTACACGAATTAATAAACGTCGTTCGAGCCTGTGAACCGCCCAAAATAATTAAACAAAAAAAAAAAAATCGAGAACGATATGTTATATATATATACGGGGGGTGGGGTCGAACTTGGCCGGCGACGAAACCAGGGGAATCGTACCAGATAATACTAATTAATTATTATCGATGTAAATTGTATATCGAGTTATATACACGTAGGCGATGGTACGCTAAACAAAAAAAAAAAAAACAAACAAACAAACAAACAAACAAACAAATGAACAGCATTATTCGTTTTAATAATTACAACACTGCGCGAATAAATAATAATAATGAAAAACGGACGAAGCCACGATCGAGCGGAAGAGGAGAACAATAAATGAAACGACGACGCGGCGAGGGGGTCGGGAAGGGAGGGGGTGAGCCGAAGAAACGAAGAAGACTTATACGGCGACGGAAACAAGTGTGTCTTGCAAGCGGAAGGACGATTCTTTCTTTTTTTTTTTAATTTACTGAAGGATGAAGACGTTGCTGTAGGTATTGAAATGATAAAAACAGTGGAATGCGATTTGTTTCTTGGAGCATGTTACATGTACACTGTTACACCCACACACACACACACACGCGTATACACACAAGAAGATATTTATGAGCGTGGTGTTTGTTCGTGACTGACGCTTTTTCAAAAGCAACAGTGCACTTTTTGATGGATGATCTATTCGTCGTTGATTCTGCATCACAGGTGAAGTTTCGAAAAAGTGGCTAATTGTGTAAAACAGGGATTTTAATTGATATTTATGCGCTTTATTATGAAGGTCAATCTTTTGTTTGTATTATAATAAAAAGTTGGGAATTAAATAATAGCTTCATTTTTACTCGAGTGAAAAATTACTCTTTGTTCTTTAATAATTTTATTTTATTCAAAACTTGTATTCGAAGATTGTCCATCGTCCAAAATAAATTTCATTTACATTCTTCAATACTTGTAAAATCATTCAAAACATTGATCTTTATAAAATTTCTAAATGTCTATTTTACATAATTGCCAAAACAGGAAGTCAATTTAATTTTTCAAATTAAAATACTCCCTCCATCAAAGTTGACCGCCATCGTTAATCAAAACGTTCTTACACACGTGTGGGTCGCAATTGACCCATTCGCCATTCAGTCTCGTCGTTTGTTATGCAGGATCAAAGAACGGAAGAAGTTCGACAGTGGTCAAAATTGACCGGAAGCGAGATTTCTGAGTGGGAGATCGGTGCGAAAGGCGGGACATAAGTTTTGTAAACGATCGAAAGGAAGCAAAGAGAAAGGAAAACTGCGAGGAAAGCCGACTGGCAGGGTGGAAAGTTGCGATCAGTGGCCGGAAATGTGGTCTGCCGATGGCGCGTGTTACCGTGTTCCGAAATGTCGTCGCAGATACTGTATTCCTTTTATGAATCCGTTAAGAAACTGGGAGGGAGTCAAGTAGTAGCGAAAGCAGTATCAAATTCATTAAACAGGGCGGTGTTATCGACGTGTATGATTTGAAAAAGGTGTTCCGATCACGATTTGCGTCCGAAAGAGATTAGAGGAAGGATGGTGGACGGGCCAGGACAGGGCCAACGCTAGAATCTCAGCCCCCTGTGTGTTTGACATCGTCACTCATGAGATTAATCAAATATTTTTTTTATTTTAGCAAAAATACTTTTTTAAATTGTGGTACTTTTGAAATAATTGTTAATTACAAATTCTTGAAACGGATCCTTTAAGATATTTAACTTTTTTTAAGATAAATTGCAAATTTGATTCTGAAAATTTATTTCACATCTATCAGAACCGGTCCAGAGTCAATAAATATTCCAAATTCAAGATAAAAAGGTCCATTTTCATGATAAATTTTCTCTTCTTCTCATTAGCATCCACTATTTTTGACAATTTTTTTTCGAAACGCGTTTAGAAATTGCTCCAGAAAGGAAGAACGAAATTGACAGACCGATCGCCTCTTTCCCTATCTCTCCGCTGTCGTCTCGATGTTTCGCCTCTTTTCCCTGGCGAACGAAGCGCATAACAAAGTAAAAAAAAAAAAAAAAAAGACACAACACAAACACACAAAAATCGCCAAGACTGCCATTTTACCATTCTCAGTGAAAAAATAAGAAAAAAAAAAAACGAAGCGAAATGTCCACGACTATCGCAGCTTAGAACACCGTGAGACGTGCAACGGGCCCATGTCCAGACAATTTTTCGACGAATTCCCCTCGTCACGCGAGGAAACAAAGTATATCTCGTGATTTCCCTCGCGGGGGAGAATGTTGGCGTATCGAAGCCGACCGCGGTGTCGCCGTTGTACGCGCCAGGTCGTCGTATCTCGTAAAGTACTCGTTCGTTCGAGACGTGCCGGAAACGGATGAACGGACCGACCACCGACGCGACAGGAAGTCCGAAACGAACACAGTCGAAACGCAGTTAGAAGGTGGAAGAAAATTGTGCGTAACCGTAGATGCCAGGAACGAGAAAAATACTCGAGTAGATAGGAAAGTGCGAGTAAAATGCAAAACGAAAAAAAAAAAAATTAAATAGGAAGAAAAACAGATTATTCCATTATTCGAATTAACCACAGTCGTAGGTGATTTAGACGCGAGTTTTATCTCTTGATCTTTTTATTAGACGAGGAGTAACGAGCAAGGCCGACACGAAGCGACAGATTTTTCATTTTCTTTTTTCGGGGCAATACAAAAGCTGAACGAACGAGCGAGTGGAGCAAAAATGATATAAAAGAAGAAAGGAAAGCAGCGTGATCGGTGCGAGTGTGTTTTTAAAAAAATTAAGCGTGCGTCGTGGAATGTTTGCGCCGAATGAATCGTATCGAGCGAATGGCCACACGAGGGGATAAACGAAACAATAATTAAGAGAGAAAACAAAACAAATAATAATGATAACGATAATTTACGTTTCACGCGTCTTTATTACGATACTCGAACTTTTCGCCTCGCTAATTTAGTTAGAGAAATCGAGAAAATCTCGGAAGGATTTTATCGGAAACCGCACATCAGATTGCCAGCCTAGAAAGCGAACAGTAAAAATAATGATAATTAAAGGAACAAAAGAGACAAAAAAAATAAAATAATAAAGAAAAGGTTAAATTAATGACAGAGGATAACAAATTTATTACGTATAATTAAAGATTAGTGGTACCGTTCGAGAAATTCTATTTAATAAAACGACAAGGAACCTACTATTGTTACTAATTAAATACTGTTATCTACTAAATACTGCTACTGCTACTGCTACTACTAACTAACTAACTGGCTGAATAACGCAATGATCACCGAACACACATGACACACACGAGGACCGGTTTTAAAAAAATCGTTCGCGACGGCAACCATCACCGATCACCGATCACTATTCTACTATCTACTACTAAACAAAAAAAAAAAAAGGAATACTAATTACTACTACTAAATACTATTAAACTAACTGTATATTGTTACCCCACTAACGATAGTAGCGTGACTCATTACTTTCGTTGTTGTTATTATCTCTACGTCTACTAAACTAACTACTTATCGCTGCTGCTGCTGATACTACTACTAATACTATCGCTGCGAACTATTACTTAAAAAACTACTAACTACTAACTACTATTGTTATCACTAAATAGCGATACTTTAAAGAAAGGTACAGATCTACGAGAACTATTACTGTCGCTACCGGGAGGACGGGAAAAACGCTACGGTGAACAGAGATAATTTAGACGAAAGAGGAAAAATAATAATGATAATAACGAAGCAAAAAAAAAATAAATAAATAAATAAATAAATAAATAAATAAAAATAAAAAGTGGTGAATAAACGACGAGGAGAAAATTAATTTGTTAGACGGTCGTAGCTGTTTTAGAGGTGTAAAGAAAAAGAAAAAAAAGAAAAATGAACTAGATCGTAGGTAGATAGTCGCGAGAGGTAGTACACGAGTGATAGTTAACGAGAAAAAGAGATAAATACCGATCGACGCGCGGCAGAGGGTGGTCCTTTTTCTTTTTTGTCCGATGATAAAGTAGAGGAAACGAGCAGAACGTACGCGTAGTTGTATCGTTGATAACCATCGGCAGACTTTCGTCGCCCAGAAATCATAGAAACGCTTTTTTCTCACCTCGATCGGGCTTTCGTCGTCGAATTGATCGCAGGCCAAACGAAGAAAAGACACAAAAGAATAATAACCTTTCTACGATCGTTTGTACGTTTTCTTAAGGGTTCTCGCTCAGGCGCTTTTTAAAATCGTGAAACAGACACACATTTCGAATCGATAAGCGATAAGATTCCTATACGATCGGGCGATGCCATTTTGCGAACGCGTAACGCGCGAGACAAGATAGCCGCCGGCGCCCGAAACACGTCAACGAAACCGCGTTCTTTTGATTTTCTACGAAGTCACACCTCCCCTCCCCCTACGGAGCCGAAACGGAGAGGAAAAACAAAAGCGAAAAAAAAGTATATACATATATATATATATATATATATATATATGTTCCTTCCTGGATGTCGGATGTCGAAGTTGTCGCTCTGCCAAGAAACAGCCGCGCCGTTGGCACCACTGTATGCGATCATTTTCCCCCGCGGGATTATTAACCGGAACTCGATCGTTGACTCGTCGATCGCGCTGTTTGCCCAAGCGTCCTTCTAAGCTAGAAGAATGTGAGAGAATGAGAATGAGAGAGAGAGAGAGAGAGAGAGAGAGAGAGAGAGAGAGAGAGAGAGAGAGAGAGAAACACGGGATAATTGTCCGAGCATGCATTCCAAAATTAAATTAGACGATAAACGAGGGGAGCAGAATTAGTCAGCTACGAAGCTAGATAACTTATATTCCGCTGTCGCCGTTAGGAGAACGAAGGGAGACCCGTCGTTTAACAAAACCGCACTGCTAACTTAACGAATGGCCGGGGGTGCGAGCGAAACGAGGAGCTTAAGCAGAGCAACGCACGCGTAGTCCTCGTGGTGTAGCAGGTCGGATAGAGCGTAAATTAAGTGGAAACAAATTGTATGATTTATGGAGACCTTCGGGCTCTCGTCGGCCCATTTCATACGACGATGCTTATCGAAGGTTTCTGGCTGTAGTTTGTTGTGTTCTGGTGCTTCGTAGATGTTGAAGAGTTTGGGTTCGTTAGGGTTTCAAATGGTATTGGAGATGTAGCAATTTGAATGACTCAATTTGAGTACTCGAACTACACCACAAATTAATTCATTTTAATTAACTTCTTCAGTCTAAAAATATTCAGAAGCTTTTTAATTTTTTCATTCTTAACAACAACCCAAATTTGAATACCACACAGTATCAGTGCCTCTTGAAACCCTCGATGAACCAACCTGTAGTACCGTTGATGAAGATGGAAACCAAAAACCTTCGATAGGTAGGAGTAATTGTTTAATGTTGGGTACCTTCATCGAGTAACCCCTGCTGCGAAGAGACCCACGAGATGGATTCGAATAGAATTTTGCAGGTTGTTAATTGGCTTTGTTATTTATTGTTACTCCAAGTTTGTTATTAGTATATGAAAGTGTTTCGAAGATATGAAAGGGTGATATCGAGAATTTGACGTAGAAGAAACGGAATATAGATATAGAGCAGCAGGGGATGATCGAAGGATCGAGTACTATATAATTAATGGATGAAACGAAACTAGAAAATGAAAAAACAAAAAAAAGATATAGATTCGAGTTAACGAGCGCTCGTAGATCGAGCTGATTCACGCTTTCAAGTGATATTATTATTTAGATATACTACGATCGAATTGCCGTAATGATTCTTATCCAAAGTTTCTTAACGTTATCAAGATTTTCACTGATTTCAATCGGGTCGAGCGTTAAACGATTCCAGCGTGTACACCGAGAGTCAAGAGAAAGAAAGGAAAGACGTGAAAATATGTATACGTACGCCCCGAGCACCCTAGTTTTAAGAGGAAAGAAGAACCCACCATTCGTCTCGAAATTCTATTGAATACAAATATTTGGTTTACTAATTATTTGACAGAAAACTGATCGATTTAGTAACTAGGAGAAACGAATGATGGGTTAAGTTAATTCTTATATCTGGACATAGTGTCTGGTAACTATCAAATATAAAACAAATGGTGAGATTTTTTCCTCAGGATAACCTAGGGTGCTTGGTTGCCATGGGGTGTACATTTAGAAAATGATGGTATCGGAACAGCTGATGAGTGAACGAGGGAAGGGTAAAGAAAAGTGTCGCTAGCAACAAGCGGAGAAATCGTTAATTAGTAATCTGTTACTGGAGGAACACAAGAGAACAGAGAGATAAAAACGTGAAATTATGTGATTAACAAAAGGAAAGAGAGAAAGAAAAGGGAAACGAGGGCTGCACGCGGTGGCGGCTGCCTCTGCCACTCAAGCTGATCGGGATCCGTTTTATTAATTAATTAATTGCCGAATTAATTAATTAATCGATAAATCATTTATATAGTGTTGAGCACTGTTTTAAGTGCTTCTTCATTTTTTGGCTGTGTGAAGCTTCAACTAAAGTAAATTTAAAAAATGGGGGATGATCGATGATGAATTAAGAAGAACAAAAAAAAAAGCAAGAAAAAATTAAAATTATGTAATTAATCGTAAATATTGGCTTTGCATAATCACTCTCGACAATTTTTTTCTGACGCAAGGAAGATAAACTAAATAAATAAATAAATAATAGAAGTAATAAATAATATTAATGATAATTAACAACAACAAAAACAACAATAAATAATAAGTAATGAATAAAATAATAATAATAATAATAATAATAATAATAATAACAACCACATTAGTAATAAAATATGTAATAATAATGCTAATACTAATAATAGTAATAACTAAATGAGTAATAATAATATTAATAATAACAACAACAATAGTAATAATAAGAAGAAAAAAATGAAAATAATAATTAATAAATAAATAATAATAATCGATAAGTAATGAACGCCACGTCTCCCTCGGTACGTTATACATATTATGATTCCGCATCTCCGTTTGTACGCATTTTAACAAAAAAACAGAAAAAAATATGGATTATAAAAAAAAAATAAATAAATAAAACAAGGATTGCTACAGGATATACATAATATATACATGATATATATATAATATATGTATATTATATATATAACGTGATATATATATATATATAATATAATATATTTAACGAGAGATGTATAAATGAAACGATGATTAAAATGAAAAAAAGAAGAAGTTGGAAGAAGAAGAAAATAAAGAAAGAAGAGAAACGGAATACTATACTCTTAACGGTACTAGTTCAGTATAAACATCCTGCCGAGTTGCCCCGGGTTAAGCTAAGAGCCACCTGGCCCGCATTAAACAAAAAACAAAAAAATACAAAAGAATTATCTCTTATTACGTTTATAAGCACCTTCGAGGAGAAGCTAAAGCCTTACAGAGTGGGACACGATAATAAAGAAACCAAAAGTATAAAGAAAGAATTAGTAACGTCGATTTAAACGCGTAATTAAATGTTTAAAGCCAGCATACACGCATTATACACGAAACACGTGAGTACAGGGCGTTTCATAAGGTGTTGGAGACGATTACGGAGGACAGGAAAGGGATTTGAAAAATATTTTTGTAAATGCTAAGTTGTACTGGATGATTTATATTGGAGCCTTGTGTTTTTAAACGAACCTGTATCTTGTAAAAGTTTGCGTAATGTAATTGAGGTTTATTAGGGAGATTAATTTTTTTAACAATGGAGTAATACCACACTTGATTATACAAAAATTTGATTTGGAAATTATTTTTGTGTTCTCCGGTGAAATTGGTGCTGCAAATTATGAAACACCCTGTAAGGCACAGACGCATATTTAAAATACAGGTACACTCGTACGCACTCGCGAAAAAGGTGAATGGAAAGACATAGAGTGATAAAAAGAAGAAAATAATAATCTATTTTTCGCCCGAGCAAAGTGATTCTATAATGTAAAACGTACTGTTAACGAACCAGAAGAAAAAAGATTGATTAATTTTCTTAACGCCGAAAACTGCGAGAGTAAACCGTGCACGTTCTTTTTTTTCGTCCTTCGGTGATGAGAGTTTTGTAAATCTACTATTTCTATATATTCGAGCGTTTCTCAAAACGCGAAACACGATGGCATGGCGTACGATTACCTCTCAAATCTTGTCGATTCCCGTCGGCATTTTTAAATAAATATAAACCAAGCAGCGCGTCTCAAAATTTCAATAAATTCATCCATTTTTGTAACTCGAGGACGGAAATAGAAAAATTGTCAAAAACGTAAAAATCCACGTTAAGGCCCATCCAATTTCCACCTATACCCAATATGCTCCATTATCCCTTCAGTATTAGTACACACACTCCTGACTCACATTCTGCACCGTCTGTCCCCTGCCAAGTGTCCAGCATTCGTCCCTGGGACTACAGACTGACCCAGCGGTCCTGCACGCCCTAAAATCGCCAATTTATCCCTTTCTTAACGAAACGACGGGAATGACAGATGGTGTGGCGATCGACGCTTCAAATTTCCCTTTAGCTGCTTTCCACGGAGCGGAGGATCGAGCGTGCGACGTGCAACTTGACCCTTTCGCGGGCGACCGTCTCGAGAGCTTTGATATTGAGAATTTTTTGCACGAACCGAGAATCCGGAGCCGTTTAATCACGAAACACTAGTCGAACCATTCCTTAGGCGTGAGCAGCGGGGCGTATCCGTCCCTTTGGCCGCGGAAGGGTCGATCGAGCGAGGTGGATAAAGGGTGGAGGGCACGGGAATCGAGGTTCCGTTCGCAAGCCGGGTACCAAGGCACTCAGGGCAACGATTTAAAATATCGATCAACTTATTTGTACGACGATCTAGGCTATTTACGTTGTATGTCCATGACACGCCAGATGAGATATAAACGATGCATTTGTAGGCATTAAAGAAAAATAAAAAAAAGAACAAAGTAAAATAACGACGGGGCGGCGCGCGTCGCCTTCTCTGAAAAACGAGATTTAACATTTTGAATAACGTAAAGTATGAAAAAAAAAAAATGATATATATATATATAAAATAGCTATTACGGAGTATATAATAGATAAAGAAGAATAAAAATGGAAACTTATTTCCTTGAGGCTGGCCAAGTGCACGCGATCAGATCAATTTAATAATTAAAGCGACAAAATCGAACGGTACATATTCCCGATTTATTTTTTCCCGTGATCCCTTGCAGACGCAAATTGGACTTCTTCATCGGTGGATCGAGATCGCGGTCACCGGCCGGCCTGTCGTCGTTGCATAACAAAATTACGAGTTTCTAAGATAGTAAATGGGAGCCCGTTTGAAAGTAAAGAAAATAAAACAGAAAAATCACGGTGAGTTCTCTCGGATGGAGAAACGAGACGAGGGGGATGATGAGGGCGGGGGAGAACTCAACGATTAAATAATAAAATTCGCTAATCCATTCGTCGATTAAACTCCGAGAATCAAGTCGCTAAAAAAAAAACGAAGGACAGGAGGTAAAATGAGGAAGATGGATAAAAGATACAATGATTACTACTTATCGATTAGCTGTAAACAATTATTAAGGGCAGTCATGTAGTACTCATATAGTCTATTTGTTAATGTTTCAGATATTTTATTAAATGTTGATATAATGTACTACGACATTCCTTGTTTGTGCCGGAATCCCCGCAAATCTAGTCTTTAAACGAAAAGCAACAAAAAAAAAAAAATAAGAAGAAGAAGAAGAATTAATAAGATAAATAAATAAACAAAGAGGGCGAAGGAGTTAGTTAACGAAGCAAAGAAATAAACGAGTGCTCCACCCGTGTCAGCTGATGTACTTTTTAAAAACGTTACTCGACAAAGGGGAAAACAAAACGAGAGGAATCGATCAATCGTTCATTAAGACGAACATCGTTCAAACTACCTATAATAGCATCATTAATATTTATTATTAAATATAATATCTAAATAGTTCCCTACACGATGCCTTCGTACAATCGAGTCAGCGATCCGTCGGATCGCGCCGATTTACGATCGAATAAATTAATTAAAACACGTTGGCAAAAGCGGGAGGGAGGGGAGCCAGAAAGAACGAACGAACGAATTTAATAAAAAAAAAAAAAAAAAACAGAGAATAAAAAATTGCGAAACGAACAGGCGAGAACTATTTTGTTACGTGTACTCTAAGATAAATCGCGCTGGTCAATCGATTTCCTCGATTTTTTCCTCGAAACTTGATTGGTATTGGCTGAGGAGGGGACTTGTCATTTAAACGCCTTAAATGACGAAACCTTATATTCTGGGTTATTTTATAACACAAACGATTGATTTATTTATTTATCTAATTTTGTTGCGTATTTAATCCCAATTGGAAAGCCTACAACTTTGCAGCGTTGCATTAAGAAAATTTCCTAGCGCAATTTTTAGAATAATTTAAAAAATATGATACTAAAAATTCAAGTATTAATGTAAATACTTGTCCAATCTTCGATCAAAAGTTCAGCGAACTTACTAACGCCTTACGATACGAATTGCTATCGCTAATTAAGTTCGCCGCACTTGACAAACGTAAAAAGCACATGTCCATTTAAAAAAATACATTATTAAACAAATCAGGAGATAGATTGACCGACGATTCTGGCACGGAAATACACAGAGGATCGGAAATAGGATAAAAACGTGGGAGTTCGAGAGAGAAAAACTAGAAAGCTTAAAAAATTCTACTGATACACCAATGGATCTAACAGGTGGGAGGGGGGTGGGCAAAGGTGATGAATTATAAATAAATAAAAAAAAAAAACGCGAGACTTTTTTCGTATAGGTATTATAATTGAAACGCCACGCGGCAGCGCTCACGAATAACTTTATAACGTTTTATAAATAAATTGGCATATCGACTTTATCAAATCGGTGTATAAAGAAGAAAGAGAGAGAGAGTGAGAGTGAGAGAGAGACAGAAAGACCTTCCCTCCGGAAGTAAAAAAAGAAGAAAAAGAAGAAGAAACAAAATTGCGCGAGTAAAAGAACGAAAGGTACTGGCATTAAGGGTGATTGAACAAAAGAATAAAATAAAATAAATGAATAACAAATGAAGAGACGCGTAAAATAATTATTCTCACTTCTTCATTGATGAACGCTCTGCTGGTTTGGAGCTGTAGTCATATCGTTAGTGTGTAAGTCTGTATGTGACGATGTTAATTATTGTAATATAAACAAAACGGAAGGAAGACGGGCAAAGATGGGCGAGGAGGAAGCGAGAGAATAAAAACCAAATCGTTTCGACAGAACCACGAAGCAAAGACGAGCGTACGATGAACGGAGGATAACTTGCACGCAGGATGACGCACGCTGTTCGTCGAGTTCAAAAAAAAAAAATAAAAAACGAAACAAAATAGATTTTTTATAAACCGATAAAGATCTGTTTCCGTACATTTTTTCAGCGAACGTTCTCACGTACTCGAGACTTGACTCTCTCCGTTTGTGTTTTTCGCCAATGTGGACCGCTTTTGCTCGAGAAACCAAAAACAAAAAAAAAAAAAATACAAAATACAAAAAACAAAACAAAACCAAAAATATAAAACGAAAGCGTGAATGAACGAACGACAGAGGAACAAAAAAACGAGCGAACGAGCGCGAATGGACGAATGAGAGCGAAACAAAAGGATTGAATGCGAGCGAAAAAGAAGAATAATGAAAAAAAAAGAAAATGAATCGCGTGTGTATGTGTGAGAATGAGAGAAAGGGAGAACATGAGGGACAGAGAGAAAGAGAGAGAGAGAGAAAGAGAGAGAGACGAAGGAAGTAATCGCACCTCGACCGAATTTAAGAAGAAAAAAAAAACCTATAATTTCCTCTCACACCTCTGCGCAGTGTTTTGGGCCTTTCCGTCCAATACGCGATGTACCACTGTCATTATTTATTTAATTTTTTTGCAATCTACGTACAATAAAAAAAAAATTGTTGTTGCTGAAGAAAACAGACAAAAAAAAAACAAAACGATAAGTGTAAATGTGTATACTGTACATTCAACCTTCGTTTTAAAAAGAAGAAAAAGGATAAAAAAAAGAGATGAAGATGAAGAAGAAGATGAAGAAATCATTATTAAGGTCTCACTGGACCAGGATTCCTGCCGTCCTGGCGTGTGTTGTAAT